>LR990542.1:10005000-10616075 GCA_905147745.2 Phlogophora meticulosa | reverse complement strand
CGAATCCACGACACGCGGCGCAGCAGCCGATGGCTCAGCCACTGCGTCAACCGCGCCGTCATTGATGATGTCTCTGATGTCCAAGATAATCTCTTCACAATGCAGTTGATTACTAATGTACTGTGTGGTAACCCCCCTAGTAAATAAATCTTGTTTTCCTGCTACCAGCATACCAATCAAACAATTTGACTAAACTCAATTCCTGGGATCGCTCGATGTAAAAAATCTGGTTCAGTGTGGTTGGGCTAGGGAACGAGGAAAGTCCTGACTTCTCACTGTAGTCGTCATAAGTGTGACTAAGCATTTAACACTTAGAATTGAGTAACAGCTCCCTCCAGTCCACTTAAAAAGCAAAAGAGGTAGGAAGGGAAAAAAGATAAATACCACATAATATTGTACACATACATAATTATGTTCTTTTCTTATTAATTTCGTTGCAGGATCCAAGACAGTTGAATCGTTTCTCCGGGACGCGTCGAGCTTCATTGTCTCGACGCTTTTCTGGTGGTCGCCACTGTTGATTCTGGCTTTCAGGAGAGAGTGGTTTGGGAATAGTGTTGCGGGCTTGTCCCATAAAAATAACCCTTCGTATAACGTCCAATTCGCAATTGGCCTGTGTTACTATATTTGGCCTTTCAGGGATCACCGGGCGACAGTTTACGTTATCTAACATTTAGTCAAATGTCAGTCAACGAGGTTAATGGCTGAGTCACGATTTACAATGGTGGCGAGTCGTGGCCAATAAATGTTTGGGTGGCTTTTTCAAAAAGTCTAACAGGGATTATCCAAAAAAAAATAACAGTACCTACCTTATGCTGTACCCTGTCTATCCATCGGAGTGGAGCGAAGCTGTGAATTTTAACCAAGAGGGTTACACAAAATCTCCGCTTCGCTCCATTGAACAGGAATTATTGGTTAATATTTCTCCGTTCCTCCGCTCAGCAGCCTCGCTCCGCTCCGGAGGACAGGCAGCCTTAACAAAGGATCACTGGGAGATGAGCGGATTTACAATTTATATAATTTTAAAATGGCCAATCCGCCTAGAGCAAAATGTAAACAATTTCTATGCCATTAAGAAATTTCTAGACTGCTAATTGTAGATGATGCTTCAGTTTATATGCTTGAATTTTAACACCTTAATGCCAAATAACGAGACACAATAGAAAATGTATTTTTGGTCATTCAGCGGTCATTTGGCGTTCAGTGTTAAGAAAAACTTGTAAGATCTCTTGTAAGACAACACCTTGTATTACATGTTTTACGAAAACAATACAATTCTATTCTATTCTATAAATACGGGGCGCAAAACATTAGCATCACCTGCTACGTGGATATTCTGACCCTGGTGATAACACAGATAAGAGACAGTAGGTATGTCTCTTATCTGTGTTATCACCAGGGTCAGAATATATACTATTGAAACTGTACATGTAGGTACACAAGACCGAGGTGATGGTTCCCCATTTAATGGTCCATTAACATTCCTGAGTGCAGCAGTAAACCCATGCTCGTCTTTCAAGCATCGTTAATTTTTACCCATGCGAGCTAAATCGATCCGAGACGTTTTTGAAATGCGCTGGACTCATCTGATTTTATACTGAGTGGATGGGACAACATAGCACAACCGTAAACTATGAGTTCATCCATCTTTTGGGTTCTGAATGTACTTTGATTCAGAATCCGAAAGGATGGATGGATTGTGGGAAAGATGATGTAGCTAGAAAGGCGGTGACCGCAAATATAGGTGTATGGAAGAAGTTATGCTGCGCCGACCCCAAATAAATTGGGATGAGGGCAGGAGGATGATGATGATAACGATGACATGATTCTGGACCCGCGTTGAAATCTTATGTCATCTATCATGTTCTTTAAACTGCAAACAGGAAAATTATCATTTGTAACTTGGTCAAAGAAATATTTATTTAAAGAGTAAATGATTCACTTATTTAACGTATAATTTTACTGGGTAACTGAACAAGAAACATCAGAAAAAAACGTCCAAATTAGAAAAAGCCGACTAAAAATTCCAACGCTTGGGAGTCTAGAATCATATGCTGACTCATGGTATCAGGTAGGGCGTTGAAGTCCCTTCCACCCTGTATATTACACCTACGGTACCTACAGTACACATATTTAATTGTATTTAACGACCTCAAAAATACCCTACATATTTATTTTTTACTTTCCAGATCGAACAGCTAACGCCATCTATGCTTACACAGCAGTAACAGAGGTACACATTTGTTTTTTTTTCTATTAAGAGTATTCAATTCTATTCTATCGCCATTCATATTTCAATCAATCCAGGGAATTACCCCACACTAGGGTTTTCTCCTGTATCTTGTCATTTAAACTCACATGCAAAAACAGCCAGGCCCGGAACAACTACCTGTAGGCCATACAAATATTTGTTCCGTCTAATAATCGAACCCACGACACGCGACGCAGCAGTCGATGGCTCAGCCACTGCGTCAACCGTGCCGTATTTTTTTGCTTTCAAGGTCAATCAGCTAGCGCCATCTTTAATTTATAAGAAGCAACAGATAACAGACACTACGATACAACCTTTTATTTAACTTACCATGTTAGAACATTTATGGTGGTCAAATCTTGCAACTGAATTTTTAACCAGTTATTCCCAACCGAAGGAGCTGAAATTTTGGATATACGTTTAGTTTCGATGACAATGCATATTACTTTTTTATTTCATTTTTCACTAACTGGTGCCCGCATCTTTGCTCGCGCGTAATGAAGTGGGGGGTTAGAAAGAGACAAAATGTAGCCTATGACACTCATCATCGTTTCAACTATCTCCACTTAAAAAATCACATCAATCCGTCGCTCCGTTTTGCCGTGAAAGAAGGACAAACAGACACACACACTTACCCATTTATAATATTAGTATGGATTATAGCGTATTCTATTCTCTCTCCAATGACAACTCGTATCTAACTTTTTTAAATAAAAAATCTACACTACCTAGTATTTTTGCTGGGAAGAAGAAGTGGCGGAACAAACTCCCCAGAAACACGTTTATCTGATAGGAACTTGAATCTATACAAAATAAGTCAAAAAAAAAAAGCGAGATCATAAATTCTTGAAACAGTAAGTATAGGTATGCACTATGGTAATCTATGCTATAACAATATCTGGACAAAAGGCTGCTAGACAGTAAAAGAGAAACTATTAACTCTAGCTTCATTGTTTCATTGGTTAAGCGTGAACGTTGCAGTTAGAGTACAAAACAGGGTATTTAGTGAAAGGTCTAATTGGGAGATTATGTCCTTGGAAGTTTGGTAACCATTTTACTGATAGTAGGAGGCCTCTTCGTTACTTAGTAATGTCGCTAAACAAGGCGTTATCCTCTGTTTTTGTCTCTGTGTGTAAATGTTTTTTCTTTCTTTCTGTAATTAACTAGGTTATACCATAAAATAATTTGAATGCTTTTTAATCAACGAGGCGTTGCTGGCGTCGCCGGGTGATCTTTGAAGAGGAGACGGTGCCTTTTTCCGTAAGCTGATGGTAACCACCTGGTGTACATGGAGAAATCTCACACTCCCCTGTCTTATCCACAAAGGCCAGGTGCCTTTTGATTTTGTAGGTCTTCAGCCTTTCAAAAAAAAAAACTAAAGTATATAAAAATACGGTCTGCAAGATCGTATCGAGCTGAACTGGCCCCACAGAAAACTTTGTCATTAATCGTTTTGTCTGCTATTCGTGTATTTAATTCATCATCATCCTCCTGCCCTTATTCAAATCTATCAAAATAATCACGAGGCCGAGCATATTTTCTTCCTCCATCCACCTCCATTGACCGTCATCTAAATAGTCACCTCCTTTTTAACCATAGCCTCTGTCAAAAAATCGTTTCTTTGGTCCACCTCTACTCTTGTAACCCTCTACGTTCATACTTATCCTGTATTTAATAGGAGTAGAGTACAAATGAGTAGGTGTACACATACAAAAATAAACCACTTCAAAAATATTGAATTTACCACATTTATTACTCTGGAAATCACAAACATAACATTTCACCTGTATTCTCCGAAGGGTTACGCAAAGATCTACCTAAAGTAAGAAAGAAAGAAAGAAAGAAAAAACATTTCTTCAGCACAGGTTCAGGCACACAACGACAATACTAAACATAGAAAAACATAAAAAAACGAGTAACAAGAAATACATTAAAAACATGTATAAGTATATATTATTAATTATGTGCCTTACAGCTGCAAGTACTCCTACATTATGCCAGTTATGTTTTACCCCCATAAAAAAGCGGGATTTGAGTACTCATTGATTATATAACTTGATTAGTAATTTCCCGAAAACGAGTAATCTTCTGGAAAATGGATAATATTAAATAAATAAATAATGCTGAACAATCCACACAGCATCATCTAGCCCCAAGCTAATCAGAGCGTGTGTTATGGGTATAAGATGACTGATATACTTAATACAATACATAACTTGGATATATTTTTTATTTTATTTTACATAGTAAATACCCGGAATACCCGGAAGAAATCTTTGTAGATCGTACAAACATTTGTCCCAAGGCGGGAATAGAACCCACAACCTCCTGCGTCGCAGGTGGACTTTCGCCCGCTGCGCCACATAGGTCATCACATACATATTGATTACATAACCCGAATAGAAATTTCCCCAAAACTCCTAAAAAACCATCAACCTACAACGTACGAGTATATAGTACGTAGTTAGGTCGGTAACAATGCTATGACATCACCGGGCTGACAGCGAGCGTGATCTGAATGGGACGTACGGATAGACTGATTATGCAACTAGTTTGCGCACTATGCTTTACGACGATTACAAAATTGGTTAACGGGTCCTATGTTAATCTGAAGGAAAATCGAGAACGCGTGGCTAAATAAAAACAGCCGCTCGGGTCGATCGAAGGTTGAGCTTGCCAAGGTCAGTCTATAGACGGGTGACCATTCATGACATATAGAAACACCTCCGTGCCTCGTGCATCACGCTAAGTCGTCGGACACGGCTGTCATTTGTAGATCTTTTTTTTTTTTGTTGTAAAAAACGTTGCCCCACACTAGGAATTTCTCCTGTGTCGTGGGTGCGTTTACAAACATTTAAAGTCACATACACAACCAGCCAGATCCGGAACAACTACCTGTAG
The DNA here is from genome assembly GCA_905147745.2 of Phlogophora meticulosa. Taxonomy (NCBI): domain Eukaryota; kingdom Metazoa; phylum Arthropoda; class Insecta; order Lepidoptera; family Noctuidae; genus Phlogophora; species Phlogophora meticulosa. Next base: position 10,610,923 of record LR990542.1, on the reverse strand, counting down.
GTCATACAAATATTTCTTCCGTGCGGGAATCGAACCCACGACACGCGGCGCGGCAGTCGATCGCTCAGCCACTGCGCCAACCGTGCCGTCATCTTTGAAAGTATAATCTGCAGAAGAATTGAACTAAGTGACTCACATAGGTTTAAATGAGGCAGTAGCGACAAAATCTGCCTCGGGATCACGTTAAGCCGTCGGTCACGGCTGTCATTTATAGATCTTAGACAGTCGTTACAGATCTAAGCCCGAAAGTCTGACAACCAGTCTTACCAAGAGGTTTCATTTTGGTTAGTTACTGGGTTGTAGAAGTCAGATAGGCAAGGCATGGGCACGCCATAATTATGGCGGTAAGTCCCCTCTTTGAGGAGTGGCTGGAAAGGCAACACGGCGTCCTTACCTTCCGCATGACGCAGGTCCTCACCGGACATGGTAAGTTCGGGAAGTTCCTGCACCGGATTCGTGCGGAAGAAACGCCCGGGTGTCACCATTGCGTAGACCGCCCGGAGGACACGGTGGAGCATACAGTAGAAGTGTGCCCCGCTTGGGAAGAGCATCGCCGTGTCCTCGTGGGGGCAATCGGCGGCGGCAATCTCTCGCGCCGGGCCTTGGTAGAGGCCATGGTCCGGAGCGAGGAGGAGTGGCAGGCGGTCGCCTCCTTCTGCGAAGCAGTAATGCTAGCAAAGGAGGCGGCCGATCGCGTCAGGCAACGGTCCTCACGCCCCAACCGCCGCCGAAATCCCGATCCCGATTACCGGCCACCGTAGGCGCGGGCTTGCGGACGGCGAGCAATGGGTGGCTCGTCGTCCGCCCGTCCGGTAACCATCCGGACCGAGTCCAAGTCGTCGACGGCGCGTGTAACATACTGGTTTTCAGATGCATCAAATTGCTTGTAGGATATTTTATTAAACATTATTCTAATAATGATATGTGAAGACGATGTACAGAGCTACTCAAATGTGTCAAATTTCTTTGAAAGGTTTTCAACTTTATGGCGTCAAAATAAGGTTCATGTTCAATTGGAAAAACTGACAGTTAGGGGTAGCTTGATGTGCTGGCGTCTGTACCTAGAATAAAACTATACGTATCCTAAAATAGTAATTACAAAGTATTACAAATAAAGCAATAATAAGTATTCTTTCGTGTATATCGCCTGTACTGAAAACTGTAGGTAGGAAGCAAATGAAAACGGAATGCAAAGAGAAATAAATTTTAATTAAAGCGTCTTTTAAAAAGTATTCGTATTCCGTATTGGTTTTTCGAATATCGTTCGAGTTTTCATTTTATGCTGGTGCAGGAGAGATAGGAATGAATTAATTGCATGCAGAGGGGATGGTTGAAATTGCACGCTTTTGGTAACCTTTGTAGGGTTACTTATTTTTACTCAATTAAATTATTTGAAGATGAAAAGAAAACTAAAGAATCATAGGACATTTGTTATTGTTGTAACAATTAAATGTTTACTTTCTCAACTGTGATGGTCCTAGTTTATGATTAGTGACTTTAGTCACTGCCCTAAAGATATAATCCAGCATTGCACATGTCAGCGGCACGCCCTTGGACTGCCTTGGAGGCTTTTTATTTATTCAGTTTAGCAGGCTTTGCTTGAGTTAATTGTCGATTTTGGTATATATTAGTTTTAATTTATTTATTTTGGCATATTGGTGTGTGCTAGCTAACATGAGGTAAATTATTTAATTTAATGATTTATAAAGATGATTGATATAATAATTAATTTTTGACTTAGTTTTATAAATTCAAGTTCTTCCAGATAGACGTGTTGCTGGGAAGTTTGATCCGGCACTAGTTCGTCCCAGCAAAAACACTACGAAGTGGTGAAGGGGGACTGTGTTTTGTAAACATTTTTGACGTTCAAAAAGTGCTGATTCTCAGCCTAATTTGAATACAGGAATTTTATTTTAATTTTGCATCGCAACAGGAAAATGGCCCAAATGCCACGTTGAATGGCAATGCTGATTCTTTGGCCAAATAAAAGGCTAGTCCTCTGGACTTGTGAAGAGTCGATCAACTGCTTGGCGATGTTCCGGAAAACTAGATAGACTTACGGACACCTTTGCCTCTGTAGGTAGATTATCAGGTAAGATTTTATTAAACAAAGATATATTGTGAGGTAGGCCCTGTGGCATCGCCTCTCATGCATGAGGTGTGGGTTCAAACCCAAGCAAGTATCTAGTTTTTAATTTTTCACAAAAAATACCGTCACAATTTTAGACTTTCGGAACGTCCAATAAAATTCTTTCATACAAACCTTATCCTGACAATTACAAATACAGAAAAAAAATGCGGCAGAAATTCTCGAATTTCGTTGCGTTATCATCATCATCATCCTCTTGCCCTTATCCCAATTTTTCATTTGGGGTCGGCGCAGCATGTCTTCTTCTTCCATACATCTCTATTTCCCGTCATCTCAGAAGTCACCTCCTTCTTAGCCATATCAACTTTCACACAATCCATCCATCGTTTCCTGGGTCTCCCTCTACTCTTGTAACCCTCTACATTCATACTCAAAACTTTCCTCACAACATGATCCTCATTCCTTCGCATCACATGCCCATACCATGACAGCCGATTTCCACACAACTTCTCTGTCACAGGCGCCACTTTCAGACTTCCTCTTATATACTCATTTCTTATTCTATCCATTCGCGTAACACCACACATCCCCCTTAGCATTCTCATCTCAGCTGCATGCAACTGCCTTTCATTCAGTCCTTTTGTGGCCCAACATTCTGATCCATACAAGACGGCAGGTCTTATCATTGACTTATAGATCTTCCCTTTAAGTTTAAGGGGAACGTGGGAATCGCAAGTTGTTCCCGTTACCTGCCGCCATTTCATCCACCCTGTGTTTATTCTGTGCTTGACAGTCCGATCTATTCCTCCGTCACTTTGCACTAGTGAACCGAGATACCGAAAGTCGGAGCAGATCGGAAGGAGCACGCAATCAAGCGCAATGGCTTCAGGGCTGGAGAGACCGCCGAAATCGCAGAACATATATTCTGTCTTGGTTCTGCTGATTTTCAAGCCTACACTCTCCAGCTTCTGTTGCCATTTCTCCAATCTACCCTGGATCTCAGGTCCATCTTCACTGACAAGGACAATGTCGTCGGCAAATAGCATGCACCAGGGTGCCTCTTCCTGTATTTCCGACGTCAGTGCGTCCATTATTAACAGGAAGAGGTAAGGGCTTAAGGCCGACCCTTGGTGCAATCCTACAGCCACACTGAACTTGTCAGTGTTACCTGCAGACGACCGGACATAGGTACTAGATCGGCTGTACATCGCACGAATCAACTCAACATACTTCTCAGGCACACCTTTCTCCTTCAAGGCCCACCACAACACTTCCCGAGGCACCCTATCATACGCTTTTTCTAGGTCAATGCGTTATATTGTTATTAAAATGTTCTGTCCTTTATTTGTCAAGAGTATGTGAGCCCACGATAATTATTTCAAAGTCAAAGTTTTATTTGCAGTAAAATATGGTTACAAAAGATCTTAAAATGGTAGGTAATATTATTTAATCATAACATAATGACATGCAAATTTTTGTTATAGTTACTCGTAGATACAATTACATTATTAATTGAATTTAAATTTAAATAATTCTTTTATATTATAGAAAGGATTCTCAATTAACCACCTACGTAAAGCCCTTTTGAAGCGAACCATTGGAAGTTCTTTAATTTGGTTAGGAATCTTGTTGTAGATCTGGATACACATAGGATAACAGCTTCGCCTATATAGTTCCGTTTTAATTCTAGTATTAATAAGTCTATTAGGATATCTGGTTATAAACGTGCATTTATCTCCCAGTTATTCAAACATCTCTGGATGGGATTTGGTAAATTTACATACTTCCTCAATATAAATACAAGTCAATGTTAGTATTCTGAGTTTTTTAAACAGCTTAAACATATTATAAGCTAACGTTAATTACAATATATCCAGTGACCAATAAATTAATAGGTATAATGCTTTCTCTCTTCCGATTTATGTTGGCATAAGTTCAAGCCATTTAAAATCAGTCTTCAACAACAAAACGTATACATTTTTCTCCTCCACCAATTCATAAGAAAGCTACACAATAGCCCGTCGAGATGCAAGGCTATTAAACTAGAACTACCCTCGAAACCACCCCTAACTGGCTGTTATTAAAAAGCTAGGCATTTCATGGGGCCATTTCAACCCCTTTACGAGTATGAAAGGGTAAAAAAATATCGTCCATGAGTACCATAAAATGGCAAAGACTATAAAGCAGAGAGGTCTTATTATTTAGTTGCCTGTTAGGATATGATTGGGGGGTTCCCCGTATTTGCACGCCGTTGATTTTTATGTCACCAGGTAGAAGGGGTCGGGTTAATAAGGCAGTTTGGGAAATTGTTGTCAAATTGGAGGATGGGGCGTCAAGACAATATGGACTGAAAGATGATGTTGTTAGTGATAACTTTTGGGTTATACATAGTACAGATACAGGTCTTTTTAAGTATCTTCAGAAGGAACTAAGGAGATAAACATGTAACCTACAATATTGTTATGAATCTAATGATCTAACAATTTTGAGGATGTGACGATGCTCTGAGTCTTTCAGCTGGTTGTCCCACTGCCATTGATGACTCCCAAAATAGACCAATTTACTTTCGAGTGTGATAAAATGGTTGATCCATCCTTATTTCATTGGCGAATGTCTCCCCTGAGACTTCTTATTTGATAAACCAGGGAAACTAATGAAAAAAAGCTGGTAGAACCTTATTTGTACAGAAAGGATAAGTTTATTAGCAATTTTTCCTTCATTTGTAGAGACATATTTTCTGGAGGTGGATGAATTAAGTCGTCTCCAGGTACCTATGATATTTTCTTGCTGCAATACAATAGAACATAAGGCACAAATCTAGAATTATCTGGCGTATGACACCAGATAGGAGTAGGTACCTACAGTTGACAATTCTTGTTTTTTTAAGGATTGGTAATTAACCAATGACTTCTCCCGTTCTGAAATGGAATGGAATGGGAGGGCGTGTCAGACTTTTACTGACTCAAACCCATCCGTTTTCCGTCCCTGCCCTTTACTTTCCAAGGTCACGGTAACTGCTGCTGACAATCCTGACTGCCCAGTATTGTATTTTACACACAACCTGCTCGATTCTGTCGAATTATATATCAAGCAAACCTAACCCAAAGTAAGTTATTACAGCCTTATGGTCTAGTAAGGAAATAATATTATATAATCATCCGTTGGTCGATAATTTGTATTGAAATTGGAACATCAATTAAAAGTTTGTATAAAACTTTTAAGTACCGAAAAGATTTCATTTGAAAATCGAATTGCTTTTTATTATCTGATCTGCCTAGCCTTTTTCCAACTATGTTGGGGTCGTTTTCCAGTCTCACCGTATGCAGTTGAATACCAGTCTTTTACGTGGAGCGACTGCCTGTCTGACCTCCACAACCCAGTTACTGGGCAACCCCTTGGTAAGACTGATGGTCAGACTTACGGGCTTACGGGTTAAAGATCTACTAATGACAGCCGCGACCAACGGCTTAACGTGCAGTCAGAGGCACGGAGGAGTCTCGATATGTTATGAACGGTCACCCACCTTCGATAAACCAGTGCGACTATTTTTATGTAGCCACGAGCTCTTCCTTTTTTATCTCTCAGAAGGAATAAAAAGTAGAGTTGTACCCTTGGGGATAAAGGTGTCTTTATCGTGGGCTTGGTTGAATTCCTAGCAGCATTTAGGATTCTAGTCTATCACCATTTCAGCCAAAATATGTCTACTGCTGCACATTGTCTTCCTCCAAAGATATCCACAACGATCCGTCCTGCGCGTCTCCATCCACCGGCAAGCCGATGCACGCTGCTTCTTCCAGTACTAAGACACTAGAACCGTTCCGCACAGCTCCATCGGTTCTGCGAGCAATGTCCCCACTCCACTGCCACTTAAGTTCGCCAATTCTTCTAAATCAAAATCAAAATTCATTTATTCAAATTAGGCTGAGAATCAGCACTTTTTGAACGTCAAAACGTTTACAAAAGACAGTCCCCCAAAACGGCCACCCTTCACCACTTCCTAGTGTTTTTGCTGGGAAGAAGAAGTGAGCTTCGGGCTATGTCGGTTACCTCAGTTCTCTTGCGTATCTCTTCAATTCTGATTCGATCCCGCAGAGACACTCCAAGCATAGCCCTTTCCATTGGCCTTTGCTTAATTTACTATTTCCTATCAATTAAGGTTTTCATCAGAGGGGAAATTTTGTGTTATTAGAAACGTTGAACCCTGAAATAACCTACATTTTAAGTATGGTTTGATTTTGACTTGTTGGTCTAGTGGTCGTAAATGCGACTGCTAAGCATGCGGTCCTGGGTTCGATTGCTGGGTCGAGCAACATGTCAAAAGGATATTTCATTAAGATATTCTCAGTAGCAGCTCGGAGTCTGGATGTGTGTGCCCGGTTGATGGCAATAGGCTCAGCCTCTATTACATGGGACTAAAAAAATATAACTGTTGAAATGTGGGTGTGCTGTAGGTATAACTCTTCTAAACCAATGCAGTGAAGTTGTTTTAAACATTTTTAAGTACAGAAATTGCCCTCCAATTTTAGTCGTGTATTTTATTTAGAATTGCCTCTAAGAGACCACCTTAACGAGACACCGTATCTCCTAAAACATTTAATCTATGCCATTTTAACTGCCATCGTAAAGCATCGCACAGAATAATAATCTTTATAACTATCGATTTACCAACAACAGCCGCCTTGTTTCGCATGGCTATATGAAAATTATTGGACATTACTCTCCTGGTGATGTTATTATGATTTTGTAGGCAACATACTTGGGTTGATATTTTGTTTGTGTGTGGTCTGGGGCAGATAAGTCATACTGAATGTTGAATGAAAGATGATTTGGCTATTACAAGGGCCATACTGTTTTATATGATATATCAGTAGAAGTAGAAGGCGAGTTGATTTCTGATAACAGTTCATTGAAGCTCGTAGTAGCTCACGTATCAGGTGGTGAGTTGTCGCGACTGTTGAGCGTGAGGTCTTGTGTTCGATTCTTAGATCCGGCCAAGTGTTACCAAGTCTTAGTGTGCACACGACGGCAGTAGCTGAGCGATCGACTGCTAAGCCGCGTGTCGTGGGTTCGATTCCCGCACGGAACAAATATTTGTATGGCCTACAGATAGTTGTTCCGGGTCTGGCTGTTCGTGTATGTGACTTTAAATGTTTGTAAACGCACCCACGACACAGGAGAAATTCCTAGTGTGGGGCAACGTTTTTAAAAAAAAAAAAAAAAAAAAAGTATGTAGGGATCGTAGCGGGTGGCGTTCTGTAGTTTCTGCCTATGCCCATGGGAAAAACTTCTAGTTTAACATCACGCCTGTTTACTCTGAAGGGTTGGGCACATATAGTAACACCCCCCTTGGACCGGTTATTTTAAGTACCAAGTACGAGTATTAAGGGTCGAGTTTATACCGTCAATCGGAAACAAATCCAGACTCCAGGCATTGAGAAGATTTCTCTTTTTATTTTTTTCAAGTTGCCACACACTAGGATTTTTTCCTGTATCGTGGGTGCGTTTACACGAACAGCCATAACCGGAACAACTACCTGTACGCCATACTTATATTTATCCGTGCGGGAAATGAACCCACGACACGCGGCTTAGCAGTCGATCGCTCAGCTACTGCCGTCATGTGCACACTAAGACTTGATAACACTTGGCCCGATCTAAGAATCGAACACAAGACCTCACGGTCAACAGTCGCGACAACTATACTAAAGAGGCGAAAGAAAATATTTTGAACTCACCACCTGATACGTGAGCTACTACGAGCTTCAATGAACTGTTATCAGAAATCAACTCGCCTTCTACTTCTACTGATATATCATATAAAACAGTATGGTCCTTGTAATAGCAAAATCATCTTTCATTCAACATTCAGTATGACTTATCTGCCCCAGACCACACACAAACAAAATATCAACCCAAGTATGTTGCCTACAAAATCATAATAACATCACCAGGAGAGTAATGTCCAATAATTTTCATATAGCCATGCGAAACAAGGCGGCTGTTGTTGGTAAATCGATAGTTATAAAGATTATTATTCTGTGCGATGCTTTACGATGGCAGTTAAAATGGCATAGATTAAATGTTTTAGGAGATACTGTGTCTCGTTAAGGTGGTCTCTTAGAGGCAATTCTAAATAAAATACACGACTAAAATTGGAGGGCAATTTCTGTACTTAAAAATGTTTAAAACAACTTCACTGCATTGGTTTAGAAGAGTTATGCCTACAGCACACCCACATTTCACCAGTCATATTTTTTTTAGTCCCATGTAATAGAGGCTGAGCCTATTGCCATCAACCGGGCACACACATCCAGACTCCGAGCTGCTACTGAGAATATCTAAATGAAATATCCTTTTGACATGTTGCTCGACCCAGCAATCGAACCCAGGACCGCATGCTTAGCAGTCGCATTTACGACCACTAGACCAACAAGTCAAAATCAAACAATTATAAAATGTAGGTTAGTTCAGCGTGTTGTCAGATTGAGTATGAGATTAGAATGGGAACGTTTCTCGTAACACAAAATTTCCCCTCTGATGAAAACCTTAATTGATAGGAAATAGTAAATTAAGCAAAGGCCAATGGAAAGGGCTATGCTGAGAGTTTATCTGCGATATCGAATCAGAATTGAAGATATCCGCAAGAGAACTGAGGTAACCGACATAGCCCGAAGCCCACTTCTTCTTCCCAGCAAAAACACTAGGAAGTGGTGAAGGGTGGCCGTTTTGGGGGACTGTCTTTTGTAAACGTTTTGACGTTCAAAAAGTGCTGATTCTCAGCCTAATTTGAATAAATGAATTTTGATTTTGATTTTGAAGAATTGGCGAACTTAAGTGGCAGTGGAGTGGGGACATTGGTCGCAGAACCGATGGAGCTGTGCGGAACGGTTCTAGTGTCTTAGTACTGGAAGACGCAGCGTGCATCGGCTTGCCGGTGGATGAAGACGAGCAGGACGGATCGTTGTGGTGAAATTTTGAGGGAAGCCTGTGTGCAGCAGTAGACATATTTTGGCTGAAATGGTGATAGACTAGAATCCTAAATGCTGCTAGGGATTCAACCAAGCCCACGATAAAGACACCTTCATCCCCAAGGATACTACTCTACTTTTTATTCCTTCTGAGAGATAAAAAAAGTAAGAGCTCGTGGCTAAATAAAAATAGTCGCACTGGTTTATCGAAGGTGGGTGACCGTTCATAACATATCGAGACTCCTCCGTGCCTCTGAATGCACGTTAAGCCGTTGGTCGCAGCTGTCATTAGTAGATCTTTAACCCGTAAGCCCGTAAGTCTGACAATCAATCTTACCAAGTGGTTGCCCAGTAACTGGGTTGTGGAGGTCAGACAGGCAGTCGCTCCACGTAAAAGACTGGTATTCACCTGCATACGGTGAGACTGGAAAACGACCCCAACATAGTTGGAAAAAGGCTAGGCAGATCAGATAATAAAAAGCAATTCGATTTTCAAATGAAATCTTTTCGGTACTTAAAAGTTTTACACAAACTTTTAATTGATGTTCCAATTTCAATACAAATTATCGACCAACGGATGATTATATAATATTATTTCCTTACTAGACCATAGGGCTGTAATAACTTACTTTGGGTTAGGTTTGCTTGATATATAATTCGACAGAATCGAGCAGGTTGTGTGTAAAATACAATACTGGGCAGTCAGGATTGTCAGCAGCAGTTACCGTGACCTTGGAAAGTAAAGGGCAGGGACGGAAAACGGATGGGTTTGAGTCAGTAAAAGTCTGACACGCTCTCCCATTCCATTCCATTTCAGAACGGGAGAAGTCATTGGTTAATTACCAATCCTTAAAAAAACAAGAATTGTCAACTGTAGGTACCTACTCCTATCTGGTGTCATACGCCAGATAATTCTAGATGTGTGCCTTATGTTCTATTGTATTGCAGCAAGAAAATATCATAGGTACCTGGAGACGACTTAATTCATCCACCTCCAGAAAATATGTCTCTACAAATGAAGGAAAAATTGCTAATAAACTTATCCTTTCTGTACAAATAAGGTTCTACCAGATTTTTTTCATTAGTTTCCCTGGCTTATTAAATAAGAAGTCTCAGGGGAGACATTTGCCAATGAAATAAGGATGGATCAACCATTTTATCACATTATCACAAAAAATAGATTATTAGATTCATAAAAAGATTCTTGGTTACATGTTTATCTCCTTAGTTCCTTCTGAAGATACTTAAAAAGACCTGTATCTGTACAATGTATAACCCAAAAGTTATCACTAACAACATCATCTTTCAGTCCATATTGTCTTGACGCCCCATCCTCCAATTTGACAACAATTTCCCAAACTGCCTTATTAACCCGACCCCTTCTACCTGGTGACATAAAAATCAACGGCGTGCAAATACGGGGAACCCCCCAATCATATCCTAACAGGCAATATACTAAATAATAAGACCTCTCTGCTTTATAGTCTTTGCCATTTTATGGTACTCATGGACGATATTTTTTTACCCTTTCATACTCGTAAAGGGGTTGAAATGGCCCCATGAAATGCCTAGCTTTTTAATAACAGCCAGTTAGGGGTGGTTTCGAGGGTAGTTCTAGTTTAATAGCCTTGCATCTCGACGGGCTATTGTGTAGCTTTCTTATGAATTGGTGGAAGAGAAAAATGTATACGTTTTGTTGTTGAAGACTGATTTTAAATGGCTTGAACTTATGCCAACATAAATCGGAAGAGAGAAACCATTATACCTATTAATTTATTGGTCACTGGATATATTGTAATTAACGTTAGCTTATAATATGTTTAAGCTGTTTAAAAAACTCAGAATACTAACATTGACTTGTATTTATATTGAGGAAGTATGTAAATTTACCAAATCCCATCCAGAGATGTTTGAATAACTGGGAGATAAATGTACGTTTATAACCAGATATCCTAATAGACTTATTAATACTAGAATAAAAACGAAACTATAAAGGCGAAGCTGTTATCCTATGTGTATCCAGATCTACAAAAAGATTCCTAACCAAATTAAAGAACTTCCAATGGTTCTCTTCAAAAGGGCTTTATGTAGGTGGTTAATTGAGAATCCTTTCTATAATATAAAAGAATTATTTCAATTTAAATTCAATTAATAATGTAATTGTATCTACGAGTAACTATAACAAAAATTTGCATGTCATTATGTTATGATTAAATAATATTACCTACCATTTTAAGATCTTTTGTAACCATATTTTACTGCAAATAAAACTTTGACTTTGAAATAATTATCGTGGGCTCACATACTCTTGAGAAATAAAGGACAGAACATTTTAATAACAATATAACGCAACGAAATTCGATAATTTCTGCCGCATTTTTTTTCTGTATTTGTAATTGTCAGGATAAGGTTTGTATGAAAGAATTTTATTGGATGTTCCGAAAGTCGAAAATTGTTATGGTATTTTTTTATGAAAAACTAGAAACTAGATACTTGCTTGGGTTTGAACCCACAACCTTATGCATGAGACGCAATGCCACAGGACCTACCTCACAATATATCTTAAATCTTACCTGATAATCTACTTACAGAGGTTATGGGGTTCGTGTGCCCATCTAGTTTTTCGGAACATGGCCAAGCAGTTGATCGACTCTTCACGTCGGAGGCTGGCCATTTATATGTCAAAGAATCAGCTTTGCCATCAGCTTTGGCGTTTAGGCAATTTTTCCGTTGACACCGATGCAGATACATTTTTCGATGCAAAATCAAAATCAAAATTCCTTTATTCAAATTAGGCTGAGAATCAGCACTTTTTGAACGTCAAAACGTTTACAAAAGACAGTGCCCCAATATGCCCACCATTCACCACTTCCTTGTGTTTTTGCTGGGAAGAAGAAGTGGCGGAACAAACTCCCCAGCAACACGCCTGTCTGATAGGTTTGAAGAACTTGAATCTATTCAATATAAAAATAAAAAAATTATATCAATCATCTTTATAAATCATTAAATTAAATAATTTGCCTCATATAACACCAATATGCCAAAATAAATAAATAAAAACTAATATATACCAAAATCGACAGTTAACTCAAGCAAAGCCTGCTAAACTGAATAAATTATTAAAAACGTTGCCCCACACTAGGAATTTCTCCTGTGTCGTGGGTGCGTTTACAAACATTTAAAGTCACATACACGAACAGCCAGACCCGGAACAACTATCTGTAGGCCATACAAATATTTGTTCCGTGCGGGAATCGAACCCACGACACGCGGCGCAGCAGTCGATCGCTCAGCCACTGCGCCAACCGTGCCGTCATCTTTGAAAGCATAATCTGCAGAAGAATTGAACTAAGTGACTCACATAGGTTTAAATGAGGCGAGAACGAATACTCCTTCCGCTTCGCTCATGTTCATGAATCTGGTCATACACGCACGCAGGCTGCGAGTACCTATGACCTCTTTGAAGAACAGCACCAATAAGGTCAGTGTATATTATTCTAGGGCGTCCCCTAGCCTGCCTTATGCCTAAACGACTAACAAGTCATTTTACATTCATGATCAAAAAAATCCAAGAATAAATGGTTTTCTAGAGTGCAAACTCGCCTACACACGAAATTGATTAATTGATAGATTTTTTTTTACTACTTGAGGAACGATAAATGAACGTAGGGAAATCTAAACTAAAATCCGTTGTGACTATCATACATAATTTAATTCCCCCAGGCCCTTTCTGTCATCGGACGAGCAGGGAAACGGCAATGCAGGATCGTTAGTACATGATTCAAAATCGCTTGGTACGGGACCAAACGTTTCGCTTTCACATTTATAACAGGGATGAGTCCTAGGTAAAAATATAATAAGTCTATTTGGTCCGTCAGTTAGATTACCAAAAAATATTGGACACGATTTTTTTGCTTACTCAAATCATTAAAAAGTGACACAGATATAACATATCAAAGTTCAGGAGAATGGGATTGTAACGTCATTTGTACGTAAAAAGTGTAACAAAGCACGCAAAATTTCAACACGAATCAACGCGCATTTTCGGTTCACGTGACAAAAGAAAAAAAGGTATTTTTGAGTAATCCAACTATCGGACCAAACACAATTTTAAGGACCCTTTTGTTTTGTGCTTTGGAACTATAGGTGAATAATGTTTTACTTCTAACGAGTTTGTCGGTACGGTTGGCGCACTGGCTGAGCAATTGATTGCTGTGCCGGTTGTCCTGGGTTCGATTCTCTCACGGAACAAATATTTGTATGGCTTACTCCGGGTCTGGCTGTTTGTATTTGTGAGTTTGAATGTTTGTAAATGCACCTACGATACAGGAGAAATTCCTAGTGTGCGGCAACGTTTTTTTTCTTTAAAAGAAAAGAAAGTTCCGAGACAACAACGAAGCGGCAGCAGCTTACGCTGAAAACCAGTGGCGTGGTTTCAAGCCTTGCACGGGCCACGGCATTGTGCTGAGCGTCAGCCGTGGCGCATATTTCTGTGTAGAGCAATATTTGTTTTATTTCATTTTTAAGATTTAGTACCAACTTGTTCTTGTTTTGGGACATAAACTAAAACTTACTTCTTATGTATGTGCGTCGCTACCACTTGAAAAAAACAGTTTGTCTTTCTTTCTTTCATTTATAGTGCGGATAGCTTAGGGTCTTTAAGGCGAGGATGATTCGGTTTTTTCTAGGCAAGCATTTCTTACCTCAGTATCGCTTAACATCAAGCGTGATGCGGTCAAGCACAATACCATCAAGCAACATCCTTCTAGCCTGTTCCCAACTGTGTAGGAATCAGCTCCAAGTCTGACCAAAAGCAGCTGAATACCAGTATTTTACATAGCTAAAGCGACAGCCAAAAGTCCGCAAATGACAGCCAGGCTCAACGAGCTTTTTGAGGAAACGAGAGGTCTGGGTACATAGGTAATGGATAACAGATCATCTCCGGATCATCAGCGGCAGGCAGAGCTTAAGCTAAGTTGCTTTTTAGAATATCAGATTTGGATCAGTCAACCTAATATTAAATATTAAGGAGGTTGCGGGTTCGATTCTCGCCCTGGGACAAATGTTTGTACGATCTACAAAGATTTGTTCAGGGGTGTTCTGGGTATCTGCTATGTATAATAAAAAATATCTATATATAATGTATTGTATTAAGTATATCAGTCATCTAGTACCCATAACACAAGTTCTGCTTATCTTGGGGCTAGATGATGCTGTGTGGAGTGTCCAGCATTATTTATTCATTTATCATAATTCATATTTATTTATGACGTGTCCAAGTGTTTTTTAAAAGCTACTTACAGAAATAAACATTTCGTGCCATTTCAACCATCAATCGACCTGCGTGGCTGGTATTATTTTTCCATAAGCTGCTCAGCAGCTGAAAACAAAACAAAACTAGAGAATTTTCTATTGAAAACTAACCAATAGGTATTGTGTATTGTAGTACTTTGTTTAAACCAACATATCTGGGGTATTAGCACGTGGACCAGAAACGTCTGTGTATAGAACTCGGAACAAAGATCTGCTGTTTGTTTTACATAATAAATTATATTCTATTGAGAAGTGGAGCAGATGAATTTATTACACGAGTTCTTTGAAGAAGAATGGATGGTGTAAAAGGTGTAGTGAAAAGTTTGGGGGCTCTCGTGGGGGTTTAGTAGGTGTATTGATTTTTCGGTCTTTTTTTCCAAAAAAATGCAACTGACTTTAAAAAAACTGAATGGTGTTAAATAACTGTAGTTTCGGAAGTCTCTGGCTTTCCTTGTTTATTAATTTTTTGCCACCGATTTATAAGGGTAAGTATTCATACTGGCGTCATTAGTCTAGACATGAACACTGGCGTGACGGGCTATGCGACCTGCGCTCTTACTGCAGGATAGGCCATGGTGTCCGAGGCAATCGACTGCACATTGACAGCCATGTGGATCCCCGCAAAGAGCGCCCAGACGCAAACATGTAGAGAGCCGGGAGGTAGTGTCACCCAGCATGGTGCCATTGTTGGGTGACGGTAGAGCTTGAAGCCAAAGGCCCGACTTCCACGTACCCACAGCCAGTAGGTGGGCACGCTCAGCAGTATTGGTGGACGTATTAATAAGATTATTCCGTACCAACATGCGGAGCGGCAAATCCCACTGTGTCTGGGAAGATGGGTTCACGGGCCTATCTGTATATGAACAGGCCATTTTCCAGGCATTCACCGCATCGGTCAAGCACGGCACTTCAGACAGAACCAAGAAGAGGCTAATACTGGTAATTTTACGGACGCCGAGGCCACCAAAGCTGATGGGTAGTGTGGCTTGCATCCACGCTCGATCGTCCAAGGCCACATTCAAAATGGATGTTAATAAAGTGCGAATAATTTCGTCAATTTTTTGCAAGAGCTGCTTCCATAAAGGGGAAGAGCGTAGAACCTATATACAATTTGGACCAAAACAACAGTAACTAAAAATTTATTTTATTATAAGTTTATTTTATATTATTTGTTGTTAAAGTGGCGCACTCTGGGAAAATTTAAACTGTATATCTATAACGGTTCATGAGATATGGCCCGCTGACAGACTGATTTATGGACGGACAGTGAAGGCTTAGGAAAAGGGTTCCGTTGCCACCCTTTGGATACGCTACCCTAAAAAATTAAAATGAGAATTTTATAAAATTAATATTGTCGTGATATGTGTAATTACATATGTGTGTGTGTTGTACGTAATCTTTTGTAGTTATGTGCGTGTGGAATATTAGTGTTTTTTGTTTTACTTTTAATAAATCTAATCTATCTACGAGTATATCGATTACCTTTAACACGTTGAACGCCAAATGACCGGCAAACAATACATTTTCTATTGTGTCTCGTTGTTTGGCAGTTAAGGTGTTAAACGAGCAATTCTTGTATATACATATGTATGAACATATATATACATAATCTGAATCTCGGAAACGGCTCCAACGATTTTCATGAAATTTAGTATCTGAACGAAGCTTGGTCATCCAGGTATTAGTCTTGTCGAGTCTTGTCGCGCATACGACTGAGTGTAGACGTGACTAAGCGCGAACGAGCTGGCAGTGCCTATGTGTTCAGTGACTCACTGCGTAAACAATGTCGCGAATTACTGTGAAGTGCAATAGTTGCAATGTAGTTATTAATGAACTGTTGGCGTTCCTGCGAAATGTTTTGGACGTTATGGACGAAGAGAGTGTGCATCAGCTGTGTACTTCCTCTTTCACGGCGGATGAAATAGTGAAAGCTAAGAATCTGTTGTTTGAGTCAATACCTAGCGGGAAGAAGATGCCTGTTCGAAGAAAGGATGGCAAAAAGAAAATGTCACGCGACCTAGACGACATGATCTGCTTGCTGAAAGGATCAAATCCTGAACTCTTTCCGATATTTGTGGCGAAGGAGTTGCACAAACTCCCTCCAGTTACCTTCGATCATGTGGATGTCACCCGCTTGTTAAAGGACATGGTACAATTAAAAAATAAGGTCAGTACATTAGAAGAAAAAGTTGTCACAACGGAACAATTTGATTTGTTTAAGTCTGAAGTAGAAATGATGAAGCACTCATCGTTAAACAATTACACGGTGGAAACGAATGTAAACAGAAGAAGAGGAGCATGTCTACAAAGCAGTATTACTCTTGATAGTGGCCCAATAGGTTTACAATATGTGCCCATAAAATACTCGCAAATAACAGCTGATTCAAAAACCAACGGCCGAACGGAAAAAAATACGACAACAATGACTAATCAGTGCGTGTATGACTGCATCTCTGTTTCGCCAGAACAACGGTGTGCGACAGAGGATTGTAGGCACGTGGGCGAGCGAGACGACACAGCGGACCCAGCGAGCGGGAGCGAGACCGAGTGCATGACCGGCAAAACTGCGACGGTGAGCGACGAAGAACCATTATCTACGCCAGCTACAAAATCCCCTACGAGTGGTCAGAGTGCTAAGGTAGTAACGGAGCCGGCGGCGGTGACACGTGAGTCTTTATCGAGTGAAGTACGGGTTTCGCCAGTGGCGATGGCGATGGCGCGGGCGCGGGCGGTACAGTGTGCGAGCTTGCGTGATGTAGAAGTGAGTAGTGAACGAATGATAGGTGATGTGAATTCTGAATGGCAACTAGTACAACATAAACGCTTTAAACAAAATAAAATAACTAGTCAAAAGGGAAGGGCTTTAATTGCGCCCGAGGGTAAATTTCGGGCCGCGGATATTAGAGTGCCGTTACTAATTTCGAATGTTAGTACAGAAGCAAGTGAAGATGACATTATTAACTATATAAGAGACAAAACAAGTGAAATAGTATCATTAAAAAAGATAAACATGAAGTCGTTAAGAAGGTACAATGCGTTCAAACTGTACGTTTCCAAACACAAAGTTGCCTTATTCTTAAACGATGAGTTATGGCCTGATGGAATTGTGTTTAGGCGTTTTGTACATTTTATGTATCGAACGAAGCCTCAAGAACTTAATGTTAAAGTCACTTAATCTTGTAAGTTATGGGTACAAAAATTATTAATAATTTTCTTAAGTTTACTAGTTTTAATTGTAAATCGGTAAAACGATCCATAGATAATATTAAAGATATATGTATATGTTCGGATTTGGTAGCCCTTCAAGAGACTTGGCTACTCCCTTATGATATTCCAGTGCTGGGAACAATAAGTCTCGATTTCGAATATACGGGTAAGTCGGCTGTAGACACTTCCGAGGGCCTACTGAGAGGAAGACCTCATGGGGGGGTAGCTATTCTCTGGAGGAAGGGTATCTTTGAGTCAGTTTCTGTTGTTAACTGTGTCAGTCCTCGATTAGTGGCCATCTCAGCCACATCAAGGGATCGTACTCTACTTGTATTCTCTGTTTACATGCCTACAAACTGTCCAGATAACTTACCAGTTTTTACTGACGTATTAAGTGAGATTAGTGCTATCATAGCAAGCTGTGAGGTAGAAAATGTATTTATATTGGGGGATTTTAATGCTCACCCTCATGCATTGTTTTATAACGAATTAATTAACTTTTGTAGTGACCAATCCTGGATATGTGCTGATATTGAGAAACGAGGGGTGGATAGTGATACCTATACTTTTATTAGTGATGCTCACGGAAGTAGGAGATGGTTGGATCACTGTGTGGTATCAATGTCAGCTTGGCACACTATCACTAATGTTAATGTTTCTGAGGATGTTTATGTGTCTGATCACTTGCCTGTCTATCTAGAATGCAATCTAGAAATAGTGAGACCTAAGTTGATGACACGAGGTGACTGCCGCAGCTCTGTTGTGTGGGGTGAAAGAACTAAGTTGGAATCGCAAAATTACCATAATATATGTAATAGTAAGCTACGTGACGTTGACTTCCCTCATGAATTTGAGAGCTGTGGTAGTGGGTCATGCAGCTTGGCCGAACATAGAGTTATTCTGGATAGATTGTATGGACAGATTGTAGATATACTAAGTGCGGCGGCTAGGCAATCTAAGTTGACACGGGAGGGAGGGCCGAGACGGGGTAGGCGCGTGTGTGGGTGGAATGAATATGTAAGAGACGCTCACAAAGAGGCCAGGTGTAGTTTTCAGGCCTGGATACTTAACAACCGTCCCTCTTCAGGTCCTGTGTATGATGAAATGTATGAAAAGCGGAAAACATTTAAAAGCCGTCTGAAATCTTGTCAAAACAACGCTGAGCAAATGATTATGGATAGGTTAGCTGAAGAACGAGCTAGTAAAAATTTTGGAAAATTTTGGAAGTCCACTAGTAACTTAAATGCGAAGACTGGTCTCTCTGTGAGTGTCGGAGGGATGAGTGAACCTAGGGGCATCGCGAATATGTTCAAGGAACATTTCAGAGTACAATCCCCACTCGGTCCCTCATCTTTGTTAAACAATACTGAGCCCAGCAGCCGTGGAGTGAAACCTGTGATACTTTTCACTGCTAAACAAGTAAGTGCTGTTATAAAAAATATGAAACGAGGCAAATCTCCGGGGCATGATGAGCTCAGTATTGAGCACTTGAAGCTCGCAGGTATCCATCTGCCGAGAGTCCTGTCTATGTTCTTCACAATGTGTATTAGACACGCGTACTTACCCACTAACCTGATGAAGACCATCGTAGTTCCCATTGTGAAGAATAGGACAGGTGACATCTCGGACAAAGGAAACTATCGTCCCATTTCCCTTGCGACAATAATTGCAAAAGTATTGGACGGTGTGCTTGATTCTTACCTTAATGATTACATACATCTCCATGACGCGCAGTTTGGGTTTCGACCCGGACTTTCAACTGAAAGTGCAATTTTGAGTCTCAAGCATACAGTTCAATATTATATAGATCGTAAGACGCCGGTGTACGCCTGTTTCCTTGACCTCTCCAGAGCATTCGATCTTGTCTCGTATGATGTGCTCTGGAGGAAGATGGGAGACAGGGGTATACCTGCGGAGATATGTCAGCTTTTCCAGTATTGGTATGGCAACCAAACCAATCAGGTGAAATGGGACGGTACACTCTCTGAGCCGTATGGGTTGGAGTGCGGGGTGAGACAGGGAGGTTTGACGTCTCCCAGGCTCTTCAACCTCTACGTGGATGAGCTCATAGCGGAACTCAGCAGCATGCGTGTCGGATGCAGCGTTGATGGGGTTAGCATTAACAACATCAGCTATGCGGATGACATGGTGCTGCTGGGTCCGTCGGCGGGGGCAATCAGAGAGCTTATTAAAACTTGTGAAGCCTACGCTGCCGCACATGGCTTAATATATAATATTAAGAAATGTGAATACATGGTCTTTAAGGTCGGCGGCAAGTGCCGTGAGGACGGACCCGAGTTGGTCATGAACGGTTTAGTCATCAATAGGGTGACTACTTTTAAATACCTGGGCCATGTTCTTGCCGACGACCTTAAAGACGATGTAGATATTGAGAGGGAGCGTAGGGCTCTAGCGGTCCGGAGCAATATGCTGGCCCGTAGATTTGCTCGGTGTACGGACCTAGTAAAAATTACACTTTTCAAGGCTTATTGCCAGAGTCTGTACACGGGCAATCTATGGGTTGGATATACCAAAAGATCGCTGGATGTCCTGCGCGTCCAATACAATAATGCTTTCAGGATGTTGTTGGGACTGCCTCGCTACTGTAGTGCCTCGGGAATGTTTGCGCAAGCTCGTACGGACGGATTCCATGCCGTTCTACGCAAAAAAACAGCTTCACTTCTGAGGAGGGTGCGGGGCAGTCACAACAGCATCCTGAGGACTGTAGGAGAGAGCTTCCGCTCTCAGATAATGAAGCAGTTTGTGGGGAGGGTGATAGGTACTAACACTAGATAGTAAGCTTTTTTATGTTACTAACACTATATGGATTATTTGGTCCGAAATAAAAGTATTATTATTATTATTATTATTATTATTAATACTTTACCAAGGGGTATCGTGTTGCCCAGTAACTGGGTTGTGGAGGTCAGATAGGCAGTCGCTCCATGTAAAATACTGGTATTCAGCTGCATCTGGTTAGACTGGAAGCCAACCCAAATATATATGAGAAAAGGCTAGGCAGATAGATGTGGGTAATATTATTAATACATAATCTAGTAAAGATTCGGTTTGCGTAAAGTCATACGTTATCTTTAGTTTCAACTTTTCGGATTGAAAGAGGATTTATATTAAGGGGTTGCTCACAAAAACTACTCATACTCAGACTGCTTCGTTGGTGTAGTGGTCCAAGCGCGAATGCTGAGCTTGATCCCCAGATCGGAAAGTGTTTTTGAGTTTTTCCAATAGGAATTTTCTCATCAGCAGCCCGTAGTCCGTTGTCCTTTGTGTCCGGTGGATGGCATTAGGCTCACCTCCTATTACATGGGACTTAAACATAACTGGGGAAAATATGTGGCTGTTACCATAGGTGCAGCTCTGCCTAACCCTTCTTAGTTATAGTAACATCTCTTGGTGCCTATTGACCTAACTGAGTTCTATCTCCTACTTGATATGGAGGGAACTCAAAATTATGTATTTTTCTAACTCCTCCGTTGTTCTTTTCTGATTAATTTCGTTGCGGGATCCAAGACAGTTCTTTTCTTTTTCTTTTGTTTTTTTTTTTTAATAAAACGTTGCCCCACACTAGGAATTTCTCCTGTATCGCGGGTGCGTTTACAAACATTTAAACTCACTTACACAAACAGCCAGACCCGGAACAACTACCTGTAGGTCATACAAATATTTGTTCCGTGCGGGAATCGAACCTACAACACGCGGCGCAGCAGCCGATGGCTCAACCACTGCGCCAACCGTGTCGTCGTTTAGTTGAATCTTTTCTTCGAGACTCGTCGAGCTACATTGTCTCGACGCTTTTCTGGTGGTCGCCACTGTTGATTCTGGTTTTCAGGAGTTGCGTTAGTTGCCTGAGTTGAGGTTTGGGAATAGGGTGGCGGGCTTGTCCCAAAAAAATACCCTTTGAAAAATACAGGCGTGATGATGGGGTTTATGTTTTAAAGGGATTTTACTTTACATTTTATTTTCAAAATGTTATTAACATTTTTATGAAAAAAATATAATGGCCGTACATTGGCCGATTTTTTATAAAAAGTTGTATTAATCTGCGACATTCACGTTATATAGATGAATAAATCGACGTATTTTTTGTTAAAATCAACCCACGCCTTTCGTCTCTAGACCAAAGGGTATTATCATGTAATGAAAACGTATTGATGAAACACGCGTAATGACTGTTCATCATCATCATCATCATCAGGCTATATTAGTTGACTACTGGAGATAGCCCTCTCCTAATGACTGTCCATAGACAAGTTTAAATTCCTTAAAATTATAGGTAGGTACAGATTCACAAGTCACATACTATAATACAGTTATTAACGCCTTTAATAATCTAATAAGAGCTAATAGAAATTTTTAGATCTAGACTCATACCAAAAAATCGTAGATAGCCTGGCGCATATAACAACAGACGCCAGCACATCAAGCCATCTCAAACTGTTAAATTTTCTCAACTGAACATCAACCTTATTCTTTTGTTTTTATTCAACTTCATTAAGTTGAATAACTGTCAAAGAAATTTGACAGATTGAGGTACACAGCTTGTTGTGCCGGCCTCTGATCATGCAGGTTCGAACCATAACGTTACTAAGTTTATCAGTAATGGCGCTAGTACCTATTAGTTAGTATTTTGATATTAATTTTGACACATGTCATATTATCCTCGATTACTCGAGCAGTTGGGTAAAAAGATTATGATTTACTAAAATAGTTTTCTTTAATCTCAAAGGGGTCACGATTTCGATAAAAATTAAAAAAAAAAATCTTTATTTCAGGCATATTTGGCCCACAATATTGTTAGTAGTAAGACTTAAAAACTATGTTAGGTACATTTAAAATATTAATTTAGGTATTTGCCGCCCTCTGGGGCCCCGGGCACTCAGTGGCCCGGAAGGGGGCTATCCAGCTTGTGGCTGAGCACGTTGAGGATGCTGTTGCCTATACTCTCCCAATTACAATAAAAGTGTGGGGGACGTTTATATCCAGTAACTGTTAAAGTCTGTTGGTTGAGACGATAATGATGATTAGTGTCACATAATAAATTGCATGTAGTTTGTAAGTGCACGCGCACAAAGGAACCTGGAGATGACGCATCATTTGTCTAGCTCCACCCACACATACACTTTATTTCAATCAGGTCTGTAGGTTAATCAATAACTAATATTATTTTTATTAATAATTTTGTTGGCAGTGGTTTCATCACAGCGCTAATCATCATCATCCTCTTGCCCTTATCCCAATTTCATTTGGGGCCGGCGCAGCATGTCTTCTACTTCCATACATCTCTATTTCCCGTCATCTCAGAAGTCACCTCCTTCTTAGCCATATCAACTTTCACACAATCCATCCATCGTTTCCTGGGTCTCCCTCTACTCTTGTAACCCTCTACATTCATACTCAAAACTTTCCACACAACATGATCCTCATTCCTTCGCATCACGTGTCCATACCATGATAACCGATTTCCACACAACTTCTCTGTCACAGGCGCCACTTTCAGACTTCCTCTTATATACTCATTTCTTATTCTATCCAATCGCGTAACACCACACATCCCCCTTAGCATTCTCATCTCAGCTGCATGCAACTGCCTTTCATTCATTCCTAATGCTAATGTTTTCTCATTAACTGTTCCTATTGCGATCGTGGGTGTACCATAGGTAGACACCAGCCTAACCTTTTAGGGAATACAGGCGTGATGTTATGATGTAGAATATAATAAATAAATAAATAAATAAATAATGCTGGACAATCCACACAGCATCATCTAGTCCCAAGCTAAGCAGAGCTTGTGTTATGGGTACTCGATGATTGATATACTTAATACGATATATTACATTGATAGATATTTTTTATTATACATTGCAAATACCCAGAACACCCGGAACAAATATTTGCAGATCGTACAAACATTTGTCCTAAGGCGGGAATCGAACCCGCAACCTCCTGCGTCGCAGGCGGACCTTTGCCCGCTGCCGTTACCGTTTATGTATGTGTTTGTGTATATATTCTATGTAGGTATTATATTTATAGTTTATAATAATATATATGTATATATATATAAATATATATTTCTTTTCACTTGTCTTTTAAGAAATTGCACCTGCCACTGTTTGTGTCTGCATCACCCAAAGGTTGACTGGTAGAAAATGCCTATGGCATTAAGTCCGCCTCTGTACATTTGTGTGCTTAAAGTATTAAATAAATTAATCCTACCCACTAAATACTTCTTAACAGGAACTAGGTATAACTAGACTATTTCTAGTGTACAATTTAAACTTTTAACAAGCCCTCTTGGGGTTTAATCAAGGAGTTGAGGCAGACGACTTAGTTGGTTCCTGTGAGGAGTAGTTGTTACAAGTGTTAATCTTGGGCTTAAGTTATGCATGGAAGTTTTAATCAGTTTGTCATGGAAAAAATGTTGACATAAGGACGCAGTGTTTTATCAAGAAAATAGAGGACTTTTGCATTTTTATTACAAAATCTTTAACTCGACTCCTGTCTTCTATATTTTCTATTTCAAATTCAATATTTACCTAAAATAAATTCCGTAAGTTTCAAACAGATGGCAGTGTAAGTAGGTTTTGTAATAAAAATGCAAAAGAATCCTCTATTTTCTTGTGTGCTATTGACTTATTTTTCAATGACATTTTTCAACGATTTTATTACAATGAAAACTGATGATTTTCCTGCCTATATCTAAAGTTTTTACTACGAAAAGAAGAATATTACTTTTTATTGTACACCATGAAAAAGACTTAGAGTGAAAACCTCGTATATGCGAAGGAGGTAACTTTTCAGGAGTAAGAAATATCTGCGACCTGTAAAATTTTATTACAACAGCTTATTCACACTCGCGAGTTATAACGAGGTTCGCATTAACTATCGATGATTGCATTACAGGTTACTAAACTCTAGTTTGTGTGAGACTAGGGCGTGCGTCCCGGGGT
This sequence comes from Phlogophora meticulosa, assembly GCA_905147745.2. Classification (NCBI taxonomy): domain Eukaryota; kingdom Metazoa; phylum Arthropoda; class Insecta; order Lepidoptera; family Noctuidae; genus Phlogophora; species Phlogophora meticulosa. Next base: position 10,586,381 of record LR990542.1, on the reverse strand, counting down.
TTTCTTTTCCAAAGATCATTGGGCACCTTAGTATGGAAATCATACCCATGGCGGACACAAACGAAATATAGCAGTGTGTAATGATGTAGGGCTCTGATTTGTTATGGCATTAGTCGCATTAATGTGAGCCACGGGAATCTCGAAAAAACAAGTGTTATAAACTGATAAAAAAAACTTACTGCTAAATTTAAATAAAATGCTAGTTCATTAAAATCATTTTTCGTCAATTTGATCCAAATCAATCATAAGACTATTTAAAAAGGCAGCAGGTGCGTCTGTTGCATCCTGATGTCTGGCCTAAGACAGATAATACACTATGCTAGCAATGGAATAAAATCCTTTGAAATTATTATTTTTAATCGGTCCTATACATTTTTCTCCCTTGCGTTTTAATTAAATTACTATATTCAGTGAAAGGTCATATTATTCCCCTTAGTTTGAAAGTATTTTGATTAATGTCCGCCACTGTTCACAATGCGGGTCAGATAATAAATAAATAAATAAATAATGCTGGACAATCCACACAGCATCATCTAGCCCCAAGCTAAGCAGAGCTTGTGTTATGGGTACTAGATGACTGATACACTTAATACAATATATTACATAAATAGATACTTTTATCATACATAGACAATACCCAGAACACCCGGAACAAATATTTGCAGATCGTACAAACATTTGTCCCAAGGCGGGAATCGAACCCGCAACCTCCTGCGTCGCAGGCGGACCTTCGCCCGCCGCGCCACATAGGTCGTCGAATAGAAAAGATATGACAATGACCTTTAAAGAAAAAGATATGACAATGACCTTTGTAATAAAACAAAAATGCATTCCCGATCTTTTTACACTAATGCGACGATAGTATTACAATGGACGGCCTTATCGCTAAATGCGACTATTTTGATTTAGGTGTCTACACAAAAACAGTATGAATAGTTCATGAGAAAAATCTCTATGACAGACGGTCAAAAATGTGATCTCATAAAAGTTACGTACATATTTCCTTTTAAGGTATAATGTGGAATACCTCATAAAATAACTTGTAACTAATGCAGTTGTATTTTAATATAGGTTCTTTAGTATGTAAACTATTTGTTGTTATTTATTATTTTATATGGCATGTGTTCTTAATGGTTTTGTGTAATGTGATTTTAATTTTGACGTTATTTTACTGCAACATTCGTTTTTAGTTATCTTGCTGCGCCCTAACTGGGTCATGTTCTCACTAGTTTTTAAGCTTAGCATATAAAATTATAAATAAATAAATTACGAACTAAAAGTAAAGGAGAGGACGATTTTGTTTTTCTTTTTATTAGATTCTTTTTTGTTTTTTTTTTATGATTGCTGGTAGAGTGGACTGTCCATATGTGGTATACTGCTGTTAGTTACATGTGTCTACGCATCGTGTTGTTTACTGACACTATGTTTTTAGGGATTATTTTACTAACCATAAAGATTTTTAATTTGAAATAATTATTACATTTAAAGAAAGAATACAATGGAATATACCTGTCTACTGCGTCGTTGGTCTAGTGCTCCCAGCGCGACTGCTGAGCTTGAGGTCATTGGTTCGAATCCCGGGTCGGGTAAAGTGTTACTGAGTTTTTCCAGTTTTATTTTCTTATCAGCCCGGAGTCTGGATCTGTGCCCGGTTGATGGCAATAGGCTCGCACCCTGTTAAATGGTGCTATAACATAATTGGCGATCGTGGGTATACCATAGGTAGACACCAGCCTAACCTTTTAGGGAATGCAGGCGTGATGTTATGATGTAGAATATAATATTCATTTGTTAGAATCACTGTGCAGAGTTGCCATAGAAAGTTGTTTATGAATAACCGACGCTGGCGCAGCGTCATGCAAATCTATAGCTACTAACATGTTACAGATTACCTCGCTCGATCAAAGGTTAAACTACGCTTGCTGAGGTCGGTTTGTGGATGGGTGACCATCTATTACGGACCGACGTCCCTTCATACTTCAGAAACATAGTTAACCGTTCATAGATCCTAGATAGTCGTAACGAATTGTCAAAAGCTCGAGACTAACAAGCAGTTTTAGCAATGGGTATCATGTTACCTGATATATAACTATAACTGGGTTGTGGAGGCCAGATATACTGGCACTTCAAGTAAAGTACTGGTATCCAGCTGCATCTGGTTTAGTCTGGAAGCCGACCCCAACTTAGTTGGGGAAGGGGTAGGCTGAATATGATGACATGGTTGTCATGCCTAACATAATCGAGAAAGTTTTATATAAATTATGTCATATTTTATCCGTAAAACTGCCTTATTTGTCGTGTTGGGTTCGATTCCTGGGTGGGGCAAAGCGTTATTGAGCCTCAGCTCGAATAAAAAAATTGAAGTAATGATTATAAAGAAGGAATAAAATAGAATATAATACCTACCTACTGCGTCGTTAGTCTAGTAGTCCAAACGCGACTGCTGAGCTATGGATCGTAGGTACGATTCCCGGGTCGGGAAAAGTGTTATTGGGTTTTTCCATCTGGAATTTGTCAGTAGCAGCCCGGAGACTGGATTTGTGTCCCATTGAAGGCAATAGGTTCGCCCTGTATTACATGGGACTTAAACATAACTGCCGTATTGTAGATGTAGTATCTCTGCCTAACTCTTCGGGGATTAGAATGAGGCGCGATGTTGTGTTATCTGTAAGAAAAGTATTAATAAAACACATCGTAAATAGACAATCAACAATAACAATTCTTCTGTCATCTTCTCTTGTCTTCTTTTCTCTTCTCTAGTAGAAAAGTCGGCACTAACACACCTGAAAGTTTGCTCACCTTGATAAAAACACAGGTTCGAGCAACAATTCAGGCCCATCAGTGTACCGTACTGTCTTCTCATCTTCTTAATCTTCTTTGTGGGTCTTCTCTTCCCTTCTTTGATCTTTTTCTGTTTCAGTTTCTTCTTCCTCTTCTATCTTGTTACCCAATTGAAGCCGACAGTCACATAATAAAAGTATTCTCTGATTGCATTTGTTTTTACTTGGGACCAAACTAGTCTTAAGCGGTATTTGGTAAAAAAAAACAAATTTTCGATCAATATAACTTAGTTAGATATGTAGGATGCTTGGTGATAGATATTTTAACACATATTTAAACAAATACCTATATTAAACAAGACCTAGAATAAAACATGGCGCCTAAATGTCAGAAGACGCACCTCAAACATCGGTAAAAAAATGGACGACAATGTTACAACACCGAAAATTTTAATTATATCTTAAGCAATACTAATTACAACTTCTTATTTTTAATAATAGATCTGTCTTGTAGCCAATCATTCAATAATAAATGATTGAGTTGATTACATATTGTAATGGATCCAGTTTTCGCTCTGCGCGTGAGTCATTTTGAAGGTAGACTGGTCTAGGCGTTAAGGTTATCATGTGTATTATATTTCTTTTGTAATTGATAGTCAAATAAATTTAACTAAGGTCTGTCATTATAAATAACATTCACTTGTTGGGTAAATTAAAATCTGAATAGTGAAAAGCAATTATTAGAAGGCGAATTAATGTATTTGATATTATTAAGTTTTCGTAATAATTTGTAAACATTTTTGTCGTCTGGCAGCCCAAAATCTAGCTGATTTATTGCAGTACATTCAAAAACGTCTGTAAGAGGTCTCCCTGTGTAGAAAGACCGCCCATTTTTCATTTGTTTTATAGTGTTTGTCCATTTCTATTGTTTGATGTACAATAAAGTAAATATTACCGAATAACTTATAAAAAAAAACTTTAAGTTGGAAAGTGTTATTTTATAAAATTTTATGCATTTGTTTCAAATTATAAATATTTTATAAATAAATAAAAACCACTGGAAAATCAATTAATTGTAATTAAGTGCGGTATTTCTTTCAAGTTCCTCCTACCTGAACAGTCACAAAACAGAACATACAGAAACAAAACACACATCAAACACGACACTATCAACAAGAAAAAATCTACATCATTATTACACTGACAGCAAAAATGGCGCGAAAAAGACTTTTGACAGCTGTCAATTACGCGTTCGGAAACGCGACACGAACGAATACAAGTTTATTGCGAACATACAATCGGTGATATGTAGATTGGTTTAGTTAGAATGATTGTAGTATTTGTGTTAGTTTCAAAATAATGGCCGCCAGGTTGTTAAACCGTTGACACTAGTTGCGTGGGGCGCCCGCAGCGACGTGTACTTACATACATTTAGGTTAGTTTGTATGTTATTATCTTTGGATTCGATCCGGAGGCCGTGCTAAATGGACACACACGTGAATTCTTACATGGAAACTTTAGGGCGTGCGTAATTTTATTTGCTCTCATTAAATCTATGTAGGGCAGCCAGTTTTGCTGGTCAATCTATATTTATAAAAATGAATCGCCTCATGTAACACGATAACAAAAAAAAAGCTTAATCGCCCTGTAATTGTTATAAGGTAGGTGTTCATGAAAGAAAATATTTAGAATATCCCCCAAAAAGTTCGGAAGTTTGGCTGGTACTTTTAGTGTCTATGAAAATCACAATCAATATTATGTTTTCACCCACAAAAAGCTGGTGCGGATTACTAGTATTCGATGAAAATTGAGACCTTTAACTCCAGAAATTTTTTGTCGGTTGATAAATTCTATTGTATGTCTCTTTGCTTCTCGGTTTCGCATCTTTAGGCAGTTGCCTAAAAGTATTTCGTTTAGTCGTAAATAGGACGAGCGACTCTAAATTTTACTGGCCAGAGATAGACATTATATAAGGCCTGTATTTACCCGTAGGGTTAGGTAGAGGTGTTACTATAGTACACCTAAAATGTACCCATATTATTGCCCACAACCGGGACCGAATCCAAGCGCCGGGTCGCTTCTAAGAAATTCCAGATGGAAAAATCCAGTATCACTTGGTCTGACTTGAGAATCGAACGCAGGACCTCATGCTCAGCAGTAGCAGTGGAAGTCAACTAGCCATGCCTATAGAAAAATACGGAGATAGTAACGATGCGTCATAAGAACCCTACACGCGTCTATGAAAAAATCGATGGCCCATACCTTTAGGTGGCCCTCGGTTGCCCCAAAAATGTAATTGGATAGCCCGTAATAGCCCCTGGCCCTCCTAATTATAGTTATGTATAAATTGTAATGTAATACATCTCCTAATGGTTATTGGATACCGATCAATCTTTATAATTCAAAGGCTAATGTAGTTTTAGTAGAAAGTTTTATGGAAAATATTTTGCGAACAAGGGTAGATTTGAAGTCTACAGTCGAATACATGAAAACTTTTTTGTAGACAATTGTGTTTTAAATAAATAGTATTTTAGTATATCTATGGAAGAAGACAAAATTGTGTTTTACTTTTAAAATGTTGAATAAGCATAAAACGGCTTGGCAACAGTTTTATAGTGCGTTGCCCGATATCGTTTAAAAATCACTAGAAAGTACTAAAAAACCTAATGACCTCACCAGCTTCACACTTTTAGTAAGTACTTTTAACGATATTTTTAAATTTTCTTTGTGATAACATAATTTTGTTTGGGAATCGAATAGGCAAGCAAAGGCTACTTATTTTTAACCATCTTATCTAAGGAACAGACTCGCTATACCTTGGAACTTGAGTTGTAACCTTTAAAGTAGTTCTAAGTTGTAGTGGTCACAGTATTACTCCTACCCTTTGCTGTACCAAAATATTCGCAATGATAAAAAAACCACCAAAGAATACATATGGAAAGCTATAAATATATTGAGTATTGACTATATTTTGGCGTAGAGGAATAAGTGGTGTTCCGCGAATGGATAAAATAAGAAATGAGTATGTAAGAGGAAGTCTGAAAGTGGCGCCTGCGACCGAGAAAGTTGTGTGGAAATCGGTTGTCATAGTGTGGGCATTTTGTGATGCGGAGGAAGGAGAATCATGTTGTAAGGAAAGTTTTGAGTTTAAACGTGGAGGGCTACAAGAGTAGAGGTAGACCAAAGAAACGAAGGACAGATTGTGTAAAAGAAGATCATCATCCTCCTGCCTTTATCCCAATTTATTTGGAGTCGACGCAGCATGTTTTCTTCTTCCATACATCTATCACAAAAGTCACTTCCTTGCTAGCCATAAAAATTAGTACCAGCCTATTACTGTCCCACTGCAATTCTCATACAGAGAAGGCATGAGCATTAATCATCACGCGTGCTCAAGACGGGTTGGCGATTTCAGACTTATATATATAAGTCCAGGTTTCCTCACGATGTTTTCCTTCACCGATGTCAGTGATGTCCAAGATAAACTTAGAAAGTACCTATGAATTGAAAAACATTGGTACTTGCCCAGGTTTGAACCCACAACCTCGTGCACAAGAGGCGAGGCGTAAATCATGACATTTTCACTTCCTTCCTAGCCATATCATCTTTAAAAAGAGCAGATCTTTGATGGTGTGAAAGATCATATGGCTAGGAAAGAGGTGACTATAAAGATGACGGCAAAGAGAGGTATGCAAGAAGAAGACATGATCCCAAATATAAGGATGATGATGATTTTGGCTTACATGTAACAAAGAGTTAGTTTAAATGGAGGAAGGATTCAATTCGAGGTATGCCTAGCCTACCCAATTTTATCATAAGCTTCAGCTCAAATACAATAGTAAATTCACTGGCGTAAATAGCCAGAGTTGCCCAAACCAATAATGAGATCGAGATCAAGCCGTAGTGTTGCCAACGTCAATATATACATCTGCCAACATTCAGTCGTAAACAGGCAAAGAAGTTTATTTTTAAATCATATTTTATCCTCCTTTGTAATTTATTTATGAAGAAAGCGTAAATGTATGTGTTTAATACTGGGAGATAGGTATGTACATTTTAATTATAAACTCTCGCCTTTTTCGCTGTACGGGGTAGGTAGAAACTACAGAACACACAGGGTTCTTTAACGAAAAGGTCTGTGATTAATTATTTCTGGAAAACCGGGAATTATGTAGGCATTACTAGTTTCTAGAGGGGCTCATGGCTAAATAACAGAGCTGATAGATTCAAGCTTAAGCTATGCCTACCGAGGACGGTCCGTGAGTGATTCACCGTGGTTCATCAATGATCACCACCTCAGGCAAACAGTTATTACAGTTACAGTTATTTTATTTACAGTTATTGAACACTGCTTCTGCAAATATTTCTACGTTAACACCTAAATCATATAAAATAACAAAACAAATTTAAAATATGTAACGTATTAGCTATTTTATTTCTAATTAAAATTAATGTATTATTATAATTACGTCTTATTTATTTTATTTTGTTTTTGTAAATATGTACATAATTAGTTTTATGGCATAATTGTATATAAATGTAAATAATTAAAATTTCAAAAATAATGAACTAAATCATGTCTTATTATTTGAAGATTTATCATAAAGGATATTCCCATATTCTGACACAACTAAGTAAAACCCGAAAGAGAGCCAAACTTCACAATGATAACCAGGTTGACTGATATGAAATCATTATGGCAGTAAGAAACATCCCGCCTCTGACGCCAGTACATCAAGTCACCCCAAACTGTCATATTTTTCCAATTTGACACGAACGAACATAAAGTTAAAAAAACTATCAAATACATTTGATAGATTCCGGTAGCTTGATATACTGGCGTCTGTACATTTGTGTACTAAGGAAACATAACAACACGCGTATATTTCCCAAAGGGTTAAGCAGAGGCGTACCTAAAGTAAACCCACATTACATCAGCTTAATAAATAACAACATTACATAAAGCAATCACGAGAACCACTCGAAAGGCCAAAAACAAATGCAAACAACACAATTCAAAAGCTAAAATGAACGCTGAAAAACACGAGCTTTTGTACGTTGCACTGACACATCATTTATCAAAAGAATATGGCCAAATTTTCAGCCTTCCAACCTGTTGCTGAAACAGGAATATTTCAACAAAAACACAGGGAGATATGGTACTCGGTTACAGAGAGACCAACTTGAAATTAAGTGGAGACAAAACTTTGGAAGTGATGCGAAGTTAGATGACCAAGATTTTATTTAGATATTGAGAAGTGGATGTACCTGTTTTATGACAGTTTTATTGGATTTTAACCCGCAGTTACTCGCGTGAAGGAGATTTTGTAAATACTAGCTTGGGGTCAGTAAGGACGCCAGTTTTTTTAAGACAAATTTGAATGGTTACTTATTTATTGTAAAAAAAAGTACCAGCCTATTACTATCCCACTGCAGGGCAAAGGCCTCTTCTCATACAGAGAAGGCACGAGCATTGATCACCACGCTTGCTCAAGACGGGTTGGCGATTTCAGACTTATATTAATTATACAAGTCCAGGTTTCCTCACGATGTTTTCCTTCACCGATGTCAGTGATGTCCAAGATAAACTTAGAAAGTACATATGAATTGAAAAACTCACATTGGTACTTGCCCAGGTTTGAACCCAGGTTATTTATTGTAAAAGAAGTAATTATAATCCATAACTTTACCAATTTCGTTCGTATTTCTTTTTAAGTTTCCTTTACTCTTTAGAAGATAGTTACGGAAAGTTTAAAAATTAAAGAAAAAATTAAGAATTGCTCAGAAAAATTAAATATTTGAGAAAACTTAAACGACTATTTCAACGTTGCGGTTTTGACAGTTCACGCGTTTGATTTATGTGAATTTTAAGCTAGTACATAATAAATACGAATTGAACTAAAATGCTTGTGCACATAATAATAAAAAATAACCTTAAACTTTTACGCACTTTTTGGGAAGTGCGAAAAATTCTTCCCTAAAAGTGTAGGTATTTTTTTTTCTTCTAAATTTTCACGCATCCTCAGCCCAACCAGTGCTAATGGTATGTTATCAAGCTATCAAGGACGTTTCAACCAATGACAGTATTCTTATCGACACAAGAAACTGCTCTGACCCCACGCGAGTATTTAAGGGTTAAATCGAATTGAAGTTGCTCGTAATTGGGATTGGTTTTATGATTGGCATGAAGCCGTAATATTTCTTTTAGTTCACAGTGTCTATTTCAGTGCCTGTATATTTACTAACAACCTTGTTTGTCTAGTGGTCACTAGCACTACTCCAGAGTCAGATTCGACAAAAGTGTTATTAGATTTTAGCATCTGGAATTTATTGCCAATAGATACGCTTCCTATTTTTCCGTTCCATTCTTAAAGCACACACCTACCTACTATGCTAAATTCAAAAATATTAAATATTTGTAAAACTATTAACACATGAAAAGAAAAACAAATCATCCGCATCACTGTCAACGGGAAAATTGCCCAAAAAAAGGCCAGCCCTCTGGTCACGTGAAGAGCCGACCAGGAGCTTCGCGATGTCACATACTCATCTCAAAAATATTAAAACATATATTCTTAGGGGTTGAAACCCTTGGGTTATGTTAGTGCACGTCTCCTTTACAAGGAAATTTCTCGACGACGGAGGAGTAATTTAACGCCTGAGTGGCATGGTCGGCTTTTCATTTTATTTTGTTTTCGTATATCATAATTATGTATACTAAGTATCAAGTTGAAAAATATATATAAAAAAAAATGTACCAGCCTATTACTGCCCCACTGCAGGGCAAAGGCCTCTTCTCATACAGAGAAGGCAGTTGCATTAATCACCACGTTTGCTCAAGACGGGTTAGCGATTTCACACTTATATTAATTATATAAGTCCAGGTTTCCTCACGAAGTTTTCTTTCACCGATGTCAGTGATGTCCAAGATAAACTTAGAAAGTACATATGAATTGAAAAACTCACATTGGTACTTGCCGATGTTTGAACCCACAACCTCGTGCACAAGAGGCGAGGCCTAAACCACTGGGCCATCATGACCACAAAAAAAAACCTTTAAAACATAATATACCGACCAAAATACATATGTACATATATACCGCGTTCACCTACCAAAACCCATAAAATTACTGACGTCACTCGTGTTCTGGAACCTTCCCTGCACGCTCCCATAGACACCATTATTATACCACTACGTCTATGAAACATTTAGGTTAATACCACCACACCCGCGGCTCGCGTGACCGCAGACAAAATGGTGGCACTACACATAATTGAATTAGCCAATATTCCCCCCCCCATTCACTTAATACCATCCATTCCACTGATGGTTATCGTAAAATGTGCAGCCGTTTTCTACCATAAATTTGTTGATGGTTTTAATTGATGGATTGTTATTGGTGGTGCGGACTCCTTTATTGTGACGGAGTGTTGCATTGTTTTTATGCTCGGCTGATGTGTTTATGTTATAACAACGTTTTTTTTGGGACAAGCCCGCCACATTACACTAAAACCACTGCATCTTCTGAAAATCAGAATCAACCGTGGTGACTACCAGAAAAGCGCCGTTGACAATGAATCTCGACGAGTCCTGGAGAAACGATTCAACTTTCTTGGATCCTGCAACGAAATTAATCAGGAAAACTAAAAAGCTGTATACCTGTATTTTACATGATTCAACTGTTTATCTGATCAACGAAACCCAGTTACTGGGTAACGCGATACAGAGCCACGATAGGTAACATTTTAGAAAATTTTCGCCCTCTGTAGAACTAGAATTCAGGATCAAAATCAAAATTGTCTAGAATGTATTTTAGTATAAAGCGCAGTTTATACTTCGCTATATTTTTTGCTTTATAGTAAAGCGTTGTGTGAATGTGACAAAAAAATGTAATCTCAACCATATTGTTGTGCTATATTTTAAAACTTTCCGTATGGTATAGCGTAGCTGACGTTTATTCGTGGCGACTTTTTCCGATTTTTTAAACTTAAACAATTTCAACATCAATGCAATTTATTACTGCTTTGAACTTTGCAAAATAATTAGAAATAACATGTTAACGTACTGGGTAGTTCATTACTGCCTAGTAATTAGCTGCTATTACAGTGTCTGGTAATAAAAATGACCCACTTCTGTATATTAATTGGTTTGGCCTGGATCTTTTACAATTTGGGCACTTCTAACTAGGATCAGTATTTCTTCGTTGTCGTTGTTAGTAGGGTAGGTACCTTAATAGTTTAATATACTTTTTGATCAGTAGCGCGGTAATAGACGCTTAACTCCCTTGACCTCTTAGCAATTTTCAGAAAGGCAGTCACGTCACGACATTTTATTCCCTCAACCATTTAGTTATTTGCATGTAGGAAATCACGTATGGGGGCGAGCCTATTGACACTAACTGGATACAAATCTAGACTTTAGTCTGCTACTGAGAAATTCCAAAAACCCTGGAATCGACCCCAGCACCTCATGCTGGACAGTGGAACTTGCGACCACACTAACTAACATAACTAGGCAGAGTACATTGAAATCTTAACAAAATACAATTGTTCCCTGCACTTTGTCAAATTATGCGACCATTAAAGTATGGAGCAGTTGAATTTTTGTTGCGATTTCAGGGTTCCATACTAAAAAGTCCTCATTTTGATCTTTCCTTCAGTCCTTATCTTTGATCGAGTACCACTTGGCACTACACGCCCCGAGGAGTAGGTACTCCAATTCCACCCAATTCACATATGTCATTGCAAGGATCCAGTATCATATCAGAATCAGATATATGTGCCTGACTGAGCTGGACTCCCATTCGGTGCTACCTTGAGACGCACACCACACTTTGCATATTCGTTGTTACAGCATTTTTTTTAAGGATGGGTAATCATCCAATGACTTCTGTTCTGGGTGGAACGGGAGGGCGTGTCAGACTTTTAATGACTAAAACCCATCCGTGTTCCGTCCTTGCCCTTTACGTTCCGGGGTCTCGGTAACTCTATCGTACATCCCGCAACCCTGGCAGGCTTCAGCCCCCTTTTGGGCCCCATGAAGTCTGCTAACACGTCTACTTAAATGGTTGTTATAGCCTGTCATCACAATTAAGTCTTATTATCCGTTTTTTTTATTTTCAATGTTGGCACCTTGTTACATATCCAAGATGTTTTTGTTTTGTATGTTGTGCTGTAGCCTTTTCGCAACTATGTTGGGATCGGCTTCCAGTCTAACCCAGTGCAGCTGAATACCAGTGTTTTACATGGAGCGAATGCCTGTCTAAACTCCACAGCCCAGTAACTGGGCAACACGATACTCCTTGGTAAGACTGGTTGTCAGACTTTCGGGTTTCTGGCTACCCGTAACGACTGTCAAAGATCTACGAATGACAACCGGGACCGACGGCTTAACGCGCTTTCCCGGAGGAGTCTCGATATGTTACGAACGGTCACCCATCCACAGACTGACCTCGGCAAGCTTAGTTTAACCTTCGATGAATCCGTGCGGCTGATTTTATTTAGCCACGAGCTCCTCAAATCAATTTATCTATATATGTATCCATCAATTCATCAAACTCAGCAGGGAACATTGAAACACAGCAGTAGTTGATATATCTTTATGGCTTCGTTTAACGTATCCATTACGTGTTACGGTCAATGGTAAAAATTAGGTTAATAGACAATTTACGAGTTGTCTGAACTAGACAGTGAGTCATGTTGCTGTTTGTAGATTGTTATAATTTGTGCTGGCGGTAGGAATTTGTGGAGCTACATGCGAATTTAATTTTTGTGTTTTTTCGTCAGTTTTAGTTAGACAGGCACGGTTTTTTGGCTCTCTGATCAATTAGCTTTTACAAACATAGGTACATATGCAAACTGACGCGTTTTTTTCAAACATAGGTACATAATTATGCGAACTCACGCCTCCATAATTTGCTTTTAATAAAACTTAAAAAGTATTTAAGGAAAAGTAAGCAATCTTATGTTAATTTATTTTTATATTCCTAAAGAAAGTTAGATTTGTAATGAAATAATTGGTACTAACATCATTCTAACTTTGTTTCGCAATGTGCTAGACATTGCGAAACTAGAAAGGTCTAATATTACGGATGTGTCCTAGGTAAAAATACAGTAAGTCCATCTGGTCCTGTCGGTAAGATTAACAAAAAATATTGTACACGTAAGTGCACATCAAAGTTCAGTAGTAAGGGCTTGTGACGTCACTTCTACGTAAAAAGTGTAATTTCAACGCACTATATCGTCATCATTTTTGGTTAATGAGACAAAAGAAAAAACACATGCCCAGTATTCTTGAGTAATCAAACAGATTTTTTAAGGACACTACCATATTCTCTACTACCGAAGTTTACCGAACTCTGATATTTGGGAAGTAGTCCTTTTTAGTAGACGTCAACTAACAACCTATAGTAATATAAGAAAGGTGTAAGTAACTCTGTCTGTCTGTTTGCCTGCCTGTCTGTACCTTTTCACGCTAAATACGCTGAACCGATTTATATGAAATTTAGTATGAAATGTAGTTTGAGACCCTGGAAGGGACATAGTTTTTAAACCGTGACTGCATCAGTATCCGCGATAACTGACATTCACGAGGACAAAATCTAGTATTTTATAATTGAGAACAAACACAATACTTTATCTTCCCATTTAACTTAAAAAAAAAAACACTTTTTTAAAAAAAAGAAACCATTTAGTGAGCTAGATATCGGACACACACCCAGTCCCCTCATCATTTCGATCCCCCAACCATTATAATATATATTTAAACACTCCCCCCGAACACAACGAGCAGTATCGTCGGCAAAAAACACAGTTACTATAACATCCCAATCAATATTCTGGACGCTGGCCAATTTTGGCCTTCTTCGGTTATAAAATCTGATATTACGATTCCTTGAAAAGTTAAAAAAAAAATAGGTTACCACTGCCGATTGGAACTGGCCACCAGCCAACACACCTACTTACTTTTTGCTGAATTGTTCCAAGTCAAACTTGGCGGAATTATTTTTAAGTACCAATTATTATGCAATGCAGTGCTATGGTAAAATTTCAGGGGTAAGTTCTTGGCACGATTTGAATAGATTAGCGTATTTCATACCTGACTGAGTTTTGTGGTGACATGGAAAGAAACTGCAGCAGAATGCAAAACAGCTGGTCAAAATACCATCCCATATACTAATCTGCATGGTCGTCACCTGATATGACCAAGATAATGTCTGTAGTTTGGAAGAGACTGTGATCTTTAGAAGAGAAGTCAGATCGGGAAACACCGATCTCACTAGTTGAAATATATTGCTTGTCTAACTTGTAACAGTGTTTACTAAAACCAATTTTCAGAAGTAAATATCATTCATCATGGGATAAGAGCTGGAGGATGATATCCTTTATAGCCTGTTACCATCCCATGCTTGCACAAGGCAATTCCAATACAAGTCCTGTTTTCCTCACGATGTTTTCATTTATCGATGTCAGTGATGTCTAAGATAAGTAACGATACTAAATCTATTATTAATTAAACAATACACTTAACTTTCAAGAAGATGAGCTTTTTATGAAGAAGGTACCTACAGCTTCTACAAAAATATTGCGATCTATAACAGTGAGCAATAAAAATCCCGAAATGAGCATCAATTTTTGTCGCTGACTGTTCACATATGCGTATTGTGCAGTTCAAAGCTCGCCGACAGTTCTCAACATATGGCACGCATCCGTCAGACGATCGTGTGCGCGTGCGCTGGTTTACGCACAACACACATGGCGACGGCTATTATGAGTGATTGATAAAGATTTTCATTCGAGTTGTTCATTCTTGTGTTTTAAGTTTTTTTTATTTTAGTTTTGGCGTAAATGGTTTAAATTTATATGCTAACGGAATGAATATGTCAAGATAAAGCCTTTAAAATCCATACTAATATACCTATTGAAACTAAAGAGTAGGTTTTTTTGAAAGAGCTCATGTAGTGCTCTGGGACTAAGTGTAGATAAAGCCTTTAAAATCCATACTAATATACCTACTGAAACTAAAGAGTAGGTTACTTTGAAAGAGCTCATGTAGTGCTCTGGGACTAAGTGTAGATAAAGCCTTTAAAATCCATACTAATATACCTACTGAAACTAAAGAGTAGGTTACTTTGAAAGAGCTCATGTAGTGCTCTGGGACTACCAGTCAGATTGAGAAACAACCACAGAATAAAAAAAAACTTGTACTACGATACACTGTGAAGGGTTCCGTATGGATATAGAAGAATAAATATTTAGAGAATTTAAGTGTAGAGAAAACTGGTATAAAACAAACATTACGCCCCCTAGAAAATATATATAAAAATCTAGTTACGTACGTTTCAAGCCAGAGCAGGCGACCTATTTAGTCGAAGTTTTATTACAAAATGGAATTTCGCTCTAGAAATGTGAGAGACTTTTTTTGTGGATTATGTAGAGCATGAAGAAGGGATAACATTACATTCTCTTTACAAGGTTAAAGGCACCCTACTCCTGCGCAGGATGTGAACGGAGGGGCCTGCCAAAGTGTATTTGTTTGCGAGCATTGATGATCAGGGACTTGTGGTAAAATAATTACAGCCCCATGGGTCGATACGTCGTGTAAGCTACGCTTGCCGAGGTTAGTCCTCGGATTTACCACATATCAACACCTCCATGCCTCGGAAAGCATGTTAAACAGAAAATACATAAAATTTCCTTTGTTGTTATTGTTTTTGGCACTGGGTGGTTTTTGATTCTGGGTGGTTTATGGTATTGAGTTGTACTTAGTATTATAAAGTTTTTAGTACTAGGTGTTTTTTTGGAACTGTGTGATTTGTGGTACAGGGTAGATTTTGGTACTGGCTGTTTTTTGATAATGGTTGGTTTTTGGAGCTGTGTGATTTGTGGTAGAGGGTAGATTTTTATACTGGTTGGTGTTTGGTACTGGATGGTGATGAATAGTGAAACGACAATGATCAGTGTCTTTAAAAAAATTACCCAGTAACAATATTCTAAACGTTTAATTCACTTGTAGGCAGTAGGCAGTAAGCAGCAGAGATCGATCTCGCATTAAAGTGTATTTCGGGAACGTGAGATTAATATTTTTTGGCATAAATTCAAAGTTTCCATCCGTCGAGTGATGCTGCGCAGACGGCGGCACTCGTGTTATTATTTAGTTTTTTTTTCTCTTATATTTTATTACAAACTGTGAAAGTATTTAAGATTCTGGTTTATGTTATGGTGAATCTTATAAATGGGCCATCTTAAGATTCCAAATGAACTATGGGTTTCGTAATAGCCGATCTAGAAGATCGTCCTTAATTTAGGATAAAAAGTTCACAGCAAAACATCATGGAGTCTGGATTTGAAAGGCTACATGGGACTTATACATAACTGGCGAAATATGGGTGTACTATAGGTACGCATCTGCTCAACCCTTTGGGGATAACAAGAGTGATGCAAAACAAAATCATGTCGTATTTGTTTTGAATAAAAAGGTATAGTAGCCACACTAACATTATAAATCCGAGAGTTTTTTGGTATGCGTGTGTGCGTGCGTGTTTGTTACTCTTTCACGCTGAAACGGCTAAACGAATTTGGATGAAATCTGTAGTGAACTCATACTCTGAATTAACATTTAGGCACTTTATCCCGAAAATCTAAAGTATTCCCGTGGGATTTTTGAATCGTTTCATTTTGACTTAGAGAGTGTAAGTGACCAGTGGATAATAAAGGTTTCAATAGAAATGTTATCATCCAATGCCTAAAGAAAAAATAAGGTTATCACACCCATTGATTATTCTACAGATAAACCATCTATAAATAAATAAACAAATAATGCTGGACAATCCACACAACATCATCTAGCCCCAAGCTAAGTAGAGCTTGTGTTATGGGTACTAGATGACTGATATACTTAATACAATACATAACATAGATAGATATTTTTTATTATACATAGAAAACACCCAGAACACCCGGAACAAATCTTTGTAGATCGTACAAACATTTGTCCCAAGGCGGGAATCGAACCTCCTGCGTCGCAGGCGGACCTTCGCCCGCCGCGCCACATAGGTCGTCATATATGAATCACGTCAACATAAAAAATGGCGGTCGAAGATCTTCTCTGTTAAAAAATTGCTCAAAAAAAGTCGAATCACAATGATGTAGCATAAACTTGAAACAGTTACTTCACTTTAAAGAATTTGCTTATAAGGAATAATGTTATGATGACTTACCAAAAAACTTCAACCATGGTACCTACTTAATCCCCTGTCGTATCGTGAGACCTGCAAGAATAGAAAACATTTCATCAGTATTTTTTTTTGGGACAAGCCCAGCACACTATTCCCAAACCACTGCAACTCCTGAAAACCAGAATCAACTGTGGCGACCACCAGAAAAGCGTCGAGCCAATGAAGCCCATCGAGTCCCGGAGAAACGATTCAACTGTCTTGGATCCCGCAACAAAATTAATCAGAAAAGAACGGCGGAGGAGCTTTCCACATCCCTCCATATCAAGCAGGAGACAGAACAGAGCTAGGCCAATAGGCACAAAGGGACGTTTGACTGGCTGGCAGGCTCGTTGGTCTAGTGCTGAGCCTGAGGTTCTAGGTTCTATTGCTAGGTTGGACAAAGAGTTATTAGGTATTACCATATGGGATTTCTTAGTTACAGCCCGGAGTCTAGATATGTGCCCAGTTGTTTGGTGTTAGGTTAACTCCCATGTTGTATGGGACTTAAACATAACTTACGAAATGTGGGCGTATTATGCGTGCGCCTCTGCCTAACCTTTCGAGGAAAACAGGCGTGATAGTATGTTTATGTTTATCATCAAAGAGATATCACGATGTCGTCATCATCATCATTATTTCACGACATACGTCTCTCTCAAGCGTCGCCCCATCAATCGATCCTGTGCTTCTCGTATCCAGTGAAGTCCCTCGGCCCTCACAAGGTCATCATCGGTCGAAATTGTGGGAGATAGAATATTCTGACCTTCCATTACGCAGTCTACTATGGCTCGTTAGGTCTTTGGAGTTTAGATAGGCCATTGCTTCGTGTAAAGTACTAGTTACATTCGACTAGACTGGAAGTCGACCCCAACATAGTTGGTAAAAGGATTCGTAGGCATGCAACCCCCAGGATTCTTAAATTTTAATGTAAATTTAACACATCCTGGATAGTCAAGCTACAACCTGGCCGATCGTCTTCGATTTTATCCAGAGCTATTCTCGTTCGTGGCAATGTTGAAAGATTATTGCGCTATGGAAAATTCTGGAGCTTTGAATAAGATTATGAATCAGCTGATCAAGTACAGTCTTGCCTCTCTGATTATAACGCATGATATCATTAAAACAATATATGCGTATGTGTGTATATGATGTCATAATCAAATGCTTACCGTTGTATCTAATTATCAGGGCATGAATGAATTATACATTTGTGAGAAAGGAAACTAGTGTGTAAGGATCGTTGATGATTATAATAGCATATTATGTTATTTTGATCAGTCTCTTTATCTATCCACTGCTGATTTTGCGCAATGATGTGATTATATATTTTTCCGAACATTGTTAATTATCTGAGGAAGCGCTGGAAGCCTCTGCTTGCTCTTCAACGATATACAATCTTTGTATGGTAAAGTTAGAGAGAGTGTGGGGAGATCTCGCGATGCAGTACCCATTAAAAAAATCCTTGATATTAATTAGGTTTTCCATGATTATGTCTTTATTAATAAGTTTGCCCTTATTGCCGTGTATTGCATTTCATCAAAATAAAACATTAAAAAGCGCTTCAGTTTGGCAAAAAACGTAAGAAATTTTGATTAATTTAAGCTAATTTAATTTAAGCTACATTGACAGATCTTACTAGACCTTCTAATAATACATCATCTGCCTAGCCTTTTCCCAACTATATTGAGGTCGGATTCCAGTCCAACCGAATGCAGCTGAATATCGGTGTTCTACATGGAGCGACTGCCTATCTGACCACCACGTCGACAACAAGTTACTGGGCAACACGACACCCCTTGGTAAGACTGGTTGTCAGACTTTCGGTTTCCTGACTACCCATAACGACTGTCAAAGATCTACAAATGACAACCGGGACCAATGGCTTAACGAGACCTTCTAATAATTGATTGTACTTAATATTAAAAGTTTGTTATTCTTTAAACTACAGAGTAGAGGGAGACCAAATAAAAGATGTATGGATTGCGCGGAAGATGATATGGCCAGAGAAGAGGTCACTGTTGAGATGACGGCAAGTAAAGATGTATGGAAGAAGAAAACATGCTGCGCCGACCCAAAATAAATTGGGATAAGGGCAGGAGGATGATGATATTCTTTAAACTACACTCCACTAGATCATGATCTAGTGGAGTGTAGTTTAAGACTACTGTAGACATATTTCTTCCAATACCTATCAGATGAGCCAGATCGAGGATACGGTGTGTGTTTATACATATGTATACTAACTGCAGTTACTACAATCAAACACTAGTCAGGAGATTCATTCATAAATTGACCCGCATACAGTTAAATAGGTTAAATGGTTACCACGAGGTAAATGTGTGGTATTTCGCAATATTTCGTCATACAGAGGAGCATTACAAAATTTATTGCTCAGACAGCTTCACATTATTATTATATAGTGTTCATCTGCGTTGATGACTGATGTTTGCCGATTCATGATTGTGAAAGAGTATATTTTTTTTAAGAAACATTTTACAGCCTCATTTTCCTTCTAGTGTGAATTTCATATCGGGATGACTCAGCAAAACCAACGCCACAATTAAATCAACATTTGCAACACCAATTGTCTAAGCACAAAGTATGTAATTTCCGCTTGCATGACAAACAGTTTTCTCTCCCAAATTCTCAACTACAACCTCACCAAAATTCACCTGGAATGTTACTGGTAACACTAAATCTTCCAGACAACCTTGCCAGCTAAAAAAATCTTTTTTAATTGACACGCCATGCTGGCTGACAGCAGTTGCTCTAAATCCTTTGATATCGACTCTGATCAAACACAGACTGCTTTTAAAATAGATGTGTTTATGGTAACTAGAACAGCTGTATATTTCTCGCTAGTAATCTTTTACCCGAGACTGAACGGCTGTAAAGTCAGTATAATTTGTTGGCTGTTGGCTGATGCGCCGGTCCTGGGTAATGTCGGCAGATGTCGCTGTTAAGAACGGGGTGAGGTAGGTGATACATTATTACTTTACCCAACTATGTTGGGGTCGGCTTCCAGTCTAACCTGATACAGCTGAATACCAGCATGCGACTGCCTCTGACCTCCACAACCCAGTTACTGGGCAACATGAAGACTGGTAAGACTGGTTGTCATACTTTTGGGTTTCTGACTACCCGTAACGACTGGTAGGTGATATACTAGGATCTTTAAACAATACCAAGATTCAAAAGAACGATGGTATAAGCATTCGTCGGATATTGTTGCTATCCAAAAAATGAACGGTCCCTTCTAAACATAGGTGACCTTGAGATACCCGAAGTATAAAGTCGTTGACCTTTCGAACCAGATGGCTCGACTACCCTCATTCTAGTACAGGCTTAATGAACTTAATGATCAAATATTAAGATGGCGGAAATACTCTAAATACTTTCAAGTGACTCAGTTGAAATAATTCAGTTAACAATGTAACTAACTGTGATAACAAGGCACGATCTAAATTGACACGTGACTGTCAAAATATTGATATTAACATGATTATGAATAAAGTAACTTTGTGAGCCATATTTAGGGTATATTGTTGAAGCGTTAAGTTTCAACCGTATGAGAAACCGTGCAAGTCATTCTGATTGAACGGTTTCGAGATTCTACTAACGAACTAAATGATGAATTAGAAATAAAAGAGCAGCAGATCGTACACCCACATTATGCCAGTTATGTTTTTAAGTAGCATGTTATAAGGGGCGAGCCTATTGCCATCAACGGGGCACAAATACTCCGGGCTGCTACTGAGAAATGACATACGAAAAATCCAATGTCGCTCTACCCGATCCAGGAATCGCACTCAGGACCTCATGTCCAGCAGTAGCACTTGGGATAACTAGACCAACGAGGCTGTTAAATCAAGAGAAACATTAATCGTAAATGCACAATAATCCTGAGAAAACAAAAAAAAAATCAGGCTTATACTAACTTTAAAGTTCATGAATATAGTGGACGAAGATGATGATAAAATATTAAGTGATGACGTCATAGAGAAAGATTAGGCGAAACTGCGTTGGTAGATGGATATTAAGAGGTCATGAGCCCTTATCCTGAGTACTACGAAGTGTTACTACCCGTGAATCCACTGTCAGCAGGATTATCTAGCTTAATAGTAATAAGATTACGGTGTTTATAAACCTAACGAAAAATGTGAAGACAAAAAAGTCGTTCATTCATTTGTATCAAGATTGAGATTTTCATTATATTTTTACATACATACATAAACTCACGCAGAAGCTATAGTATCCCGCCTACTACAATCCTTAAATACTCCTTTTGCTCCGATTACAGTCATAAATCTGTTCATACACGTACGCCCCGGTTGCAAGTACCACGCACCTGACTTTTTTTGAAGAATATCACTAATAAGGTCTGTGTATGTCCTTCTATCTTCTGTTCTTCTTCGGTTTTCGGTAGCATATCAGGAAATAGGTAGTTATAACGTACAATCGCCAAAAACAATACCATTTTTTTCACTAACTCTCAATGTAACAATATACGCCGTGTTAATTACGATCTCTCAAACCACAAATCTTTAAATTGTAATCCCAGAGGCACGTGACCTCATTTTGAAGAAAGCTTCTAAAACAATACAAGAAGAGAACAATAAAATGGGGTTGAACGAATAGCAATCTTAAAGAGACGGTACGATATATACGAGAGTATACAGAATATATTACGTAAGCGAGCGAGTTTGAATACAAATTTTATTAAAGGTTTAGATTCTGAAATTGTTATGAAGCAGCATTCAGTTTTGAAGATCCCATATATACTCTAGATAGCAAAGATATTGATAAAAGTACCGTATTATTGTTTTATAATGTTTCAGAACTTGAGAATGTTGAAACAGACTATGGTCTAACTAAGGTGTAGAAAAAAACTTGAGAGGTGTCAAGGGACACCCGCATGGAACGAAGTTCCTTTCGATTAATTAATGAAGGAATTGTAATAAAAAATTTTTGAACTATTAATAAATAAAAATATAATTAATTATTATAATAATTAATAATTTATTATAATACATAAAATTAACATTAATTGATTATTATTAAAAAAAAACTAGCAAAAAGTGTCGTTACAACTTTTTGTCCTAATTGTTTCCGTCTAGCCTCCTTTCGCAACGCGCGATAAGGAACTTCGTTTCAAAAATGTATGAGTAACCATGTCATACTAGAAGTAATAATATCGTTGCTAGACACAAATCATAAGCAGACAATGAAGTTAAAGATGAAGTTACTAATGATAGTAATCCCAATGACAATTACTCAGAAGTGTAACATCGACCAGACGATCCCGATAGTGGTGTCCGCAAATTAATCGCGATTGTTCTCTTGGGACGGCTAAGGAGATTGGATCTCCGTTAGGAGTAGTTCTGGCTATACCGATTGTCCGAGAGATGTGTTGCAATTAATTTGACTGGTAGCTGACCACAATGTAAAGGTGTTGAAATTGTATGTCAAAACTAAGGAACAAAGGTGGTGGTGAAGCTGGCATTAGGGATTTTACCAGTCAACCTAGAGAAATAGCCTAGTACAAACAATAAATTTTACCTCTGTATAATATTATGTAATAGTTAAACATTTATTTAATTAAAATGATACAATTATTAATATATGAAGAAATAAAATAAAATAAAATAAATGATCACAGGGCATCAAAAAATTCATCCGCATCGTTGTCAACGGGAAAAGTGCCCAGAAGGCTGGCAGCATTGCCACGTTGAATGGCAATGCTCATTCTTTGGCCAAAAAAAAGCCAACGCTCTGGTCACGTAAAGAGTCGACCAAACGCTTCGCGATTTCTTGAAAAACTAAATGGGTACACGGACCCCATGACCCTAGTGTTTCAACCCCAAAAAACGCTAGTACATGTAGTATTTAAAATAAAAACTGAAAAAATACATTAATGCGATTTTTTAATTAAACAGGGACATAAGTACAAGTATTGTTAAAAACACATACTGCATTGTATAATAATATATACCTACCTAAATATGTGTCGACATGACTCTGTCTATCTGAATAATTTCGTTTGGTTATGCCCATATTTGTTCTTATCTGTAGACATAATATACATTGTACAAAGGCTCATCAACAATGCTGAAAGCTCACCTGAACTACCACTACAATTCCGTACTTAGATAAAAAATTCAGTTCTACTTTTATCAAAACTAAAGCAGACATTTTCAACGCTGCACAGAAACATTTATGCTTACTACTTCTACTGCTATCATAACCATTACTCTGGCTCGGCAATAAAAATAAAAAGACAAGCACCGACAAGCAGAGAGCAAAATTCTAGATCATTTTGAGAGCGTTGTTGTTTATCTTGCAAAGGATTTGAAGGTGCAATAAAGAGAACTTTAGAGACATGAAATGTGAGCAAAGAATAAGCTTCCCTATGTCATGCAAGCGCAACGGATTTAAAAAGAAAATGATTTATATGTTTTGTTGAGTTAGGATTTTATTGCTCTGAAATTGAGATCCGGATGAAATACTACTATACTGTCGATACTTGAAAAGAAGATCACAATTCTGTACGGGAAGGATATTGAATTGTAATAAATCGATCAAGAGATGCATGGATGTGTTGTTTTTGTTAAGTACGCTATTCAAATGAAGAAATTATATGCATTTCCTATCTGACTGATACCGAAACATACTCAAAAGTCTCTATGGATGGCTCTTTTATAAAGTCCAATTATTACATATTAAGATAGAGTGTGCGTCTAACGATGCAGGACAAGATCTAAAAGGACCTTTAGAGGTAAGATCCATTGCCTCTTTGAGTATACTTGTCCCGACAGATAGACAGACGGCATGCATCGGGTACTTCAACACTATTTTATATGACTGCAAAAATAGCCTTACAATTATTTGAGCAGTAAGGCATAAAAGCTTGAAAACACATCATCATCTGCCTAGCCTTTTCCCAACTATGTTGGGGTTGGCTACCAGTTTAACTGGATGCAGCTGAAAACCAGTATTTTACATGGAGCGACTCCCTATCTGACCTCCACAACCCAGTTACTGGGCAAAAGCGTGAAAACACACATTAGAAAAAATTCGATTTTCTTAAACCAGATCAGTTCAAATGAAGCTCCAAAGCACAGAATTTCCAAAAACATTTCTCACAGAGTCACAGCCACAGGTCGAAAAATAAGCCATTTCCCACATCCTTTACCAATTTTAGATTTAACATACCACAGTCCCTAGAGAGAGTAGATAATATACCAGTAAAAGTCTATAGGATTCCATTTGGATTCCACTCTAAGCCGCGATAGATTCCCGAGGGTGCTGACGTCATTCAGCCTCGAAAATAGGTACACAGGACGTCACATCAAGCTTTACATTTCCAGTGTAAGCTGACTCTGAATTCTATAGGACTGTACATGCAAAGTTAGGTCAGATTATACTGGAAATGTATGTGTCATCCTGTGTACTACACAGCAATTTTGATACTTTCTTTTGGTTTTGGATCTGTGTCGTTGAGGTTTTTTGAAAACAGTTTTCTACTATCTATGCCTCATCTGAATGCATTTTTGTATTCTGAATTTATTGTATAAGAACGTATAATATTTCATGTTTGGTAACAGGTATTGTAATCGTCATTTTGTTCTGTAGATCTGTGGGTTACGTTACAATTGTTTTAATAACAATGTTGCCAATGTCATTATTATCTGAGACTATAAATAGGCTTTCCTCTAACACTTGAATATATTACAATAAATTATAAAGTTGTCTCTTAACAGCCTCTTCCTTAGAGATGTCTTCGAATTTATCGTGGAAAATCGTCCTAAATCTCCTCCGGTTTAGAACTCTCTTCTATACCTGCGTCGTCTGATGAAAACCAATTTACTTACGTCTTAGCATACATTTTACTACCAGAGTAGTTAGACATACTAGCGATATTGAAGAGTTTGTATAATTTGATTTTATCGTCATCATCATCATCACACACTCTCTTTTCAAAGATGGTATGTCCATTATCAATATACTAATTTCATGTGGCGCGGCGGGAGAAGGTCCGCCTGCGACGCAGGAGGTTGCGGGTTCGATTCCCGCCCTGGCGCAAATGTTTGTACGATCTACAAAGATTTGTTCCGGGTGTTCTAGGTATTTGCTATGTATAATAAAAAATATCTATCTATGTAAAGTATTGTTATAAGTATACAGTCATCTAGTACCCATAACACAAGCTCTGCTTAGCTTGGGGCTAGATGATGCTGTGTGGATATAATAAGATTATATAACCGTTTTGAAAAAATAAAGAAGCTTATCTTCTTTTTCAGGTAATCAAATAGCCAAAGATATTTCCTTAAGTAAACCCCGGTTCAAACGTTGTCATAAACAGCTTACAAAATCACCTCCTTAAATAATATCACGAAGGTATCGCACACAGGAAATATTACTGAAACTACGTGGTGGAAGGTTCTCGCCCAAAACCTTTTCGCTCAATTAAATAGCTGAAATCAATTTAAAAGGCCCGTAATTCCGACTCGGCCATCCGTGTTTAACAGCCACTTACAGCAGCTACTTTTTTTCATGTGAGGGATCCGACATCCGGGATTTTTCAGAGCGAAAAAAAGCGTTTAAAGAATTTATATATCATCGTGACGTTTTAGAGTCTTTCGTTGCGAAATGAAAATTGTGCTGGAGAGATATATTTTTACTTTTTTACACTCTGGTAAATTTCGTAGCAAGGATGACTTTTAATTTATTACTGATCTTCTAGGGTGATAGTAAAAAAGAAAAAAACATGCATTTTCGCCTTTTTACCCTGGAAGCAGAAACTATGAAACGCAGCCTGCCATGTTCAATACATACTCATACATTGGTCATACATTCACGCTGGCTGCGAGTACTACTCATCTCACCTTTCTAAAGAACATCATCAGTAAGATCACTGTATGTTCGTTTAGGAGTGGTCGTCTACGTAATTAAGAGTCACCATGATCGATAACTTGAAACAGGAATGATCATAAAATGGTTCCTACGGAAATTGGAGAAGGCATGAGTTGAATTTAAGTTTAAGTAAGAGAAACAGTGTAAGTGACGGACACATCAGCTAACATTAACAGTAGAGTAGAGGCTGTTTGTGTAAGTGACTTTAAATGTTTGTAAACGCACCCACGAAACAGGAGAAATTCCTAGTGTGGGGCAACGTTTTAAAAAAAAAACAAAAGAGTATCAAAGTGATCAGCAGATTTATAAAGTAAATTAAGGAAAAACTTAGGGGTCATTGATCCTATTACTTATAAACAATCGACAACTTATTGCATCAGAAGCTTGCCTTAACTCTTTGGGCCAAGTTAAGACTTGGCCCAAAGAGTTACTAAATATCTTATGTCATAAGTGACATAAGATATTTAGTTGATTTTCTATCTTTCTACATCATGTCATCCTACCTACACGGCCTGCGCAGCATGTCTTCTTCTTCCATACATTTATATTTGCCGTCATCTCAGAAGTCACCCACTTCCAAGCCATATAATCTTTCCTTTATACCTATCTATCTAATACCTTTAAAGCAATTCTTGTATATATGTACATAAATATATAATCTGAATCTCGGAAATGGCTCCAAAGATTTTCATGAACATTTAGTGTGTAGGTGGTTTCGGGGGTAATAAATCGATCTAGCTAGGTTTCATTTTTATAAAACGTCGTTTTATCCGAACGTGGTTACTGGTCAGGTGGTAGTCTATGATAGTACATAAGTCATTGACCCTTCCAATCTCAAACCAGATCTGTGCTTAAAATATTTATAAATCATACAAACAAATACGTTATTCAGTATCTACTATGATTTCGTCACGAAAGCAACGTCACACGATGATGTTCAACTTTTTTTTTTACTTATTACATCATCGTCAAATGATGATGAGTTTACAAATTTAAAGCGAGTTTGTGTTTCATTAGACTCTAATGTTCGATTTATCATTTGCACAGTGTGTAGAGAAGGAGGATAGGTATACATACAGGTTCTTCGAACTAACATAATGCAAATATTCATGATGCCACGCTATATCTTAAAGCACTGGGCATTTAGCCCGCCCTGTTTTCTGGCAAAGGAAGAAGGTAAATAGGCAAGTCCTGTGTTAGGTTTGACAAAAGATGACGTCAAGCATAATCCTAAAACAGCTACCACAAAACTGCGATGCCCGTCTCAAATCTATAATTTAAGTCTAGAGCACCCCAACCATATTCTTGCAAATAAACGATTCTAATTCTTAGTAGTAAGTTAGTTAAGTAGTAGTAACTTGGTTTAAATTGTGTATTATTCTAACTTCTCCGCTATTAATTTCTGATCTATTTAATTACGGGTGCTTTCTCTCTAGACTCTTCGAGCTTCATTGACTTTTTTGGTCGCCATTGTTGATTCTGGCTTTCAGGAGTTGCAATTGTTTGGGAATAGTGTGGCTGACTAGTTCCATAGTTATACAGATGGATTCAAGTTTGTTATAATTGGAATGTATGTATATTGGTGTTCTTAAGACAATTATTGTATCAGTTAATCTACCTCTCTGTGTGTCAAAATGCAAGTGTTTTCTATTTAGATAGTTTTTTAACTACGCTATGATAAGTGTTGCATATAATCTACATGTTTGTTCTACGTCACTTGCTTGACAAACAATTTTGAACTTTATTCTGAAATGCGTGTAGGTGGGTATTGCAAAAATGTTTCTTTTTTAATTTATTTTCGTAATATGCGCAATATACGCAATCTAAGTGAACTTTTAAAATACATTTTCGCTTCGCCTCCTTATATTAAGTACCTGAATGGGCCGGTTTTCTCAAGGTTTCTTAATCAAAACTTAGGCAAAACTTGGAAGCCGCACTGATTGGCAAAATACTGAAGCATTTCAAATTCTTGAGTATTCCTCATATTTAAGAAGGATCGTACATTTTCATAGGAAACTTTATTTAGAATTCTTAACAAATTGTGTTGAATTTTCATTGGGATATACATACATCAGAATATAAAAATCTAGACTCTAACATACTACGTCAGTAATGCACACACAAACTTGGGGAAACAAATTTTTTGTTCTAAGAAATGCCAGTTTCTTCATGATGCTTTCCTTTACTGTTCAAAGACTGAGATGATGATTATATTTCATCATCATCAGCCTTCCCCTTCTATTGTATGTTGGGGACGGTATGAGGTTACATGAAGCAACCGCCTATCTGACTTCCACATGCCAGTTGCCTGGTAAGAGGATACCCTTTGGTAAGACTGGCTGTCAGATTTTCAGGCTTTTACCGACTACCCGTAACAGCTGTCAAAAATCTTCGTTTAATAACCGAGACCAACTGCTGAAAGTGCACTACGAGGCACGAAATGGTCTCGATATGTATGCATGGTTACCCATCCGCGGGCTGACTTTGGTAAACGTAGCTCAACACGTGCGTCTGTTAATACTTAGCCCTGAGCCACGAGATATAGAAGCACTGAAAATATACTGTTATAAACCCTTTCACAATCTTCTAACAAGTTAACTTTTCAACAATAGAATTTATAACTTGAAGTCGTTCATAGGCACGTGTTTGAAGTAAAATGAATGAAGTACCCACAAGTTATAATTATAATTAAATGGAAGGAAAACACATAAGGAAACCGATATTGTATCTTGAATCTATTGTCGTTTAGCTGGGAGTGGCAGAGTTAATTATTAAGGAACGACTATTTAATATAAGGAAAATTATTAGAAGGACAAGTTTTGGAGAAAAAAAAATAAAAATTAGAGAATGTTAACGTCAGGGCAATGTTGGTAGTTAAAACAGTTTTCAGTAACATGTGTACTTTATATTATAAATGTGAAAGTCACTCTGTTTGTTTGTTTTTTACCTTTTCACGCAAGCTATTTACATGAAATTTGGTATAGAGATAAATTATATATTGGGAAAGGACGTAGGATAGTTTTTAATCCACGATTTTGTCTGCATTAGCGATAACTGACATTCACGCAGACAAAACTAGCAAAGTAAGTTAATGGCTAAATTTTATTATGCTGTTCTATCTATGAATTTTTCTTTTTATGGGACACTAGCTGACCCAGCAAACGTTGTTTTGCCATATAAATTATTTCTAGGGATTTTGTAGGGTGGAAAAAAAATGTTTGGGGTGGACTACCCTTACCACTTACGGGTATGAAAAGTAGATATTGGCCGATTCTCAGACTTACCGATATGCACAGAAAATTTCATACCAATCAGTCCAGCCGTTTCCGAGGAGTTTGGTAACAAACATTTCGACACGAGAATTTTATATATTAGGTCTTTACCTATGAAATTGCCGTTCTGCAGTACTGGCCATTTCAAATCAAAATATTTTTTGTTTGGCTAAGAATTCTAATTTCAAATTAATTTTATTTTAAAAACATTGTTTTTTTTTTCCAAAAGTAGTCATTTGTTTATTGATTAGTGTTACATTTTCATCGCATTTAAATCTTTTTCGTCATCATGGATACGTTAAAAATTCGAGTAATTATGGAATATGAGTACCGTCGTGGCAGCAACGCGGCACAAGCGGTACGCAACATCAACGACGTTTACGGAGCTAACACTACAAACCAACGCACTACCTGTTATTGGTTTGCTCGCTTCCGTTCTGGAAATTTCGACCTGAAAAATGAACCTCGCGGTCGTCCGAAGACTTTGGTCGACAATGACGAATTAAAGGCGATTGTGGAAGCTGATGATACACAATCTACGGCTGAATTAGCAGCAGCTTTCGACGTTAGCGTCAAAACAATATTGGTCCATTTGCGTCAAATTGGCAAGGTAAAAAAGCTTGACAAATGGGTGCCCCACGAACTCAATGATCGCCAGCGCGAAGTACGCGTCGAGACGTGCCTTGCACTGCTCAACAGACACACAAATGAAGGAATTTTGAACCGCATTGTTACCTGCGTTGAAAAATGGATTCTGTTTGATAACCGCAAGCGCTCAGCAAGTTGGTTGGATCCTGGTTCAGCACCTAAACAATGCCCTAAACGAAAACTTACCCCAAGAAAAGTGATGGTCACTGTTTGGTGGTCTAGCGCCGGTGTGATTCAACACAGCTTCTTACCAAACGGGGTGAGCATTACTGCAGATGTGTACTGTGAAGAATTGAACACAATGATGGAGAAGCTGGCACATCTCCAACCAGCATTGGTCAATCGCTCGTCTCCGCTGCTCCTGCACGACAACGCGCGACCTCATACTGCACAGCAGACGGTCTCCAAGTTGCAAGAACTGGGGTTGGAAGCTCTCCGTCATCCGCCCTACTCACCAGACCTTGCGCCTACAGACTACTACTTTTTCCAGAATTTGGATAACTTCTTGGCGGGAAAAAAATTCAATACCCGAGAGGCAGTACAAAATGCCTTTGAAGAATTTGTTGCCTCCCGTCCAGCTGATTTCTTTAAGAAGGGCATCAATAAACTGCCACTGCGTTGGCAAAGATGCATTGATTGCATGGGTGATTACTTCGATTAATACAAATAAAAAATACATGAAAAAAATTCATTTAAATTTTTTCATACAAAACGGCAATTTCATAGGTAAAGACCTATTATTAGATTTCATCGATCTTGGAATTCTCGGCGCTGCGCTGTTACTTTGTTCGTCTTGAACTGATCGACTTTCTAAGAATGACAGCCATGATATTTAACGGTAGGCCACCCATCCATAGACCGATCTCGGCAGGTGTAACTTAACCTTTCATCTTGTGCAGCTGCCCTTAGGTACTTAGCAACAAGCCCTAAGGGGCTTGTTGCTAAGTACCTAAGGATGATGTAAGGGCGTCAAGTAAAAGGGTGAGAGTAGTAAGCTACTCTCACCCTTTTACTTGACGCCCTTACATCATTTGGGTATTGCCCACTTCAAATTCTACCAAAGAAAGTCACGTCGTCATAATTAATATATTCGGATTCTGAGAGGATCCCTAAATTTGATCAACTTTATAATGTTACAAGCCTTGTGCCCGATGGAATTTCTCATCGGCAAAAATGACGTATTTCCATACGCAAGTTCGTCCAATAATGAACCCCTTTAGGGATGAATTTAAAAATCAAAAATCCTTTCATTGTAGGACTTACCGTCTTGTTTAAAGAACTCTTGCGCAAAATTTCGTCGTTCTAGACCCAGCAGTTTAGGCAGTGTGCGGTCTGTCAGAGAATGACTATTAGAACTGGCTACACCAGGGTTCGGTACCGATGACAAAGTGCTATTGGGTTTTTCCATCTGAAATTTTCCAGTAGCAGCCCGAAGCCTGGATTTATGTACTATTAGTGGCAATATGCTCGCCCCTCTTACATGGGACTTAAACATAACGGGGGGAAATGTGGGTGTACTATAGGTGCGACTCTGTTATACCCTTTGGGGAATATAGCCGTGATGTTATGTTATAAAAATAATAAGAAAACGTTGTAGTTGTAAAATTCTGTCAAAACTCTTTCCATGGCAGAGTTGTGAAACTCTGTCTCTAAGCCCAGAATATAAGCACTGAGACGCCTCGATGGCTGCTGCTAGAGGGGTCATCACGCCTTACCTGCATAATTATCTTTTCTCCTTCTCTATCAAGTCCTTCCAAAGGTCTGTATCCCTTTCTCTGTATCTGTAATCCCTTTTATCGATAAGGCCTCCCGTTCTAACATCAAAAATACCACTTTACATTATTTTTTGTGAGTTTTGATGATCGAAAAAGTATTCTATTCTGTTCTATTCTGTTATCAAGGCTATCCAAGCGTGTCGCCGTTATCTTGCAGTACCACACGCATGACGTATAGTATGAGCCAGTTAGTAGTTGAAGCCAGTCTGTGACAGAAGTTGAGTGCCTTGTCTACGCTGCCGGCTCAATAATTCTGTACTCTGTGGCTGTTATGTACAGGATCTTAGGAATAACTATGAACATACTTTAAAAGAGCATAGTACTCATGATAAGCAATAACTTAGAATATAAGACCAACCCTGAAATGGGAATAAAAAAATTGGCTGCGCCATACTGTCCAAAGTTCGCATAATTTGACCAAATGTAGGGAACACACGTTTTTTCTTTAAGGTCAGTCCCAAAACCAAAGATAATCGTTTTTATGAATGCTAGAAACAGTCCCTTAAACTATATATCCATCGTTCTACCTAACATCCTGTTTAATGGATGGAGTAGTCATATAAGAAACACACATTTCAATTTATGTGTTAATCTGCACACTGTGAGGTAGATTGTACTCGTTCCTGCATTCATAGCAAAGAATGTTCTGATTCCGACCTAGCATTGTATCACGTATAGAAACAAAATTACAGACAAAAAATAAAAATCTTATATCATTTTTATTATTTGGGCCACAGTAAATTCTACAAAGTGGACTTAAGCATCGCCGCTTGGTGACAGATACCTTGGTAGTAGTTCCCGGAAAGAACTCCTTCACAAAGATCTCTAGACCATCAGACCACTCATCGATTACCAAAGATTCAATTGATATTTTTCGTCGAAAATCCCATCAAAGGTGTACTCCAAGAATTTGAGTGCGGTAATTAATGGGCTTTCTGGGTAATTATTACGAATTACGACAATACGGGATTAGGAAAACTTTCAATACAGACAGTTTCTTAGCTTATATTGAGTTTTAAGACGGAGATTTTCGGGAAGTCGCTCACTGATAAGTCATCACATTAATTACTGTTACCTGCGTAAAATCAGAAATTAGAACCATACGTGCATTATTTCATAGGTATTATAATAAATCTGTGAGTACTCAAAAGACCATCTCAGACACTAATCTGCACGGTCCTCACATGATCTGACCAAGATAATGTCTGGACTTCAAAGACGTCAGAGTCTGTCACGGTGTTTCTGCTCAGCGTAGTGTAAGGAAAAACCTAAGTGTTTTTTTTACATGTAAAAGTGTTTGTAAAACCAATTTACAGATAAAAATATCATTTAGTAACAACGGCGCACACCTTCGGGTCCTTTGTTTTAACACCGATCCGAAGAATAAAACTAGGGTGCATACATAAAGAAACCAAGTTTCCGGTTTGTACTACCGGTATCGATAACAAATTATAATGGCCTGATGGCTGAAAGCCTCGGCGACCCTCTATCGAGACTTTTGTTACGCGGCTTGATCAAGAGCTTGGTTCTGAAGGCTGTACTCCTTGATACGGCTCGCAATCTGAGGAGGTCCTTGTCTCTGAAGCGCTATACACCGGTAAATTGTACTTGCTCCTAGGGCTCCCTATATTAATAAATGTAATTTATAAGTTACTGAAATTAAAGGTAATAAATATTAATAATAACAGCCAATAAATACCTCACTGCAAGACAAGGTCTCTTCTCATACAGAGAAGGCACGAGCATTAGTCGACACGTTTGCTCACGATGGGCAGCAATCTGTTAAGACTTGTGTGAAAAGAGTTCAGTCAATATATAATGTCACTGTTAATGCCATTTTAGTCACAATAAGATTCTATTCGCGAACAGACGAAGCAAAAAGAGTATGTAAGGACCGAAGCAGGTGCGTTCTGTAGTTCCTGCCTGCCCCCGTGGATAACGTCGTGATTTTATGCACGCATGTATGTAAGATTCA
This sequence comes from Phlogophora meticulosa, assembly GCA_905147745.2. Classification (NCBI taxonomy): domain Eukaryota; kingdom Metazoa; phylum Arthropoda; class Insecta; order Lepidoptera; family Noctuidae; genus Phlogophora; species Phlogophora meticulosa. Next base: position 10,552,802 of record LR990542.1, on the reverse strand, counting down.
TTTTTCAAATTTTGATTTTGACTTATGATGAGTAACGAGTACTGACTAACAGTAACTTTGTCTCTTTTTGTTTTGATTTTAACATTATTTTAGAACGAACCTACAGGTAGACCGTTTTTGTATTCAGTAATAATATATTTTTCCTAAAATCCGTGTGTAAGCACCTTTACCCAGAAAATTCCAGATCTTCAGTGCAATAAATCATCCTGAAATTGGAATTCTGTCTGATAAATTGTGCTTAAGCGTTTATTTCAAAAGTTGTTTTCGAGTTTATGAACTGTTTTGAATACGCCGATTCTTCTCCAACTCAAACTTTGGAATCGCTTACTTCAGTACTATTAGAATAAACTTTAGAGTTTAAGTTAGTTGGAATAATATTTTATGTAGAGAACTGTTCTTGAGATTTATTCGACAAAGTTTTAAACGCAAACGATAACTTATTCTTCTTGATTTTTACGAAGGTTGCTTTTAACAATACTTTTTTGTTGAACTTACTTTAATTAGACCGGAAATATTTTGTTTGTAGTTCGCACCTAACAAAGATACTAATTGTTTCATAAAATTTCACTACGATCAAATGTTTACGAAAAGAACTCGTTAATTTGTGTTCTAGGCTGGCGTTCAATTATCGGCTGTGGGCGAGTCCTGCTCAGAACTGACTCACTCTTTTAACATAACACGATCGAAACAAATTAACACATATTAAGTTACCGAAGAGTACGGAGGCGACCGCGCGCGACGCCGTCACGTGGACAACTGAGCGGCTACGTTCCATGTCCCTCTTTATAAACCATCGACAAGGGGTTGCGCGCGCATAGACAATAAAAACTAAATGCTAGCTCGCCCCATAAACTGTCCTCATTAGAGAAAGGGCGCGTCGGTTATGTACACACTGGTTTATTGCAGGTGGACACCGCACCTCGTTTGGCGATCATCTGTTTATTTTAAGGTCATTTCTTGGCTTTATCGCTTTTGTAACTTATTTGGGGAGACTAAGGGCAGTTCGGGCAGGGTAATAATGCGACGGATTGACCGATTATAGTCCGCAATACAGTTATATGGGTGGCGCGCCCCGTTTATCAAATAACGGAAGAAAATAGGTAGATGGTAGACTTGTTTATCGCTGGTCGAGGGAGCGGCCGGGCGGGGTTGCAATCGCGATACGCCCTGATTTATCAAGGTACGTAGAAAATGGGTAAAAAAAAATTAGACCTCACAAATTGGAGTCACCCCATTTTATTTTTATGCCGCGTTTTTATCGCGGCCGCGTCAATCTGTACCCCTTTTTAAATATTGGATGCGGCAGGGACAGCTTTTCACCTTTTACGAAAATAGATTGGAACATTCGTTCAGGGGGTTTTATTTAGCAATTTGTTATGTGGCAGGGATTTATTAAATGCACTATCTGACGAGAGTTATTCTGTCTGTATGCTTGAAATGAAATATCATAAAATAAAATGACACGAAATTATATAAAATAAAATGAAGTGAAATGATATTTATTTGTGTAAAAAGGTCTTAAAAACACTTTTACACAGTCATTAATGTCTAAATAATCTTTTTCTGTCTAGCTTTTTCCTAACTACGTTGGGGTCGCCGTGCAGTCTAACCGTATGCAGATCTTACATGGAGCGACAGCCTATCTGACCACGACCCTGTTACATACGTTATATCTAAATCTAGTACCAAAATGTTTTCAGGACTGATGACAGTCATTTCCTCCCAAAAAAGACACCCCCCGTGTCTGTTGACTGCTTGATTGTCAAAATTTCGATATTCACTGTGACATCCATTAAAAAGAAAGACAGGAGCATGGGGCAACTTCTGCCCATCTTTTTGTAAAACCGTTATCTGTCTATCCTTTCCTTCAGTTTTCCTTTTATCTTTTCCTTTCTTTTTTGTCTATTTGGGTCGGCTTGCAGTCTAACTGGATGCAGCTAAATATGCAGTATTTTACATGGAGCGAGTGCCAGTAAAACCTGGACAACGCAGTTACTGGGTAAAACAGTACTACTTAGTAAAACTGTTGGTCATACTTCCGGGCTTCTGACTACACGTAGCAACTGACTAAAAGCTTCGTATTACAGTCGAGACTGGTGACTTAGCATCCCATCTTTTTGATCAATAATAACAAATGAGTAAGTTATGTGTTATTATATTGACCTGATCTTTGATCAAGATGGTAAATCCAAGATAACTTATCAAACCTGTTAGTAAGAATTTGAATATTATATGTAGAAATTAGCTTTTAAAATGTAACATATATATTTCAGGGACCTTTACATACTCTTTTTTGCTTCGTTTACGTACATAAATCTGGTAATACACGCACGCCGTTTGCGGGTACTACCCACCTGAACTTTCTTATGAATATTACCAATATGGTCAGTGTACCTGTGACCGAGTGGTGGCGTTGTGTATTTTCAGCCCATGGGAAAACGGCATAAGTTTATGTTTTCTTCAGGAAAACCATACAATTTCAAATAAACAATTAAAACAATCAAACTGAAAACATAATTAAAAGTTCCTATACCATTTCTCCAGCTGAAAAATAAAAGAAAAAGGCTCCGAGAAAACGTGATTTTTAAATAAAAGCAGAAATAAGGGTATAAAAAATTTGTTTGTAAACGAAACTTTGACATTTCATCGAGGGGCTTTTTCCTGAAACCTTTTTCGACCGGGTAAGTATCACGTTTTGTGAAACCCGGGTTAAAAAGGTCACCCCCCAAAAACTCGTGAGTTTCGACACTGCCTTGTTGGGAGTTGGTAACAACATATTAAACTTGAAATATTGAATGTATAAATAAAACAGAAAATTTTGTTCTACTTGATTGATTGTTTTCGTATTTTCGACAATGTTCCGCCCATTTGGCGCAGTGGCTGAGCGATTGGCTGCAGAGCTGCGTGTCGCTGATTCGATTCCCGCACGGAACAAATATTTGTATAATTTACAAGTAGTTTTTCCGAGTCTGATTGTTTGAGTATGTGACTTTAAATATTTAAATTCTTAATATGGGCCAACATCAAAATCAGTTCAGTAATTTTTTCGTGAAAGAGGAACAAACATTCTTACAAACTGTCACGTTTATACTATTATTAGTGTTAAAATTCGTCTTCCAAGTTGATTTTAGGGATATTTGTTTGTCTCACATGAGGTCTTGGGTTGGATTGAATACATAATAAATAATTATCAATAAACCTTTCTTGACTTCGCTGGATTAAGCTTAGTGAAATATTACAAGTAGGCATTTACCTGCCTTCAAATGTCTACTAACACTATCTATTAGAAAATCCTAGTAGGTACTAAGTTTATTCACGGAATGTCTCTGTGGCATAAAAACAAATATTTTATTTATTTCTTTTCTTTCACTTAGGGAAAGGTCTATTACCAGCAGTAAACATCTATCGGCTGACATAATGATGATGATTTTTGCCGTTATAGCACTTCAAAATACCGATAATATGGGTACCGAACAAATCGAAATCGGTATCGGTTCCGATACCGATTTTAATACCGATACCGATACAGCAGAAATATATTTAACTGCACTAAAAAACATTTGACTTACGACTTCACTACACTGTAGCAAATATCCGCGTTACACAGATTTTCATAAAAATTACTACAGAAAGCAAAAAAAGGGAAAATTGAATTAATTACATTAAAACTCGAGCTATGCTGAAATTTTGACAGTTTTTGTCCGCCAAGAGAATAACTTAAAAACCACTTTACTGACTTAGCAAGCTAGATTAATTACTTAAATGGATTTTTTATTGGAATCAAATTAAATTCCTGGCAAGCGTGCGGTGGTACTGGCTTTTTTGAGGATTAAAGTATATTAGTATAGTATAGTACCAGCCTATTACTGTCCCACTGCAGGGCAAAGTCCTCTTCTCATACAGAGAAGGTACGACCATTAATCACCACGCTTGCTCAAGACGGGTTGGCGATTTCAGACTTATATAAATTATATAAGTCCAAGGTTCCTCACGATCTTTTCCTTCACCGATGTCAGTGATGTCCAAGATAAACTAAGAAAGTACACTTGAATTGAAAAACTCACATTGGTACTTGCCCAGGTTTGAACCTACAACCTCGTGCACAAGAGGCGAAGCCTAAACCACTGGGCCATCATGACATTTTTTTTTGGAGGGTTAAAGTACCATTGTATATTATAATTGAGTAATCCTGAGGTCATTAGTTAAAAAGGCCACTCTTTGAGTGATTTCGAACTGGGGATTGGTTTTTCTATTTCAAACCACTGTGACTCCTGAAAGTCCTGAAATGTGGCAACGAGATGGATTATGTCGTGGGGAAGGACACAGGACGGCTTCACGTGCATTTGCGATAACCAACATTCAAAAGGCAAAAGCTAGTATTGGAGGCATATGCAGACGAAGTCACGGGTGGAGGCTTGTTAAGACTAAATATAAAATGCCCTGTAACTTTGTGATGATTATCTATCGGAAAAACACAATGTAGTATATTAGTAGTACTATCATAATTGTTTTTATGTACTTTGGTTTAACCTGGTTTAAGTTATTTCTTGCGCAATCAATTTTAAAATTACCAATTGAGTTTATACCCGCTCTTAACCGCGCCAACATCCGTCCAAATCCGTACGAACTAACCCTATTACAAACGAACACTATACAAATATTAAATTACAAGTTTCTAACAATAGAAACCGTATAGTAACCCCACAGTTCAACATCAATAGGTTCAACAATTATTAAAAAGAGTACCATCATTGTTTCAACAACTGAAAATGAACAATAATTCCATTCTCAGCCGGGACTCGTACCCTGGACCGTGCTCTATGAGTATAACAATCAGCTCTTGTTAAAATAACTTCGGTTGGTGTGTGGTTTAAGTTACAAGACGTCAGAGTTAGTGTATTAAGTTTTCATAAATTTTCTATTTAATAAGATATACTAAGAAGTTAAACCACTGTTTAGAGTTTTTAACTGACTTAAAATAAAGATTCTATGTTCAACTGTATTTAAGTTTCTTTTTTTTCTTATAAATGTTTCCCGACCGATCGATTTTTATAAATTTTTATTTGTTTGTTTTGGTACACTTTCGACCTCACCGTACCTTTGTCACAAAGTCAGTATTTGATGGTAAGACCTTGAAGAAATCGAGGGAACTCTTCAAATATCAGCGATTTGGATATTTCTTATTACTGCTCATTTGTTACAGAGAATCGACCACCATTATTATACGAGAGAGACTGGATCCTGCGACACAGGGTATCCTAGTGCAGGATCCAGTGTCACATCTTAATATGTAACACTTTTCTGAATCAATAAAACAATTATTTTTTTTTGCTCTTGGTAAAGTGGAACTGATGATAAAGACCCCCACTCTATAATATGTATTTCATGGGTCGCAATTCAATTACTATAATATGATTACTAAGCTCGTCATAATCGTGATTCTTACAATGCATATGGTGAAGTGGATCCGATGGTCAAGTACCAGGAGAAATCCTAAACAATTAACGTCCCTGCATCGAGAAAGCAGTATTCGGTAAAATAATGTACAACCATGATTTACAACAGGATTTTAGTAAGAACATTTAAAAAATCTAAATAAATAATCATTTAATTGAATGAGACGGAGAATCAGACACCATTTTGAACAAACTTTTCAAACAGAATGTAGGAAACATATTTTTATTAGGGTTAGGTTAGGCTAGGTTACTATATCCACCGCGAATAAAAAAAAAAAGGTTAGTTTCCTACAGTAAAGTGGGTAACTTTCTTGAGTACTACACTTCTTTAAAGTATGCCTTGGAGGCTTTTTATGTATTCAGTTTAGCAGGCTTTGCTTGAGTTAATTGTCGATTTTGGTATTATATAACTTTTTATTTATTTATTTTGGCATATTGGTGTGTGCTAGCTAACATGTAGCAAATTATTTAATTGAATGACGTATAAAGATGATTGACATAATTATTATTTTTGACATAATGTGTTGTATAGCTTCAGGTTCTTCAAACCTATCAGACAGACGTGTTGCTGGGGAGGAAGTGGTGAAGGGTGGGCGTTTTGGGGGACTGTCTTATGTAAACGTCTTTGACGTTCAAAAAGTGCTGACTCTCAGCCTAATTTTAATAAATGAATTTTGATTTTGATTTTATGTCCGTCTTTTTATCTCTTCATAATCTGCCTAGTCTTTTCACAACTATGTTGGGGTCGGCTTCTATTCTAACCGGTTGTAGCTGAATACCAGTATTTTACATGGAGCAATTGCCTATCCCCGTGGTAAGACTGGTTGTCAGAAAAAAGGGGTTTTGACCACGTAACGACTGCCAAAGATCTACAAATAACAGAAAGGACCAACGGCTTAGCGTGCTTTCTGAGTCTGGATATATAACGAACGGTCATCCATCCACAGACTGCCCTTTTCAAGCGTAGCTTAACCTTCGATAAACTTGGGTGTTTTTATTTAGCCACGATCTCTTCCATCGTTATATCTACCATCCTGTATAACGAGGGAAGCACTAAGCGAAAGATTATTGAATATTCTATCCCTAAAGGGGTTAAATTAGGATCGAAAGTTGGCATGGAAAATCGTTTTTTTTTTCCGATGAGAAATCCCACCGCGTACACGGCCGGTGACAAATAAATATACAATATTCGTTCGTACAATTATGTATTTGATATTCCAGCGCGCCTGCGTCACGTTCGCGCGCTTAAAATTTCCGGAGACATGTATTCAATTATATGTAAACCCAAGTATTGATTTTACGTCATTTTCAATTTGTAAGTTAATTTTCTACGATATTAAATTACTCTGGGATGAAATTCGCGCCTATAGGTCACCAGAAGTTTGATTTGAGAGTGTTTTTGGAAACTGGCTATAATGTGGTTATTTAAAAAACGTAGTGACTAACAAAAGGTATATTATGAGGCAGATGTAAGTGGAAACGCCGGTAGGGGACGCCCTAGCAGGACATCCTGACCTTATTGGTGATCTTCTTCATAAAAGTCAGGTACGTAGTACTTGCAACCGCCATGCGTGTATGACCAGACGTATCGTACGTAAACGAAACAAAAGGAGTATGTAAGGATCGTAGCAGGTGGCGTTCTTTAGTTTCTGCTTAACCCCTATGGGAAGAGGCGTCAGTTTAAGTGTGTATTGTAAAAATAATGTTCTTATGCTTGTAAGTTTCAAGACTATAATGCTTCGAGTTGAAGTCAAAACTATGATATTTAGCGGCTTAATAGTCCGTGCAATATAAATTGGGTTACTGTTTCCTAATATTGGTACTAAGGGATACCACAAACCAACTCCTTCACATAAAAACTCGGAATTTCAATTTATTTAACTCGCTGTGCCCTGCAATATCACCTGCTCTTAAGGGTCGTAGCGTGAAGGTAAAGAGCTTAAATACCTGCCTCAAGAATTGGGCTATCAGATATCAGAAATCAGGAATCTTTATTTGTGAACATAGGTCAAGTTAAACATAGTGTGAGGTGTTGTAAATAGAAAGATCCTCCATGTTTTGCCCAGAGGCGTACACATGTAGTAGTTTAAGTATTAAAATAATAAATTGGTGAAAATTTCAAATCTGACTTTTAGTTCTAAAGATATTCCTTCACATTTTCACCGGAAGTCGCAAACCGCTACCGCTCATGCCTTGAGCTCAATAACCCGTCAATATTAGACGTTGACTCAGACACAGCACCAACAGTTATAAGTTTCCATTGTAACACGTCAAACAGAACGTCACAGCTCAAAATAGGCGAGCAGTTATGAATTGGAAAATCATACAAGCTTTGGAAGCTGCGCATGAGTAAGAAGGAAGTGTTCGTTTAAATATAGTTCCGATATTGTTCTGTGTTTAATAATGCCTTGATGGTCCACTGGTTTAGGCCTCGCCTCTCATGCATGAGGTCGTTGGTTCAAATCCGGTCTACTACCAATGTAACTTTTTATTTTTTTTTGTACTTTTTAGTTGTCTTGGTTATTACTGACTTTGGTGATGTGAAACACCGTGAGGTAACCTGGACTTCAATTATTATTTTAATTCGTGAAGCGAGAACTTCGGGCATAGCAAAGGGTGACTTTATAATTGAGATCATTATGGAATGATCTCAATTATAAAGTTACCACATAGAATACAAATGGAAAGCAATAAAGATATTGACTATTGCGCTGTACCTATAGTACCAACGCCCACATTTTACCAGTTATGGCGAGCCAATTGCCATCACTTGGCACAAATCTAGACTCCTGGCTGCTACTGAGAAAAGCTTTATAAAAACCCGAGAATCGAACCCAGTACCTCGTACTCAGCATTAGCGCTTGCGACCACTAGAGGAACGAGGCATCCCGTTAATCAATTCACTAATTAATTCTGTATTGCTACCTAGTCTGCGTTTCATTGGTCCAAAGTGAATTGTCGATTCAGTAGCAAAGCGTTCGAAATTACTTGTCTGGTAAATTCGTGATTAGGTAATGAATAACGAACGAGTCTATAAACTCACGCCTTTTTACCATGGGGTAAATTAAATTAAATTACATTTATTTCTGTAAATAGGTTTGAAAAACACTTTTATACGTCATAAAGTTGATTATAATAAATAATACCAGCTTGTTACTATCCCAGTGCAGGGCAAAGGCCTCTTCTCATACAGAGAAGGCACGAGCATTAATCACCACGCTTGCTCAGGACGGGTTAGCAAGGTTTCCTCACGATGTTATCCTTCCCCGATGTCAGTGATATCCAAGATAAACATAAACTTAGAAAGTACATATGAATTGAAAAAGTCACATTGGTACTTGCCCAGGTTTGAACCCATAACCTCGTGCACAAGAGGCGAGGCCTCAACCATTGGGCCATCAAGACGTTTCATGTTAATTTAAAATTAGATTAGGTCGGTGGTTCCCTGCTTGATTACTCTGAGAAGTAACACCGTAAAAACTAAGTGGTTACAGTCTCTTCATTATCTTGGTCCTCACGGGAAAGTGTGTGCGTCTGTTTGTCCGTCTTTCACGGCAAAACGGAGCGACGAATTGACGTGATTTTATAAGTGGAGATAGTTGAAGGGATGGAGAGTGACATAGGCTACTTTTTGTCTCTTTTTAACCCCCCACTTCCGAACGCAGGCGAAAGCTAGTTGTAATATAGTGATATTAAAATATGTTGACCCAGTGGTTAGCGCCTTTGGGGAAGGATCGTAGTACTCGCGTAGAGTATATAAGGATCGTAACAGGTGGCGTTCTGTAGTTTCTGCCTACCCCCACGGGAAAACGGTGTGGGTTTATACATATATGTATGTTTCATAAATTAATTGTCAGTCATTACATTAATGGGTTCGTTTCATCCCTAAGTTAATGTTGGCAACATTATATTTCATGTGTGTTGCTCCGTGCTTGTGGCAGGAGCAATTATTTTGATTATGATATTTATCGGACTGGTAACCCAATCAACGCTTTGGGCTATAATTATCACAATATTTCTGCCGGATAGTTTCCTACACTACCTGTGTGATTTAAAAGTAGTATTTAAAATGCATACATAACATCACGCCGTATTGGGATTGGGCAGAGGTGCAGCCACATTTCACCAGTTATGTTCAAGACTCATGTACTAGGGGGCGAGCCTATTGCCACCTACCAGGCCCAAATGGAAATGGATGGAAACCCCACATACATTTTACTCAACCTGGGAATCGAACCGAGTACCTCATACTCAGCAGTAGCGCTTGCAACCGACGACTAGAAAGAACAACGAGGCAGTGGATTATTAATTGAAAAAAAAAGATAGACTGAACTACATTTTCCCGGAAGATATTTTCACGAAAATCTTTTAAACACTCTTTAAATCAGCAAAATGACAAAATATTTCATGGCTGACCCCACAAGGCGATTATAAACTCTAATTTAAAACATAATACGAATCTATTATAATGTAGGTCTATGTAAATTTTATATCATAGTTAATCTCCATAAGATACGTTGGAATGGATATTATAAACCCATACTGTGTGGTCACTAAACGAGCGAGTTCTGTAAGATTATTCCTACCTTGGCAGACTACCTGCATACTACTAGACTACCTGCCTTTCCTTCTCTATTTAGTGAAAACCCAAAATTCCAAATCTCGTCTGTAAGAGATCGCTATGAGCTATATTAACACCCATTGTAGCTCGTTCAAGTTGTCATTTGTGAGTTATAAAAACTCACAAATGACAACTTGAACGAGCTACAAAAATTTTCATTATCATTTCGTTTTCATAATATTGAGCTGTTTTTAGACATTCTGCAAACTTGATTTTGGTAGTCATACATGATCTGCCTTCTTCTTATCGGATTCTGCTTCCAGTCTTATCGGATGCAGCTGCATACTAGTTTGTTATAAGGCCTATCTGACATTCACAACCCGTTCCTGGGTAAAATGACACCTTGACATTACTGGTTGTTAGACTCTCAGGTCTACAGGACTATCCGCAACGACTGTCAATTGTAGTTGTCCCATCGTTGATCTCTATGTGTAATAGATGGTGCAACAAAAACAACGATTATGTAGAAAAAATATTCAAATCATTTTAATCTAAAATATTTTCGCTTCACCCGTCCGTTTCGTGGCCACAAAAAGGTTCTACACTGGGCCTAATCTGTAATATTACGTTGCAATAAGCCTTTATAATATTGTTACGCATGAAATAATTTATGTACCTACATTTTTGAGGTATTCAATTTGTAAAATGGGGTAAGCAGATCTTGTACTGGAAGAATAACTAAGAATCTTTTTTAGTTTTTCAAGGTTTGTGCTAATGAACAGAAAGATGGTACTTACCTAAATCATTTAAAATCGTACAAAAACAAACAAAAAAAAAAAAACATGGTATCGAACCATGAACAAACACGAGTTGACGCATAATATCTACTAACTCCATATATAAGTCGTTACGTTAATAGTCACCCCGTTTCTAGCCATATCATTTTTCACACAGTCCATCCATAGATTATTTGATCTCCCCCTTCTCTTAAAGCCATCCACAAACATTCAATAATAGTTCCTCACGACGTTTTCCTCATTTCTCCTCATCACTTGCCCATACTATTTTTAAAATACTTGTATATATTCTTCTTATTTTTGATGTGCTTTTCGTGCCTTTCTTTCTTTTAGAAGATGCTTTGGTTAAGAATAGTGTGGCGGGCGTATCCCAATTAAAACAAATAACCCCATCGGAGCTATAAATGCGTTGTTATTTCGGACACGGAGGCCTTCATATGCGTTTTTGGTGTAACAAAACCCCGTGGGTCAAGTCTCGGTATCGTGGGTCTTTAAAACGTAACGCCCTCTATTGACAATATACAAAAACCCGCCATTCACCAAAAAACACATCGATTCTTTTAAAACCCAGCCCAACTGTACATACTAAGTATAAGGACCTTTACACATAAAAAACTTGACACGTGTTTCACATTCATATTTAAATGATGCACGTGTAAAGAAAGAATCCTTTCAAACGGCATACCTACGTGAGGTACTGAATTGAATGGAAATAAAAAAAGAACCGTATGGAGACAGAATTAAGTGAAAAAATGAGGATACACTTATGCACTTAACTGGTAAAGGAAGACTGATTTGACTGTCACAGTACGGTCGCAGGGAGAGGGGAGAATGCTAACTGGGTCCTGGGCTCGACCCTCGAGTTGGGTTTTCCGGTTAGGAAATTCTTCCAACGTATCAAGTCACTGAACATAATCCTGTGTTCGATTTTCGGGTCGGTAATAAAGTGGTATTGGGATTTTCTATTACATGGGACTTAAAAACATAACTGGCGAAATGTGGGTGTAAAATAAGTAGTCAACTGCCTAGCCCTTAGGGGAATACAGGGATAATATGTTATGAAATTCAGCTTGTTTGATTTGATAAAAATAGGCTTTCTATTATTCACAGGACTTGAACCACGTATCGGAGAACGCAGCGTTGGCAAGCCACCCAGTAGGTGGACCCATCAGTCAAACTGTTGGAGGTCGAGGATGCGATAAGTATAGGACAGGTCGATGTGGTGTCACTTAGGGGAAGCCTCTGTCCAGCAGTTGACATCTATCGTCGAGGCTGAAACTATTGAGTCACCACATCATGTAAAAGTATACTGTATCCATAACCAGATCTTGGTTTATAAAATAATACCAGTCTGTTACTGTCCCACAAGGCAAAGGCCTCTCCTCATACAGAGAAGGCTCGAGCATTAATCACCACGCTTGCTCAAGATAGGTTGACGATATCAGACTTATATTAATTATAAGTCCAGGATTCCTTACGATGTTTTCCTTGATCTATGTCAGTGGTGCCCAAGATAAACTTAGAAAGTACATATGAATTTAAAAAGTAACATTAGTACTTGCCTAGGTTTGAACCCGTAACCCCACGAGAGGCGAGGTCTAAACCAACGGGCTAAATTTCATCTAAATCCGGTAAGCCATTGAGACGTCATTGATTAATTTAGACATCCACAAACCCAGACACATAGACGTTTTAATATTACTAGGATGGGATACCCTGAATAAATTCCACTTAAAGTCTTATTTATCTCATAATATGAAACCAGGTAGAAAAAGCGCTTTCATATTTATACAGAGCGGTTAAAATAATTACGTAGCAGGAGCTTGCGAAGCAAATTGTGAAGATAAATAATCCTCTAGTCGTTATTAATTCTTGGATAAGCTTCTATTGAGTCAAAATTGTCTTTTTGAGGTTCTGGGTATAATTTTCTTCTTTATTTTGAGAAATATATCGGTCATTTATCGAGTTATGTGCTTGGTGAGGGCCTTACCGAGACGTGTTAAAGCTATATTTTAGCTAGCTAGCCTGTACCTATGCCTATCTCTTGTTAAGATGGCTTTTACACGAGATAGAGCTATCTCTATCTCTGTCTCACACTAAAAGAAAGATGGCACACACAACATAGCACGTCATCTAATTTAACTTGCGAATCTTACACATTTGGCTATAGTTACCCAGTCTAACCTAAAGGAGTTGAATACCAGTATTTTACATGAAGCGACTGCCTACCTGGCCACCACAACCCAGTTACTGGGTAATGCGATACCTCTTGGTAAGACTGGTTGTCAGACTTTCGGTGATTTGACAACTAGGGACTGTCCTACGGGTAACAAAATACCGAAAGTCTGTCAGTGACTGATCTGTAATAGTTCAAAGATCTACATATGTCTTAAAGTGCTTTTTTCCGTGCCTCCTTTGTATAAGAAGAGGTCAGTTATCAGTAACAGGTTACTATATTTTTCTTATTATATCGACAAGTATCTATCGCATGGGATCATCAATTTATGGGTGTTCTTTCCCTAACCCCCTGGAGGTCAAGGTTTAAATATGTTATATATACAGGTCCCTCTTTTTCCCTACTCCTCGTATTTTCGGATTAAGTTCGTTGCGCTTTCTAACTTTCTTAGACAGTTTAGTCTTTTGGGGATTTAAAGGTGCTTGGTCCGTGTTTTTATCGGTCACCACTTCATCCTAGCTCAACAGAGGGATAGGTGGTGAGGGCACTTCAACTTTTTTATTAATAGGCGCACCGTTGCGAGTGTGAAGTCCCCAGTACCTCGCACTCTGGCCGCACTTTTTGATCTCTTGTATTCTAACTCAACGAACAATCTGTTTGCCGATAAATGGACCAATATTCTATTGGTCAATTTTATTGCATGTCAAAAATGTAGTGAGAGGAATTCGTCTCTGTCTAACGTTTCAGAGAAGGCGTGGTCTTATAATATTTAAGGTCTACTTTTTGTATTGGCAAAAATATAATTATAACCTTGTACAAAACTAAAAGCTCGTGGCTAACTAACAACAGATGCACGGGTCGCTTGAAGGTTAAGCAACGCTTGCATATTAGTCTGGATGGGTGACCGTTCGAAACGTATTCACAATCGTTACGGGTTAGAAGCACGAATGCCTGACAGCCAAGGGTTCTATCTGACCTCCACAACCCACTTGGGGTAGTGGAGGTCAGATAGGCAGTCGCTCCATGTGAAATACTGGTAGTGAGCTTCAGCCGGTTAGACTGGAAGCCGATCCTTACTTATTTGCGAAAAGGCTAGGCAGTTGATGAAGACCTCTTACTAAAATATTACCTGCTAAGTACATACATAAATACATACGTAAACCCACGCCTTTTTCCCATGGGGGAAGAAAGAAAGTAAGTAAGTAAATACTTTTAGTTTTAACCAACCAACTAGTTTCAATGTATTTTAAAAGGAATTACAGCTGTTTTAAACAGAGGATAATAAATAATAATAAATTCAAAAATAAGTTGTAACACATCTGTAACAAATGTTACAATTGTGAAATGCTTTGTTCCAAATGTTTCACTATTTCAGTTTTGTAACATAAATGTTTATTTTACAATTTAAAGACAGCGTTTGAAGTGGTTTAAAAATTGTAGACGGATGTAAGAATTCATATAAACTTTGTTTTTGAAGTGGTTAAGATAAGACCAATGCTTATTCTTTTTCTTTCTTTTTTGACGGCCGATGTGGTGCGGCGGGCGAAGGTCCGCCTGCGACGCAAGAGGTTGCGGGTTCGATTCCCGCCTTGGGACAAATGTTTGTACGATCTACAAATATTTGTTCCGGGTGTTCTGGGTATTTTCTATATAGATAATAAAAATATCTATCTATGTAATGTACTGTATTAAGTATATCAGTCATCTAGTACCCATAACACAAGCTCTGCTTAGCTTGGGGCTAGATGATGCTGTGTGGATTGTCCAGCAATATTTATTTATTTATTTTGGAGAAAGTCATAAGTAAGGTTGAAAGTATTTTGATCACGTAACATCTCGCCTGTAGCCTGCAGTACTCCTATCCGGTACTGCAGTTTGAGTACTATGTAATAAGGGGTGAGACTATTCCCATCAGCGGACCACAAAACCAGTTTCCAGGATTCTTTTGGGGAATTCCAGAAGGAAAACCCAATAACGATTTGCCTAACCATGCAACTCTCCATGCCTGGGCATGCAATTACTAGAACAACGATTGATCGAAGGTTAAGCTACGCTTGCCGAGGTCAGTCTGTGGATGCGTGACCATTCGTAACATATCGAGATTCCTCCGTGCCTCGGAAAGCACGTTAAGCCGTTGGTCCCGGCTGTCATTTGTAGAACTTTGACAGTCGTTACGGGTAGTCAGAAGCCCGAAAGTCTGACAACCAGTCTCATCAAGGGGTATCGTGTTGCCCAGTAACTGGGCTGTGGAGGTCAGATAGGCAGTCGCTCCATGTTAAATACTGGTATTCAGCTGCATCCGGTGAGACTGGAAGGCGACCCCAGCATAGTTGGGTAAAGGCTAGGCAGATGATGAAATATGTATATTAATAGTGGGGATGACCACTATTATTACAACGCAAAATTCGACCTTATTTAGCTTGCTCTCCTTCTACATATAAATGTTAACTATACCAAATCTCACACTCTTCCAAGCGCGCAATATTCTCACAAAGGCATCTAAAATTCTCCCTTCACGTATTAATACTAAATAGAAAACAAGCATTTCAACAGCGACTTCATCCGTGAAATTTAAGATTTTCCTCCACTTTACAGCGTTGTTTTGAAAATAATAACAGCATATACCACTCAGGATTATTGTAGCTTTTTAACAGTAAAATATTTTTTAGAATTGGGTCATAAGTTCCGGAGATTACCTTCATACAAACTTACAAAAAAAGATTACCTCTTTATAATATTTTAGTATAGGTAGTATATGTAGATATCAGCATAAAATAATAAATTCATCCACAAATTCTGCCTAGAACGTCCAAAAGGCTTCAAAATAGCTCCAAGTTTGGTACCAAATTATTAAATTGGGGCTATAATCAATTATACCGTTATGGTGACGTAATAGCGTATACAACAAAGGGTATTTGCATATGTATCCCAACGCATCTGGGCCGAGCTGCACGTGTCCTTTGAATAACCCATTATGCAGCCCATAAACTAAAACCCATTCAAAACTCAACCTTATCTCAAAGCAACACGATATATTTGAAAAGAATCCAAAAGCAAATCGGTTTGCGTCGTAACAAAATCAGGTTTTCTGCTTGTAAAGTTGTAAGTATTGGAATTTAAACTTTATGTGTTTGTGATAAAGGTTGTGTTGACGTTTTCGAAGTGTTATCGGAGTGAAGAAGACCTGAAGAATGGGCTGTTTGTAGTGAATGGAGTCGCTTAAAGGTATAAAATGAGCATTATACAGATGTAGAGGTTCAAATTAAGTACGAAACCGATGGATGTGTATGTTATTGTGTGTAGTATGAATCACGTAGTTACATAACAGTATAGCATAACGCCTGTTGTCCCCGATAGGTAAGGTAGTGGTGTATCTGTAGTAGGTATACCCACATTTCGCCAGTGGTGTTAAAGTCCCATGTAACAGGGGGCGAACTTATTCTGGGCTACAAAAAAGAAATTCAGGAGCGAAAAACTTAATGACAGAGCCCGACACAGGAATCGTACTGCTATAATGCTGAGCAGGAGTGATCATGACCACCAGACCAAGAAAGCAGTGTGTTAGTTGCATTATTATATTATTTACATACTTTCTTGTTTGTTCTACAGTTGGGCAAAGTCACGAAAAGTCACGAAAAGTCACGAAAAGTCAAATCTTTCACGTCATATTTCGTGTTCTTTTTTCAAATCTGTCATAAGCACATCTTTATTTACGTAATTCGTGTACAGAATAACAAATCAACTTCACTAACTTAGGGTGAATGCGGGGAATTTGGAACAACCGCGATATATAATTATTTATTCCATTTTATTCGAACAAAAATTTTGCTCGCGTTCCACTGATCCGAATAATACAGATTTCGTTAAGATAAAACAAATGGAATTTCTCATTTCCACCTGTGCGGGGTAAAACGTGTTTGTTGTAGGAAATTAAATGGGAAAAATATTTAATGTAGATATTTTCCGATGTGCTTGAAGTGTCTTGTGTTTCTTTTTTTTGTGAAACTTTCAGTTTGTAGCTCTTTAACAAATGTAGAATTATTTTCTTGTGACTTTGTACCACATTTTTCAGACCAATAAGATTTTTAAACTTACACAGGCTAATTTAACGAATTATTACAGAAGATAATAAGCTACAATTCATTCCATTAAACTAGTTGGTAGTTACATTACTCATTCCTAAGCTAGGAACCGAATAATTGTTAATAGTTACTAGACAAAACAATTGTCATAGCTGGCATTACGATCATGAATCATAGATAATTAATGCTTACCACAATCAGCAGAGACTGCTATTTAATAACTATCTATGTAGCCATCTTAAATTCCACAAGATGAAGACAAGAACTTACAAAATCACGTTCAAACTAATGAATAGTAAAACGTATGAAACAAAAAAATACATTTATTACGAGATGTCAGGCAACACGTGTTGGTCTATATCATAACAAAAGCCATAAGTCACTGGCCAGACAAAAATTATTCTAACACCAGACCGAAATTTAAAAAAAAAGACATGTCAACATTGTCCTCAGCAAACAAAGAAAAAATAAATCAGTAGATGTCCAACGTAACATGACCCGCCCCTCCCCTCTTCATGCAACTACACGCATCAAAAATGAGGCTACACAAAGAAGTTTTAGAGACCAACCAAAATTTGTCCCCGCGTGGCCTACATCTAAGCACCAAAATTCTTTTACGGTCCAAATAGTCATTACAAATTTAAATTTAGGCCTTATGGCTGTACTATTAAGAATTTAAAGGAGTTGTTTGGAAGGAAAATTTAATTTTGCGTTGAACAGTAGGCCTTTTCTTGGCAAGGATGCCACCATGCTGATGTCATAATGATATTTAATTGGGGACGAACTAATTCTTATAGGATATTTGGTTGATATAGCTTTTCCTGTGGATTTGTACGCTTTAGTTATTTTAGGGTTGAGAACGACATTGGGACACTGCTTCCTTTAGAAGTGATTTTAATATTAAAAGGATCTCTTGTTGTTATATGTACATAATTTTGAAGCAAGATGTGTTCAGCCTTATCCAAGAGGTTTTCTCCTTTTTTAATTGTATTTAGATCCGCCACAGACTTAATTTAAAATATTCACTATCATTGTGACTTGCATATTCCAAGTCTACCACAAACTGTAATCGGCCCAATTCTTTACAAACCAAATTCACACAAGTAAATGTAAGCACAGACGATAATCGTCCATCTCATCAAAAAGGGCATTCAACTACAAAAGATTGCCACTCCACAGTTTGATGCTCCACAAAATTTTGTGTATAATGTTTGAACATGATAAGGAGGACAAACATGGCACGTGATGTGACGTCGTAAATACCAGCTAGATTTATCAGCAGGATTAGCTGGATTAAGAAGATGAATCGTAGCGATATCATACAGGGATTCACAAGGCCTTGGAGCTGATAGAAGAGAATATATAGCGAGGTTCGTAGGAGGAAAATGTTAGGAGTATGACACAGAGTGTCGTATCGGACGCGCTGGATGAAACAATAGATTCGTTCCGCTTCGTTATACGTTTCCATTTCAAGTATTTCAAGTATTGGTGAATATATTCATGATTTCTTTTAGTTTATGTTTACGTTACATTGCTGTCTTCGACAAAAATACATGAAGGAGATAGGCTATAATATGTTTAAACAAGACATGAATCTTCCTGTAGATTTTTTTTATAAAATATCAGTCTAGTGGTACAACTAACCAAAAAAAAAAAAAAAAAAAAATTAACTTGACATAAATCTTCTATTGATTTTTTTGCATATATTATTAAATTTCCACAACCGTGGCAACTGATGACTAAGGAGAAGAATTACGGAATAATTATTATACAAATCATGCGGATAGATGTTATTGAGAGGGGTAAATTTAAACCCCTATGTATAGCTGTATTTGTGATATCGAATCTTAAGGATAGATGCAGTTGTTATAGAAAGGGCTAAATTAAAAACACTATATGTAGCACTGATATTGAATGAAGCCATGATTAAGTATGAGTTCACATTTCGTGACAATCAATTGCATAATACACTAACTACCAACTAAATCAACGCTGTAAAGGTTGTTTTTGATACTGATACACTAATGTTCGAAACACTAGAGCGGGATATTTCACGAATGTAATAAATTAGAAAGTAAAGCAGAGCTTGGGCTGTGAGAGACAATGACCTAAAGGTTATTGCTGATGCTGATCGAGAAATCGTGAAGCCAGATCCGGTATATTGACGGCTTATGAATTATGATAAAGCTGCTGGTGTCAGCATATTTGAAATAATTCAGGCAATCACTGAACAGTATCGTGACAGACTAACTGATTAGCTGTGAGACAACAGACTGCCTAAGCTACTGGAGACAGAAACAAGATCACGATTACAAAGATGTACAAATTGGTAACATTAAATACTTAGGCTTGTCCAAATTAACGTTAAAGTCGAGAATAATACCATAAAACGGGGTTAATGGAAACAAACATTTGAAGGGAATTTTCACTTTAGTAAAACATTGTTCGTTACATACAAGGCCTATTTTTTTTTAAGAATAGAAAGTAAAAATTTCGGCATCTAGTCAGTAACAGATATAATTGAATTAACTTGCAAATCTCATTTATAAATCGTTAGATTCACCGATAGCAGGAGCAGGGTCCTAGCTATCGGTGATCGGAACTCCAGGGACAGAAACTGCCTCACTATGCAAGCCATATCGAGGGGAGTACCCCTGTATGGCTTGCATAGTGGAATAGGGGGCCTAGAAGGAAGTAGCCTTCTGTATCAGGCCCTTGATCCAACCGTGTAACAGAGAGATCATTGGCCGTATCATTATTACTAAATTTAATCTCCTATAAACGCTGTGTTTAAAACTTTTACATAAATAATCTTCTGCTTACTGTAAAAGCTTTTAAAGGCTTGTCGTAATTTATTTATATGTTTATGTTATTGCTTTCTACCACCCAAATATGAGACATTAAAATTAACCTGTAACGTGAAACTAAATTCTGAAATAAACCCCAAAATAGGGAACACAAATAATTCAAAACAAGATTATACCAAATACACAATAATGATCCCATTAGTAACATAATCAAACTTAAAGATACTCACAGTATTACATCATTTTCTTCATTAATGAAAACATCTGAAACAAACAAAATAATATATCATTAGTATCAAATTGTATCAAGTATTTCATCGTGAGGAAACCTGGACTAATGAGGAATATAAGACAAGAATCGCCAACCTGCCTAGAGCAAGCGAGTGATTATTGCTCGTGCCTTCTTTGCTCTTCTTCTTTTTTCTAGGCTTTTGCCCTGCTGTGGGACAGCACCAGGTTGGTTTAATTATAATAATAATATCATCATCAGACAATGTTAAACTAAGTTTTTTTTTAGCAATTTTAACACCTTAACTGCCCAACAACGAGACAAAATGGAAAATGTATTGTTTGTCGGTCATTTGGCGTTCAACGTGTTAAAATTTTATTTATTTATTTAATACGATACAACTATTAATACATGAAGAAATTAAACAAAATAAATAATCACAGGGCATCGCAAAAAGATCTGTAGTTGTTGTAAATGTCTGCATTAATTTATACACAGGCTGAAATTACAAAGCTGGCCTAGGATAGGACATATTATTATAGTTCCTGAGAAATAACATTGTACCATAATGGAGGGCAAGCCAATTGCCGTCATTATACTGAGAAATGTCTAATCGAAAAACTTCAAAAAGGAATCGACGACTTTGAATCGAACCAAAGACGCGCTTGCAGTCACTAGAATATCGAGTCCATAGATTTGCTTCCTATTCAAGTTACTAATTAATTAAATTCAGATCTTCCAGGAAAACCATCTTAACTGTACTTAACGTAATATTATTAATTAATTAGATAAGAAACAATACGAAGCTTAATAACAAATTAAATAACTCCCTTGATTTTTTCTTGGTTGATGGCAACAGGCTCGCCCCTTATTACCTAAAGGAATACCTCTGCCTAATACTTCGGAGATTACCGACTTGATGTTACGTTAAATGTAGGAAAGGCTTTTGTTTTCATTTATTATAGAATTACGTTTAAGCCTTTATCCAAATAATATCGACTTATTGTACCTTCCAAGTATCAAACCCTCCGAACAAAAAGGCACCGTTTAACCATTCACCGCTCCGTTAATCGGATCGTCCAATTATACCCATTAATGTTTTCCACCAGTTTCCATTACAATGTTTTTAACAATATCACATTACGGAGAATCGACAATAATCCACCTAAACGTGACTCAAAATCTGACAGTTCATGTTTCCGTTTGGTAACAACACTCTTTTAAATTTGGTAAAAAAAAGTAAAATTGTCTAAATTATTAAAAAGTATGATGTAGGTATCAACTTTTATCCCCACTCTCCCCTTTTCCAAACCCAAAGCCACTTAGCCCCATTCCACTCTTACTCTAGAAATCGCCAACATTGAAAAATCGAACACCCTACGTGGTACGTACTTATCTGAAATCTGGATAAATCTACTTCAATCTGGTTCACGCCGGTGTTAGCCAGACGCACTAAAAAGGCGCGCCTATTGGCACAGAATCGTTCAGTTTTATTTATTCAGCCTATTTCCAAGTCAGTGCGTTAGCAATTTGGTAAATAAACTTTATGATCAGTCAAGGTGGAATTGAGTTCTGTAGCACAGCATAAAAAAAGAATTTTAAAAGAGTATTGGATTGATTGGTACAAAAATGATTGACACTGATGATTCTGATTGAAATCTAATTCGTATTGTTTTGTTTGAAGCCTCAATGGTACTACATACAACATATTATAAAATACTAACGTTTGTCTACATATGTAAAGATAAATATTTTTGTCGCCGGCCGATAAGTAAGTAAGTACCAGCCTATTACTGTCCCACTGCAGGGCAAAGGCCTCTTCTCATACAGAGAAGGCTTTAATCACCATGCTTGCTCAAGACGGGTAGGCGATTTCAGACTTAGATTAATTATATAAGTCCAGGTTTCCTCACGATGTTTTGCTTCACCGATGTCATGATGTCCAAGATAAACTTAGAAAGTACATGTGGATTGAAAAACTCGCATTGGTACTTGCCCAGGTTTGAACCCACAACCTCGTGCACAAGGCCTAAACCTCTGGCGAAAAAAAAGGCGAGGCCTAAACCACTGGGCCATCATGACACTATTACGCTGGCCGGTACTCGTTAGAAATTAATTAATTCCCCATCTTCTGCCTAGCCTGTTACCTAACTATGCTAGGATCAACTCCTAGTCTAACAGAATGCAGCAGAATGCCAGTATTTAATATGGAACTACTACCTTCACAACCCAGAACTGTAACTTGAAGAAGTCTAAAATTAAGTCTGATAGCCTTCAATCTAAACTGACTGTCAGACGTTCGGGCTTCTGGCTACCGTGTCTATCAAAGATGTACAATAAGTAATTATTATAATTAAATACAAAACCATGTTGGTATGTCAAGCGGACAGCGCACACATACAAACATACATGCGTGGATAATAGAGGTTTCATTCATGGTGTTCCTAGTTACACAATAGTATGTGTTGCGTTATTTTCCCACGACTGGGCAGTCTGGTGACCAAGTTGCGAGATCAGGCATAGACCACCCACATTAGTTAGGAAAGGCAAATACAGTACAGTAATTGCAGCATAGAATAGAATAGAATATATTTATTGTAAAAACATGAGTATACATCAAACAATATGTGCAAGGTCTTAAAAATAATAGGCAGATCTGCATGTTTTGCCATTAATGGCGTACAATAATAACATGTTTTTTTGGTTTAGAAAAAAAAATAAAAAATTTGATATGGTGAGATAGGAGCCTTTTTGGTATCGCACAGGTCCGTTTTTTTAGTTAGTTTAGTTTTTAGTTTCTTTTTTCTTTTTATTACCTGTGCGTGTCCCAAATCAATGTTTTTCTTTTCTTTTTTTTTCATATTCGAAAACTTTGTAAGTCAAAATAAAATAAAACTCGTTATTATGTGGTAAAAGACGACCAAAGGCATCATCATCATCTGCCTTTTACCAACTATGTTGGGGTCCCAAGTCTAACCGAATGTAGCTGATTACCAGTATTTTATGTGAAGCGACTGCCTATCTGACCTCCACAATCCAGTTACTGGCCAACCCCTTTTCAGACCAACATTTCCAAAATTGATTTTTTATATAACTTCCGTATAAACTTTCATAATATGCATTTAGCAAAAAACTGTTATTTTCACATTACAAATAGACACTTCAATTTCGTTTATTTATTTTTGTATATTATAACAATGATGTATAGCTATAGTTTTGATCGAGATAACTAAAAACAAAAGTTTAAGGACGGAAGTGGAACCGCGATAATAATTCAGTAAAACTTTCGCCAACTATTTTTACGTGACAAATGTATTCTCGTCCTAAATATATTTAGCTGTTCACCGAATTTAGTTCTGTGATTCATTTGAAAATTATTCCGGGAATTAAGGAAACGTAAACTTTTGGGTTTGCGTTTTCCTGTTAAGAAACGACGATGTGAAAGAAGATTAAGGGATTGTTGTGTATTGAGCTAGAGACCATCCTGCCACTGAAACATTAGCTAATTTGTATAGCTCATGATATTGTGAGCATTAGATTTCTTTGCAAGAACAGTTTGTCATTTCGTTACTCTCGCAAAAACTAGAAAACGGCTTGTGTTAAATGTTTTTTTTTTAACCCTTTATACGCCTAAGTCATAGTTATTCGACAATTTTTTTTCCCAACCACCAAAAAAACAGGAGGTTCTCAATTCGAAAAGTAGATTTTGTGATTCCTTTTTTTTTTGGATGAGATATTCCTTTTTCATCAAAGTTTGTCCCATTTAAATCTGAAATTGAAAAACCACCCCTAAGTGTAGAAAATAGGGATGATTGATTTTTCACCTACTGAACCCTACTGTAACTTATTTTTTTTAAATAAGAGAAAAAAAAAACATGTTCGCGAAAAAATTCAACCAACTTCATAAAAAATAAATGTTTGTTTCATTAGATTTTTTTTTCCACCGCGTAGTTATTTTCCACTTTTAATTGATTTTTTTAAAGTCTTGTTTTGAATAGAAAAGTTGAATTTTATTGCGAAAAGGTTTATAAGTGTGTGTCAGAGTGGATCCTTTGATGGATTAGATTTACAATTGGACCCGCTAGGTGGCGCTGTTCAGTAAAGAAAGCGTCTATCGTCTGTATAGTAAAAAAAAAAAGATTAACAATTATCCATGTCACCACCTACTCGCCTACCCACACAAAACAGGCACTCACCTTGCTATCTAAATGAATATATGTTGATTTTTGTCCCCATATCATAAGTAAACACAGTTATCTAGATGCTCGGAGCACCAACACATAATTACGTTTCTATCCAACTGGTTCCATGCTGAAATTAAATCGTTTACCAATTTGCGACATTGTTTTGCGATAAAGAGTATACCTACGTAATTATTTTCTTTGTGTAGCTTAATGGTTTTTTATGTAAATAGGGTTTTTGGCCGTTTACAGATAAACATCTGAGTAAGCCTGGTATCTTTTAGTTTAATATTCTGTTTTAAATTTTGTTATTTTTTAACATTACACATATTGAGAATTTGAGACTCCTTCCTATGTGACTTGAAAAACACGTTAAGCCGTTGGTCCCGGCTGACATTTGTAGATCTTTGACAGTCCTTACGGGTAGTAAGAAGCTCGGATGTGTGACAACCAGTCTTAACAAGGGGTGTCGTGTTGTTCAGTAACTGGGTTGTGGGGGTAAGGTAGTAAATGCATTTAGTTAGACTGGAAGCCGACCCCAACATAGTTGGGAAGACGCTAGGCAGATGAGGATGATGAGTTTTGCTACGATCCCTGAAATATACCAAGAATACCAGCACTGTGCCTATTAAAGATCAATTTCAGTTGTTCCTAGGTCCCTTTGGTGATAAACCCATGCCTATATGGTCGTTATAGAATTATTCTTATATTAAAACTGGGTTAATGATGTACCTAATTACCTCCAGGAAGTGAACCTACCTATTATTTTCAAATGTCCGATAACCTCGTACATTATCGATAGTCTTGACTTGTAATCAATTTGTTGGCACAGAAACATTAATGATTAATTTAATTATGTAAGAACATTCGGTTTGTAGGTGTTCTGAGAATTTCTTGGTAACAAAAGAGTTTTTATTATTTCCTACTTTTAGTTTATTTCCTGTTTTTTTGACCAAAATAATACTATCTAGCTCACAGATAAACTGTTTTGTTGGTTAAGTAGTTGCATAAGCATGAGGTCCTGGGTTTAAATCCCAGGTCGGGCAAAGTGTTGTTCCGTTTTTACATGGCTCGTGGCTGAATAAAAATAGCCGCATGAGTTGACCAAAGGTTAAGCCACGCTGGACGAGGTCAGTTTGAGGATGGGTGACCATTCATAACATATCCAGATACCTCCGTGCCACGGAAAGCAGCGAAGCCGTTGGTCCCAGCTGAC
Source organism: Phlogophora meticulosa (assembly GCA_905147745.2). Classification (NCBI taxonomy): domain Eukaryota; kingdom Metazoa; phylum Arthropoda; class Insecta; order Lepidoptera; family Noctuidae; genus Phlogophora; species Phlogophora meticulosa. The sequence continues at coordinate 10,527,297 of LR990542.1, read as the reverse complement.
ATTTGTAGATCTTTGACAGTCGTTACGGGAAGTGAAGAAGCCTGAAAGTCTGACAACCAGTCTTACCAAAGGGTAGCGTACTGCCCAGCCACTGGGTTGTGGACGTCAAATAGGCAGTCGCTCCATATAAAATACTGGTATTCAGCTGCAGCCGGTTAGACTGGCAGCTGACCACAATATAGTTGGGAAAAGGCTACGCAGATGATGGAGAGTTGTGAGTGTTGGCATAGTTATTTTTTTTCTGGAGAAGGAGTACAGAAAGCTACGTTTGAATTTCGACCACTGAGCGACCGTAGATACTATTATTACTATTGGTTACGGTCCAGTGTTGTAATAAATCAACACATTTTAGTTTAACAAAAAGTCCCCCTTTGTAGAGCGTTGTCTCTTTCACTCATACTTGCGCGACAGAGTCGTACTATAAAGCCATGCAATAAATCAATACAATATCGCTATACATACGCAAGTGTGTATGTATGTTTATGTATGCACAGCAATCACCCGCCTCTTTAACAGTCTATGGTATAAAATTACAGCTTTTATTGTCACCACACGTCTGAAGGTTGATGGACAATGTGTTTTTAGTCTTTTATTTAGTTAGTTACACTGTAATTTACTGTACAGACGCCAATACATCAAGCTACCTTAATCAGGTCAAAATTCTTTGATAGTTTTTCGACGTTATTACAAAAGAATAAAGTTCATGTTCAATTAGGATAAATTGACAGTTTGGGATAGTTTGTGTCCTGGCAAATGTACCTACTGAAGTTTGTGGTTCTGTCTTTTACTTGATGGTTTGAAACATTTTCAAAACGCATCGTGTTCTGAATTATAAGTCATTCATATTTGATTGTGGATACCCGTATCAGCAGGATCTGGACCTGCAAGGAAGCCAAGCTTTAGTCTCTCTTGGTCTACCTGTCTCCTATGCTATGCTATCTCAAAGTGTATGAGAAACTGGTACTTTTTAACCGATTTCAAAAATTTAGTAGGTTCTATGTTTGAATGTGTGTATTTTTTTTTGTATGTTCACCGATTTCTCCGTCAACTGCGAACCGATTTTAAATATATTTTTTTCCGTTTGAAAGGATACAGTCTCAAGGTAGTCCCATTGTGCCCAAATTACACCTATTTAGTGTTTACTAGGAGTCGATAGTTTGTCAAAATAGATGTTTTTAAACTGTCAGAAAATTATCCATTCTCAATCACAGTTTTTGGTTGATTAATCATTTACTCTCTGATCTGTTCATACAAGGTAGCTTTGGAGTCTGACCGATCACAGATCAAACAGAGGTCTTCAATCAAGTGGTCAAATATAAAGAGAGACCTTTTGCAAGCTCAATTGGCTGAACCGACAACCCAAGACTGATTATCTTGGCCCAGAGTAGTGAGGAAAGCCGACCCCAAATGATGGAAAATTGGAAGGACAAAGAAGATGGGTACAGAACCCATATTCTTTAAAGACTGTCTCGTTGGTCTACTGTTCGGAAGCACTAAATAAATAATGCTGGACAATCCACTCAGCATCATCTAGCCCCAAGCTAAGCAGAACTTGTGTTATGGGCACTAGATGACTGATATACTTAATACAATACATTACATAGATAGATATTTTTTATTATACATAGGAAATACCCAGAACCCCCGGGAAAAATCTTTATAGATCGTACAAACATTAGTCCCAAGGCGGGAATCTAACCCGCAACCTCCTGCGTCGCAGGCGGACCTTCGCCCGCCGCGCCACATCGGTCGTCACACATACTGCTGAGGACGAGATCCTATGTTCAATTCTCGTGTCGGTCAAAGTGCTATAAAGGTTTATTACGTCTGTAATTTCTCAATAACAGAACGTGGTCTGGATTTGTGTCTTGTTGAAGGTAATAGGCTCACCCCCTATCTTCTAATTCTTCTTCTTTTTTAAAAAACGTTGCCCCACACTAGGAATTTCTCCTGCATCGTGGGTGCGTTTACAAACATTTAAACTCACATACACAAACAGCCAGACCCGGAACAACTACCAAATTTTTGTTCCGTGCGGGGACCGAACACACAACACGCATCGCAGCAGCCGATGGCTCAACCACTGCGCCAACCGTGTCGTCCCTATGACATGGGACTTGAACATCACGGGCGAAATGTGAGTATAGGTACTATAGTTTCACCTGTGCCTAAATCTTCAGGAAATGCATGCTTGCTGTTATGTTATTCTCAAAGGATAGCTTTTAGTCACGGCCACAGTTATTCTTGCTGAAATGGCTTCATTCACAATGTTACATAAGCCTGCTACACTAATCCCGACCACTGCAACTCCTGAGAGCCACAATCAACAATGGTGACTACCAGAAATGTATCTCAGATTCATAAGTACAGCTCTTAACACCTCAAAGGGTAACCTAATAGATACTATCTCTTCCTCTCTCCTAAATTTTTGCGTGCCCGAAAGGGTCCATATTGTATCTGTAACTTGGTGTTTTTTTACCATCTTTGTAACATATGGAATGCAATAAAAAATTGAGTATTGGGTATTGAGGATCATGTTTTGAGGAAAGTTTTGAGTAAGAATGTAGAGGGTTACAAGAGTAGAGGGAGACCCAGGGAACGATGGATGGATTGTGTGAAAGTTGATATGGCTATGAAGGAGGTGACTTCTGAGATGACGGGAAATAGAGATGTATGGAAGAAGAAGACATGCTGCGCCGACCCCAAATTAAATTTGGATAAGGGCAAGAGGATGATGATGATGGCCAGCACATTACGCTACCCCAAACTGTCATTTTTCCCAATGAAACATGAATCTTATGCTTTTGTTATAAAGTTGAAAAACTATCAAAGAAATTTGACAGAATGCGGTAGCTTGATGTGCTGGCCTCTGTACACAAACATTAAGGCCTTAAAATTAAACTTCTAAGGCCGCGTTGAGCACTTTTTGTTAGGGGCAACACTTAGAAGTTCGCGTCACTGACATGCTAATACGACAGACAATTATTCCAAAGTATTAAGATTTCACTTCGGTCACCATTCCCTATAACTTTTTTTTGTTTCATCGGTCAAATGATAAATGATATTTATTTTTGTAAATAGGGTTTTACAAACAATTTTACACGCTAACAAAAAGTAAAGTAAAAGTAAAAGATATACTATATATATACTAGGTCGGTGTTTCCCTATTTGACTACTCTGAGAAGATCCATCGATAGAAACTAAAAGAACACAGTATCTTTTAAAATCCAGACATTATCTTCGGCAAATCGTGTAAGTGTGTTTCGCATTTAAATGTCGTCATTCGGTACATATGAACCGATGATCCATTGTAACCTCAACACCACCGCATCAACAAGTCCAGTAACAACACAGTCCGAAAAAAACAGTCATACAAAACTAAGTTCAATCTTCATTTGAAGTCAAGCGACAGCTACAACCGATCGTCACTACCCACACCCACAGATCAAAAGCCATACAAACACCGCCATTTTTCTAATCAGGACTGTCTCTACACGACGCCACCCTACCATTGCGTCAACACTGAAGTGTCTGCTTTAGGGCCCTGTGATTATCAGCTGAGTGATAAGGCCCCCCTCCTGTCCCCCGCCAGCCTCCGCCACCCCCTGTATTGAACGAACCCGCATAAGTGCATGATTAGAACGATGTGTCATTAGTTGTAGTTGTTTCTTGCTCGTTACGTTAATTTTTAGGGTGTTTTCCGTGTTTGGATGCGATGTGAAAAGAGTGGGTTTTGATGTGAAAATGATTCAGTTACTAACAGCCTGTTACTGTACCACAGCAGTGCAATGGCCTCTTCTCATAAGGAGAAGGCGTGAGGATCAATCACTACGCTTGCTCAAGGCGGATTGGCGATTTAAGACGATTTGACGACACGGTTGGCGCGGTGGTTGAGCCATCGGCTGCTGCGCCGCGTGTTGTGGGTTCGATCCCCACACGGAACAAATATTTGTATGGCCTACAGGTAGTTGTTCCGGGTCTGGCTGTTTGTGTATGTGAGTTTAAATGTTTGTAAACGCACCCACGATACAGGAGAAATTCCTAGTGTGGGGCAACGTTTTTAAAAAAAAAAAAAAAAAAAAAAAAAAAAAAAAAAAAAAAAAAAAAAAGACTTTTTTTAATTATAAGTCCAGGATTCCTCACGATGTTTTTCCTTCACCTATGACTATCTGACTTGCGGTGTCCACTCGGATCTTTTACGAATCGTAAAAAAGGAGAAAACAATAAAAAAAATCATCTAGGCGACCCTAAACGATTTTTTGGTGGTTTGTTACACATTTAAATCGCTATATTTGCCCTCACCTTACTTATAGAGCCTGAAAAGTGTCCATACTGTCCTCAGTCTACGCCGTATACGGCGTTTGCAAGGCATAGTGTTAGAAAGAAACACCGGCTAAATCTTTTTCTCTTTTTTTTATGAAAAACGTTGCCCCACACTAGGAATTTCTCCTGTGTCATGGGTGCGTTCACAAACATTCAAACTCACATACACAAACAGCCAGACCCGGAACAACTACCTGTAGGTCATACAAATATTTGTTCCGTGCGGGAATCGAACCCACGACACGCGGCGCAGCAGTCGATCGCTCAGCCACTGCGCCAACCATGCCGTCAAAGTGTTAGTATGTTTGTTCCGCTTTCACGCCTTAACTAATCAACCGATCATCGTGAAATTTTGGTGAGTGTTACAGAATAAGACATAGAGTATCTTTAGTCCAGAAAAAAGTACGGTCCCTAAGGGACTTTAAAGTCTTCTCTAACGCGAGCGAAGCCGCAGGCAAAAGCTAGTTGGTGGATGAAGAATCTGTGGTTCCATAGCATTCTAAAGGCTTTCCAATCTTTATTTCAAACTAGAAAGTTATTTGATTTGATCGCCAAAATGTGCACGGTCAGCTTTTCGAATACAGATCGTAAATCCACTTTAATGGATTGGGAGAGATTTGCCTATTGTAGTAGAAATTATTGACTTTTATGAGGGTAATTTATAAACCCTTGAAAGTAGCAAGCCAAAAATCAAATCAATTCCTTGAACCTACTGATGATCTGCATACTATTTATTTGACAATAACCAAATACCAACATAATACCAACATCAAAATATCACATGTCTAGTATGTGATATTTTGACTCCACGATAAAGAAATATTTTATAAGGAAATCAGAAAAAAAATGGAATAAAATTCTTAAATAATAATCAAATAAACTTTGAGTTAGCCTCTGTCCTGTCTCAGTTAGGTTAAATAAACCATTTAAATACAAAAAAAAAACTTGAAAAACTAAATTCAAATATTCTCCCATGACCTCCCCCTTCTTCTTCCTTTCTCGTATGATAATATGTCGCGTTTTGGGAACCATTTACAAATCAACAAATTCTTTTTTAATTTGACTAACTAGCGGATCAAATTTGGTAACTTTTCGGCAATATTTAAAAGGCTATACATTTGGGTAATCGTCTAACAGTAACCCATAATTACACATTACCATCACACGGAATATCAGCGAACCATAGCAAATTGATTGCCCAGTAACAGTCGTTACCAATTAAATTGTCAATGGTTTTCCTATAAATTATCATCTTGGTCAATTATTACAATACATGTCATGTCTATTTTATTACTAAACTCTGTTCATTAAACTTTATATTCTAAATTTGTTACTTTAACTTTTTATTTTCGCCGTTATTTTAATATTACCAAAAAATTGTTACTTGTTCACAGGGTATTACTGCACTAAAAGCAACGTTTACATCGGTATTGATTACTAGTATTGAATCTTCTCTACTTCCATTGATACTGTAAACTGTGATCTATTTCATTTCCGTAGAGTTTATTATTCAAAAATGTTCTTAAATACTACAATAGTACTAGAGGCAAATTGTAGTTAGAAAAAAAATTGGCCTTAGAATAGCTCAGACTTTGGACCCTGAATTGACTGAGACTAATTTCGCAGGCATTTCTATGATAACCGAGACTAAAACGATGGGTAAAGATCAACTCGTAATTTTAAAAGGAAAAATTCAAAACTAAAGAGCAGTCATCAAAACCACCACCAAAATATTGCACAAACATCAATCACTCCTAATTAAGAAACGAAAGTAAAAAGCATCTAATTTTACACACAAATTGGCGCTTGGGGCATTTTTGAAGCTGGTGCAATACAAATTTGGACACGCCTAACTTCTTAAATGTCAGTTGAGGCGATGCCGATGGCTGCGTACGTCTAATCACTGTTTACATAAAATAGGCTGACGACGATGTTCAAATATTTTTCTACAAACTCAATAGTCAAACTAGGCTAAAAAAAAACAGCCGCACCGGTTGATCGAAGGTTAAGCTACGCTTAGTGAGGTCAGTCTGTAGATGGGTGACCGTTCGTAACATATCGAGACTCCTCCGTGCCTCGGAAAGCACGTTAAGCCATTGATCTCCATTGATTTGACAATCGTAACAGGTACTCAGAAACCCGAAAGTCTGACAACCAGGCTTACCAAGGGGTATGGTGTTGCCAGTAACCAGGTTGTGGAGGTCAGATAGGCAGTCGCTCCATGTAAAACACTGATTTTCAGCTGTATCCAGTAAGGCTGGAAACCGACCCCAACATAGGTGGGAAAAGGCTAGACAGATGACAATGAAACCCAATAGTCAAACTCACTTACTTCTACAAACACCGATATAAAACGGCTCGTCAATTCGACTATTCGTATCAATATGTACGGCTCGTAGCTATACGGAACCCGGCGATCGCAGCAGATGTGCAAGATAAACAGGACACGCGCGCGCTGACTCACGCCTGCGCCCGCGCATGTACAGGCGGTTGCACAAGCGTTTGGTAATTACATTCATGTCGTAACATTTTTTATGGTGGCTGTTTGAAGGATTTTTTTTTATATTTTGGGGGTTCAATAAAATATCTAAGAGGCTTCCTTACTAACAATCTATGAATGTCATTAGAAGTAATCAATCATCGTCTAAATCTTTATTTAAAAGATTCTCAAATGTTGCTTTGTTTGAAAATATTATGCTTCCTACAATTATCTACAGAGTTTTCTTACAATCAAGCTCTAATCTAAAACCTCTCATTATTTTAAAGATCAAACAAAAGTATTATAAACCACACAAAAATATACCTCCCTTGTATTCGCAATATTCCCTAACAGATGCGATTGACTCCATTCATTTCGTAAAAGGTGGTGCCGCAAAAGCCACATGGCTTGGCAAGGTGCAAAAATTTCAACCCCACTTCGAATTTAACCCATCCCATTACTGAAAAGGGAACATGCATTGCGGCAGATGCAGGATAACCATCGAAATAAAATAAAATTAGTAAAAACAAAATGGATCGACCGAGGTCACTTAGGTCATGGATAACAGCTGACCTGCTAGTGTCAGTTGGTGACTGTGAAGTTTTGGCTGATTTTAGAAATCAACTAGTAATAATAGATAGTGATAATGTCTGCTGTATAAGAGTCATGTGGTATATAATGACCTAAGTCATCATCATCAGGATCGGCTTCAAGTCTAACTTTGTGGAGCTGAATACTAGTATTTTACACGGAGTGACTGTCTATCTGATCTTCATAAGCGAATTACTAAGTAAGACTGGTAGTCAGACTTTGAGCTTTTACCTGTAAAGACTGTCAAAGAACTACAAAAGACAGCCGGGATAAATATCTTAACGTCTTAGCTTAATACTCGTATGAACTAAGGCTACACTGCCTAAAATCAAAGAATACAGCTTAAGGGCTTTATCTTTTTAAAAAGAGCCAAATACCCCGCAGTGCGACAATTTCAGCATGCCATAATACTAGTAAAACAAAGTGAGGCAACATTAGTACAAGCTATATCAAAACTTCACCCAATCTGTAATTTAATCCGCCCCATAAATCAATAAGAAAATAGCTAACAATTCAAATAAATTGTCACTGTTCCATTAAACTAACTCAAACACAAAACCAAAAGTAATATTGAAACTTTTTCGAGTAAACCTTGAACAGAATTGCCTTTGTCTTACGATATAGACTACGGCTTATAAATCTTCGTTAAGTCATGGCGTTTTATGGTTAACCTACTTTGCCCCACCTTTGTGAACACCTAAAATGGCGACTAATGCTAATTACTGACCCACTTGTTCGGCTCGAATAAAGAATACAGTTTTAGTCGCTTTTTTGTTTTTCCTATTTTGTGTTGTGAACATTTTCTTTGTTTTCGGGATTTTCGGTAATAAGTTCCTTCATTGGTATCTTTTGTTTTTAAAGTGTTTCGTTTAAGTGACGTTTACCGATGTAGATTGTCACCATCTTATGAAGAATTATATGAAAAACTATCATCAATTATTACTGTAATATTGTCAGCTATAGACTAGGATGAAAAACATCCGCAAGATTTTTTTTAAAACCATGCTCTTTTAGTTAGAATTGCCAGCATACATAATTACCGTAAGGATAGTTAGTGGCCATCCTCTTGATGTTAAACCCTTTAATCTTCTTTTACGACACACATGGGTTAGCTCCTTTAGATTTATAGCTTTTTCTCTGATATAAATAGCATCTTAACATTAGAGACTGTGCAGTCTTAGTTGCCTTGATTAATAATTACATCATTGTCTAAAAATATGGTCTATCTAATATTATTACCTCATTGACTCTATCGGCTAATAGGTCATCATAAGTCAGTAAATTATCATTCGAATAAAATTTAATCTATGTACATATACCGACCACTATTAGTCATTCTACCAGTCCTTGGTCTAATAAAATTTTCAGAGTCCACAGTATACGTTTAGTGTATCCTTGCACAGTTCGTTGGTATCAGTAAACCCAAGAGCTTAATGTAATATCTCAGCAAAGGAAAGGTACTCTGTGTCCTAAATGTGTATATGTAGTTAAAGTTTTGTGTCGGCCTACTAATTTACTGTCCCTACTTTGATATGGATAGTGTGGGCTTGGGTTGCAAAGTGTTCCATAGATAATTCTATAATATCAACAGAATTATTAAAGCTAGATTCTGTGGCTTTTTCATCGTGAGCAATTTTAGTTGGTCATCATGAAAAGCTGTCCTGTCTTCAATAAAAAAGTCATCCTTTCAAAGCGTTCAAATTCATCTTGGCACCTCGGGTAAAAAGTAGGGTTCTCTACTTAAATAGAATACCAATAGATGGAGTCACCTGTTACTCAGGACATTAACTATATCGACATGGACAGATCGAGTGCCATTCGCCACACGGGCCCACGATTGATTAACTACCTCCTGCTCCTACGCTAGGGTCCGACTGGTAGGTAAGTTGAAAGGTAAAATATTTAAAGAGAAATATGGGAGACATTATATAGGACCAGATACAACCAATAATATAATAAAAATAATTGTTGGGCAGTTGGATCAAGGGTTTGATACAGAAATCAGTACTCTTGGACACGGCGCGCATAGTTAGGAGGATCCTCCCTCAAGAGCCCTGACCACCGGTAGCTGGACCCTGTTCCCGTTGACGGTGGGCTACTATTTTTTATATTTTTAATTGTTTTGTTTTTGTATTGAAATATTTAAAAATATAATTTATATGTGTAAAATGAAATAAAGGAAATAATGATTGTTTTATTGAAGTAATGATTGTTTTATTGACGAACAACATGGGAACCATTTTAGTTAGTACACACGTGATATACTATAACTTATACTCTAGAGTTAGTAACAACATTTGTATATGATCTATTAATAAGTCATGTACTTACGAGGCATTTCTTGCGGACAATGATTTCGCATGAGATGCCTCAGCACAAGACCTCTCTGGTCCTCTGCCACGACCTCCAGAATGCTATTGGCACTCCCATATAGAATTACACTTGAATTTAATAACACAATTGGTGTTTAGTATAACCATTGAAGGTCTTAAGAATATGACCTTGACCGAATATCCCGAGAATGATGTAGGTCAATCTGCAAGTTGTGTTAATGGTGCAAAACTGATGCATGGAAATTAAGAAGAAGAAGATGAAACTGGTACAAATAAAATGTATTCAGAAAACGTAATTAATGAATACTATAGTACAATCCTTTCTTGAATGAATGAAAGAGATGATTACAAAGAGGTTGAGATAATAGCTAGTGCAAACAAATGTAATCTATATGTAAAGAGAGCTTCAAGGTTTAAGAAGAACTGGCGAAAAGAACGCTTTGTGAACGCTTAAAGAGAACAACGGAATGGTTTGATTTTTACCAAAGTATATTTTAGAATTTGGAGGTCATTATGTTCACTCCGAATCCGACCCATTGGAGATATTGTCTTCATATAACATCTTTTAACATCCCGCCTGTATTACAGAAAGGGTTAGGCATAGACGTACTCTGTGTTACACCTACATCTCGCCAGTTATGTTTAAGTCCCATGTAATAGGGTGCGAGCCATTTTTTTTTTGAAAATCCGTAGTTTTATAGAGGGTGTGTTAATTTGTAACAGTCTTTATACGTATCAGTTTTTTCTTTTTGAATTACGTATTTAATTGAATTCAAACCACCTCTTATATAACACTCTGTTAATTTCCTGTCTTTTGGCTCCTCTCAGCTTTTTTCAAGTCAGCACAAAAATGGGAGACTCCACAATATTGTTCCGTTATTTAATTTTGGGCTCAGTTTTTACGCTTTCCTCTTCGCTGTGCAAAGATGTAAAACTTTTACGATTTAATACAAATGAATTTTTCCGTCTTCATTTATAATTAAGTTCGGCCTTGTATTTACTTGCATAACGAACGAGGCTCTTTATTGTATTTTTAAAATTCATTTTCGTTTACTGTTTGAGTTATATTATTAAGTTTAACTCTGGACAGAGTCGCCAAGTTCTGGTTATTTGATCAGCTTGATAAGCAGACCTTTAAAATGATGCTGGCTTTTCCGAAATTTAAATTGGGAAATGAGAAATATCAATATAATATCATATACTTGTTCCCGGAAACCTTTAAGTGGAGTTGGTTCTAAGAATATCTCATTCAAATTATGAAGAGAATGTTCTACCCGTAAAGTTGGATTTAAGGATCAATCGCCTTACACTAGAATCACAATGAAACGTACGTCCTTCTCTACTCGATAGTACCTCACGCCCACTTGGAGGCCTCCACGGCGCCTGCTGGTCGCATCCCAGCAATAATTAAACTATGTAGGTCGCTTGAACACCCACAATGACCAACGTTGTACAAACCACCAGCCTATCTTGACCCACCCCACCTCCCACTAACAATCAAACGTCAGACAAGTACGGCACACGGCAAGGCTCAGCGCAAACTGGACGTGCTATGACCTCGCCGACCGCTCTTCTGTTGTTCTTTATTCAATTCAAAATGCGTTCCAGACATGTACGTTGATGATAAATGACGGTTGAAACTTGAAATTCGATTTCAATTTGGAAGTTTGAAATTTAATTTTGGAATTTGGGGTATTTTCGAGTTCGCGTGTGAAAAGTTTCGGTCGTTAAATATGTGGGGAATGGAGTAATTTGATGTTGGAGGTTTGTGAGATATTTTATATTTTTTGGGTGAATAAATTGATTAAGTAATTGGATTATTTAAATAGTCTCAAACCCATTACGATTATTATTTTTGAGTAAATAGTCACTTATCATTAAAAAATATGTAGATTTTTCTTAAATGTTAAAAAAGCTCAAAAATCAATTTCATTAAAATATGGCTACAAAACTCTTACCCTAAACCAGATAACTTAAATCCAAACAGGAATAAAAGCGGATCAAAAGACCAAAACGAAATCCATAGTTCCATATTATGAAGATTAAAAATAAATCCGTCTGCTTATCGCGAACGATGTAGCTTTACAATACAAGAGGCCCGAATAATGGCTTTTCTTTCCACTAAAGAAATGTAACAATGGCGATGAAATCGTTGTACGTATCTGTCAAATGAAATCGCAACAAAATAAAAGTGTACGGAGACATTCCGCGTGCTATGACAAATGTTCCCCGCGGCAGAAGTAATTTGCCGCAATTTTTAGAATGCGACCACCCCATTCAGAGTCGTTCATAAGAATGTTTTTCTCCCCGTAGAAAAAAAGGAAACGGATGCGCGAATAAAATTTTTCTTTTTAAAAATTACGGTGCGTTAAATTGGCAGTCTCTTTTTTTTTAAACATTTTTTTTCTTTTTTGACAGAAAGTGTTCATAAAATAAAACAAAGCTCCCAATGAAGTGCATTAATTTAAAGAAAATTATCATTTTTTTAATTTGAAATTAAATAATTATGAAACAATAAACTCGAACATCGAAATGACTGCGACTCCATTTGAACAAATCAACTATTTCCCACAGCGTAAATAACTATTAAATTCACGCAACCGCAAGCACAAAGCGCAATAAAATTTCTTTTGAACCGTAACTTACAAAAAAAATCTTCGATGTTATAATAAAAAACTGCAGCACGATAAATATTAACGTAACGCCATTGTGACATCTATTGCTCCGAATAAAACCATATCATTTACATTTTGCGAGAAAAAAAACGCAGACTCAATATCGGCGTAATTCAATGCTGGCATAAAAAAAATCCTTAACGAAAACTTCCCGCTTGTCAGCCGCAAAAAGCTCGAGAGCTTCCAATCGATCACTGTACTACAAGAGAAAAAAACTTACATTCCAATCCGGGTTCCTTCCGCAAAAGCGCAATGAAAAAAAAAAAACAAAAAGTCGAACACATAACTAAAAAGGCACTAAACGGTATACGTCCAAACGCGTTTTCGAGATAAAAAAAATGGGTGCGTGTCTATACGACCGCGCGGAGGGCGGCTTGCAGTATACTGATCTAATTTCCAAACGTACGACTGTGAAAGTGACGTAATGCCGGCGCCATGTTGCCCCGCGTCCCTAGCCGCGCCCCTCCCCCCCGCGACCGCGCCTTGCTTCCGCCACTGGAAAAATGCAATACCTATTTAATCAATTTCAGGAGTACTATGGAATGTTACGAAGCTTTATGGGCTTATTGTGTAGTATCACGTTACTGGCTGTGTTAAGTTTTCCGCGAATCGATTAGAATTGTCTTATCTGTCCTTCCGGCGTTAGAAATGGCTTTTGCTACGCAAGTTTGTATAAGACAGGCACGTCATAAATAAGGGCTTCGCGTGCAGGTTGCGTCGAGGTTCTGTTTTTGAAAATGTTTCTAGTGATTTGATTTTCGAATTGTTTTGTGTTTTGTTCAAGTTTGAATCTTGCTATTTCTTCTTTGTATTATAAGGAATATTGGACATGCTACAATCTATAATGGATGAATGACGTGTTTGAACACACGTCTGAAAACTGTAGCTGTACATAGATATGTATACTCTGTTTTATCTCACAGACCGGAACTACAGTCTTGATCTTGAAGATGCATAAATAAATTCGAAACGTCCGTATCTTGGTGTGTCTGGGTTTCATATGGTTGCTACGTTATAGTTTTTGGTCCTTCTATACAAACTAAATTAGTAGAGTTATTGTTCTTGACGAAATTTTGAACCTATTTTGATACATTTCCATCAAATTTAACTGACTGATTTATGTGTTCACTGTTGCTGAAAGAAATTTAGCTTTTTTAATGAAATGAAATGATGATATCATAATAAAAAAACAGATAGTGACTTCTATAGAAGGAAATCTTGACTTTTTTGATTTGTGGTGAACTAGGTTTAAATATTACCTCTTGTTTATAGTTAAGTACATACTATTTGTAATTTGAGTGGACCTTTGAGCCGCATATACAGACGACAGTACATCAAGCTACTCTAAACTGTTAGATTTTCACAATTGAACATGAACCTTATCCTTTTGCTATAAAGTTTTAAATCTAGCAAAGATATTTGACACATTGGGGTAGCTTAATGTGCTGGCCTCTGTATATACTGTCTTTACTAATATAATAAACCTGCTGAGGTTCTTAGTTGTTGTGTAAGACGCGCTAATTTCCGGATTTACCAGACGGATTTGTAAAATTATTTTTTGTAGTTTATAGTTCAGTTCTTGAGAAAGTTTAAAACGCGCTGCGATACTTATGAGTAGGTGAAACTACGGTGCACAGCTAGTCATATTAGAGGAATATAACAGGAATCACTTAGGTAGTCTCATAAGTACTCGCTGCAGATTGGTATATGGTGTTACGAGGTATAAAGATCAAACTTTATCTCGATATAGATCTCATTTGTGGCTCCCATAGCTATACATGAGTAAATAAAACAACAAAATCAGTTAGTAAGTATGAACTATAATTTATAATAAAAAACCTCGCAGTATTAAAGAGCAACCTTTAAAAGCTTAGACTTTTTAAGAAATACCTTACGTCTCTATTAATAAATAAATGTTATTATTCTGTGTTCGATTTTTTAGCAGACAATCTATAGACGTGACTTTTTAATTTATATACATTTAGTGGTTTTTTTTATGGTTTTATACGTAATGCACAAATATCGATCATTTCGATTATTATTTACCTATATCGATTTTTTTTTATCGATCATTTAAGTATCTACTTACTATCTATCGTATCTAATAACGATCGGATACGACAGGTTGGTACCAATATCTATCATAGTTATATAAGTAATTTAAATCAGTTGTCCCCTCAATTGATAGCCACGTCATTCGTTCTTTTGTTTAAGTAATAATAATTGTGGCAACCTGTTATCTTACAAACAGAGAAGGACCGAGAATTAACCACCCACGTGCCCACGCTGATATTGGACCGCTAGGACCAGTTTTTCAGTTTTCTGACAATAAGGACCAACCGATATATTATTATCACTTTGTTTTCCTTTGCCGCAATCCAGTAGTGTCTAAGTTTGTACTAAATAATCATCATCATCATCATCTGTATAGCTTTCTCCCAACTATAATCCCAATCATTCGGGTCCAGTATAACCAAGTGTAGCTAAATATCAGTACCTTGCATGTAACGATTGCTTATCTGACTTCCACAACCCAATTATTAGATAATCGTTCTGAGGCTTCCGACTAGCCGTAACGACTGTCAAATATATCTACGAATGACAGCTGGTACCAATTGCTTAACTTGCTTAGCCGACGCATAAAGGGGTACCTTATATAATGAATAGTCACCCATCCACGGAACGACCTCGGGAAGCGTACCTTATCCTTCAATCGACCCGTGCGACTGTATGATTTAGCCCCTCAAAGCCACATAGAAACACACAATACAATACAGTTATTACAATTTCCAACAAAATGGGCGAAGGATTTCCTTTAGTAGCGACGCAAACACCGGTTGGGTAGGAAGGAACTGAGGCGGATGATTGCAGCCAGGATAATGAGGAAGCTGACGTCCCACGCACGTTAGCTTAGATCGCGCTGGGGTTAAGTAAACTAGTGATATCCGAATACTCGAGGTGAGGTATGTAAGATAATGGTGTCGATTGCCTTGTCGACAAGATGAACTAAATTTGGGGTTATTTCCATTTTTCTCTTTGTTATAGAACAAGAAAGGGAAGGAGAAATTTATGAGAGCTGTCATTTTTTGTGGAATGACACAACATAATTCACATTCAGATCGCATAGAACAATAATAATAATAAGTACAAAGCATAAAGTAATTACTCTCTTGCTTAGTTTTTCCTTTTAATAGTAGTCCTTTTCTCGTGCTGACTTTCAGGGAAAAATATCAATTCTATTTTTAATTTTATGTTTTTTTATTAGTAGTCCGAACTGTCCCACTGCTGGACAAAGGCCTTCCTCCATTCCTACAATCGGTCGCGATTTCGCTCCATCTCTTTCCAATTCTTAAGGAAGACATCCAGTTCGACACGCCACCTCCTTCGTGGTCTGCCGCGGCCTCTTGTCACAGTTTCTCTTCTTTTAGTTTATTTTGTGTACAAGGGAAATATTCGAATCGCAGGCAGACTTCTGGCCTATAGGCGTGGGCCTGCGGGTGATGAGCACTGGGTAGATCACCGTCCGATAAGAGAACAGGCCCGAGTCAACGGCGCGTCGTGTTCCGCGCGTTTCTAGGAGACTTATCAGCAGAATTGGCAGGGCCCCATAGGGGGCAGAAGTTGCCAGGGTTGCGGGACGTTCGAAAGAGGTACCGTGACCCTGGAACGTAAAGGGCAAGGACAGAAACCGGATGGGTTTTGGTCAGTAAAAGTCTGACAAGCCCTCCCGTTCCACCCAAAACGGGAGAAGTCATTGGATGTTTTTTTTTTTTTTTTTTTTTTTTTTAAAAAAACGTTGCCCCACACTAGGAATTTCTCCTGTATCGTGGGTGCGTTTACAAACATTTAAACTCACATACACAAACAACCAGACCCGGAACAACTATCTGTAGGCCATACAAATATTTGTTCCGTGCGGGGATCGAACCCGCGACACGCAGCGCAACAGCCAATCGCTTAACTACTACGCCAACCGTGTCGTCAAATTCGTCGATTTACCATTCTTAAGGGAAATATTCAAAAGGGGTAGCCATAAAAGCTCGAAATACTTCTCCAAATTGAAAACGACGAGTAATATACTCAAAAAGATGGCACCCATGTTGAATTTGCATATCGATTAGTATTTTTTCTTTGATAGATCTAGAATTACTATGTGTACAATGTACTATGGCTACATAACACCTTAGCCAATCCCTTTGGGAAATACAGGCGTGATTGTATGTTATGTTAAGGATCTAGAAATGAGTCATCCATTCTTGTAAATGTCAATTAAAATGAACTTAAAAAGAATTACGGATTACGCTGATTTCCATACCTAAATATCATTAGATAAGTATTAATGTGGAGGGTTATAAGAGTAGATGGAGACTAAAGAAAAGATGAATGGATTGTGTGAAAGATGATATGACTAGTGTAGTCACTAGGAATGACTAGTTAAATCTAGAGGTTTATAGTTAAACAACCAAATTATCAGTAAGTACACAACAACCAAAGGGTGACGTCCATTCGCCACCGGGGATGGATCGGGACTCTCCCGCCGCGTCACTCTTGCGTTGAGTGATACATTTATTAGTATACCACAGCTGGAAAGGAGGTGACTTTTGAGATGACAGCAAATAGAGTTGTATGTGACCTCAAATCAATTGAGATAAGGGCTGTCGATGACGATGATGAAATAGTGATCATTAGATGTCAGTTCCGTGAATTAAAAAAAAGTCTACAGACGATTTTGTTTTAACTTTTAATTGTAGAACCCATTAACTGAAAATTAAGGACCATTACCCAGAAACCACAAAACAGTAACCCACCTTAATCCCACAATTAACAAAACTCTCATAATCTCCCGTCAAAGTATCGTAACGTGATATCCACAATGGCGGCCTCTGACGTTTATCCAAATGTTCCGCCGAGCGGTCCTCGTCCCGCGTAATGTATTCAATTCACTGAATAATAGATCAAATGTATTCGTTCATTATTAATGCCTTAATACTTGGTGATTATTACCTTTCCTGTTCCCGGCAGTTGTATGTAAAATGAGGCTAGTGATTTAGATTGCTAAGTGGTTGTTACTATGTTGCAATTGCACTTAGGGACAAATGTTTGTACGATCTACAAAGATTTGTTCCCGGTGTTCTGGGTATTTGCTATGTATAAAAAATATCCATCTATGTAATGTATTGTATTAAGTATATCAGTCATCTAGTACCCATAACACAAGCTCTGCTTAGCTTGGGGCTAGATGATGCTGTGTGGATTGTCCAGCATTATTTAATTATTTATTTTCAGATATTTTTATATTCTTTCCGAGTACTGGGCCTCTTTGGTTTTGTTTCAATAGTTATAATATTTTTTTTTTAATCTATAACGTTGCCCCACACTAGGAATTTCTTCTGTTTCGTGGGTACGTTTACCAACATTTAAACTCACATATACAAACAACTAGACCTGAAACAACTACCTGTAGGCCATATAAATATTTGATTCGTGCGGGAATCGAATCCACGACACGCATCTCTGCTAAACGCTCAGCTACTGAGCCAACCGTGCCGGTAATCAACGTTTCTTTTATTTTGGACGAGAATGTCATGAACGTCACATGTAATGTTGATTTGAACTCTTTGATTGGCAGGAAGTATTATTTTTATAGTGATATCATAATTTACAGATATAGATCCTTAAAAAGGAAGAAGATGAAGAAAGAAAGAGAGAGATTCTTGTCCCTTATGACAATTGAAAACCGATTTGATAACCATGAAATAAATAAACATATAAGCTCAATGTACGTCCGTCTAGGGCGTCCCCTCCCAGTTGTCTTCACAAACACCTTCCTTCTTTATAAACATCTTTTTTTAGTATATTTTTATTCATCCTCTCAACGTGAGCAAATAATAATAATCTATGCATACTCTTTTCTTCTTATGCGCCTTACGTCTAGTTAAGTACTACCAAAACTCCCATTACAATATCCTTAAGAAAAAAATACCTATCTAATTGCTTTCTGAAACTTTTCACATTACCATTCAGGTATTACAAGTTCTCACGATTGGTTATGATGGCGGATGGTATATTTCCGATGAGAACGCCATCGATTTAGTGATCAGTGAACCATTCTGTTTACTTACGCGATGGATTTATTGAATACGACATACATTCGTGTATATTTACTGGTGGACGTGAGCTTCCTAGAAACCATCACATTTTATTGTATTAGGACTCCTTACGTGCCTGTAAAAGCACGTTCAGCAGTTGGTCTTGGCTATCATTTGTGTTACGAGTAGCCTGTAATTCTGATCACGAGTCTTTTCATAGAGTATCTTGTTTTATACTGAAAGCCGAGCCCAACATAGTTGGGAATAGGTTAGGCAGATGATGATGTGTGTCTATACGACTGATAGTCATAAAGGGAAAGACCTTCAACTGTGCTGCAGTTGAAGGTCTTTTTTGAATATGGGTTAATCGGCCTGCTGTATGTAGTCTACGACAGAGCGAGCCCAGAATATGCTTGTTCACCCTCACTAAAAGGCTAACACTATTTTTCAGTGGGGTTTAGTATTAAATAAAACATGAAAGGTGCAATACATTGCTTTCTTTGTGAGGCATAAAGCCCAAACGATTTTCTTCTTAGCGTATTCATTTCCGAGTAGATATTCAATGGTATAGGTAGGTACTTAATATACTTATAGTAAACACAAAGTTCATCAATTATGTTGAAGTCCCATATCATAGGGGGCGAGCCTATTGCCATTGACCTAGCAAATATCCAGACTCCAGGCTGCTACTGAGAAATTAAGACGAAATCCAAGTCACATTTTTTCCGACCTGGGAATCGACCCAAGGACCTCATGCTCAGCAGTATCGCTTTTAACCACTAGACAACTGAGGCAGTTAATATGTTATAAGATATGCATAATCGTTGCCCTCCAGCTGAGCTGAGCTAAAATTACTTGTACTAGGAATGAGTTCACAGCAATTATGCATAAGCTGGGGAACGAACTCACGACCTCAGATCTCGCTGTCCATTCTGCCACTTTAGCCTTTGGGCTATTTCCATTTTAAATATGACCTTTGGCAGTAATGCTGTTTATTTCGGATCATTACTAATCCTTCCGTTTGTGCCTATTGGCATAGCACTGTTCTGTCTCTTGCTTGATATGGAGAGACGTGGAAATAATGCATTTCTTTTACTCCTCCGCTGTTCTTTTCTGATTAACATCGTTGCAGGATCCAAGACAGTTGAATTGTTTCTTTGGTCTCGTACAGCTTCATTATCTAGACGATTTTATCGTGGTCACCAGTGTCAGTAGTAGTAGCAAAGGTAGTCGGCTGGAAAGTCTGTCTAACGGTCTTCCCAGGGGGTATCCTGTTACCCATTAACTGGGTTCTGGAGGTCCAATAGGCAGCCGCTCCATGTAAAACAGTGGTATTCAGCTGCATCCCGAAGACGCCCCCAACATATTTAGGAAAAGGTAAGATGATGATGTGAGTTAGCTTAATTTTCTTATATGTAAGTTTTAATTTAAGATAAGCTGTTTAAATATCAGTAAGTATAATGTTAATTGTCAAAACGAAATACCTGTGCACAATTTCAAAGATCACATGCAGAATTTTCAGTAAGTATATAAATATTAACCCAGATTCTATTCTGCAAACCACTCACATAAAATACTACGGGGAATCGTTTTAAAAAACCTATTCAGCTATCTGCTGGTCAATGGACTCATAAACTTGGATCTTGGATGGTTACCAAATAGTATGAGAGAAATGGAATCACGTATGAGAAATATTTTCTTCTGCGTCGACATTTAAAATGAATATCACTGAGATGGACCGCTGATCGAGAAGGCAATCTCTTGTCATCGTCATCAACATCTGCCTAGCCTTTTCCCAACTATTTTGGGGTCGGATTCTAGTCTAACGGGATGCAGCTGAATACTAGTATTTAACATGAAGCGACTGCCTACCTGACCTCTACAACCCAGTTACTGGGCAACACAATACCCCGTGGAAACACTAGTTGTTAGACTTTCGGGCTTCGGACTACCCGTAACGACTGTCAAAGATCTACAGATGACAGCCGGGACCAACGGCTTAGTGTGCTTTCCGAGGCACGGAGGAGTCTCGATATGTTAAGAATCATCATATGGGCATTTAATGCGGAAGAATGAGGAGCATGCTGTGAGGAAAGTTTTGAGTATGAATGTAGAGGGTTACAAGAAGTAATGGATGAATTGTGTGAAAGATGATAAAATGGGATAAGGGCAGAATGATTCTGATGATGACTTAATAAGATTGAATTGCATAATGTGCGATAAGATGGTGGTAGTAATAAATAATGGAACCGACCGAATGCTACCAATGGCGTGGTGGTTTAGGCATCGTCTCTCATGTTCAAGGTTAAGGGTTCTAATCCGGGCAAATACCTAGAAATGTGACTCCCGTGTAACCATTGCAACTGCTGAACATCAGAATCAATAGTGGCGACCACCGGAAAAGCGTCGAGCCAATGAAGTGAGTCCCGGAGGAACGATTCAACTGTCTTGGATCCTTCAACGAAATTGATCAGAAAAGAACAGCGGAGGAGTAAGAAAAATACGGAAATTATGTATTGACGAATATCTTGGATCTTCTTACATCAGCTGGGACACACTTCGTATAATAACGGATGTTACATAAATAAAAAATATCATGTTAGGATTATGTGACTTACTTGAACTCGTAATATGTGACGTGCATCACAGATTAAGTGTTACTGATTTCTTAGTATCGATCTTCCGGATATCGTGAAAATAGATCATGTCGGAAAAAGAAGACACAGTTAAATTGGAGATGTTTGTCGTATATCATACAGAAAGTCATTGACAGTAGATTTTAAACACGGCACAAGATCTAAGACGAAGCGGGTTCAAAATCGGCTTAACAAAAACAACCGTTATATTTTTAGTAGTTAGTCCCATGTAATAAAAAGCCTTTTGCTATCAAACGGATAAAAATGTAGTCCCGTGGCTGGAGCGGACCAATTCCAGATGAAAAACCCAATAACACTTAGCTTGATTCGGGAACTAAACCCAGGACCTTAAACTCAGCAGAAGTGCTTGCAGCCACTAGACTATCGAGGTTTTATATTAAAATAGAATCCAAAATATTCATCAGCTTCTGTCAAAGCAACTTAGATAATAATGCTTTGAGGCACTACATACATATAGGTACTCACACCTTTTTCCCATAGGGGTAAGCAGAAACTATAGAACGCCACATACTATGATCCTTTTGCTTCGCTAACATTTATACATTCTGGTCATACATGCACGCCGGTTGCGAGTACTACGCACTTGACCTATATGAAGAATATCACCAATAAGATCAGTGCACTACAAATTAAGACTTTTTTTTAATTTTATTGCACAAAACCGAATTTTTATACCCTCACAACTCACAACATTAGGTCAAATTTTAAGTATTCTGTTTTTCTTTGTATTTATTTGTGGAAGAGAAATAAATGTATTTTCTATTATAAATGAACCGTATACGTGAACCAAGACCTCTACCGCGAAAACCGAAAACCATACCCTACAAAGTTTGTAATCCCCGCTTCCGCTTGTCGCTCGACACTTGCACCACAAAACCTTAACCCGTAAAAAGCAACCATGATTTATCGGAATATAATTTTAATGCCACATGACGTTCGTAACTCAAGTTTGACGTTTACGTAACGGCAGTAAGTCGTAAATGAAATGCTGGTCTTAATCTTTTTACGTGGTTGAAAAATTGGGATCATCGTACTGGTTACTAGTGTACGGTGAAGACGTATTCACTACTTATGACTTTACTAGCTTTTTCCCGCGGTTTCGGACGCATTAATGTAGATGCTGTCAATATCTCGGGAGCAGTAACTACTTTTCTTGACCGTAGGTCCTTTTCTGTACCCCTGACAACGTGTGTGCAAAATAATACGAGTATGATGATCGGTTGATCAGTTAAGGCGTGGAATCGTAACGAACAAACGAACTTCCAATCGAATTTACATTTATTGATATAATTAGGATAAGTAAGTCTAGTAATATAGATAAGTAGTCTAGTCAAGTAAGTTTACTGTTCTAAAGTAAGTAAAAATTACTGCGCAGTAAGATACTAAAACAATGGTACCATGCTTGCTTAAAAGGAGGCTCCAATCACCAACTTATGTAAAACTTTTTTGATACAGAAATAAAGATTTTGTGTTTTTTTTTGTATTTTTTTTGTATGCTAAACACATCAGAAAACGAACAGTCTATTCTGTACAAATCACCGTTAGGTGAAATGAGTGTGAAGTGATCTGTTAATCCCTAACATTAGTATAGGATGACAGCTCACCTACATTTTCTAGAAGATTTTAGGTATGCCTAGCCAAACATAAATACTTGACGTCACAGTCTTCTCGTCCCTTGTGACCCAGTTACTGGGTAATACGATACCCCTTGGTAAGACTAATTGTCAGACTTTCAGGCTTCTGACTACCTGTAACGACTGTCAAAGATCTACAAATGACAGCCAGGACGGCCTATAGTGCTTTCCGAGGCACGAAAGAGCCTTGATATGTTACGAATGGTCACCCAACCACAGGCTGACATCAGCAAGCATAGCTTTTCTGTCCACCTGTGTGGCTATTTATATTTAGCCACGATCTACTCTAAACCCATCCTCTGCTCGGTAATTAACACGTTGAACGCCAAATGACCGACAAACAATACATTTTCTATTATGTCTCGTTGTTTGGCAGTTAAGGTGTTAAATTCATAATTATCCTGTAGTACACTCTTATTTCTAAAACCGAATAATACGATTTATATTTAATGAACTCCGTGAACCTTGAAATAACGATGGGTCACTGTACAACAATCAAGGGCGGAAAATTACCAAACCTATTAGGGCTTCCAAAAGTTAAAATTAATTACTTCGGTATAAGCGTTTTCACAATGCTTACGAATGGAAATCTTAGAACGGACGACGTCGTGCGTCATTTCAGGTTAAGTAAGTCAACAACAAAGGATCCAATTTGGGAAAATTGAAAGAAATAAATCATAAATAAATAACGCGGGACAACCCACACAGCATCATCTGAGCTTGTGTTATGGGTACTAGATGACTGATATACTTAATACAATACATTATATAGATCGATATTTTTTATTAAACATAGTAAATACCCAGAAAAACGAAGGTCGGTACTTGGCGCAAACTCACCTATACCTAGATTATGTAAAATTCTCAATGGCTGCAGTGATTTAGTGGATATAAACCAGGACAGTATTAATAGAATTATTAAAGTAATTGTAAATATTTCACTCGCAACAATTTGAATTGTAATAATATTAAATGTAAAATTCGTTAATCCGTTAATTTATTATACCAATTATTTTAATATAATATATTATTATCTAATTTATCTTATTGAATCTAATTTCTTCTAATTTAATTTACTTTCATCTAATTTAATTTAATATCATCTAATTTAATTTAATTTATTTTATTTTATTGAATCTACCTTAATTCAATCTAATCCATGTACTCATTTTAATTATACACTTTTTCATTTTTCTTTACCTAATTATGAATATCTTTATGAATGTTACTCTATCAAATGTTTATCTGTCAATCGCAACGTAATGTTATGTGTAAACAATCGTTGGTTAACCTTAATAAATAAATAAATAAACACCCGGAACAAATGTTTGTAAATCGTACAAAACATTGGTCCCAAGGTGGGAATCGAACCCGCAACCTCCTGCGCCACATCGGTCGTCAAATAAGATTCTTTACATCCTAAACAGCTCAATGTTCGGTGGATTAATTGCACAGATATACCCAGTCTTTGTTATTTATACTATAAATAATATTAACACCTTAACAGCCAGACAGACATAATAGGAATTCTATTGTTTGACGGTCATCTGGCGTTTAAGATGTTAAATAGATTTAGTTAACATAATTTTTATTAACTAGATATTTACGGTCAAAGAAAAGAATCACAGGGCATCGAATGATTTAACCGCATCGCTGTCACCGGGAAATTTTCCCATAAGGCTGGAGGCATTGCCACGTTGAATGGAAATATTTATTCTTTGCCCCAAAAACCGGTTGGCGATGTCCCGAAAAATTACATACCTAACATCAAGCCTGTATTCCCTGAAGGATTAGGCAGAGCTGCACTTATAGTAACACTCCACACATTTCGCCAGTTTTGTTTAAGTCCCATTTAATAAGGGACGAGCCTATTAATATCAACCGGGCACAAACCCGGACTCTGGGCTGCTAATAAGAAAAAATATCTTGCAAAAACTAGAAAACACAGGACCTCGTGCTCACCAGTCACGCTTGGGACTACTAGACCAACGATGCAGTCAAGAGAACCCGAAAAATTATTGATATCTACTGATAAAGATTTTATTAATATCTATCTTCGTGTGATACTTATTGTGCTTGCACATTTAAATCTAAATGGTATTTTAAAGTCGTTTGAGTGTACGTTACGCTTATATTAAGACTTCGTTCTAGGCTCGGTGATAGTTTAGTAAGCCCCAACTTAAGATTACTGAACAAAGTATTTGTTATAGATTGTGTATGGTTTTAGAGGTACCGGTAAGTAAAGAAAACCTGGCCATCAATAAAGTTTTCGACAACGAAAGGAAACACAAGACGAATCGAGATCCGATTAAATAATACTACCAGAATAAAACATAACATTCTCCACATAATCCTCGAATGTTTTCTTATCATGGCACCCTAAAAGTACAAATCTTCGTCCTAAATCGCAATGTTAAGATAAAAAAAACTTCCAACAATTCGTAAAAAAAACTTGTAACAGTAATAACGTAGTAAAACTTTTTAGACGCTCGATTGAACACGAAGATGTCTCACAATGGGTATCGATTTAAGATGGCCGCTTTCCCGCGCTTTCTTATGTCAAACGTATTACGTGCGTTCTTGCTGTGGTACAAGAATTTTTCAATGTTCTTTTTTAGGGTTCCATACGTAAAAGGTCCCAACGGGAGCCTACTACCAAGCTGCCGCTGGTCATCTGTCCATCTGTCTGTGAGCGGGCTATGTCACAATCGAATTAACTTGCATTTAAAAATAAAATTAACAATTAAATAAGCCTATCATCATACTTAATATTATAAATGGGAAAGTGTGTGTATCTGTTTGTCCGTCTTTCACGGCAAAACCACTGAACGGATTTCGATAAAATTTGGCAGACAGGTAGATATCATCCCGAGGAAGGACATTACTTATTATCAGCAAGCCACGCGGGAAAAGCCGCGGGTGGAGGCTAGTAAATGATAAATTTCTTATTCCTTTAATGCAACAAAACGTAATTTGTCGGCGTTTTTGCTCGACCTTGACAATCGGGGTTATTCCTGTTGTCCCCCACTTCTTTGCCCCCACTAGGGCCCAATAGGAATAAAAATCCTGTGAATCTATAACCGAACAATCGTTTTATCTCCAATCTTGTACAATTGTTAAGAACACTTCGGATGAATGTCCGACTCACACTTGGCTGGGTTTTTTTGTTTTTACGAGTTGAAGTGTCGATGGAACTTGGAAGTTTCTGGGCGTGTAAGTGGGAAGTTGTTTCAGTATCTGTAGTAAGTGAACTTGGTATCACAATTCCATTTGATGTGTGTAATTCTTATGGTGTTATAAACTTGTAAAGCACAGAAAATACTTTGAAGAGCTACTAGGTTTTTTATTAAATTCAGAATCCGAATTCTAAATCTAATCTATTCATAATGTCAGAATTATCTTATAAGGCTTTCATTCTCAAAATCCATACTTAATTTTATAAATGGAAAAGTGTGTGTCTGTTTGTCCGTCTTTCATGGCAAAGCCACGGAACGGATTTCGATAAAATTTGCCAGAAAGATAGATAGCATCCCGAGGAAGAACATAGGCTTTTTATCAGCAATCTTAGAAGCTAGTAAGTAACAATTTAAAAAAAAAATACTCAAGTCAGGCTGGGAATCTTTATTTTTGTCCAAAATAAATGACAAAAATAAATAAATAATAATAATAAATGACATGATTTAATGTTATTTGAAAATTGTGAATTTTTGTATGCCCATCGGCGGGACATAGACGGACTCTGTAATATCCATATTTTAACATCTTCTAACCTATGTACACAAAATAAATGAATTTGAATTTGTCCACTTCCTTTCGCTGAGAAGAAGACCCTAGCAACATTATTGTAATGAATACTAATCTATACAATAGCATGCAAAGTTACTAACAGCACAAAACATCACACTTCAACATGTTTTTTTTACTGTTTTTAGGAAAAACCACATCAGATAAATACGTAAAAATGCGGGAAAAGCCGATGAATAATTCTAATGCTAAAGAGTCCAGAATCAAGTACTGAACTCATGGTATAAGTTCCATGTAATTACCGTCTCCTTTATATTTATTTATTTAACACGTTCGCACACAAATGTACAGAGGCGGACTTATTGCCTAACAACAAAAAAAATACCTTTAAATAATATAATTCCAAAAGTTGCGGTATTAAGCACTTACAATTACGTATCAGCCACAACCAAAGCTATATCCTGTAGACTTCGAAACAGTAAAAGACGATAAATCTAGATGTTTTACAGCCGCAAAACACCCTTAGGCCCGATAAATTTATTGATGAAGAACGCGGAAAGTTTGGGAAGAAATATTGGTCTTTTGGTACAAATTTCTCCAAAAATGTTTTATTCAAACGAAATCATGAACTAATGGAATGTATGGCTGGTATTCTATAAATGCCAGCGCTTCTAATTACGAATATATTATGCAATGATACAGGATTGTGTGTCCATTACGAGTTCCTCCCACGCAGCCCGTAATGTCAGTTGAAGGGAATGGATCACTGTAATGTTTACTGACTATGATAGTATTCAAGTTCATTTGCCTTTAAAGGTATTACAAATGTGAATGGAATAGGCAATAATAACGATTTTAAGGCCACTGCGTATCGAAAGCCCGCGAAATTCAAAGTTTTTTAGGATTTAGCTCAGTTGCAGCTGATACTGCTCATGCAGCTCATACTGCAAAATAGTGTTCATAATATGTTATTGAAAAAGATATTCACGACTGTAACAAACATACATTTCCTGAAACATAGTAATTACAAATCTCTGTAAGAACTGTGCTCAAATGTCATGATTTCATGAAATAGTCATACAATCGCACAATTTGAACTTACAAAGTCGTATAATTATTTCAATTATTAATACTTCGTGAAATACACATTTTCGACGATCGCGAATGACCTTTTTTAATGTCATACCACCTAATACCGAGTTGCAAATTGCTAAATACTTACAAAAAATTGAATATCGCAGGGCTGCCACTAGGCATCATCATCTGCCAAGCCTTTTTCCTAAATATGTTGGGGTCGGCTTACAGTCTAACGATGCAGCTGGATACCAGTATTTTGCATGGAGCGACTGCCTATCTGATCTCCACAACCCATTTACTGGGCAACACTAGGCATTCACTTTAAAAGCCAAAGCTAGCGTGGATGATAGGTTTTGCTATATTAGCTCTGGTCATAAAGTTTTAGTGCTTCGTAATAGCAAATGGTTTAAGCAGCTATTGATATAATCACCAAGCTTGGTAAATCGATTGACGGTTTCGGAATACGAGACGTTGATTTTGCTTATTCTATTTATGAGCAAAGTAATAAGCATGTTAGAAATGAATACTATTGAAGAACAATTTCAATGACCAGAGAAGAGTTGACTAACGACTATTGAGATGACGAAAAATAGAGTTGTATGGAAGAAGGAGATATGCCACAATCCCACGTAAGTTCGGGACGAGGGCAGAAGGGTGATAATGATGATGGTGATGAAGGTAAATAAATAGGGACAAGGCCAGGATGAAACAGAATTTCATTAAAAAAATATAAACCGCCTCCAAGAACTACATATAAGGTGTAAAATAATTTAAGTAAATTAAATCGGTCTTCCGAAACGAGTTATTTTAGACTGTTTGGTGCTTTTTTTGGGGGCAGTTTATAATTTGACTAAGAAAAAAGTCCCAAGGAAGCAAAAAAAAAAGAAAACACGAAATTTCGTTTACTTCGTGGACATTTTTTCTAGAATTTTGTTTTTAAAAACCAAACTACTGAACCAACTTTGATAACATGTATATGCCTCCACCACCTGTAAAGAATGACCTACCAAACATAAAAGAATCATCAAAATCAATTCATAATTACAATTGGCGGAATAATCGCGTAACATACATACCAACAAAAAAATAAGAAACACAGTCGCCTCCTCCTTTTTAGAAGTCAGTTAAAATAAGGTATCCTTTTGTTGACTTTGAATAGAAGAGGAAATAATAATGAAAAGTAAAACTAGTTGATTCTTGAGAGCATTACAGAAAAGCTCGATGCAGTATTTTTTCTACTCACTTAACGCAGAATGAACGATACATTTGCATTTCAGTTGCTATGCGGAATTTTAAGATGCCTTTTAGAAGCCAACTCTATTCAGCAAAGTAGAGCAGCAAAGTTAAATATTAAATGAAATAAACCAGCACATTCCAACATTCATTCATTTTTCTACCATTAGAGACTAACTGAATAAAACGTCGGAGTTTTTTGCTAAATGCTGAGACGTGACTTGTTTTCCCAAGAGCTTCGTATGCTGCATATTTTGTTCAACCCTCTGACTTTTTGTATTTCATTTGTTACCCTAAAATTATTATATACTCATAAGGTTTTTCGGTATAAAAGTATTGCAGTCATCATAGCTAGCCTTTTCCTTACTATGTTGGGATTGGCTTCAAGTCTTCAAGTATTTTATATGGAACGACTGCTTATCTGACCTACGCAACTTAGTTACTGGGCAACACGATATCCCTTGATGAAACCGTTTGTTAGTTTTCGGGCTTCTGACTACCCGTTACGACTGTCAAAGATCTACAAATGACAGAAGGGATTCGCGTATTCGTCTTGTTCGTGAGAATAGGAAATATAGATACATAGGAAATATAGACGAATAGAGCCACTTCACATCGTCGTGTTTGGGCGAATAAGACAAAAACGCGTACACGGGTAGGAATGTGAAGTGCCAGCATTAAGTGCCGCCATATCGGTAGCATTGGTATCAGCTTGCTCTTTGGAATAGGCTTACCCTAGAATAGGGTAGTGTCCTTAAAAAATCTGATTGGTCCGAAAGTTGGTTTACTCAAAAATACAGGACACGTATTTTTTCTTTTGACACGTAAACTAAAAATGACGACGATATGGTGCGTTGAAATTGCGCGTGACACTTTTAACGTAACTGTGACGTCACAAGCCCCTTCTCCTGAACTTTAATGTGCTATAACATTGTCACTTTTTATTGATTTGAGTAAGCAAAAAATACGTGTCCAATATTTTTTGGTAATCTTACTGACGGACTAATTAGACTTAATATATTGTTACCTAGGACACATCCCTATTGGCCATAATTTACTACTTGAGGCTATGTATGTGTATGTACATGCACCATTTTCTTCATGTTACCGGCTTGCAAATGCACCTCCACTAAGTTGTATCAACAGCTAAAAGTCCACAAAATCGTTTGAACACATAATAACTCCCCATATAATAATAAATACTCCAGCTATAAATAAATCTACCTGAATGCTCTCATATTTGTAAAGATAACAGAAAGTATGGCAGTAATAGAACTCAATCAGCCTTAAGGGCGCGACAACTAGTAACTACTGCAAATAACAATGAACGAGATCGAGTCATTGGGAGGGAGAGTTTTTCCACTTTTACCTTACACTGCGGGACAGGATAAAATGGACGCTGTTGCAAAAAAAATGGCGGACATTATCTGTCTTACTTCAAAGATTTTAGGACTGGTCAAAAGCTTAAAACCAGGGTTCTATACTATCGTACAAGATACGTTTCCCCATGGAAACGGGTCGACGGAAGACATTATGACAGATTGTTAAAAGATTTCTACCGTCCTGACAGATTATTAAAACTGAAGAGAAGAAAATTATCTATTGACTATCTATCTAGAAGAGCTTTCAAGTTAGAAAGAAAGAGCGTTGTCTATTCTTGACAGAATAGAAAGAGAATTGATCAAGCTACGCGTGCTGGTATCCCCAAACAGAAAACAAAGGGTGTAAAATTAAATGGGGTGCTTTTTACAATGTTTTGATTATTTCAACTGTTACTGATTTGCTATGTGATTATTTCAACTGTTTACTTTTTACGGTTCTTGAGATACGACGACTCGTTGACGGGCAGCGAAGTATTTTTGAAACACATATTTGTATTAACTTTTGGAAAAAAATAGAGAACGCAGGATAGTTTAAGAATATCCTTAAAACTAGGTTGCACGATTGTAGTATTTTATACAACTTGCAGAGCAAAGTTCTGCAGTAGGTGGGGATTGCGCTGGGAAGATTATTTCGTTCATATTTATATTAAAAACTAGCTTTTGCCCGCGATTTCGTTCGCGTGAATCTCGTTTTTCGCAGATACAGACGAAATCGCAGATTTAAAACTATTTATGTCCTCTCTGGGGTCTCAAACTATCTCCACACCAAATCTATACTAATATTATACAGTAAAATTTATTTTTAAGTTTGTATGTAGGGCGTAATCTCCGGAACGAATGATCCAAATCTAAAATTGTTGTCACTGTTAGAAAGCTCCATTATTCCTGAGTACTATAGGCTATTATTATTTTCAAAACTACGCTTTAAAGTGGCTGAAGGGGATGATAAAAATCGAAGGGTAAAGTACGAAATCCACGCGGATGAAGACGCGGGCGAAGTGTTAGTTTGATACGAATCGGTAACAGACAGACAGTTACTTCCACATTTATAATATTAGTATGAATGTAGGCTAATCCGTGAAACTGCGGGCCATATTCAAGCATAATTTTCTTAACCATTGCAAACGTTTCCGGTTTCATTTTATATATTCTGATGGATCAGTTGGTGTTTTTAAATAATTTTTTGAAGCAAAAACTTCTACTGCCGCGCTGAGCTATTTTTATTAGGGGCAAAACTTCTGGATGTCACCGACATGCTACGTGTGACGTGTTACTCCAGGCTGACAGGTGTTCTAAAGTTTTATGAGTTCACTTTTGTCTGCAGTCCTCATGATTGCCTATTTTTAACACGCTTTTTATTAGTTTCACCTGTATGTATGTATGTTTGTAACCAACTCCCTTGGACGCTATTTTGACCCACTTTAAACGGTCAGATTTCATTCAAATTTTGCACACCTGTCAAAGACCGCTGACAATGCAATAATTCGAAAAAAAAATACATAGTTCAAAAAAAAAAAACTAAAAAAACACGCTTTTATAGAAAACCCAACTAAAAAATAGAAAATAAAATTTAATAAATTTGGATTAAGAAAAGTGTAATTTAGAAAAAAATAAATAATAGGTCTTTACCTATGAAATTGCCGTTTTGTATGAAAAAATTTAAATGAATTTTTTTCATGTATTTTTTATTTGTATTAATCGAAGTAATCACCCATGCAATCAATGCATCTTTGCCAACGCAGTGGCAGTTTATTGATGCCCTTCTTAAAGAAATCAGCTGGACGGGAGGCAACAAATTCTTCAAAGGCATTTTGTACTGCCTCTCGGGTATTGAATTTTTTTCCCGCCAAGAAGTTATCCAAATTCTGGAAAAAGTAGTAGTCTGTAGGCGCAAGGTCTGGTGAGTAGGGCGGATGACGGAGAGCTTCCAACCCCAGTTCTTGCAACTTGGAGACCGTCTGCTGTGCAGTATGAGGTCGCGCGTTGTCGTGCAGGAGCAGCGGAGACGAGCGATTGACCAATGCTGGTTGGAGATGTGCCAGCTTCTCCATCATTGTGTTCAATTCTTCACAGTACACATCTGCAGTAATGCTCACCCCGTTTGGTAAGAAGCTGTGTTGAATCACACCGGCGCTAGACCACCAAACAGTGACCATCACTTTTCTTGGGGTAAGTTTTCGTTTAGGGCATTGTTTAGGTGCTGAACCAGGATCCAACCAACTTGCTGAGCGCTTGCGGTTATCAAACAGAATCCATTTTTCATCGCAGGTAACAATGCGGTTCAAAATTCCTTCATTTGTGTGTCTGTTGAGCAGTGCAAGGCACGTCTCGACGCGTACTTCGCGCTGGCGATCATTGAGTTCGTGGGGCACCCATTTGTCAAGCTTTTTTACCTTGCCAATTTGACGCAAATGGACCAATATTGTTTTGACGCTAACGTCGAAAGCTGCTGCTAATTCAGCCGTAGATTGTGTATCATCAGCTTCCACAATCGCCTTTAATTCGTCATTGTCGACCAAAGTCTTCGGACGACCGCGAGGTTCATTTTTCAGGTCGAAATTTCCAGAACGGAAGCGAGCAAACCAATAACAGGTAGTGCGTTGGTTTGTAGTGTTAGCTCCGTAAACGTCGTTGATGTTGCGTGCCGCTTGTGCCGCGTTGCTGCCACGACGGTACTCATATTCCATAATTACTCGAATTTTTAACGTATCCATGATGACGAAAAAGATTTAAATGCGATGAAAATGTAACACTAATCAATAAACAAATGACTACTTTTGGAAAAAAAAATCCATGTTTTTTAAATAAAATTAATTTGAAATTAGAATTCTTAGCCAAAAAAAAAATATTTTGATTTGAAATGGCCAGTACTGCAGAACGGCAATTTCATAGGTAAAGACCTAATATTAATGGAAAAAAGCGTGGGGTGCATAGTGTCAATAGTTATAAACATTTTCTATTTTTCCATGGTTACTGTCATTCACAGCGGGCTCCATGTATCGGCGTGTATTCTTCAATATTAACACTATGCACCCCACGCCTTTTTCTTTTTTTTGTCCTGTTAAGACAAGGTCTCTGAAACATATTATTACAAACAAAAAAAAAAGAAACCCAAATCGTTCAAACGGCAATGGTTTTTCATTTAAATGGTTTTAGAAATTCACATTTTTAACCATTTATAAACACATATATAAGTTTGACGTATGTGTGTGTGTGTCTGTAGCATCGTAGCTCCCGAATGGATGAACCGATTTTGATTTTGTTTCTGTTGTTTGAAAGGTGAATTAGTCGGGAGTGTTCTTAGCTATACTTGATTAAAATCGGTTTAGTCGTTCAAAAGTTATCCGTATTTTACTATTGAAATTTGTTTTTTTGCACACTTTATACACAACTTTGATTTTATAAATCGATTTTGGGATAAGCAGAACTTTTTTTACAGGAACTCCTTCAATAAAGAGGGAGAGGACAGGCGAATACATCAAAATCCTTACGATTTTGATGTCTTTGCCCTGCGATAAAAAAATCCAGGATGTGATAAAAATAATTTTCTACATAATGCATGGAAATAAGTGAAATTAAAGAGTCTGCCTGTTTGTTCCGGCTTATCTTCAAAATGGCTTGACCGGTTTTGACGAGACTTTGCAGGATGCCTGCTATCATAAGGAATTTCTTAGGCTTCTTGAATATTAGATAAAAATAATATAATTAAAATTACACGCAAAAAAAAATTGAGCACACGAAATTGTAAACATAACCAGATTCAAATATGGTTGCTCACGAAAGTCCATGCTGATGAAGACCTGGGTAACAGCTAGTAATAGGTACAGACGCCAGCATATCAAGTTACCCCAAACTGTAAAAAATCCCAATTCAATATGAACCTTATTTCTTCAGCAATACAGTTGCTACTATCAATGAAATTGGACACATTGAGGTGGCTGTATGACTAAATTTATAAGTCATAGTTGTATATTTGTTCAATTCTATTTCAAGCAAGTAACTAATTAAACCCAATGTGTGGTCTTGTCTGAATTAATCCTTTTAGTATTCCGTAAATTTTAGCCAGCCGGAGGTTGGGCGATGTTCGATGAAAATTGTTGGACAAAGTTTGGCCAGTTGCTACTGCCAACTTCCGCTGCAGACAGGACAAAGTTTCCAGTAGATATTTATTCAGGATGTTTGTAAACTTACCTACCTGATTTTAGATATTGTGCATAGTGCTGGCACAGTGATTATGGTTCCACATCGCGTGCACGAAGAACAGGATTAAAATTCATGCAAGTACCATGATCTAGCTAGCCTTTTCCCAACTATGTTGGGGTCGGTTTCTAGTCTAACTGAGCTGAATACCGGTATTTTACATGGAGCGACTGACCACAGAAACCAGTTACTTGGCAACACGATAATCCTTGGTAAGACTGGTGGTCAAGCTTTCGGGTTTCTGACTACCCGGAACCATTGTCAAAGATCTACAAATGACAGCTAGGACCAACAGCTTAACGTGCTTTCCGAGGCACGGATATGTAATGAACGGTAACCTATCTACAAACTGACCTCGCCTTTGATCCTTTGATCGATCCGTGTTTCATTTAGCCATGAGCTCCTCTACTTTTTTTGCATGTATAGCTAAAACATGTACTTGAATAATATGTTAAATTACGATGTAAATAAAACGATTTAAGTATGTTTTTAATTAAATTTAACACTTAACAGTAGGTATCAGTACCACTGAAAGCTGTGTATACAATGAATATTCACAGTGAGCCCCCAACTAGGTAATTAGTCTGTACACTGGCTCTCAGGATGTGATTTCCTAGGGTAGAGAGGTAATTTGGAGTGCGATGTTAATTTATGTATGATACATGTTGCTTTTGCGTTGTTATTTATAAAATATCTATTTCTGTCTTCATTCATTCATTAATATTAACTATCTATTTCTAATAAAAATATTTGTGTATATCATTTCTTTGTTGCTATTACGTTTTTTTTTTTGTTGTAAACAGGAATCAATGGATTAACGGGACCTTCTGAAAGACCTTAGCATAATGCTGGCCCTTGAACAAAGGTTTATGCGTCAGCATTATGCTTAGGCCAATTTTATTAAAATTGAAAAAAATAAGGTAACTTACTACGGAAAAGAAATTATAAGGTATAATCAAGACAAAGAAATTAAAGGAACAGGTTTGGCATACTCATGCAAACACTAGAATTATCATTATCTAAACAAAAGTAAAACAAATGATAATCAGAATATCTCCTCTTCAGAGAAACTTGAAACAGTGTAGACCCTTTTCCTTGCACGCCAGTGTACGGCACACAATAGCCATAGTGTTGTACAAGTTATTGGGCCGAGCCAAAGTCGGGCCTTTGTGAACTTATCTCGGGCGTTATTCGACCTGCCAATTGAATTTTGACCTTCCGAGATTCGTGTTAACTTTCCTTCTTTATTTGAGTGTAAGGGGGTGTGATCGAGACTTATTTGATTAGGCTGGATACTTATGAAAACTTGTTTGTAATCATTTTTAGGGTTTTGTACCAAAATGGTGGAAAAAAAATCTTTATGGGTGCAACTCTTTCTGTTATAGCTGCTCATTTCTGGAATAAAAAATGCTATGTTTTTCAAATTTGGAATTGCTTTTTGTTATGCTTGTCTGCATACACGGCAGTTGAAATAATATTGTTATTATCTATGCAATAGAAGCCGAAATGAAGAGTTGACATTTTGGAGTGGGTAACTAGATCAAATGGCATTGAAAATTAGTAAAAAAAAATGTTTGTGGTGGACCACCCTTATCAAAAATAGATGTTGGCCGATTCTCAGACCTAACCGATACGCACACAAAATTTCACCAAAATCGGTCGAGCCATTTCGGAGGAGTTTAATAACAAAACACCGTGACACGAGAATTTTATATTTTAGAAATAGTTATGCCACGTCATTTTTGACGTAAGATACTGAGTTATCCTAAATATAATTACCCATTATAATGTCCCAAGTTAACAATGTGAAAAATCTGATACAAATCCATTAGACAATACGATGTCTATTACTCTCACAGTTTTTTTTTTAAATCAGCAATCCCTTTATAGATAAACATAGTTATGTCGCAACAATGAAAGATTTATTTTGAAAAGGAAAACTTGATTTTTAATTCAAAACTACAACGTTGTCGCATTTTGATAATCATCAATTCATCATCATTCCCTTAGTTGCTTTTTAAAAGAACCTACTTAAACGAAAGAAAAAAACAGGTTCTTTTCGCAAGTTTTTCTTTCGTGGAAATACATTATCTAATGCAAAGTCGCTTCAAGACACATACGTTCCCAAAACTCAGGGGTTTTTAATTACCGTAAACTTTGCTTTACAATAATTTCCCCATTTCTACAATTCTACTTACCCCCTTTTCAAATGCATTCCCCACACCTTTCGCAATATCCCTTCAGAGAATACACTCGTTCTATTTTCCATTAGCTTTAAAAAGCCACAGCCTAGAAATATCCGGTTCCGCGCACTAAAGTTACAATCAGTGCAAAAAGGAAGTTGCAACTTGGTCGTGTAGCATAGGCCACTGCCGGTACCCTAGTGACCTGATTACCTCATTACGAAGCTTTCTGCATCAATACTAGAACAATGAACAAAAGTGTTAGGTTTGCATGCAAACAAATGAACGCATGAATCATCTATACAAATATGTATAGAAAATTGGAGTGTCTATTCGTAATATCAAATAACAACTTTGTACTAAAAGCTATACCAATTGCTTTTTTTTTTCTGGCTGTCTGTTTGTTTGAGGTAATCTCCAAAACGACTAGACCTATTTTGACAGGACTTACACTGGCAGATAGTTGATGTGATAAGGAGTAACTTAGGCTACATTTATTTTACATGGAATGACTGCCTATCTGACCTCCACAACCCAGTTACTGGGTACGATACCTCTTGGTAAGACTGGTTGTCAGACTTTCGGGCTTCTGACTGTCAAAGATCTACAAATAACAGCCTGGACTAAGGGCTTAACGTGCTTTCCGACGCACGGAGAAGTGTCGATATGGTAAGATATCTACACTCCTCCGTGCTTCTTACGAACGGTCACCCATCCACAGACTGACCTTCGATCAACCAGTGCGGCTTGTTTTACTTAGCCACGAGCTATTCTATACTACTACATGAACGAATTACTTATCTAAAGAGGTTTCTAGGAAATACTTTTTGTCAAAGAAAACTATAAAATCGGTGGAAAATAGGAAAAGTTACACTGTTTTGAATTTTTTTTTTCATCCTTGTCAGGCAGACAAGTCATCGTCATCATCAAGCAACGGTCGTTATACTGAATGATGCGAAGTCACTATGGAGTTTCTGTTTAGTGACGTCACATGCTAGCAGTGCTGTCCCTTTCCTGTATGGTTTTTTAAACTCTTACAACTTTGCCCTTTCGTGAGTAATAAAAACTTTTGTTTTCACCGTAATTTTACTTTTTCTTAAGTTTCCAGAAATCATAAAAAATTAAAACCAGTCAAATACTCTATTACGTAAGTTCCACGTAACAGAGCCTATACAAACGGTTTCCACAGATTTTTTTTTTCTATTTTACCCATTACGTAAAGAAAACCTTTCAATACAAAGCTCAAGGGAAACCTCTGTTACGTGATAGGTGAAATAAAACAATGTTGCCACAATACCAAATCCTTTAAGGGAGCATTTTTCTTATTCACTCAAAATTGCCAGAACAATTAAATCCCCTTCTGTAGCTATAACAATAATTACATAATGCCTTTTATGTAAGGTAGGTGTTATACAAAATCGGATCATTTCGTTGATCTGTCTAGCGTTTTTCGTTTTTAAGTTTTTTTTTTTTTAAAAAAAAACGTTGCCCCACACTAGGAATTTCTCCTGTATCGTGGGTGCGTTTACAAAAATTTAAACTCACATACACAGACAGCCAGACCCGGAACAACTACCTATTACTATTGATACTTTATATCTTATAACATCATGACTGTATACCCTGAAGGGTTGGACAGATATACACCTATAGTAACACCCATATTTCAGGTTAATTCCTGCCTTGGGATACGATCTACAAAGATTTGTTCCGGGTGTTCTGGGTATTTGCTATGTGTAAAAATATATATCTATGTAATGTATTGTATTAAGTATATCAGTCATCTAGTAACCATAACACAAGCTCTGCTTACCTTGGGGCTAGATGATGCTGTGTGGATTGTCCAGCAATATTTATTTATTTTAGCTATTTTTCGTTCGTTAAAAATTAGTAAGCAAAACGGGAATTTTCATGTCTTTTCTAAATGAGAAGACTATTTTTTCTTCTTCGTGTGAAAGCAAATTCCAAACCTTTTGGAAAGTACTCGTATCTTCCTTGTCTTGGGAAAAGGCACTTATGACTTATGACGACCTATATGGCGCGAAAGGCGAAGGTCCGCCTGCGACGCGGGAGGTTGCGGGTTCGATTCTCGCCTTGAGACAAATGTTTGTGTTCAGGGTGTTCTGAGTATTTGCTATGTATAATAAAAAATATCTATCTATGTAATGTATTGTATTAAGTATATCAGTCATCCAGTACCCATAACACAAGCTCTGCTTACCTTGGGGCTAGATGATGCTGTGGGGATTGTCCAGTATGCATGTAGGTAATAGGGGGATAGCCTATTGCCATTACCCGGACACGAATCCAGGCTCCGGGCGGCTAATAAGAAAATTCTTGTGGAAAAAATCAATACAATTGAATCCAAGACCTCAAACTCAGCAGCCACGCTTGAGACCATAAGAGGAACGAGGCATTCTATTGTCCATCGCATAATGATATTGATGGAAAACCTTTTTTATATTTCAAAAAAAAACTTTTTTTACAAGCTCATATCTACTGCTTAACCAAACTTTCCGGTGGGGACTTAATTACAAATTAAGGCTTCCAGCCGGGGCGTGAAAATAATTGTTGATATACTTGTCATGTTTTAGCGCAGCTGAAGGCACATACCTAATAATATATATGTTTTTAATGTATTTCTTGTTACTCGTTCTTTTGTTGTTTTTTTTAAATTTTAGTATTGTTGTGTGCCTGAATCCGTGCTGAATAAATGTTTTTTCTTTCTTTCTTTCACACACTAATTGTACACTAACTTATAACCCAACCAAAAACACATTCATAAAAGTCATATTGGATACTTCAATGTACGATTTCTCCACCAAGACGTTGGTTTTTATACTGGAAAATTAACCATAAAAATAAAATATTTTTCTTGAGATAAAGCAGTTCTATTTGCAAGATACAGTTGCGATAGACGACGGCGTACTATGACGGGCGGACTGCGGGTGACAGATGACAGGCGCCATATTGGATTGTCTGTGGCAGACAACACGTAACGCAGTCGCTTATTGTCGCGGTTTTGCTTGTAAACCCGATGTTATAGATATGTTATAGTAAGCTTTAGTGTGTGTTTATTACAACACAAAGTTAATGTGTAATCTTTGATGTTAGAACGTCAAAATTGAATTAAAAACTATTTATTTTCGCGTCATTGGTTAAATGTTAAGCTGGCTGACATTTGTAGACCTTTGACGTATCGTGTTGCTCAATAACTGGGTTGTGGAAGTCAGATAGGCAGTCGCTTCATGTAAAATACTGGTATTTAGCTACACATGGGTAACTACTGGGCAACACGATACCCCTTAGTAAGACTGATTTTCTGACTTTCGGGCTTCTGATTACCGGTCAGGTCAAAGATCTACAAATGACAGACGGGACAAACGGCTTAACGTGCTTTCCGAGGCACGGCGAAGTCTTGATATGTTACGAACCGTCACCCATCTACAGACTGACCTCCGCAAGTGTAGCTTAGCCAAGAGCTCCTGCTATAATAATAGATAATAACAATATAAATATTAAACTTTTAATTACACCTTTAGTTATCTAATCAATAACGCAGACTGACACCATCGATCCACTGCCATGGAGAGACCATTATCAGATCGTTTTACCCGATAGTTTTCCCTTATCTATGACACATCTGACAGCTTGACGTGGTAAGTGATTATAATGTTCAGATGGTCTCGTACTTTATTAACTGTAAGGGAAAATAATGGCGATATGGTGGTGGCATGGGAATTACACGTATAGAACAATACATTTAATTAAGTAAGTATTATTACAGACAAAAGAAAACGATAGGGCATCAAAAATATAGAAAAGAAACAATCAATAAAAGACAAGGATAGAGCGATGATATGATATCATCGTAAAATCAAGCATAAAAAAATCACACCTTTCTCGTAAGAATTACCTTACAATGTGGCAACTTTGAAAGGGAATTCTTTGGCCCAAAAAAAGGCTAGCCTCTGCTCACGTGAGCAGTCAACTAACCTCTTGGTGATGTCCCGAAAAACTAGATGGGTATAAGAACCCTATAACCCTAGAGTTGTAGGAATTTGGATTACGCGTAATTGTACGTCGATGAGTAACCGGGTTTTATTAGTACTGGAAAATATTGGTGTTCAGCTGCATCCAGGTGAAATAGGAACAAAATTTAACGTTTTCTGATGGGTGTCCATTTTCCTGATTTTGGCAATAAAAATGCCAGCATTAAATATTTTAGTTATCCTCTTCTTGCTTCCTTTACATTCATACATCAGGTTCACACCTGAGCACTACGCACCTGACCTTTCTGAAGAACAACACGTAAGACGTCTGGACTAATAGTTAATGTAAGTCGTTAATCGCCAATGCGCCGCAACGCAATGTAAAGCAGCCGTGGTGATTAATGGTCGTGCCTTCTCCGTACGTGAGAGACCTGTGCCTTTCAGTGGGACAGTAACAGGCTGGCATATACATATAACAACAATACTAGATACCACACTTTTCCACTCAAATATGCCGATACCTTTTATTAGTCGCAAATTCCACTTCTTTTGATTTTCTGCTCTCTGACAGCAGTTTCATTGCTCATCATTACCACAAATTCAAAGGCCAGAAATGATTACAATTCCCTTCCTACCAATGATACCCAAGACCAACAAATCACCTCATTTAAAAAAGAAGTGTTGGTCCTCCCCTCTCCCTCCATATCCTCCCTAGGGGTGGTCATTTATCACAATCGAGCCGACGTTTGGAAGCCCTTCATAACCTAATCTATCCAATCAGGGGGGACATTGTAATTGACATTATGATTTAAGAGTGTGTATAAAAGAAAGGAAAATCGGGAAAAACTTTCCAGTGAATACCTCATCATCTGCCTAGCCTTTTTCCATCTACTTATATTGTCGGGTCGGTTTCAGTCTAACCGGATGCAGCGGAATACCAGTATTTTACATGGAGCGACTGCCTATCTGACCTCCACAACCCAGTAACTGGGCAACTCGATACTCTTTGGTAAGACTGGTTGTCAGACTATCGGTCCTGCCATTTCGTCTTCTCACAGAATCTGCTCTTCTTCGGAAAGTGGATTTTTACTTGGAATAAGAATTATTTTGTATAATTTTCCAAAAAAAAAAATAGGAAGGTATTGTGTTAAATGCCTATTGAAGACCTCCGTCATTTATTAATTCAATGAATACTATATATATAAATATATTAGGTAAGTAATTAAGTAGGTACCTACCAATCTGTCAAATTTCTTTGATAGTTTTTCAACTTTATTTCAAACCAATAAGGTTCATGTACAATTGGGAAATTTTGATAATTTGGGGGAGCTTGATATGCTGGCGTAACTAGTCAGTAAATATTTAAGTACGTGCGAGTGTGCGTATTAAGTACGTTAAAAAAAAAGAATTATAAATAAAAAATGTATTAAAATCAGAAGTAATGTCAGGATGATTTTCTATCCAGGTTTAATTAGTTTATGTTTTTACCTAATTAAGACTCAAAAGTATCATGTCAGTTGTGAATCATAAACTTTAAAAAAAATCTATAGTCTTGCCTATTTCACATAAAATCGAGTTTGCATTTGTGAATATTGATTTATTTAAAAAAAATCTATAGTCTTGCCTATTTCACATAAAATCGAGTTTGCATTTGTGAATATTGATTTATACCAACTCTTAAGTCTGTCTATTAATACTTAGGTATAGAGTGGCGAATCTTTTGTCGTTTTTTTTGGTAACATTTGATGTCTGTGATATTATTTTTGCAGTCCGTACATTGATAAACATTTTTTAATAGCGGTTACAAAAGTCGACATGAGATAATTCAAAATTTCCACGGAAATGCTTCATTTTCTCGGAATAAAACAAATTTCATCAAAATCCGTTCAGCTGTTTCAGCGTATGAGTAACAAACAAACACACACATACCGACAAACTTTTGCATTTATAATATAAGGGTGATGACTTTGCTGAGTAATTCCTATCTAAAGCCAATACGATTCCAGTGTTAAGTTAGTAGTCACTTGATTATATTATTCGGCAAAATATACAATTTTCAAAACAAACTCGCAGGTGGCGCCAGGCTCGATTCCGAATTTAACGCTATCGTCTAACTTAAGAGTACGAAACGTCTAAATTACAATGTCAATCGATCGGAATTGAAATCAGGAGTAACCGTAAGCTGAAGTCTTGAGTTAATTACACGGAGAGGTAACTGTCTTCTCGGAGCACATACAGCTACGTACATTAATTTGTTAAAAAAAATCCCCAACTGTTTCCGAAGTCTGAAGAAGATGGCTCCCAAAGAAGTCAACGTGATATTCGGAGATTTCGTGTACCCACTGCTAAAACGGCTTGCATGCGCGTGTATTCTGCTTGGCCCCAAAATTATACAACAAGTTACCAAAGGCACACAAAGATTTGAATATTAATAGTTTTTATAAATAAATGCTACTATACTGTTGACGAATATTTAAATGATGTAATTTAGAAATATGAATTATTATTTTGATTTCTGTACTTTTAATTTGATATTATCTGATTATGTATAAGTACGCCTTTCTAGGGAAAACATGTTGAAACTTTTTTATTTTTGTAATCTTTCCAACTGATTCTTAACCTACATTTTTTGACAAATAAAATTTATCTTATCTTATCTTATCTTACCTCAAATCAAATCAAATCATTTATTTTTGCAAACATGGGTAATTCGTACATAGTTGTTTTCTTAAAAAGTAGTGTTCCATATTCTACCGTCTCATGGGCATGCAAATAATATTCAATTCCAAGAAAATGGATTGATACCGAATAAATATAAATGTCAAATCATTAAAATTACAAAAAAAAAAAACAGACTAATTCAGTAGAAACATTTTCACATTAATGTCACAAAAATATAAAAAAGTATGTCAAAGTATCAATCAGAATAAAAAGTGTCAGAATAGGAACATGTATGTCAATCATAATAATAGTTTATCAATCAGTGCAGGGATTTATCATTAAGGAAGTCGTCAATTGTGTAGTAGCTTTTCTCAATTAATATTTTGTTTAGTGCCCTTTTAAATTTTATTATTTATTACCTCTGCCCAACCCTTCGGGAAACAAAGGAGTGATGTTATGTAATTTTGTTATAGTACTATTTCCTGGGACTAGTAATAGCCAGACCATATCTCTTTGAAAATCATTCTCCGAAGTTGTAACATTACAAGTTTTCAGTACCGCATTAAAAGCTCGTTCTGGCCTTTTAGTTTCAACAGAGTCTGTAAATATACTTTAAGGAAGCTTATTTATTTTCGTTTAAAAAAAAAACAGCATTAGCATTTAGTTTTTATATCTATCTCTATTACTCCTTAAACTACAATATTAATAACACAAATATTATTAAGAATAATAATGTATAATCTACAATTGCGATATTTGTAAATGTGATAGCACTATGTATTTATAAACATCTGTTGCGCTG
This sequence comes from Phlogophora meticulosa, assembly GCA_905147745.2. NCBI lineage: Eukaryota > Metazoa > Arthropoda > Insecta > Lepidoptera > Noctuidae > Phlogophora > Phlogophora meticulosa. The sequence continues at coordinate 10,483,242 of LR990542.1, read as the reverse complement.
CTTAATTTGTAATGCTTTGCACCTATTTTAGTTTTTATTTTAGGCTAGCACATCAAGCTACCCCAGTCTGTCAAATTAATTTGATAGTTTTTCAAACTTTATTACAAAAGAACAAGGAAAATTTACAAATATACGTATATTTCTTCATGTAGAATTAACAATAAGTCACTTACTTAGAAAATAGATTTACAAAGTAATGTAATTAAGAGTCTATGATTTTAAAGTTACTTTATATTAAAAGGCGGGTAGGTGATAGAAAAAATTAAATAAATGTCATCAAAAGGTGAACAAATATTTAAAAAATGTTACTAGATGGTACTAGAAACTACCTTTTGGAAAGGGAAAACTACATTTCTTGGAATTCACCCCTTAAAAATCGATTTTCATAAGGCTCCTGGTATGGTGATTTTATGAGGGGAGAAATTAATGCAAGCTTTACCTCAAAGGCATTGTTTTGCACCAACGCCAACCAATGTTGGCGCCATCTGACGTACGCACTAAAAGAGTAAATTTAACGTTTTGAAGTGCTCGTTAATGATCTAATTAAAATCAATTATTTGACATAATTTGGACAGATAAACAAGAATAATCCAGAGTCACGACATATTCCTTGTAAATACATTCTTATAATATTCGTAACATATTGTTCTGTTACTCTTCACTAAAGGAATAAACAACGTAATCACTAATATTTGTATATTAACAGTCGCAGCTCTGATAATAATAGTAATTTGTGAACCATCCCACCAAACATAGGTCAACACAAATACATTGCTTAAAAAAAATATAGACGTCGCTGTATAAAAGCGACGCCATTTTTCTTTCCTCCTTTCTTTTCGAGTAAGCGCACTCGTATTTATATCTTTGGAAAAAAATAGAGAATACAAAAGTTTCATAAAAAATGTTAAGTTTATAACTGAAGGAATAAGATTACTTATGATCAAAATGCATACATAGATGTAAAGTACACGTATCATTGGTACATTATCTTCTACTGAACGTTCAATAACTAGTAAAATCAATCGAAAAATTACTAATAAGGCAGAAGGCACACCCCAGGCAAACAGGGTGCTTTTTAGATACTTCCTTTCGACATCTCCATTAAACACTTTTACAATTTTAACATAAAACATATAACACATCACTACCAACCAATAATTGTACACTGTTGACTGAAACATAAATAAATAAAAGAAGATAGTTATCAATGGATCCATCGATACAGGTTTGTTACAGTCTTTCATGACTATCGAAATTATAATTAAGCGCATTATATTCACTAGTGTTGCACTGAGATACACATAGTTGTTGAAATTACGAAACTTCTTGATGAGACACCACGAAATCACTCCGTATATGAACGTTACTCCGGCCATGGTACACAGAATGTAATGATAGACGTGATAGCAGGGAATCACTGATGTTTCCTGGTTTTTGACACCCACAGAAGAGTAGGGTGTGATAGTGTCATCAGCCATGATGAACATCAAGCGTTGGACTGTAGTGAATTCCCATTACTGTACACTTAAAAACAGAAAGACAGACACAGATGCAGATCATGTGACTACAAACTCAGTCGAAGAAACAAAGCTCTCAGATGCAACATTACTTTAACACCAACAGAAATGAACTAATATCATTTTGACGGCTTTCCGGCACTTGATGTATTAATCGATTATCTTTCACCTGTGTTATCAGGTGTAGGCGTAATGGACCGGTAGTAAACAAAAGCTTTTGACAAAGCTGTTATCGTATTCATTGTAAAGCTTAAATTATATTAGGTCTCCGCAATAAATGTATACTGTCTACTGATGACGTTGATGGAGGTTTTTTTTTGTGATGGGTCTGCTCTTGACTCTAGTGTAGGTGACAGAGACTCAAGTCTACGATAGAGTGCGATTACCCAGACGAAGCCCACAATAATTTTGAAGAGATTCGGGTTGTTTCAGGTTGTTTCCAGCGACCCCCCACGTAGGTGTGACCTGGAACACCGGGGTGGTTTTTAGTCAGTAAGAGTCTGACAGACCCCTCAGACATCCATGTGGATTTTCCACTCCGGAACGGGGAACCATAGAACAACGAAGCAGTTTAAGTTGAATAAAACCAGTGGTGAGGGTAACGCTTGAACCATATTGAAACAATTTTAACATTTAAATTTGTTTTAATTAAGTTATAATATTACATGCATTATTATACGTATTTATTGATCAGTAAACTATAAAGTACACATAACAGAGAGCTCGCTATTTTTGGACAATAATTTGAAATGATCTTGAGCTTTGGCTACTTATTCAATAATTATAGAAGTGTTAAATAAACAAAACGATTGGTTTTAGTGCATGGAACTAGAAACAAAAACAGGAGAAAAATGCCAGAATTGTACAGTTGTGACACACGACGCAACATAATCACAATATGTACCTTGTTGATCGATTCTTATAATATTCGTTCCATACCACCCGGTTACTTTTTACAAAAGGAATAAACAACGTTATGACTGTTATTTGAAAGTTCATTGTCACAAATCGTATGAATATAGAAAGACCAAACAAATCCCATATGAAATAAGTCAATACAAAAACATTACTTAAAAAAAATATAGACGTCGCTATACAGAAACGTCCCCATTTTTCTTTCCTTCTTTGAGTTTTAGAAATCGCTATCACATTCTTGTCTTTGGAGAAAAATAGAGAACGCAAAAGTTTAATAAAAATAATTAAATTGAAGAGCATAGGAATAAAGTTACTTGCGACCATAAAGCCCGCAACGATAAAAATAATACGTATTCTTCGTATATTACCTTCAACTACTAACAGTTCTATGATGAGTAAGATCACTCTACAAATGATCAATAGGACAACAGGTACTCCCCAGGCAAAGAGAGTGCTCATAAGGTACCTCCTCTTGATATGTCCATGGAAAACTTTTACAATATTTACATAGAAAACGTAACAGATCACTACCAACCAATAGTTATACACTGTCGTCTCAAAAAGAAATATATAGATGTAAACATTTATAAAATGAACCGTTGATAGAATTTTGTTGCAGTCTTTTAAAATAAGAGACATGATAATTAAACGGAATATATTCACGAGAGCTGCACTGAGATACACGTAATTGTTGAAATTTCGAAACTTCTTGATGAGACACCACGATGTCACTCCGTATATGAACGTTGCCAGGGTCATGGTGCACAGAATGTAATGATAGACTTGATAACAGGGAATTACCTGGTTTCTGACATTCGTAGTAGAGCAGTCTGTGGTAGTGTCCTTATCTGACATGGTGAGTATTAAACTCTCTGCAGACGTGCAGATACTGTTCAGATTTCCCATCACTGTATACTAAAAGCAGAAATATAAACGAGAGATGGCGCTGAGAGTAACAACACAGTCGTACTGGTTAAACATTACATTAGCAGGAACAGGATTAGACTAACGTGATGGCAGTCATATTTGCGGCACTTAGTCTATAATTAGATTGTTAGATTGAGCCCCTTGTCTTATCAGATGTAATGGCACAAGTAGTCAGTAAAAGCCTATGATAAAGCTGATATCGTATTAATTGCATGGCTTAATGTAAATGAAAAAATAAATATTCTAACTATTATTATAGCCATTTTCTTCCTGACGTTATTTGATTTGTTCCATGTCTTGTTCTTCCATACTATACATGATTACTTACCATCATCTCAATAGCGAAACTGGCTACATTGAAAACTCCAATGTTTTGTCTGTTAGCGTGTATTTAAATCATCATCATCATGCTCCGTATCCGAATCAATTGCAGCTTGTTTTCTTCTATTTACCGTTATTTCAATAGTCTCGTCCTTTCTTTTCTATATCTTCTATCAGACTATCGATTCATCTTCTCTTTGGCCTTTCTCTAATCTTATAACTATCCACATTCACACTCATGTTGATGTTGGTGAATATTTTATTTTACTTTGGTCTATGTGTAACGTTTGTCTATTTCACTAGATAATTGTTTAGTTTAAATAAAATAATGTATAAATTTACTTTTGTAAATAAAAAATCAGTTTCCATATGTTTGTGTCCACAAAACTCGACAAGCAACACATGGGATTAATTTATTTTACTGCACAACATTACGTATACATTTAATAGAAAAGTATTTTTGTATACTTTTTATGCGGAAGACTTCCCTTATAATTAATATTGGGACTGGGATTACAGCGAAGCTTGGCCGGGTTTAGTTTGCGGGCTAGCCTTTTAAGCGTTGTTGTTAGTAAAACTAAAGGCAACCTAATCAGAATCTGCAGAAGGCACCTGTCCGAATCAAAATCAATCAAAATCAAAATTCATTTATTCAAATTAGGCTGAATATCAGTACTTCTTTCACGTCAAAAAAAAAACGTTTACTAAAGACAGTCCCCTAAAACGCCCACCCTTCACCACTTCCTAGTGTTTTTGCTGGGAAGAAGAAGTGGCGGAACAAACTCCCCAGCAACACGTCTGTCTGATAGTTTGAAGAACTTGAAGCTATACAACATATGTCAAAAAATAATTAATTATGTCAATCATCTATAAAAAACATTAAATTAAATTATTTGCTAAATGTTTATTTTATTAATTTTGTTAATTTATTTTGGCATATTGGTGTGTGCTAGATAGCACACACCAATATGCCAAAATAAATAAATAGAAACTGTATACCAAAATCGACAATTAACTCAAGCAAAGCCTGCTAAACTGAATAAATAAAAAGCCTCCAAGGCAGTCCAAGGGCGTGCCCGCTGACATGTGCAATGCTGGATTATACCACAGTCCACCAGTGGACCACAGGCAGCACCCGTTCACAAGTATAACGCAAAAATCAGCCATTACCCTATCCTCGCCATATTTGAGGGAAGGGGGTAACCCGACCCCCGACGTTACCTCAGTATATCTCAGTATACCTACGTATCTTCAGGAACTGGCGGAATTAAGTGTTATAAGTTTTTTAAATTGTTATTTATTGTGTGTTTTATTGAAGTACGGTTAAGGAATAAGTACTAATAAATTTATGGGTGCTGTGAAGAAAAAATAAAGTAACTAGTAACTTATATTTGCATTGAGTTTACTAATATACAAATGTATACATATGACTGCAGTCTGTCAAAACAATAATCACGACATTCTCCTAGTCAATCGAATCTTATAGTACTCGTACCATAATTCCCGGTTACTCTTCACTATCGGAATAAATAGTGTTAAGGCTATCGTTTGTATATGCAGTGATAAAATAATTGTTAAGACAGAAAAATTAAAAGCACTCCAAATAATAAAATACAACATAAATACATTGCTCAAAAAAAAAATGGCCGTCGCTGTAAACAAGCGACGACATTTTTCTTTCCGCCTTTCTTTTTTAGGAACCGCACTCGCGATTGTATCTTTAGATAAAAATAGAGAATTGAAAAGTTTGATATAAATAATCAAATTAATAATAATTGGTAAACTGTTGCATATGGTGAAAATGCAAACAAATATATATATGTTGCGTTTGAATTGTACATTTTCACTATCTGTTGATAGTTCAATAATGAGTAAAATCAATTTAAAAATGCATACTGCGCCTATAGGAACACCCCATACAAAAACTGTGCTTTTAAGATACTTTCTTTTCATATCTACATGGAACACTTTCACAATTTTAACATACATTACATAACACATTACAACCAACCAATAGTTATACACTGTCGAAAAGAACATAAAGAAATAAAAATAAACAATCGTAAGTTGAACGATTGACATAAGTTCGTTGCAGTCTTTTAAGATAATCGACACAATTATTAAACGCAATATATTCACTAGTGTTGCACTGAGATACACGTAGTTGTTGAAATTACGAAACTTCTTGATGAGGATGCACGATGTCACTCCGTATATGAACGTAGCCAGAGTCATGGTGAAGAGAATATAGTGGGTGATCGTGTAACAAGGAATAATAACTGCATCACTCAATAGAGAGTAGGGTTTGGTGGTGTCATTATTTGTAAACATAAATACTAAAAGTTGTACCGATGCACAGAGACTGTCGGGATCTTTCATTATTGTACACTTTAGATACACATTTAAGGCGAGAGATGTAGATGTGTCTAACAGCACAGTGATTATAACAGGAACTGAAGCAAATTAATATGAGTCAACTTAATTTGTTGGTACTTAGAATACTTATCGATTCAGTCTCCCTTGTCTTATCAGTCGTAATAGCACTGGTAGTTAGTAAAAGCCTGTGATAAAGCTGATACCGCATCAATTGCATCACTATAGATGCAAATATGTAATTTTGTTTGGTGATGTCATCATCATCATCATCATCATCATCATCATTTTGACGACCGATGTGGCGCGGCGGGCGAAGGTCCGCCTGCGACGCAAGAGGTTGCGGGTTCGATTCCCGCCTTGGGACAAATGTTTGTACGATCTACAAATATTTGTTCCTGGTGTTCTGGGTATTTCCTATGTATAATAAAAATATCTATATATGTAATGTATTGTATTAAGTATATCAGTCATCTAGTACCCATAACACAAGCTCTGCTTACCTTGGGGCTAGATGATGCTGTGTGGATTGTCCAGCAATATTTATTTATTTATCTATTTATCATCATCATCTTCCTGCCATTCCGCAACTTATTTACGGTCGCCGCGGCATGTCTTCTTCGCCCATACATCTCTATTTTCCGTCATCTCAATAGTCACCTCCGTTCTAGCCATATCATCTATCATATAAACCATCCATTGTTTCTTTGGTCTTCGTCTACTCTTATGACCATCCACATTCACACTCATATTGATCTATATGAATCCATGAACTTAGGTCAGTGTTCAAAATTTGACCATTTTGTTCTAGATTATATAGTCCTGAAACAGTTAGATTATGTCAATTATTTGTATAATATAACTTTGCTTTTAATGAATACCTATAACCTTGCATTATATAAATATTGTGAATATTTCGAGAGAAACACTCCGCTACATAGTACATAGCAAAATTTTTATTCTATGTGTAAAAACTTGTACTTGTAATTGGCCATAATAATTTTAGTAACTACTGTATCTGATTAGCTGTAAGTTTTACAAAAATCATAAAATAAAATAAAATATTAGCAGTTTGCTTCAGTTTGCTTCTTCCAGATTTCGACTATCAAATGCTTAAATATACCGACTGACCGACATATAGTTCCAGTGATTAGCGCGTTAAAACAAACAAACTCTTTAGTTCTATCACATTAAATAGTAAAGCGTATATTTTAAATTTGTATTTATATATATTTAACAATTTGCAAATCGAGTCTTGTAATACTCGTACCACAATACCCGGTTACTTTTGACTAAAGGAATAAATAATGCTAAAGATAGCGTTTGTATATGTAGCGTTACAATTATTGTTAGAGTAGAAAAGTTAAACATACTTAAAATTACAAAATACAACATAAAAACGTTGCTCAAAAAAAATACAGCAGTCGCTGTAAATAGGCGACCCCATTTTTCTCTTCGTTTTTCTTTTGCAGAAACCCAACTTACAGTTGAATCTTTAGAAGAAAATAGAGAATACAAAAGTTTGATAAAAATAATCAAATTAAAAATAATTGGTATACTGTTGCATATAGTGAAAATACAAACAAAGATATACATGTTACGTAAGAATTGTATACTTTCACTATCTGCTGAAAGCTCAATAAGGAGTAAAATAAATTTACATATGCACACCGCGCCTAGAGGAACACCCCAAACAAAAACAGTGCTTTTAAGATATTTACTTGTTATATCTCCATGGAAAACTGTCACAACTTTCACATACATCATTATACAAAACACCACCAACCAATAGTTATACACTGTCGAAAAGAACATAAACAAATAGAAATAAACAATTCTAAACTGAACGGTTGACAAAAGTTCGTTGCAGTCTTTTAAGATAATCGACATAATTATTAAACGCATCAAATTCACTAGTGTTGCACTGAGATACACGTAGTTGTTGAAATTACGAAACTTCTTGATGAGGATGCACAATGTCACTCCGTACATGAACGTTGCCAGGGTCATGGTGAAGAGAATATAGTGTACAACCGTGTAGCAGGGAATAATAATTGGATCATTGACTAAAGAGTAAAGTTCAGTGGTGTAGTTATGTATAAAGTTGTTCACCAAAAGCTGTGCCGATGCACAGAGATTATCATTTCCATTTCCCATAACTAAACAATAACACAAAATTATATATGTGCAAACGTGACTATGAACACATTGGTTATAGTGGGAACTGAACAAAATTAATGTTATTCAACTGGAATCCTGGCACTTAATATCCTAATCGATTTGGTCTCCCTTGTCTAATCAGTAGTAATGGCACTTGTAGCCTGTAAAAGCTAATGATAAAGTAGATATCGCAGGCATTGAACGACTTCATGTAATTGCTAAAATTTATAAATTCTATCTGTTGTTTAACATCATCATTTTCCTGCCTATACTCATCTTCTTCCAAACATATCTCTTTGCCTTCATCTCAATAGTCACTTCTTTCCTTGCCATAACTTTATCATAATCTTTTAATCCTTTGGTATTTCCTCTACTCTTATTCATATTCATATTTATTTGCATTCCACAATGTATAAGAGATGTTACAGAATGGCTTGGAGCTAAGTACAATCGTGGACCCTGTAGGGCACAGCAAGATAAAACTAAACTTAAATCTAAAATTAAAACAATTTAAAAATATATACAAAAATTTCATTATACTCTTACTACTTGTACATCTTAATATATATATTTCTTGTGTGCGTGTGTATGTGACTGAACTCCTCCTAAACGACTGGACCGATTTGAATGAATTTTTTTGTATGCGTTTGGGTGGCGCCCTGGATGGTTTAAATTCACAATTGGACCCGGTAGGTGGCGCTGTACGGGCAGGACGACGTCTGTTCGGTCCGCTAGTTTATTTATTTTACGTATAGGAACTTCAGCTAACTATATATAAAATAGCAGGTATTTATTAGGTACATATGTATTTATTATAACATATAACAGCCAAAAAAGACAAATAATAATAATCTTATAACCATCCACATTCACACTCATCTTTATGTACATTTGTAATTGTTTTTACTCTGATCAGTGTTTCACGATTGTCCATTTTGTACTAGATAAATTAGTCCGTAAAACAGTTATGTACCTATTTTTTTTAAATTAGCTGTTTGCCTCCATTTTGGTAACATAAATCACTAGCTTTGCCCAGCGGTCTCACTCGCTCTTAAAGGTCGTAAACAGCCCTTAACCTTCTTCCAAAATTAGGCCATTTAATGCAAAAATAATTTTTAAATTCAGCTGCTTGTTCATTAAATAAAATAACAAAAAAAATCATAGCTTTATAAAGCTTTGTAATAGAAATTTTCTTTACAAACATTATCAAAAAATATTATTTACAGAGTTACTTACTCTAATTTCAACAAAAAACTAGCAACATACATATTCGTATATACAAAATCAAAATAAAATAAAAAGGGGAGGAATACCAAATAAAAACTTTATCTTTATTATATTAGTATACATAACACTGCTGTTTAGCACATCAATAATCACTTCATACTCCTAGTCAATCGAGTCTTATAGTATCGGTACCATAATACCCGGTTACTCTTTACTATAGGAATAAATAAAGCTAAGGCCAGCGTTTGTATATGCACTGATACAATTATTGATAAGACATAATAATTAAGAGCATTCCAAATAACAAAATACAACATGAACACGTTGCTTAAAAAAAAAACCGCCGTCGCTGTAAATAAGCGACGCCATTTTTCTTTCCGTCTTTCTTTCATAGAAACCGCACTCGCGTTTGTATCTTTAGAAAAGAACATAGAATGCAATAGTTTGATAAAAATAATCAAATTAATCATAATTGGTATAAAAATACATATGACGGAAATACAAACAATGAAATATATTCTACGTATGAATTTTATATTTTTACTGTCTGCTGATAGTTCAATGATGAGTAAAATCAATCTACAGATGAAAATCGCCGCTAGAGGTACACCCCATACAAAAACAGTGCTTTTAAGATACTTTCTTTTCATATCAACATGGAACACTTTGACAATTTTAACATACATTACATAACACACCACCACCAACCAATAATTATACACTGTCGAAAAGAACATAAACAAATAAAAATAAACCATTCTAAATATAACAGTTGACAAAAGTACGTCGCAGTCTTTTAAGATAATCGACACAATTATTAAACGCAATATATTCACTAGTGTTGCACTGAGATACACGTAGTTGTTGAAATTACGAAACTTCTTGATGAGGATGTACGATGTCACTCCGTACATAAACGTTGCCAGGGTCATGGTGAAGAGAATATAGTGAGTGACCGTAAAACAGGGAATAATGACAGGCATCATGTTTTTAACACTGACTACAGTGTAGGATTCCATGGTGTCATTATTAGTCAAGATGAGCCCCAAACGTTGCACCCATGCACAGGGACTGTTGCCGTTTCCCATTATTATACACTTGAGATGCAAAATTTTAGGCAAGAGTCGCAGACGTGACTAGCAACACTATGATTATAACAGGACTGAATATTAATGTGAGTCAACGTGATTTTTAATCTATCCAGTTTCCCTTGTCTAATCAGTCGTAATGACACGGGTAGGCAGTAAAAGCCTGTGATAAAACCGATACCGCATTTATTCTATGGAACGTGAGTGTCACTGTAAATGCATCTCTGTCCAATCCTTCAGGGAATAGAGGCGTTCTGTTTTGTGTCTATGGACCTTAATTACTTATACACAGATGGGGTTAGGTTCTGGAACGATCATAACATACTCCTGTTGCTTCGCTAACGTTCATACATCTGGGGGCCCAGACAAAATCTCTTTTTATGGATTTGACATACGCTTTTGAGATGTCACTTGACTCCATTCTATATGAATTATCATTGCCATACATATTGACGTTGGCGTCTGGCGTTTTACACTACAGACTTTTTTTTTCCTAGGCCACTTGGTCATATCTGCACACTAGTTACGACTCCTGACTTTCATCATCTGCTTAGAATTTCCCCAACTATGTTGGGGTCGGCTTCCAGTCTAACTGGATGTAGCTGAATACCAGTATTTTACATGGAGTGACTGCCTGTCTGTCCTCTACAACCCAGTTACTGGGCAACACGGGCTTCTGACTACCCATAACGACTTTAAAAGATCTACAAATCAAAGCCGGGACCAACGGCGTAACGTGCTTACCGAGGCACGGAGGAGTCTCTATATGTTATGAACGGTCACCCATCCACAGACTGACCTCGGCAAGCGTAGCTTAACCTTCGATCAGCCCATGCGGTTGTTTTTATTTACCCACGATCTCCTCGACTCTTGACCACCTTTCTGATCATTATTACCAATGAGTTTCTACTCATATTTACACTATGTCACATTTTGTTAGTTGCTTTATTTAATACTCTACTGCATTAAAAAAAATGTTAATCGATGTGTGTGTGTAGCGTGTTAGCATTTATTCATGATGAATTGAATGATTGAATTTGTGGACGAGCCGTACCACGACTGCTCACAGATTTATGCCCAGTTGATGGTAGTAAGCTCACCTATCACATTCGACTTTAACATAACTGGCGAAACTTAGGTCAATAGAAACTTTATACATAATTAATTGATATATATTTATTTATACATACTTATTTAAACATATGCCAGTTACTTGACAAATAGCATACAAAAAGTTCTTCACCAGTATTTTATTACAGGTTAATAGTTACCCATTCAATGCATTCATTTCTCCAGAAGTGATCTATCCACAATTGTGTGCTGGCTAAGTCGATTTTTAAATGCATTGAAAGAGTGTACATTTCTTACACAGGACGGTAATGTATTATACAGTTCTGTTCCTTAAAAGTTACCATTTTTTGCCATAGTTGTTGTTTTAGGTAAAACTAGCAAGCTTACCCATCGTGTGTTGCGTTGACTAATTTTGTTTTTTTTTTTTTGGAATGGGCATCTCGCAGTTTATCCTTCAGGGATATGCTCAACCGAACTTTCCTGTGGGGGGCTTAATTAAAATTAAGGCCTCCAGCCAGGCGTAACTAATTTTGGTGTTATCAACGTGTTTATAAACGTTGGCTTACCCTTCGAGAAATACATGGGTCATGTTATACCGTCTGAGAATTTCTCATCCACTTGCCCGAGAACTGATGAAAACTTTATAATACCAACCATATTCCGTGCAACATTTTCTACTCATATCTATTACAGCTGTCTAGCCAGTCGACCACCATAATGGAAGCCTGAAAATAATTAAAAGTCGTTTGATGGCGTGTCATAGGCTGGCCTGGGAGTGCCTGTAGTGCCATAATGCGTTAAGGCGCGTTCACCAACAGTCGGAAGCATTTTGCTTTATACTTTGTTGATGGAGAATTTGACAGAATAGGGTAGTGTCCTTAAAAATTCTGTCTGGTCCGAAAGTTGCATTAGTTAAAAATACTGGACACGTATATTTTCTTTTGTCACGTAAATCAAAAATGTCGACGATATAGTGCGTTAAAATTTCGCGTGACGTCACGCCGTGCTACACTTTTCACGTAAAAGTGACGTCACTAACCCCTTCTTCTGAACTTTGATGTCCTATATCTTTGTCACTTTTATTGATTTGAGTAAGTATTAAATATGTGTCCATAATTTTTTGGTAATCTAATTGACGGACCAAATAGACTTTTCATATTTTTACCTAGGACACATCCCTATTATGGAAAAAATAGCGAAAAGTGTGATGATTCATTTTTGATTCCAACCTCGTAATCACTATCTTCCTAACCTTTTACTAACTATGTTGGGATCGTTTTCCAGTCCAATCAGACAGCTAAATACCAGATTTTTTACGTGGAGTTGTTCTTTTGAAGCCTCTCTCTGCAGTTGCCCAGATTTCACTTGCAAGAGTCTACATCTTTTAAGTTTCTTGACTTTAGATATGTGGTCTTTTTATGTTTTCCATACACATATTAACATCAGCCGAAGACACAGGGTAGAACTGCAAAGTAATCAGATGATGTGGTGAAGATCGTAGGAAGCCGATGGATGAGGGCAGAAGCGCCCATTCTGATCATATTTGGGAGAGTCTACGTCCAGCAGTAACGGAAATTATGATAGACAACAAAGGAAAATAAACCTAGGATATTAATAAAATAATTATACCGACATATTACCTAAGTATTTCTAATATCTCAAGGAAATTAATATCATTACCCACGATTGATTGATACGCGACAACTACCGACCACGCAAGCTCACGACATCACGATTTTGTGCGATGCAATCAAGCATTTATTAAGGTTTAAAGGCATTAAGTAAATATCTAAAACAATGTTGGTTTATTTCATTAAATACTATCGACCGCCCTGCCATTGCACGGATGCAATTACCAATTATTATTTATCATTTCATAATTTAAATAGCTTTTTCTGCCTAGCGTTTTCCCAACTATGATGGGGTCGTAGCGACTGCCTGTCCTGACTTCCACAACCCAGTAACTGGGTATCACGCTACTCCTTGCTTAAACTGGTTGTCAGAATATTGGGCTTCTGACTACTCGTAAAGACTGTCAAAGATCCACAAATAACTGTCGGGACAAACGGTATAACGTGCTACCCGAGGCACGAAGAAGTCTCAATATGTAATGAACGTTCACGCACCCTCAGATTGACCTCGACATAACCTTCGATGTACCTGTGAAGCTGGCATTATTTAGCCAAAAGTCCCCCAATAACTCGTGAAAACATTAGAAATAAATAATATTTATTTGATACAGAGGACGTGCATATTAAAAGTAAGTTGACAAATATACACTAAAGAAAGGGTCATTCAAAGATAGTGTTAGTTTATAAATGTTGCTACTTAGTGAAGTTAGTGAAGACAGAACTCCAACTATAAGTAGAACACACAGAATTGTTTGCAGTTGCGCGTCGTGCATTATGCTCGTATTACTCAGCATAATGCTGTGCTATGGGGCCAGCAACACAACGCTGGGCTTCAGAGGTTACCTTACTTCTGTGACGTATGGAAATTAAGCAGGAAGGGATATAAGTAAGTAAGCCTTTATTGTCCCTGACTGCCTCGTTGGTCGGAAGCGCTACTGGTGAACACAAGGTCCTGGATTCCATTCCCTTGACAGGTAAAGTGATATCAGGTTTTTCCATATGGAAATTCCAACTGGAAGGAAATAGGCTCGCCCCTATTACATGGGACTCAAACATCGCCGCCAAAATATGGGTGTACTATAGGTACGCCTCTGCCTAACTCTTCAGGGATTACCGGCGTGATTCTTGGTTGAGTTTTTTTTTTTTACTGTCCATTTACCAACCCACAAATACTCGTAAACTAAGTCACTGTAAACACAGTCTTACATAGGAAACGAGGGAGTGGTGGGAAGCGGGTGGGGTCGGCCGACCCATATAACGTGGATCTACTAGTTGAACCCAACTGACCCGGTTAACATAACACCGATAGTTATCTGATGTTTCGAATGAATAAAAAACATTAAAATTTGTAAAATAACTATATTTTCGGTCTTTCGGTTTGTAATTATTTATCTATGATACAATAGCTATGTGTATATGTATGTGTGTCAACTGCTTATTACCTATAAGAAAATGTTATTTTTACCGATGCAGGGACGTTAGTCGTTGAGGAGTTCTCCTGGGCCTCTCTGGTGGTATACCTTTTCAAACAATAAAGATTTTTCATAATCGTTTTGCAATTGAGGCAAAACTCGGTGAACATAAAAAAGAAAACAATATGGAAAAACACACACACAGTCAGGTCCTGGAGAAGTCGAGGGATCTCTTCAATTATTATAGGCACACCTAAAGCGATTTGGGAAATTTGGATCACCAAGGCACGGATCCAGACTTCGGGCTGAAACTGAGAACTTTCAGGTGGAAAAACCCAATAACACTTCCGGACCTGAAAATCGAACCAAAGACCTCATGCTCAGTAGTAGCGCATGCGGCCTCTGGTCCAACGACGTAATACATACACAAACACACACACACACTCTACATTTACACGCACACACACACTCACCATTTAGTTAAATTTTCTCATTATATTTCATTCTTAAGTAAATTAGTTTCTGTTTTCTTAGCCACCACTTGATTACTGTTGAATTGTCCACTTTTTATAATAATTATAATAATAATAATAAATAATAAATAATGCTGGACAATCCACACAGCATCACCTAGCCCCAAGCTAAGCAGAGCTTGTGTTATGGGTACTAGATGACTGATATACTTAATACAATACATTACATAGATAGATATTTTTATTATACATAGTAAATACCCAGAACACCCGGAACAAATATTTGTAGATCGTACAAACATTTGTCCCAAGGCGGGAATCGAACCCGCATACTCTTGCGTCGCAGGCGGACCTTCGCCCACCGCGCCACATCGGTCGTCATAATTATGTTTATCTTTATGCTTATGCTTTCTTTGTTACGGAGAATCCTTGACTCCTAAGTGACAAGCCCACACCTAGTTTAGGAGTCAGAGTACCTACCTAGTTTTTTTTGTATAATTGTCCTTTTTTCGGATTTTGTGCCGCTAATTTATAATGTTTTTGCTATTTTTGTGAAGGAGATCAGTTTTTTTATTACTCTCAATACAAAAAAAGCAGGTAACTGAACCAACTGGGTAGTAGTCGACGATTGAAAATGTAAAAAAGACACAAATTTGTATAAACATTTTATTTCTTTTAAGAATATTTCAAAAAAAGTCTAACACAGTTATACTGCAAATGTACTAAATAAAATCTATGTTTCTTTAGCTACAAATTATCAATATCTCAATATGGGTTAGGTTTGGGGTGTGGTGTTTCATAGTCAAATCAGATAGGAATGATGATAACTAAAACCGCTTAAAGGATCTAGGTCGACTTAACCTGTAACCATGTATAATTGTGACATTGTATTAAGCCTACATGTTCATAGCTTTTTGATTTAAATGCTGTTTTTTGTGTGTGTTTTTTTTTTTTTACTCACAGTGTATCGACGCGAAAGGAAGAAGACTTGTTTCACAGAACCTTATCTCAAAAAGATACAGCTAGTAATTTACCTAGCGTGGATTGCAAGTCCTGCAATTTATGATACACTAAGAGGCGACATGAATCTTTTGTGTAGGAGGCCGCTTTATTGACGTAATGCAGGTCAATGGGTACATCCAATTTTATCACACTGATGGTCTCTTTTGCCTCCTTCTTAGGATTTCCTTCACTTGACGACTTGACACTTTGACGACAGACGTGGCGCGGCGGGCGAAGGTCCGCCTGCAACGCAGGAGGTTGCTTATTCGTTTCCCGCCCTGGGACAAATGTTTGTCCGATCTACAAAGATTTGTTCAGGGTGTTCTGGGTATTTGTTATGTATAATAAAAAAAATATATATCTGTGTAAAGTATATCAGTCATCTAGTACCCATAACACAAGCTTTACTTAGCTTGGGGCTAGTTGATGCTATGTGGATTGTCCAGCCACTAAAGTCACTTTAGCACTTGCCCGGATTTTGACCCAATAACCTCGTGCACGACCACACCGATATCCCATCACAAATAAAAAAATTGTGGTGATTTTTGTACACTTATTTTTGTGATGTATTTTATACGTGCTTACTATAAATGTTAGTTTTTATTACATACAATCATAGACTCGCATCTTTTTCCCATGCAGGTTTGCCGATTTTTTTTCATTTTGATTTTTGACTATTCTGAGGAACATACACACAACTAACCGTCTAACTATGGGCCGTCGATATAAATTAAATATATTTTTTCTATTAAATATCCGTTGTTTTTGAATTTATTCGCTTTTGGTTCCGATCCCAATAGCTTTAAACAGAGCCTTCAAAAGACAAAAGATAACATGACCTACGATGACACGGCGAATTTTACGCAGATCTTGGAACGAAATAACAATTAGCATAACATCGCGCACACAAGTAATACCTAAAGTAATGGTATGACCATTACGAACACTGCATGATAACCCGCGTGGGCTGGCCGTAGGCGTGACGTGGACGATCCTAGATTCAATGCCCGACTCATTAAAGCCGACCGTCCACTGTTACTTGGGATGTGCAAGGCGATGTTACCCAGATAAATAATGCTGGACAATCCACACAGTATCATCTAGCCCCAAGCTAAGCAGGGCTTGTGTTATGGGTACTAGATTACTGATAAATAATGCTGGAAAATCCACACAGCATCATCTAGCCCCAAGCTAAGCAGAGCTTGTGTTATGGGTACTAGATGACTGATAAATAATGCTGGACAATCCACACAGTATCATCTAGCCCCAAGCTAAGCAGAGCTTGTTTTATGGGTACTAGACGACTGATACACTTAATACAATACATTACATAGATAGGTATTTTTTTATCATACATAGCAAATACCCAGAACAACCGGAACAAATCTTTGCAGATCGCACAAACATTTGTCCCAGGGCGGTAATCGAACCCGCAACCTCATGCGTCGCAGGCGGGCCTTCGCCCACTACCCCACATGGCTCGTCAAATCTGTATCTATTAGACCATATTTATAATACTAGATATTTTAAAACGTTTAGTTGACGCTTCCTGAGACCCAAGTACTGCCTTCTACTTTGGCTACAGACTAAGCATTGCCATTCAACGTGGCAATGCCGTCAGTCTTTTGAGTACTTTTCAACGGCCATGAGGATGATTTTTTTTAAATTTATTACATGTGTATAAAGCTAGCATTGAATTGAAATAAAATATTGCTATTATATTAGACCATTCCAATATTGCCACAGTCGAGTATTATTCTAATAAGCGAATGCAAAGCTGGGGCATCCATTTTTGAACCAATAAAATATTAACAATCAAAATACATAGCTTGTTAACACATCTAAAGAGGACTATTTATGATGATATAGTTGTGATTTAATAGACAATTTGAACATTTGAACAAACAACAAATTTGAACAAACAAAGAAAAAGGAGTATGTAAGGATCGTAGGAGGTGGAGTTCTGTAGTTTCTGCGTACCCCCAAGGACGCGACGCTTTCGGCCTGTCTCTCGGCAACGGTTGCCAGGGCTGCGCCGTAACGCCATCTTAGGCGGCGCGGAGCCCCAGGCTGCCAGTGCGACTGCGTCATTGTGTCAAACTTTTGTCAATTTTTAAGTCACTTTTGGTGTTTTTTATTTATTGTGTTTATTATTTTATGTTATTATATATAAGTTAAAATATAGGTAAGTTCCATATTTCCATGCTGAGCAATAATGACGACAGTAGTGATGCCGAACGAAGTGCCGGTCAACCTACCACATCGCTGGATTTCCTCGTGAGATGTCCTCTTTGTTCCCAAGCAAGGTTTTTTAAAGGTGAACGGGGCTTGAAGATACATTTGGGTAAGAAACATAAACCCCACAATGTACCTTCAAGCCTTCTCGCTTCCACAACATCCAATCCACCCACTCAACCCTTTTGGAAAACGCTAGCAAAATTTAAAACGTCAACCCCGATTTTAAAGAGAGTTCCTCGTGGCGCGAGACCATCCGTGGCATTAAGTTTAGCACGTTGTATCCGCCTCGCCGTCCGAGAGAACTCTACGATTGCTTGGGAACAATTACTCACTTTCCCATTTAGAATTCTACATGTGCAAAAAAATTTGGCAGATAAAAAATCTTTAACATCTCAAATAAAAGACAATTGTAACATTTCGGCCCAAAGTTTCGACCCTAAATTAACATCGCACCTCCCTCAAAGAGGTTTATTGCACCATGTCGAGTCTAAACTAGGCGAAGGTGACATTAGAGGAGCAGCAAGGATAATTTTCAGTAGCGATGTGGTTGCGCCGTACTCTCCAGAGACACTTACAGCTCTGGAGAGCAAACACCCCGCGCCAGCCGATGACCTCATCTTCCCTGCCCCCCCCGATCCAGTATCCAACTCACTTGTAATTACAGCTCAACAAGTGAGTGCGGCCGTGGGCTCTTTTCGGAGTGGCTCCGCTGGCGGACTCGACGGCTTAACTCCACAACACTTTAAGGACCTGATGAGTTCAAGCGCCGGGGAAGCTGGTGAGTCCCTTTTGAAGGAGTTGACGGCCCTCATCAACCTCATGCTCTCCGGCAATGTGAACGAAGACGTCATTGATATTTTGTACGGGGCAAATCTTTGCGCCCTGCGCAAGAAGGATGGCGGTATTCGTCCCATTGCCGTAGGGTCCACTTACCGTCGTACCGCAGCTAAAATTTGCTGTGCTTTCTACAGCGAAACTTTGGCCAGCAAATTCCAGCCCCTACAGCTAGGCTTCGGATCTAAAGGGGGCTGTGAGGCTGCGGTACATGCACTCTCATCATACGTCCATAGCAATGAAGGTGAGGTCATCCTTAAGGTTGACATTAAGAATGCTTTTAATTCCGTAAATAGGGACACCTTATTGACAGAAGTTCAAAAGGAAATACCCAAAATTTACAGTTTTCTTTATCAATGCTACAGGCACCCTTCTAAATTACTTTACAAGGACAACATTTTAGAATCAGCTGTTGGATGTCAACAGGGTGACCCTCTTGGGCCGGTCATTTTTAGTTTAGCAATAAATCCAATAATTCAACAACTAAATTCTAAATTCAACGTATGGTATTTAGATGACGGAACCCTAGGAGGTCATGTGGACACAGTTTTGACTGATTTAGCTTTTTTAAAGGAAAAATTCAGTTCCATTGGACTAGACCTTAATCTTTCGAAATGCGAAATTTATCTTCCCCAAGCCACTGACAGGCAGACTATCATAGCAAAATTTAACACAGTAGCACCTAACATCAAAATCATGGAGAAAAATTCTCTCCACCTCCTGGGGTCCCCAATTTTTGACGAATCCTTTCCCACTTTTATTGAGGAGAAAATACAAAATTTTAATGATGTTTCGGAAAGACTTTACAAAATTAACATACATTCGGCTTTCACACTTATTCGATACTGTTGTTTTGGACCAAAATTTACATATAGCCTACGCTCTTCCCATCTTTGGAAGCATCCACAACTTTTAGAAAAAGTAGACCAAATTATTAGAAACACTCTTTCTTCGATCCTAAATGTGGCCTTGGACGACCGAGCATGGCAGCAAGCCACACTTCCCATTCGCCTGGGTGGTCTCGGCGTCCGCAAAATTTCCAGTATAAGTTTACCGGCATTCCTCTCCTCGGTCCATAGTACCGATAGATTAACCAGGAATATTTTAGCTTTCTCACTGGTTGATTTTGAAGTACCGTGTTTGACCGATGCGTTGAACGCCTGGAAAATGGCTTGTCCCAATACGGATTTGCCCGACAACCTGTCTTCCCAGGCGCGATGGGACGTGCCGCTCTGCAGTACTATACGGAATTCTCTGTTGAACACGTCACCTAGTACTGCTGAGCGTGCCCGTCTGTTGGCCGTGGGAGAATGGGAGTCGGGCCTCTGGCTTCAGGCACTCCCGTCAGCCACCATAGGTACTATGATGGATGACACATCGTTTCGGCTCGCTACTTGTCTTCGCTTGGGTGCCCCTTGTGTTGCTCCGCATCGGTGTCACTGTGGTGAAGCGGTCGACAGCTTCGGGCACCATGGCCTGTCCTGTTACAGGAGCGCAGGACGCATAGCACGGCACGCCAGCATCAATGATATTATTCGTCGAGCTCTTGGTACCGCCGGCGTACCAGCGGTATTAGAACCTAACGGCTTGGTACGAGACGATGGTAAGAGACCAGACGGCATGACTTTGTTGCCTTGGAAGATGGGTAGGCCTTTGGTGTGGGACGCAACCTGCGTCGATACCCTTGCGCCATCTCATGTTTCAAGCACGGCAGGCTGTGCTGGCGCTGCCGCGGCGGGTGCTGAGACCCTCAAACGGCGCAAATACTGTAACCTTATTGGTAACTACAGTTTTGAGCCGTTTGGGGTTGAAACGCTCGGGTCATGGGGTCCGAGTGCACGTCATCTTTATAAAGAAATTTCTCGACGTCTGATCGACACTTCGCGTGACCAGAGGGCTGGCTCATTCTTTGCCCAAAGAATTAGTATTGCCATCCAACGTGGCAATGCTGCCAGTCTTTTGGGCACGTTTCCAGATGACAGCGATGCGGAGGAATACTTTGACGCCTGAGTGTCCTTGTCGGCTTTTTTTTTGTTTTTTGTTTTTTTTTTGTTTTTGTAAATATGTATATACCTAGTTAGTTTTATAGTATAATTGTATATATGTGAATAAAAATTACTCATTTTAAAAAAATAAAATATTTAACTTTTCCAAAAAAAATAACAAACGTCCAGTTAATTAGGAACACAACAAAAATCAATGGAGCAGGAATACTTTTGTATTTATATAGAAGATTTGATTGCAAGTTCCTTCCAAGATCCTTGCTTAACATTATGGTGAAGGGTAACAGTGGACGATTGAGGAGCTCGTGGTAGATTAAAAACAGCCAAATTGGTCGATCAAAGGTGCCGAGTTCAGATCTGGCTGGGTAACTGTTCATTACATATCGAGACTACTCCGTGCCTCGGAAAGCACGTTAAGCCGTTGGTCCCAGCTGTCATTTGAAGATCTTTGACTGTCTTTTCTGGTCGCCAGAAGCCTGAAAGTCTCTCAACCAGTCTTACCAAGGTTAGACTGGGACCCAACCCCAACATGGTTTGGAAATGGGCAGATGACGGTTACAGTGGACGATCCTGATTAGATTTTCAGACAAAGCGATGCTAAAGACACGTGCGTAGCTTGGCTTGTTGTGGACGAAAGCTTAATACGCCTGTCCCGTATCCTAGTTCAGTTGATTCATTTAAAGTTAATTAGTTAAAGCCAATTATAATGGTTAAAATGTTGGACGAGGTCAGAGTTTAATTTAACTTAGTTCAACTAGAGAGAAGGTGGAGTTAAGTGGAATTAATTAAAGTGCAGTTTATGTATTTATGTATGTATGTCATGAAAATCAAAGTCGCTTAGCAATAATAATGTGAGAATATATGTGCATATTATAATCATCTGCCGAGCCTTTTCCCAACTATGTTGGGGTCGGCTTCCAGTCTAACCGGATGCAGCTGAATACCAGTATTTTACATGGCGCGACTGCCTATCTGACCTCTACAACCCAGTTACAGGGGCAACACGATACCCCTTGGTAAGACCGGTTGTCAGACTTTCGGACTACCCGTAACGACTGTCTAAGATCTAGAAATGACAGCCGGGACCAACGGCTTAACGTGCTTTCTGAGGCACGGAGGAATCTCGATATGTTACGAATGGTCAACCTTCCACAGACTGACCTCGGCAAGCGTAGCTTAACCTTCGATCAACCCGTGCGGCTGTTTTTATCTAGCCACGAACTCCTCATATGTACATATGATAATATGTACGTATATTGTCACATTTACATCAAGGCGGTGGATTTAACGAGGTTCTAATTAACTATCATAGATAGCATTCTAGAACAGATTACTTAACTTTTTGTTGTGTGAAACTAGTGCGTGTGTCCCGACGTTTTCTTTCCAAAGGATATGGCTAAAGTCACGGTAATATTATAATACAGTATTGTAACTCGGCCGCATGTCAGAAATAAATGCCTACAGCCGCGCGGTACGTAAACATGCGTTAGGGCTGCCCGTCTCCAGAATTTTAATTACATTTGCCTACTTTCTGTTTCTATTTAGTTTTGTGATTGTAAATATCCTTTTTATATAAATAAATGAAATACTTTGTATATTTAACAGGAAGTGTTCAATAAAATACCACGTCTTTACTTTGAATTATGCAACACACATGCACCGAAGTTTTAACACAAGCGTAAGTAGGTAGGTACCCACCGTATCATGATTCATTCAGAACCGCATATAACTACCTATTTCACTCGTCTCAATAACTTTCCGTTACTCTATTCTCTTTATTTATTAATCCAAACACCTTTTTTTTCGTGAGATAAAAGGAAATACTTATCCATTAAAAAGACACACATTTTGTACCTACCTACTAGTAAGTAAAATTATTTTATAGTCTTACCTTTCAGAGTTTCCAGGTAATTTAAAAAAACTTATGTCTGGATGCGTTATTGACGAATTCATACAACCAAAAACAGCACAATAATAATAACTGATTTTTAGAGAACAAATCGCGCGGTTATTATTAAAAAAACAACACACCGTCCGTTCGACACTGCGGTACAGCCGTGACTGTCTGCGCCCCGAGCGCAACCCGGGATCGAGGCGCGTAGGTATAGCTCGCGTTTCGTCCGTTTGTATGAAGTTGGAATACTGTTTTATATATATTACCGAGCTAAAGTGTGTCACTTCGTGTGCACTAGTTTTAGTTATTATGTAATATATATTTATAGTATTTTTAAGTTTTATATTGTTAATATAGTATTGTATATATTTATATGGGCCTTGATGCCTGAAATAAATGGATAAAATAAAGTACTGCCATAAGCATGAAGACAAATTCCTCGCTAGCTCGTAACATTCAAATACTTATTCAATAATTAATTATTTCGTTTTTATTATTCTTCTAGAACTTTCGTGAATTAATCGAATTATTAAAAGATTTTTACTTGTTTTCCCATATTCTTTGTTTGTCAAGAACATAAGATTAAAAACGTTCCATTTTACGAAAAATATGGACAGTAAACCTTCTTATTAAGATAATTAAATAAATAAACAGTAGACGACCTACTGTTTATTTCAGCTTACGCATTATATTTTTAATAATATTATCAATACCTACTATTTACTTTCACTTTAAAAGAAGGTTTTTTGTCTACATTTTTATAAAATGAAACGTCTTAATCGTATGACGTTCGCCTTGACATACTCGTACAAACAATATGGAAAAACAAGTAAAAAACTTTTGATTACTTGAATAATTCATTAAAGTTCTAGGAGAATAATTAGTGAATAAATATTTGAATGTTACAAACATTTCCACGTTTTTAAGCAAAGAAACTGTGGGTGGAAAAACACTTCAATACAACGGCCGTCTGATACAACATTACAAAATGATCCATCAACACCCATCACCACTTTTCATAAAGCCTTTATCAAAAGCGCTTTAGAGCGATTCAAACTTCGGAACTCGCAAAAATTCTTGGCAAAATTATCGGCCCATCCTTTGGTACTTACTCTTTGCTCGTAAACAAGTATGTCTCCAACGTCGTCTGAGAATGATTAATGTATCAGCCCCCTCCCCTCCTCTTCCAGAGACGTGTTTACCTTGTAGAGGGTGGCTACTATTAATTAGAGTATATTATTATAAGGGTAGGTTTGGTATTGTCGTCCAATGCTTGTTTCGGTATAGTAGTCGCATGAGTGAGGTTCCAGGTTCGATTCCCAGGTCGGGTGTTAAGGAAAATTTAAAATTCTCTCGAAATTGCCTATCGCCAAAATTTACCTCACTGGTGAAACGTGATTGTACTGTAATAAGTACACTTCTGCCTCACCCTTCGAGTAATTCAGGCGTGATGTTATGTCTATCTAATTGCAGAAGTGTACTGCGTGTTCCGTAAATGCATTAAACACGATCTACATACGTTAAAACTCAATTTTATCATACTGCCATGGTCGACTACCGTAATTGAAACATAAAACCGATGGCATCCATAACGAAATCGCTATGCGTGGAATATGTGCCGAACTTTATTATGAACACTAGATGTGCCCGCGACTTTGTGCGCTTGAAATTTAATAATACATGGGTTTACGGTTTTTCCTTGGAACCCTTATAATTTCTCCAAAATAAAAGTAGCTTTAGTTAATCCTTATAACATCAGCTATCTGCCAATGAAAGTATTGTCAAAATCGGTCTAGCCGTTTCGGAGATAACTTCACTAAAATATTGTACTAGTCTTTTTTTTTAATTACATTATTATATTGTATACCGAAAACTTAATTTGGTTGAAACTGTGAGCTTATTGTTATGACTGAATAAATACAAAAAAAGAAGATTTTTGGTATAACTACTGAGTATACTTTCATAAACATTTATTAAAAAGGTGTTCTTATAAAAATTGCAAACAGACACTTCAATTTTATTTATTTGTATAGATAGTTTACTGTTCTATATTTTTTTATTGCTATAGGTTATGTGGCCATGGATGTAGAAAGTCAAAGAGTTCTCTGAATTGAGACATTTCGTTCTGCTGCCGCCCGGTTTTTTGAGGTAAAAAGTAATATATTAATCAAATAAAAGCAAAAGATTTTTTTTTTAAATAACTTTTGAGTAGCGAACTCGTGAAAAAATGATGTTTAAAAATAGAACAGACTTCCATAATTGATGGCATATACAAAATTTCTAGTCCGTGCTGTAAGTTGACCATCGAGGATTCCCACCGACGGGAGCCAGCCCTGGATGCAGCAGCTACGTCATCGTATTGTTATATTGCATCTTCACTGGATTTTCATAAGAAGGCATGCAAAAATCCAGGAAGAAAATGGATGAAGACAGCGCAGGACTGATCGTTGTGGAAATCTTTGGGGGACTCCTATTTCCAGCAATGGACGTCTTTTGGCTAAAATGGTGGTGATGTTCTAAGTTCTATAAACGTAGAAATTAGGAAAAGTGGCCGAAAAATTTGAACGCTAGGGGATTTTTTTAAAATCCAGAATCATTTACTGAACTCATAGCGACGACCGATGTGGCGCGGCGAGCGAAGGTCCGCCTGAGACGCAGGAGGTTACGGGTTCGATTCCCGCCCTGGGACAAATATTTGTACGATAAAAAAAAAACACAAGCTCTGCTTAGCTTGGGGCTAGATGATGCTGTGATTTATTTTATGGTATCAGGTTGTGCTTCCATGTCCCTTCCAACCTGTATAAAGCGCAGATGACATATAACAACACACTGGTACATACCGGTAACAGAAAATTTAATCAATCCCACCTGATTGAATGTAGCCCTGATAATTATTATTAACAAAAACACAGATATGTTAACAAGATAGAGGGAAACGTGATGTCTGTGATTAGAGTCCTCGATGCCAGTTTTCACCGAAATAGCTTTGTTTTTCCCAACACAATATGACGCCTGTATTCCCTGATTTGTTGGACAGAGGTAAATAAAATAAATAAATAAATAATGCTGGATAATCCACACAGCATCATCTAGCCCCAAGCTAAGCAGAGCTTGTGTTATGATTACTAGATGATTGATATACTTAATACTATACATTACATAGATAGATATTTTTTAGAATACATAGCTAATAAACAGAACACCCGGAACGAATCTTTGTAGATTGTACAAACATTTGTCCCAAGGAGGGAATCAAACCCGCAATCTCCTGCGTCGCAGACGGACCTTCGCCCGCTGCGCTACATAGGTCGTCAACGGACGGTCGTCGGTCGTCGTAAAAGTGCACCTATATAGTAAAACCAACATTTAGCCAGTTATGTTTATGTTAAATTATATCTCTATTTGCCGTTATCTCAAAAGTCACCTAAATCCTAGCCTATATCATCTTTCACACTATTCATCCATCGTGTCTTTGGTTTTCCTCTATCTTGTAATGTGTAGTATGTTGTGTAAATTATTTAAGAGACCTTTCTGCATCTTTGTTCTTCAAATTCCTTTGTTTACAATTGTAGTTTTTTTTTAGTTCACATGGGGTCCTGCTACTACTCCAAACGCCCTTAAACGACCAATGCAGGCCAACGAGGCACTCAAACGCAAAAATAGAACACGTAAAGCAACAAATCCGTCAGTTTTTTACGTAAAACCAAACATAAAGAGCCGACAGATTCTTGCTAACAAACATATTTAGATCAAACCGAGTGGGACTTCGTTCCATCAATCATATCCGTCGTTGACAAGCAGAACAAAAAAAAAACCGGAACTCCCAGCGGTGATCGTCATTAACGATAATTAAACGAAAATAATGCCAAAGTAACTTTACTGGTGGAAAATTAGACCTGACAAATTTTGAACCTTATTTCTTGAAGAATAAGAACGGAAATGATTTTGGGAATGGTAATCTTTGTGTGGTTGGTAGAGAACATGTGATAGGGTTGGCGATATTTGGTGGAAGCGGTAAAGTTTTTGTTTTTTTTTCAATTCGAAGGAAGTCCGATTATTTGCATGAAAAAAATACACAACGGCAAAGACAAAGTTTTGGGGTTTTTGAAATGTTTTTTTTTTTTTAATTTCGTTTTTGGCATCGTCTCCTCTCGAGGAGACGATCTTTAAAAAAAATGTTTTCCTTCTTTCTTTCTTCTTTCTGATACATGACTATGTCATAAAAAAATACGACTGCATATAATGACAGACGCCATTTTTTTCCTTACTAATAATTAAATCCATACAGCGTGTGGATCAGGGTCTTAATAATAATCTAATAATACCTCATTTGGTAAAATCCGGCAAACCGTTAAGGTTACATTACCTGCCAAAGACATCAAACACATACATACATACACTAGAAAAACATTACACCCACTTCTGAGTCCGTCGGGTAAGAATAAAACTGTAGGAATACTAGTAAAAAAAACACAGTCGATAGGGGGAGTCAGAAGCCTGAACCTATGACAACAAGTCTTACCAAGGATAGCGTTGCCCAGTAACTGGGTTGTAGAGTTCAGATAGGCAGTCGCTCCATGTAAAATACTGGTATTCTGCTGCATCGGGTTAGACTGCAAGCCGACCCCGGCATAGTTGGGAAAAAGTTAAAAATAATACAGCTTATATGTGACATAACGACACCTCATAATCCCTGAAGAAATCGGCAGAAAAATACTGAATCTGATTTTTTTTTAACAAAACACGCTTAAAAATTCTTTTGCAAATACCTGACTACACCAAGCACACAGACACACATACCTATCTACAAACATAGTTATGATTTTTTGTAGTTTCCATTGTCAAAAGTACCTATTAAAAGTAACAAAGAAATTTATAAATCCCACTGGTAATAGTGTCAACAGAAAAAAATGTAAAAGAATAAAATGTCAGCGTATTTTTCGGGATCGGCCATGATGCTTTTATCTACTTACCTCGGTGCTCACAGGAAAGTAGCCCGTATAAATTCTAATAGGCTTTCGTCGTTTCCAAGGAGTATTAAATAACTTTTTTTGGGAACTTTGTTGGGGTCGAATGTGTCTTTAAAAGATAAAATAGTTGAGATTTTTCGGTCATAGAGATTGGAAAAGAAAACAACACCAAAAAAGGTTGAATACGCTCATTTGCGTAGCCTTTTCCCAACTAATTCGGAGTTGGCCAGTTGGTTGTTCCAGTCTAACCGAGTGCTGCTGAATACCAGAATTTGTATAGGCAATTTTGTAGGGCGACTGTCTATCTGCCCTCCGCAACCCAGTTCATCATCCTCATGCCCTTATCTCCATTTATTTGAGGTCGACGCAGCATCGATTCTTCTTCCATACAAATATCTATCCACAGCCCAGTAACTAGATGAAAATGTACCCCTTGATAAGATTGGTTGTCGGACTTTCGGACTTCTAAGTTTCCTAAACGACCATAAAATCCAAATAATAACAGCAGGGACCAAAAACTAAATTTAAAGAAAGAACAAATTTAAATTGCATTATTGCATTACCTACCTATTTTTTTAAATTCTTTCTTTATTTACATAATGTGCACTCTGTTACGGGCTACGCTAGAAACTTAAGAGCTTAAGGTCGCAGCAAGTATATATAAGTACTTTTAACCTAATATATCTAAGTAAAATACTTAAAAGTTAACATTATATTGCATACCTGCTAGATATCAATATTGATCTTTACCTAACATACGACAATACCTATCATATCGAATTCGTTAGTTAGTCATTCCAATTTTAACACCCTCTTATTTATTTTTTCACAGCCACCAAATCATTCAGCCTACATCCCAACATGTCAACCATAACCGAAACATCCGAACGCGATCACTCGCCGCCCCTGATTGGCTGCCACGTTCCCGCCAAAAACGCCAAGATGAATGACAGCTGTCAACTTAACCTCAACAATTTGTTAGGTGACATGTTCTGGAAACAAATTATTGTCGCTTATATTAATTGTTTAGAAGTGAAGAATGAGATTTTGTTTATTTTAACATGGTGTCTTTTAAGTGCGAAAGACTGTCACTGTCACGTAGGTAGTTTTTCTGAACGTTTAAGTATGTTGATTATACTGATAACCATGCTTCTTCCTACAAATGAAATCTGGACTTACCGACATTAAAAATACATTGTACCTTTTTTTTTGGAATGGGCATCTCGCAGTTTATCTTTCAGGGATAGCTACTGCTCAACCGAACTTTCTTGTGGGGACATAATTACGAATTAAAGCCTCCAGCCAGGGCGTAAAAAACTTAAAAGCTTAGCGTCCAATCGCTAAGGGCACCTCCTGTGGGGTACGAGCCTCGGCTTAGGACGTCGCTGGGAGAGGACAGCAAGGGACGGGCTGGATCTAATAGATATATAATTTAGGGACTAATTTAAATAACTACTGGCTCGAGCAAAGGGTCGGGGGCATTGACGGGGTTGTCGCGACAGGCCTCTGCAGCGAGGACGGAATGACGGCAGTCTGTATTGCGAACAGTGCTGGTGGCCCTACTGCTCTACTAGAGGAGAGTGATAGGAGTCATCAGGCTCTGTTAATGTGATTGTTCCTTTTGCTCATTACCTGAATGCAATATAGTTTCTGGGCAAAGACCAAAAGGGCAAGCATAGGGTCCAGGTCTCTATATTTTTGGGACATTGCCAAGCGGTTGATGGATTCTTGACGTTACCAGAGGGCTGACCTTTTAAGCAGTTTTCCAATTGACAGGGATGCGAACGTATTATTTAATGTCCTACAATTATTTTTGTAAGTCTATGGGCAAACAGAATTTGCCTTACAAAGTACGA
Source organism: Phlogophora meticulosa (assembly GCA_905147745.2). NCBI lineage: Eukaryota > Metazoa > Arthropoda > Insecta > Lepidoptera > Noctuidae > Phlogophora > Phlogophora meticulosa. Next base: position 10,453,330 of record LR990542.1, on the reverse strand, counting down.
GTTACGATTCTATTTCCACCCTAACCGCTCCCTCGATGTTATTTTTAACAACTTCACTATGACATGGCGGTGATTACACCATGGGGTGCCCATGGGCTTCTTGTCACGCGTGTTCTATTAAATTAGAAGCCGCTAAGCGATCGTGGCACGAACCAATCAGATTGGACGGCGAGGATGACCATTCGTTTGTAACTTGCGGGTTAAGTCTTGTGTAGAAAATATACATTTTTATACAAGTCTAAGTTCTGCATTATTGACGAACGTAAAAACGCTAAAAATGCAAGGAAGAATGAAACCCAGGAATAACTGTCCTCCAATACGCCCACCCTTCACCATATAATAGTCTTTCGTTTCCTTTGCTGGGAAGAAGAAGTATTGCAATAAATAACAAACAACAATCTTGAAAAAACTAAACTTGAAATAGAATGCTTAGTAGTTGACATCATCAAACAAAGAAAACCAAAAGCTTAATATCTTTGTAAATGATTATATTTAAAATTGTTTGCCACGTATCAGCTAGCATACACCAATATACCACTATAGCAGCATCACCGCCAGACCACGAAGCTATTCCAGTAATGGTCGTACATCATCGGCTGTCTCCATCGCGCCTTGCGATCCGTTTGCGAAAGAAAGAAAAAAATGTCCGCCGCTGCCCCAAGCTCTCTCGCGCTTACTTGCCTAGAATACCTACAGCTAAACGCCGCGCGCACGTAAAATCATATCAATCATTGACTTCCTAGCTTCTATCTGCTGAGCTTCCTTATAACTTTTTTAATGTTCTTTCATCTTTCCGTCTACTTTCTAAAGTGTTCCTACTCTTGTGTATTCGTATTTAACATCTTTCAAATATAACCGTTCTTTGAGAACTTTGGACTTTTATTTGGTGGATTTTTATTCCCTTCCCCTATGGAATCACGGCTTGAATTTATGAATGTAGGTACCTTTGTAATCATCATCATCATCCTCCTGCCCTGATCCCAATTTATTTGGGGTCGGCACAGCATGTTTTCGTCTTCCATACATCTCTACTTGCCGTCATCTTAATAGTCACCTCTTTTCTAGCCATATCAACCTTCACACAATCCATCCATCTTTACTTTGGTCTCCCTCTTCTCCTGTAACCCTGCACATTCATACTCAAAACTTTCCCCACAACATGGTCATCATTCCTTCGCATTACATGCCCATACCCAACCGATTTCCACACAAATTGTCGGTCACAGGCACCACTTGCAGACTTCCTCTTACATACTCATGTAAGTATCTTGTATGGTTACAATAAAACCAGGGCTAGCAAGATGACCAGACACCACAAGCAGCACTCGTTGACGCACGTAAGGAAAAGATCAGACATGGTATTCATGGCGCACTTAGTTAATAAGTTAATAATGCTTTTAGTGACTATGTACAGTAGACCAAGCGTGGGTAGTAATAAAGCTTTAATGTGGTGGGGGGTTCCAATAAAATAGAAGACCAGCTTATACCGATTTTGTTATCACTGCCTACGTAGCCTAACATTCTGTAGTACCATTACGAACACTCAAAGATAAGGGAGACGTAACAAAATCGATTTTCATCCAAAGTGCCGAAAAAGCTATATTACATTAGTTTGTTTCCGTTCCTGGTAAAGTGAAGTTGCATTGAAACTTACTTACAGAAGTGTTGGAGGATACATTTATAACAGTAGTCTCCATCCCTGTGTTCCCTTGTGAATGAAATGTATAGTGTGTGAGTGTTCGCTTAACTTAACTAAAAGTCGTTTCCTCAAAAGAAAATCCTCTCAATGGTGAGTCGAAACAGGGAAAATCTGTTCTGGTGGAGATTAACCAGGATTCCAGCCTGGAGTGCAAGTTTGGTGCGGTTTTACAAACGTTGGGATATCTGATATAGTGTCCTGATGACTGCATGCTGTAGGATTTGATGGCGCCAGACTCGAACCTGACCTTTGGACAAACTCAATATAGATTACTTGACAAGTTAAGAAGATCGTTATGGCTAATGCAGAAACTAGTGAACCCATCTCCATAATGAATGATACCGATGATAGTGAGGAATACCAATTTAGTAACAGCTATGAGGTCGTACACTATCTTCAGTTATCCGTTAGTCTGTGTACGTTCATATACGGGGTGACGTCGTGGTGCCTCATCAGGAAGTTTCGTAACTTCAACAACTATGTGTATCTCAGTGCGGTCTTTGTGAATATAACGCGTCTGATCATTGTTACTATTTCTTTAATGTTGTCCAATCTGTATATCGCAGTGCTTGTACGAATCTGGGACGTAAATTTTGCTATATATGTAGTGCTATCGACGGTGTTTAACTATTGGTTAGTAGTGATGTGTTATATGTTCTACGTTGACATTGTAAAAGTATTTGACAGAGATATCAAAAGGAGATACCTAAAAAGTTTCATCTTTGCCTGGGTCGTGCCTACGATAGTATTACTCGTTTCTAGATTGATTTTTCTGTTCGTGGAACTAGCAACAGACGGTGACAAAGAACAGCTACTTGAAAACTACTACGATTTTTGCTTTTTCATCACTTGTAGCGTTATACCGGCCATTATTAACTTGGGCCTCTTCATGAGACTCGTGTACTCGTTGTTTCTATGCCAAAATACAATTGCGAGTGTCATTCCAAAAACAGAACGAAGAAAAGAGAACTTGAGACGTTTATTAACAGCGACTGTTATGTTTCTGTTGAGCAACGTCTTTGTGTTGATGATGCTTCTTTGGAGTGTCCTTAAAGTTTCATACTTAATACGTTCTATTACGCTCAGCTTTCAAATAGCATTAATTGCGATATTCGTTCCTTTAGTGAAGAGTAACAGGGCATTATGGTACGAATATTATAAGAATCGATTGAAAAGAACCATGTCGTGATATTTGTCGGTCATGTCAAGAAGAAATGGTCTTCATCAATTAAAATAATATACAGTTTGATGTTACTTTGATGTAAACGGGTAACTCAAAAGTGTTGTTTTGACGACCGATGTGGCGCGGCGGGCGAAGGTCCGCTTGCGACGCACTAGGTTGCGGGTTCGATTCCCGCCCTGGGACAAATGTTTGTACGATCTACAAATATTTATTTCGGGTGTTCTGGTATTTGCTATGTACAATAAAAAATATAATTATCTATCTATGTAATGTATTGTATTAAGTATATCAGTCATCTAGTACCCATAACACAAGCTCTGCTTAGCTTGGGGCTAGATGATGCTGTGTGGATTGTCCAGTAATATTTATTTATTATTTATTTATTTATTGAGATTATAATAATACTATACTTTATTTCGGATATAGAAAATCCTAACAAAAGAATTAAACAAAATGATTTTGTCTCTTTATTTCATTAAAATGATACAATTATTAATATATGAAGAAATAAAATAAAATAAATAATCATAGGGTATCAAAAAATTCATCCGCATCGTTGTCAACGGGAAAAGTGCCCAGAAGGCTGGCAGCATTGCCATGTTGAATGGCAATGCTGATTCTTTGGCCAAAAAAAAGGCCAGCCCTCTGGTCACGTGAAGAGTCGACCAAACGTTTCGCGATTTCTCTACAAACTAAATGGGCACACGGACCCCATGGCCCTAGTGTTTCAACCCCAAACGGCTCAAACATATAACTTCCAGTTAGATTGTAGTATTTTCGCCGTTTGAGGTTTTCTGCACCTGCAGCAGCCGCACCTGCACAGTCCACCGTACTAGGTAGATCGGATGGCGCAAGGGTATCGACACATGTTGCATCCCACACCAAAGGCCTACCCATCTTACAAGGTATTATGGTCATTCCATCTGGTCTATTACCATCGAATAAACAAAATAAATTAACTTAAAATATCGTCCCCTCTTAATTCATATATTTTCCCTCAGCACCAGGCCCGCAGGCATACCTGCTGGACTAGTGCATCAGGAAAGGACAGTCTGGTTTCTCAGCAACTACCTTCAGGATGCTATTGCAGCCTCCACGTATCCTATGCATCAAGGAAACCGTTCACTTGCGCATGATAGCCTCAAAACTATCCTTAGCCTGCCTTAGCAAACATAATTATGACTATTGTGTCTTGTGAAACCCAACGAACGACAATGGATTAAGCTTTGATTGTAGCTGTTCAACTAATTGACTGATCGATCGAAGTTATGATTTGACTTTTGGATTTTCCAATTTTCCATTATCCATATACTTATCACACGTACCATGTGCTTCTTATTGTGCATTAATTTAGCTGCTGAATTGATCTTTCCTAAATCCAGATTCATTTTCATTAACGTCTGAACGAACATAAACCCGCAGTTTTATTGCTACATTTCAAACATCAGAGGCATATAATTTTGGTTATGAATCATTTTTCACACGAATTTTCTTTCTATTTCTCTCTGTGTTTCTATAAGATTTTTTTAAATACATCGACACACAAAATCTTTTGCCGGTCATTTTTATCATTACAAATTATTCAAGTGAAGCAATGGATGATGCTCCTAGCATTATCTTCGGCTTTGATAAACTGGATACCAGAGCCATTATGAACAGTACGTGATAAGGCAAGTTAATCATATAAGCGATCAAATGCTTTCATTAGTTTATTTCTGTTCCTGACCAAGTAATGTTCTATCTAAAAGTTTTATTCAGGCGATTTAGTTGATCGTCACATCTATAGATATTTGAAGTGTACACAGAAGTGAGAAGTTAATCCTTCAAGATACTGCTACAGTGTCTGAGCATAGGCACTATTGTGAAAGCTCATCATGGCTGATTTCGACAGCGTCGATTCCAACTCTTCAGCGAACCATAGTAATAGTTTAGATGATTTTGGACATGTTTATGTGATCGGACACTGTGCCCAGTGTGCTATAACTCTGATTTCATTCATATACGGGGTGACATCGTGGTGCCTCATCAGAAAGTTTCGCAATTTCAACAACTACGTGTATCTCAGTGCGATCCTCGTGAATATACTACGTCTAACCATTGCGTCAGTTCCTCTTATTAGTTTTGAAGCATATATCGCAATGCTCCTCCGATTCTTTAGTTTATACTTTTATACCACTATATTTTTATCGACAGTCTATAACTATTGGTTAGTGGTGATGTGTTACATGTTTTACGTTGATATTGTAAAAGTGTTCGACGGTTATAGTGAGCGGAAATATATTAGAAGCACCCTCTTTGCCTGGGGCGTGCCTCTTGTAGTACTGTTGGTTTGTAGATTGATTTTTCTATTTATAGAATTAGCACTACATGGCAATAAAGAGGTATTACATTATTTTATTGTACTAGTGTGTGTTTATATCACATGCAGCACTGTGCCTTGCATTTTGAACGTAATCATTTTTATTAAACTTGTTTATACTTTGTTTCCTTGTAAAAAAACAAGCGCGTGTGTGGTTTCTAAAAAAGACAGAAGGAGAGAAAATTTGAAACGTTTATGTACAGCGACAGCTATGTTCATCTTAAGCAACATCTTTGTGTTAACTTTTATGTTATGGAATATTCTTGGACTTTCATACTTAATACGAGCTTTATCATTAAACATACAAGTAATAGCACTTGCGTTATTTGTTCCTTTAGTAAAGAGTAACAGAACATTATGGCACGAGTATTATAAGAATCGATTAAGTAGACCATGTCATGATTTCTGTTGTCTTGCTTGTCGATATGTATCTTAACAACAATAAACAATGTAAACTATCCTCTGGCAAAGTGCATCAATTCGATAATTCTAAGGTAGTTGTTACATCCATAGATGAACGTCGAAATCGTAGGTGTAACAAATCGGGACGATTGAAAAAATAAATGTCTTTTATTTAATAATATTAATTATTTTATCAGATGTTAGGGCTATATATCTCTGAAACATAACTAACAAACGCAAAACATACAATATGTGCATAAAGATAAAATAAATAAAAAATAACTACAAATTTGTGTTTCATGATTTACCAAAAAAATATTGAGTAATATGGACAAAATAACACCAGTGCCCGCCTTGTACATAGACTTAAGCAAGGCTTTTGATTACGTAAATTTTCATATACTACTGAGAAAGCCTGAGATATATGATATTAGGGATAGCAGGTAATCAAAATTTGATAAAATCTTACATCAGTAATAAAAAGATAACAGACAACGCAAGTTGCTAAAATATATCCCAAAACAACGACTGAAAGTATCTTCAATTAGGCACCCAGAGAGTTTCGTTTAGGTGTCACTCAAGGTAGTGTATTAGGTACATTAATTTTTCTTGTCAAACTAACCAACCAACGCTACCATAAGACATACGATAAGACACGATAGAACACGTGGCGATATCAATTAACATTAGAATGTCATGTATATTGTCCTCGGGAACAGTACTTTTTACCCTATGTCCGTTTATGTACACCTTGCAACGTATATGCCAAACTTCAGGATGATCGGTTCAGTAGTCAAGGTGTAAAAAGCCAAGAAACAAACAAACAAACTTACTTTCGGATTATATAAGGTAGGAAACTATTAAATTAAAAGAAACAGAAACGATCTGTAAAGTGCCCAAAATCAGCTCCAATTACATTAATTCGATAGTGTCGCTGTTGAAGCAGTGTTCGATCAGAAATCTGATCTGTTATAACATTCATCGACGCACTAAACCTGATGTTGATCATTACACATTAATCAACTGAAGCAATGGAAACCGCACCTGACATTATCATCGGCTTTGATAAGCTAGATACTGGAGCCATTATAAGCAGAACCCGATAAGGCAGAATAATCGTGAAAACGGTCAAATGCTTTCATTAGTTTATTTCGGTTCCTGATAAAGTAATGTCCTATCAAAAGGTTTTGTAAAAGCGATTTAGTTGACAGTCACATCGACAGTTCGTACACAAAAGTGAGAAGCATATATTAACAAAAACTGCATCTGAGCATCTGCCAATTGATGAAGCTCACCATGACATACGACAGCAGCGTTTCCAACACCACGATAAGTCATAGTGATGCTTTGGAGGTTTCAGACTATGTTTCTGTGATCGGACACTCAGTCCAGTGTGCAATGACTCTCATGTCGTTTATATACGGTGTGATATCGTGGTGCCTCATCAGAAAGTTTCGCAAATTCAACAACTACGTGTATCTCAGTGCGATCCTCGTCAATATGTTACGTTTATTCGTAGTTTCACTTCCTTATATTAGTGGCGACGCGTACATCACTGTTGTAGTAAAATTCTATAATTATTATGTTTTCTCTTTCGTACTTTTAACGTCAGTGTATAACTATTGGTTGGTGGTGATGTGTTATATGTTTTACATTGATATTGTAAAAGTGTTCGATGGTTATGGTAAGAGGAAGTATCTTACAAGCGCCCTCTTTGCCTGGGGAGTGCCTCTGTTAGCAGTGCTAATAGGCACATTAATTTTATTACCTGTACATTTTGCAACAAATGGTGAAAAAGAGTTTTTTTTATTAGCGATTGTCTTAATTACCGGTTATATCACGTGCAACATTTTGCCTTGTATTATGAACTTGATCATTTTTATTAAACTAATTTATAGTTTATTTCCTGGTAAAGTAACCAGCGCTCGTGTAGTTTCTCAAAAACACAGAAGGAGAGAAAATTTGACACGTTTATGTACAGCGACAGCCATGTTTATGTTAAGCAACATCTTTGTGTTAACTTTTTTGTTATGGAATATACTTGAACTATCATACTTAATACGAGCTTTATCATTAAACATACAAGTAATAGCACTTGCGTTATTTGTTCCTTTAGTAAAGAGTAACAGAACATTATGGCACGAGTATTATAAGAATCGATTAAGTAGACCATGTCATGATTTCTGTTGTCTTGCTTGTCGATATGTATCCTAACAACAATAAAAAATGTAAACTATCCTCTGGCAAAGTGCATCAGTTCGATAATTCTAAAGTTGTTGTTACATCCATAGATCAGAGTAACCGAGAGTTATGCCACGAGTACTTTAAGGATCGATTGAATAAGACGATGGCGTGATTTTTGTTGACTTGCTGGTCTAAAATGTACGCGTACGTCTTAATTTGCTGACCCGGACTCATGCCATTTAGAGACAAATGCGATGAAATGGTACACAAGGAAGAAACCCGAGAGCCATCTTTCACACACATTTACGACATAATTTTATTTTATTTTTATTTATTAAAGGGATAACAAACAGCTACAACATACATATAGCATTCATAAAATATCTAAACCTATAAAACAATGCTGCAGCCCACTACATTATCCACATATAAACTATTTTATAAACACAGTGAGCCACTAAAGAGCAATAACACAGTTCAATTAGAGCTTAAGAAAAAAAAAATTGACTTATCATTAATCGCGATTTCATTAATTTCATAATTCATTTTATGATAATTTAAATACGTTTTTCTCGCAAGTGTGTCAAAAACGCGCCGTTAAATACGCAGAAACCTTTCTCATTACCCGCTTGTATCAAAATGCTATCAAATGGCTATTTTTAGAATGTCGCTGATATTATTCTGGTGAAACAATGAGTACGATTTCATGATGAGGGTCATCTACTAACGTAATTATGGCGTATACTGATAAAGCAAGATAATCGAACACATTTGGTAAAGTGCCCGAATCCTACTCTAACCACTTTAGTTCGATTCTGTTGTTGTTGAAGCAATGTTCGTCCTGAAAATATAATACCAACAAATAAATACCAATTTCGACAAATCTGTTGAGTCACACCCGTCAAGCTTACATCTGTGTACTAGTGCACAATAATAGAACATAACGGCACTAACTGTGTGTTGATACAGATTCTGAAGCTCGTCATGGATGCTGATGTCACCAGCACAATAATCATGAAAGTGAGTGATGCCTACATCATTATACACTATGTCCAGTGCGCCATGACCCTCGCTACGGTCATGTACGGAGTGACATCGTGGTGCCTCATAAGAAAATTTCGAAATTTTAACAACTTCGTGTATCTCAATGCAACCGTCATGAATGTGATACGTGTCGTCGGTCTGACACTAACTTTAATCAGTGACGGCAAATTTATGAATGCTTTCTTTGCTCGATACGTACATTTCTATTTATTTTTCTTTATGTTTTCTACTACTGTGTATAACTATTGGTTGGTTATCATGTGTTACATGTTTTACGTTGATATTGTAAAAGTATTTGATGATAAAATCAAAAGGAGGTATCTTAAAAGCGTGCTCTTTGCCTGGGGTGTGCCTTTGATAGTACTGAGTATTTGTACATTGCTCTTCTTCTTGATTGACCATACTGCAGAAACTGATAAAGAAAGAATACTAATGGTATTCGTGCGGGCTTGTATGTGGATCACGTGTTACGGTCTACCTGCCATTATCAACTTGATACTGTATATCAAACTTGTGTACTGTCTGTTTCCTTGTAAAAATAACAACACTAGTGCCATTATTTCTAACAGAGAAAGAAGGAGACAAAACTTAAGTCGGTTATTTACAGCTACGGCTATGTTTGTGTTAAGCAGCGCCTTTTTGTTGATGTTTCTTACTTGGGATTGGTGTAACCCTTCAGACATTGTTCGAGCTCTTTCATTTAGCTTGCAAGTAGTTGTTCTTTCGTTGTTGCTTCCTTTACTGAAAAGCAACCGAGCATTATGGTACGAGTTTTATAAGAATCGATTGAAAAGGTCTATGACGTAATTATTTCGGTTGCGTCAAGAGGATGGGCTTCTAATGTCAATCAACTAGTATCGTTATCATTAGCAAAGTTTATTGGTTTAGCAGTAACCACAAACATCTATTTAAGTTCTTCTGAGGGTGTTGTTACTCCCACACTACCGACGTCTTGATCAGCGTCGATTGCAGTGTTATATGAATAGTGTAGATTAATTTTATTTATTTATCGTAGCATCTTTTTAAATTTAGTAAATATGTTAAAAGTTGATGTGTTTCCTGAGAGTTAGCATTGTTTTAAGATAACAACGCTAACCAATGAATTTCCAATAAGTGACCATCCAGCAATTGGTTCAGAATATCGGCCTATATATATTGTAAATAGCGTGAATGACCAGATACATGAACATAAACGAACAGTAGGAGTACATGTAAGATCGTACCAGGTGGTGTTCTATAGTCTCTGCCAACAACCATAGAAAAATAAAGGTTTAAGTTTGTATATGTATGTGAATATTTTAATCAAGCAATGCGACATTCACCGTTATCATAGACTATTATTGACCACTGGCTCAATAACAAACTCTGCTGATAAAGCTGGTTAACGAAATCGATTAGTCGAGTGGCCAAAATCTGGTTTAATTACATTTGCTTTGTTATCCTTATTACTGTTACGATCTGAAACCTTTATTATTTCACCGGCTCTGTTGGGAGATACACCTGTTTCTATCATCTGCAGTTTTGCTTTCAAACATTACTCAAATATCTGAGTGTTAGCACCAAGTTGGACTATCATCATGGCTGTTGTCAGCCCAAGTCAACTCAACGAAAAAACGTGTGAATCTTACGTGGACAAAGCTCCAGTGTATTTGATTGTACACTCCATTCTTTACGTCTTCTGTTTGGTTACCTTCATATATGGAGTGATATCGTGTTGTCTCATCAAGAGATTCCGCAATTTCAACAACTACGTGTATCTCAGTGCGGTCCTCGTGAACATTTTGCGTTTAGTCATTGTATCGGTTACTATAGTTCATTGTAATCGGTATATTGACGCACCCGGTGATTACTTAAGTTTATATAAGTTTTTTACTATGTTTCTAACTATAGTTTATAACAATTGGTTGGTGGTGATGTGTTATATGTTCTACGTTGACATTGTAAAAGTTTTCCACCAAGATATTACAAGAAAATATCTTAAAAGCTTCCTCTTTGCATGGGGCTTGCCTCTGATAGTATTGGGCATTTGTAGATTTATGTTATTATTCGTTTCTATAGCAGAAGAAAATAATAATGCAGATGTACTAGTTAGTATTGTTGGCTGTTGCATTTTAATTACGTGTTTCATTTTGCCTGTGATTACAAACTTGATAATGTTTATAAAACTTTTGGCATCACTGTTTCCCTGTAAAACTACAACCATACGCGCCGCTACTAGAAAAGAGAAAGCCAAGGAAACTTTGAGTCGTTTATGTACGGCTACAGTTATGTTCGTATTCAGTAACATTATTGTATTGACATTCGTATTGTGGGATTTATTTGCACTTGCAGAATTAATACGAGCTGTTACACTTTGCTTACAAGTTACTGTTATATCATTATTCGTTCCTTTAGTCAAGAGTAACCGCGCAGCATGGTATGCGTTTTATGAAAATCGATTGAAAAGACCTTTTCGGGATTATTATTGTTGTGTTGTTTGCTGGTAAAGACATGAGAATGATCTATACTAATGTAATAAAGGTTAAGAGTTTGTTATATTGCATTCTATCTGTAACGCCCAATGGGGATTGAAAAAATATTAGTGCATTTGATAGCCCTATTTTTCAAGATGCTTTTTAATATCACGCTACGACTTGCCTTAGAATCGTGTGAAACTGCAGGGTACAGTTAATTGTTTGATAACAATGTATTTAATAGTCAGCATCAGTAACAACGACCACTTCTTATGTCACCATAAGAAGTGATTTTTGTTACTGTTATGTTGTGATGACCAACAATGATATTGTGGTCACCAACATGACGTCAATCATCATCCTCTTCCTGCCTTTATCCCTACTTATTGGGGTCGGTGCAGCGTGTCTTGCCGTCATCTCAATAGTCACCTCCTTTTTAGCCATATCATCTTTGATTTAATTCATCTATTCATGTAACACTTAATAAACGTCGTCTTTTTGGGTAAAATACCTCGTCAGAATTATTGATGTATGTGGTCTTTTTACTGGACATTTGTGTAATTTTTTTCGATAAGTATATTCAAGAGAGCTATCTAGCGGATAGCTTCTTTGCTTGAGTTGAATACTGTTACTTTTTCTATCCTTTTTGTTTAGTATAGTTTTTTGCGTGTTTAAATGCTAGTAGCCATAAATTTGTATTTAAAACTACCAGCTTTTTTTTTGCTGTCGTAATGTGTGTAAATAAAATTTGGATACTTATTAAATAAAATAAGTGTAAATAAAATTTAGATACTTATTTTAAGATATTGTAACTAGTTTAATAATTAGATTGGAAATGTAAGAAATCTCCTCACTATGCGTACTGTATTCTAGTCTACCTACAGTCTTCTGTATCTGACTCTTAATCCTCGTGTAAATCGATTGCTATTATTGAGACTAGTGCTCTTACATTAGCTCTCAATACAATGTCAGATTGCACAGGCAGTAATGATTACCTCTGTAATGTAAATTTAGATGTAAGACTGAAAGTGTTTCTTATATATTCATCATATTCTAATCTTACGCTCACTGTATACAATTAAACATTGGTTTGTATATTGTGTATTTTTTTAAACCCACGTTTAACTCGATATCCCGCCCCTATCCCATCTTCTCTGTCATCTTACACTTTACCCGGGTCACTTTTCACAGAATCTATCTGTAAAGATCTCTAATCCTTTATGATCAGGAAGAAGAAGAAAGATCAAGTCTGAAAGTGGCGCCTGTGACCGAAAAGTGGTGTGGAAATTGGTTGTCATGATATGGCCATGTGATGCGAAGGAATCATGTTGTGAGGAAAGTTTTGAGTATGAATGTGGAGGGTTAAGAGTATAGGGAGACCAAAGAAACGATGGATTGATTGTGTGATAGATGATATTGCGAGGATGGAGGTGATTTTTAAGGTGATGGTAGACAGATTTATGGGAGAAGAAGACATGCTGCGCCTACTCCGAATAAATTGAGAGAAGGGCAGGAGGATGATGACAATTCTCAAAACATGGTACTCATTCCTTCGCATCACATGCCCATACCATGACCGCTTTCCACGGCACTTCTCGGTCACAAACGCGACTTTCAGCCTTCCTCTTACATACTAATTTCTAATTATTTATTTTAAACTCTTGTACTATCATTACAGGTTACAAACCTAATGCGATAGCTAAGACTAATTTTAATATTATTTTAAACAGTTAATAATAATATTACAACACAATAGGTACATTAAATAATAAATATATAAATATAAATAATATATAAATATATTAATACAAAATTACTGATAACTAAAACTATACAACCTAACCTTATACAAAAATTATTCTATCCATTCGCTTAACTCCACACATCCCCCTCAGCATTCTTATTTCAGCTGCTTGCAACTGCCTTTCATTCATCCCCTAAAGTAAATTTAATAATCCTACTGTTATGAATTAGAATACATAATTTCATTTTTAAAATGTCATTTACATTTAATTAAATAAAGGCTAAGTCTTCCTAATGGTGTAATTTGGACCTCACTCCAAATAAATGGTTCTCAAAAATGTTTTTACCTACATATTTTTTCTTAAATTCTTAATACGGTACAAACGTTTTTTCTCTTACCTAATTAAACATAGGTACCTTAATTATAAATGATAATAGGTCATGATGGCCCAGTGGAGGTCATGATAGCCCAGTGGTTTAAGCCTCGCTTCTTGTGCACGAGGTTGTGGGTTCAAACCTCGACAAGTACCAATGTGAGTTTTTCAATTCATATGTACTTTCTAAGTTTATCTTGGACATCACTGACATCGGTGAAGGAAAACATCTTGAGGAAACCTGGACTTATATAATTAATATAAGTCTGAAATCGCCAACCCGTCTTGAGCAAGCGTGGTGATAAGTGCTCGTGCCTTCTCTGTATGAGAAGAGGCCTTTGCCCTGCAGTGGGACAGTAATAGGCTGGTACTGGTACTGGTAATAGCCGCCCGGGTCAACCTTAAAATGAGCTACGCTTGCTGCGGTCGGTTTATGGGTGGGTGAATATTCGTTGTATACCGAAACCCGTCCGTAACCCAAAAGGTACGTTAAGCGGTCTGTTGGTCCCGGTTGTCATTCACAGATGTTTAATAGTCGCTCCGGGTAGACTGAAACCCGAAACCCGAAAGTGTAACGGCCAGTGTTACCAAGGAGTATTATTTATTTATTTAATACTTTAAGCACACAAATGTACAGAGGAAATGTTCTGCCAGTCAATCGTATTTACGTACGTATACCCATCGTATCGTGTTACCCAGTTACCGGGTAGTTTAGATTAGATAGGCAGTCGCTCCATGTAAACTGAAGGTGTTCAGCTGCATCCCAAAATTGTCTTGCTGCCTGTGATACAGGTATATCTTACCTAGTAAAGTACGAGCATTAAAATACCTTTGTAGATTATGAGTAAGTCTAGAATAAATTATTATTTTTGCTAGCTAGGATTTCTGGTTACAGACATTTAAGTCTCGACATTTAATTCTCCTAAAGAATTTAAGTTTCACAAATATACGAACAAATTTGAATATAAAAAACTAATCATTGTTCTTCGGCACTCGTACTTACAATAAAATTGATATAATGTAAGTTTTTAATATTACACTACTATTCTTTCTTTATTTTTCTTTAAAAAAAAACATTGCCCCTCACTAGGAGTTTCTCCTGTGTCGTGGGTGCCTCTACCAACATTCAAACTCATCAACTCACATACACAAACAGCCAGACGCGGAACAACTTCCTGTAGGCCATACAAATATTTGTTCCGTGCGAGAATCGAACCCACGATACGCGGCGCAGCTGTCGATCGCTCAGTCACTGCGCCAGTATGTTAGTAAACAATATACGTATTACTAGTGTTAGTAGTTAAAATAAAATTGTGGAAAACACAGAATAAATAGCATTGTGAGAAGGACCTCCCCAAATTAATGTTTGGTGATTGTCCTTCTTATAAAACTTTTAATAATCGGTGAGTCAATACTCTCTGCCATAGTAAATAATAATAATATATTTTTGAGAAAACCAGTGGCCCACATTAGCCCTGGATCGAAACAACTGGAAGTCATGGGGAGGCCTTTACCCGGCAGTAGATTACGCAAGCTAACAATAGCAATATATATTTTGGTTGGGAAAAGGCTTGACAGATCTTGATCCATTATATAAAAAGATCTAACTTTTTAATTACGTAAGCTATTTATTTATGTATTAAAAATTTAACATAAATGGAAATACTGTACAAAGACGAGCTTAATCCTTTAGGTATTTTCCACCAGTCTACCTTAGGGTGATGCAGAGACAGAACATGGAAGGTGCAACATGGTAAAAATTGCTTGTTACTAAAATATCTTTTATCATTATAATTTTATCTGGATTTAAACGGTGATAAACCACCATGGTGGGGTAGCTGGTACAGAGGCCAGCGCATCAAGCTACCCGTGTCAAATTTATTTGATAGGTTTCCAACTATACTACCAAAAAATAAGGTTCATGTTTAATTGGGAAAATCTGACAGTTTGGGGTACCTTGATGTGCTGGCTTCTATACTATTAATCTGTAATCACCATTTTTCCTAAAAGTAAATGTGGGAATATCCCAAGTTACCACTAAACTTGCTCACCCTACACTGTTCGGCAGTAATCAAGAAACCCGACATTTTGACGAATATTAATTCGTCAAAGTTGTTTTGGAGTCGAGATTGCGTGCTTAATGAACGGACAGACGGACAGACTAGTCTACTTGCTATTGTCTTCCAATCGGCTGTAGATTAAATACTAACACATGGGAAACTCAACCGTAGACCATTATGACAGAGTTGAGATTGCAATGTCCTTGTGTTTTGATGGAAATCATTAATTTTGTTGGCAACAATCAGGCCGTATTGTTAGTTGTTTTATTTTGCTAATTAAATTATGGTGTTTGTCTATAGCGATTGCTTTTGTCTGTGCGTCTGCGTGTCATTAATAAAACTTTACTTTCCGCGTTTGAAACTTTATTTGGTGCCTTTAAAGTGGAACTCGGTGACAGAACTTTCAGCAGAAAGAGGTCGTACGCAGAATTACTATTCATCTTCTGCCGCGCCAACTATGTTGGGGTCGGATTCCAGTCTAACCGGATGCAGCTGAAAACGAGTATTGTACATGGAGCGCCGGCCTATCTGACCTCCACAATCTAGTTGCTGGGCAATACGACACCCCTTGGTAAGACTGGTTGTCAAACTCACGGGCTTCTGATTAGCCTACCTCCAGAACTACTATTACTACAAAAAATATGGGTTAGATTACTTTTAATCTAACCCATATTTTTTGATGAATATGTTAGAAATAAGTACCATGTCTTTACATGGTACTTATTTCTAACATATTCATCGCACAGAACACTCCACACGAGTTCAACTCGCACTTGTCTGGGTTTTCTTAAAAAATATGTCACATCGCCCACACATAAAACATCGATATTACCTATATAGAAAAGATCAGCTCTCTGCAAGAAATCTCACCAGGAGAAAAAAAATTTTACAGAATAGCAGTGCTGATGAAGTATTGACAAAGAATATGGTGGCACGGTTGGCGCAGTGGCTGACCGATTGACTGCTGCGCTGCGTATCGCGGTTTCTATTCCCGCACGGAACAAATATTTGGATGGCCTACAGGAATCACCCCGGTGTTCCATCTCACGCCTAAGCCGAGGGTTGCGGGAACTTTCAATCCTTCTACGAACCCCAAGCCACGTTATAACCCTTTTTTGTTTGTTCCTAGGTGGGAAATCCTCATGGATGTCCTCCGCCTTGGGCAGAGGGGTCCGTTAGACTCTTACTGACTAAAATCACCCTGGTGTTCCATCTCACACCTAAGCCAGGAGTCGCGGGAACGTACGAACCTTTTGCGAACCCCAAGCCATGTTACAACCCTAGCTTAACCTCGCAGATCAATCGCCCTCCATTTAGAAATAACAATTAGGTCTATCTGTGTCTATTCCCAATCCAATGTGTTAGTGTTAATAGATAAATTGCTTTTAGATTGTCTTTCATTGTTTTATCTCTTGTTTTGTAGAGTTCTACTTAGGTTGATGGACATTAATTGGTGTACTCATTGGTTATGGTTCGATACTCATATCTATTTCTTTATTATGTCGGAAGGGCGCAGTTCATCTACTTTCTAAATTTATCCCGAGCATTACTGACGAAGGTGAAGGAAGATGTCTTGAGGAAATCTGGACTTGTAATTAATATGGAATTGCTTACCTGCATTGAGGAAGCGTGGTGATTTTATTTAGTTAACATATCACACAAGCTTGTATTCTGCGAGAGGTGAGGCGCAAATCATATTTCTGAAAGCATCAGGTCTTGGATATCATTCGGTGATCTTTGACCTGTAAAAAGTTAAAGGTAGTCAGAAGCCCGAAAGTCTGACAACCAGTCTTACCAATGAGTATCGTGTTGCCCAGTAACTGAGTTCAGGATATCAGATAGGCAGGCCATGGTAAATACTGGTATTCGGTTATAGATGCAACCGGTTACACTGCAAGCCGACGCCAACATAGTTGGGAAAAGTCTAGAGTGAGTACACATCATAATGTTATTCGATATCTAAAAATTATTGAAATGATTTATTAAATTAAAATGATACAATTATTAATATACGAAGAAATAAAAAATTGGGATGCAACATGTGTCGACACCCTTGCGCCATCCCATCTTTCTAGTACGGTGGATTGTGCAGGTGCGGCTGCTGCAGGTGCAGAAAACCTCAAACGGCGAAAATACAACAGTCTAACTGGAAGTTACGTCTTTGAGCCGTTTGGGGTTGAAACACTAGGGCCATGGGGTCCGTGTGCCCATTTAGTTTTTCGAGAAATCGCGAAACGTTTGGTCGACTCTTCACGTGACCAGAGGGCTGGCCTTTTTTTTTGCCAAAGAATCAGCATTACCATTCAACGTGGCAATGCTGCCAGCCTTCTGGGCACTTTTTCCGTTGACAACGGTGCGAATGAATTTTTTGATGCCCTATGATTATTTATTTTATTTCTTCATAATATCTAAATACTTGAATAATTTATGTTCTTTTGTTTATGAGTATTATGTACATAAGTAAAGAAAAGAAAAAGTCATAGGGCATCAATCATCAAACTCGCGCTGTCAACCTGGCACCGAAGCTACGTTGAATGGCAATGTTGATGATTGGACAAAAAAAGACCTGCCTTCTGGTCACATGAAGAGTCGATTTTACGCTTGGCGATGTCCTGCAAAACTGAATGGGCACGTCGGAGATTATCATCATATATCTACTATAACTAGCCTTTTCTCAACTATGTTAGAGTCGGCTTCTAGCCTAACCCGATGCAGCTATAACCGAATACCAGTATTTTACATGGCCTGTCCTCCACAACCCAGTTACTGAGCAACACGATACCCCTTGGCAAGACTGGTTGTCAGACTAACGGGCTCTTGACTACATTAATACCCGTAACAACAGTCAAAGATCTACAATCATCCAAAATCCGTCCGAGATTATACATATTTTTGCGAAAATACGTCTGTATAGCCACATTTTTTACTTTTCTGTTTTTCTACCTCAGTTCACGTAGGAACTTCCTTCCTACTTATCATTCTTTTTAAACAAAATACAGGAATAACGTATGCAATTAACTAAATGAGTTACTCCAGTTGATCAACTCACAACTACTAACTGAATTCTGAGCGTCCAATTAAAAATGAGCGCTAATTATACGCGAGCTGGACCGGCGCATTACCGAATTACTTTTTAGAGTACCGTAGGTTCCGAAATGGTAAATGACAGAAATCGCTGTAGGGTTTTAAGACGAAGATTTTGACGGCACGGTTGGCGAAGTGGATGAGCGATTGACTGCTATGCTGCTGGTCGTAAGTTCGATTGACGAACATAAACACAAATCGTGTCTCTGAAAGCATCAGGTCCTGGCGAGATGCGTTGTTCTTTGACCTGTAAAAGTTAAAGGTAGTCAGAAGCCCGAAAGTCTGACAACCACATTTTAAAAATTCTAAGCAAGAGCCAGATTAAGTTGAATTGTCATTAGGGGTTGCGTACAACTAAGATCTAACAATATTTCAGACTAAACCTTCTGGTTATTTTTACTGTGGTTTAGATATCGAGGTCGTGTCATATTTACAAAAGAGAGGCGCGTTCTATGGATTAGCCTGTCATATAAAGTGTTAGTTTTTGGGCGACTGTCAGTTGTGTGGGATTATGGATTTAGTCGTGGCGTCCATTTTAAATTGTGAATCTAACATAGCGAATGGTTTTACAAAACAAATTTTCGTACAAAATCATGCCAATATCTAGAGGTATATCTACATGTAATAAAATTGTAACAGGCCGATGTCTGTAGATCTTAAAGCAATATAAGTGAAATCAATAGTTTTTAGGTTTTTTGTCTGACTGTCTGTATGTTTGTACACGCTTTACGCAATTATTTAATTACTTAGAATTGAATGCAGTTTTAGTGTTCTAGTTGCTTGAGGTGTAACTTAAAATATAAGCTCCATTTTATCAGGATCTTATCATTCAGTATTCATACTTGATTCTAAATTCCACGCGTATGATGTCGCAGGCAAAATCTGGTCGAGTAAATAAGTTATACGAGAAAGTTGGATAAGTGTGTATTTTTGTAACTCCTTTACGCGGAAAATGCTGAAGGAATTTGGATGAAATTTGTTATGAAGGTAGATCATACCCTGGATATAGGCTATATAACACATAGGCTACTTTTTATCCCGTAAAAGGTAAGTACTTATTCTCTTGGGAATTTTGAATCGTCTCAGGTTGACTTTTTGACCGCGGGCAACACCGCGGGGCGCAGCTAGAACTAAGTAACCTCCAGAATAGGGTCAGTGGGTCGTCTTAAGAACTAGTGGTGGATTAAGATTTTATATCATAAAGCTTCTATCTAAGAGGCGACATAAGGACTCCAGGGTTACCAGGTCACTGGCTATCAGATGAATAATTATTTTAGTCGATGTTCTAGTAACGTCATACGTTACGATCTACAAACGACAACCGTGCAACGTGCTTAACGTGCTTTTCGAGGCACGGAGGAGTCTCGACATGTTACGAACGGTCACCCATCAACAGACTGTCCTCGGCAAGCGTAGCTTAACCTAAGATCAACCCGAGCGGTTGTTTTTATTTAGCCTGAGAAAACCTGGACTCATATTGAATGTAAGTTTTTAATCGCCAAATCGCCTTGAGTTAGCATGGTGATTAATGCTCGTGCCTTCTCTGTACGAGAAGAGGCCTTTGCCCTGCAGTGGGATAGTAACAAAGCTAGTATTATAATAGTTACGAACCTACTTTTGTTAGCGATAATACAATGGTCACGGATCTCATTATAGAGGTCAATTTGACCAATTGTGAGAATCGCCTACAATGAAGTGGTCAGTCAGTACTTGTTAAATGGTACAATGTCGATTATTCACGCCATTTAGCCAGAGTGTAGGTAGAAGTACAGGCTTTAATGGATTCAACCTGAATTGTGGTTTCTGACAGCAGTGTGTATAAGATACGAATATATCTCTCTATATTGAAAGAGGATTGAAAAAACCGGATAAGACCGAGTAGGAATCACGCCTGTAGGGTTCCGTCTCAAAACTGTGCCTGGTTGCTCGTGGCTTCACTCAAGTGACACACCCAATGAATTCTAAACCCGAATTTTATGACACATCTACCGTTCTTGTTATTTAAATATTATCCCGTTCATCGAAATTCGTCACGATCAATTCTCTATTTGCATATGTAAGTTTGTAACCGCATAACAAACTACAAATTAACGACTTTCAGACTGTTGTCCTTATTGTCCAATTGCCATTCAACGTGGCAATGCTGCCAGCCTTCTGGGCACTTTTCCCGTTGACAGTGATGCGGATGAATTTTTCGATGCCCTGTGATTATTTATGTTATTTTATTTTTTCATGTTGGTATACTTGTCCTTTACTTGTGGTATGAGAACTAGCTTCTTACCATGTTCATGATTACAGGTCAACGGGAAGTACCCTATAGATTTTGATTTATTTAATACTCATATACTCTGTCAAAAGTGCCTTTTTTAACCATTAAAAAGGCGCTTTTGAACGCAAACTACTGACTTCGAATATTTAAAAACCTATTAATTTTTTTTCGAGTCCTTCTTTGAAATACACACCCACAATACAATAGCACATTTTGCCCCAAATAAAAGCTAACATTTTTTGCAAGTTGTTCAGCACAATCGTAGGATATTAGCACCGGTTATTAACAGCACTTTGATAGCTGCTCCAGGAAGGAAGGCATTCGGCAAAACATTTCCCCTCGTTTGATGGATGGGCCCCAACTATGACAGGGCGGGTAACACCGCACGCGGTTAAATTAGGCCTTGACTATAGTTAAGAATGACGTTTATATTCGTGAGAGTATAAAAAAGTACCAGCCTATTACTGTCCCACTGCAGGGCAAAGGTCTGTTCTCATACAGAGAAGGCACGAGTAGTAATCACCACGCTTGCCAAGACGGGTTGGCGATTTCAGACTTATATTAATTATATAAGTCCAGGTTTCCTCACGATGTTTTTCTTCACAGATATCAGTGATGTCCAAGATAAACTTAGAAAGTACATATGAATTGAAAAACTTACATAGGTACTTGCCCAGGTTTGAACCCACAACCTCGTGCACAAGAGGTGAGGCCTAAGCCACTGGGCCATCATGACATTCGTGAGAGTATAAGTTAGTTTAAATGTCTATTTGGGTAATGACTCGTCATCATCAGAGGAGACCGTGGCTTAATAAAAACAGCCACACGGGTCGATTGATCAGTCTGGACCGTTCATTGCGTATCGAGACTGCTCCGTGCCTCGGAAAGTACGTTAAACCTTTGCCCCGGCAGATGGGCAGTCACTTCATATGAAGTTCTGGTATTCAGCTACATCCGGCTAGACTGGAAGCCGACCCTAACATAGTTTGGATTAGTCAGTGTTATTTGAGAATTAATAAATAAATCAAAATTCAATGATTCAAATTAGGCTGAAAATCAGCACTTTTTGAACGTCAAAACGTTTACAAAAGGCAGTGCCCCAAAACGCCCACCCTTCACCACCACCTTCACAAATAAGAAATATAGGTGACCTAGACCCTTTTTATGATCTTACTTTTTCAGTAGGTACCTAAGTCATAAAAAACCGTAATATTATAATTACCATCATCATCAATAGGGTGCACAACATTTTTTAATTGAGAGTTACAGGAAAGAACATCATATGAATTTCTGATATTTCTGGGGGGTTTTCCAAAAAACATATTTCATACAAACCGTTTCCAGATGATTACGAGCAGAAAAAAAACTCTCAAAATCAAAATCAAAATTCAATGATTCAAATTAGGCTGAGAATCAGCACTTTTTGAACGTCAAAACGTTTACAAAAGACAGTCCCCCAAAACGCCCACACTTCACCATTTCCTAGTGTTTGTGCTGGGTATAAACTCAGGTAAATCGGTCGAACCATTCTGAAATGATGATCTTTCATACACGAGGCTGTTTTTATTTTATATTTATACAATATAAAAGTCAAATAATTAATTTCAATGAGACCATTTAAGTCACTTTTGAACGACAAATTCAAACTAAAAATAATATACCAAAATAATGGACCTACCAAAAGGATGAATCGTGTCGAGAAGAATGGGCAAGAAACTCCACACATACTCTTTTAAAATTGATTTTACAATATAGATAGATAGACTATCTACATATACAACAAATATAAACCAAGTTCAGTCAGAAGCAGTCAGTTCTATTTCCAAATTAACGTCAACTAACGTCAAAAACAGAAACCTTGATCAAAACATCAGTTTAACCGGCGCGGTGAAACCGGCCCCGGAGGTGTTTGGATGACGCAAGTTTCACGTATAAGCTAAAAGTTTCTACGCTATATCGAATATCTAATACCCGATGTAGAACTACACAGATCCAGGACTTAGATCAGAAGGTTCAATCAACACGACATGAGGAAATACGTTATATAAACGGTGGACGGCTAAGGAAGAGCTTGTTGCTAAATAAAAACAGCCGCACGGGTTGATCGCAGGTTAATTTGCGCTTGCCGAGGTCAGTCTGTGGATGGGTGATCGTTCGCAACATGTCGAGACTCCTCCGTGCCTGGGAAAGCACGTTAAGCCATTGTTCCCGGCTGTCATTTTTAGATCTTTTACAGCCGTCACGGGTAGTTAGAAGACCGAAAGATTGACTACCAGTCTTGCCAAGGGGTATCGTGTTGCCCAGTAACTGGGTCGTGGAGGTCAGAGAGGCAGCCGCTCCATGTGAAATACTGGTATTCATCTGCATCTGGTTAGACTGAAACCCGACCCCAACAGAGTTGGGAAATGGCTAGGCAGATCATGACAGAGTGGAAGGCCCATCGGTGCACATACTAATTCGCTGATGCTTTAGCTGGATAGCATAGATGAAGTACCTACTAAGTTTTTGAGTTTAAACATAACCCTAGAAGGAAATACACTGACCTTATTGGTGATGTTTTTCAAAAAGGTCAGGTGCGTAGTACTCGCAACTGGCGTGCGTGTATGAACGTAAACGAAGCAAAAGGAGTATTAGTTCCTGCCTACCACCACGGGAAAAAGGCGCGAGTTTATGTATGTGTGTATGTATACAATAAATCCTCTCCTTTTCAAGGAAATTTGTCGTCCTACGTGGCAGTACTGCCAGTCTTTTGGGCACATTTCCAGATGACAGCGATGCAGAGGAGTACTTTGACGCCTGAGTGTCTTGGTCGGCTTTTTTATTTTGTTTTTGTGTTATATGTATATGGTTAGTTTTATATTATAATTAGATTAAGTCATTTTGTAAATCTTTTCTGTTTAAAATATTAGTTTCGATGTAGTAGTTCAAAGGTTTTCGCAGAATGGAGCGACGAAACAGAAATTTATGGCAAAATTGGTTGAAAGTGTGGCGTAGCGTTTGTCTTTGGCAGCCATTAAAATTAAGGATGGTGGAGGGCGAAAGAGAACTTCTGATAATAACCTGTGTAGTTGCTAACCTGGCCCTTTAACTCCTGTAGTGGAGCGAGAAATGACGTTGTTTATGAAAGGGGGGGACGCTGACGTAATAATTTGTAATGTGTTTTTAGGATTCGGCATTGATTTAATTTGTAGTGAGGCCCTTGGGGTTATATAAAAAAGTCAATACCTAATCAAAAAGTTCAAAAAATCTACAAATCATACCTATTACAAACCGACACTTCAATTTCATTATAGTGGTCCCAATTGCTGCCTGAGCGTGAAGTCCTGCGGGTTCGATTCCCCGGTCGGGCAAGTTTTATTGAGTTTATCCAATAGGAATTTTCTCATTAGTATCCCGAAGGCTGGATTTGTGCCCGGTTGATGACAATAGCCTTGCTATTACATGGGACTTAAACATAAGTGGCGAAATATGAGTGTGCACCTTTGCCCAACTCTTGGGGGGCCGTCCGATACACTCCCTCGCGAATAAGTACAGTTCGAAGACCGAAACACACACTCACAGAGCCAGATGATCCTATCACTCTCCTCCAGGAGAGCGATAAGGCCACCAGCACTGTTCGCAAACAAAAACGGACATTCCGTCCTCGCCGCCGAGGCACGTCGCGACGACCCCGTCAATGCCCCCCTCCCG
The DNA here is from genome assembly GCA_905147745.2 of Phlogophora meticulosa. Taxonomy (NCBI): domain Eukaryota; kingdom Metazoa; phylum Arthropoda; class Insecta; order Lepidoptera; family Noctuidae; genus Phlogophora; species Phlogophora meticulosa. The sequence continues at coordinate 10,428,786 of LR990542.1, read as the reverse complement.
ACCCTTTGCTAGAGCCAGCCCGCGAAGCTGAGCCGATTAATGTTTAAAATGTCCCTAAATAATGGAACAATCAGATCCAGCCTGTCCCTTGCTGTCCTCTTCAGCGACGTCCTAAGCCGAGGTTCGTACCCCGCAGGTGGCCTTAGCGATAGTCGCTTAGCTTATAAGTTTTTATGCCTGGCTGGAGGCCTTAATTTTAATTAAGCCCCCCACAGGAAAGTTCGGTTGAGCAGTAAATATCCCTAAAGGATAAACTGCGCGATGCCCATTCCAAAAAAAAAAAAACAGCTCTTGGGGAAATACAGGCGTGATGTGATATGCTATGCATCTTGCTAATAATCAAACTAAAAGACAGTGTCACAAATATGGACCATCTTGTAGAAGAGTCTTAAGACCAGCGACCAGCTTGACCTCAAAAATACCCGTACACACGCGACATCCAACCTCATTTCACCCGCATAACAACATATTGGTTACATAAAAAGTATTTTTATCACCTCTAAATACCACAGACGGACCCAAACATACCTCAACAAGGAAAGAAACAAAAAAGAAAAAAAATCCGCGATTGCGCCCATTCAGACCAGAGTGTGTACTGACAAGTTGACACGAGACAGGGATGGAAATAAGTATGGAGTTGGGTAAGATAGAAAGGGACGGCGAGATCGTTACTGAGCCATTGGGGTCATCAGACGGGAGACTGGGGTACTTGCACTTGACCCCGCAGTGAAGTAAGCTACGAAAGGCATTCGGATTTCTGGAGTACCAATGTGCTATTTTTATGAGGCGCGGAATTTTGATAGGTAAGAGAATTTTTACAAAAAGATGTATAACGAAAAGAACATATCTTACATACAAATCCCAACAATCCTGTGTTTTGTGTCTATTGCGAGTATTATCATCTTATTTATAAAATTCTCGTGTCATACTCCTCCGGAACGGCTTGACCGATTTTCATTAAATTTTATATGCGAATTCGGTAGGTCTGAGAATCGGCTACTATCTATTTTTCGTACCCCTAAGTGATAAGGGTTGTCCACCCCCTAATATTTGATATGGCAAAACAACGTTTGCTGGGTCAGCTAGTATTAAATAAAAATGAATTTCTAAATGTGTTGCTAAGCGCAAAACTCGAAAACGGCTGGACCAATTCGGCTAATTCTTTTTAGATTGTAGTTGTTATTTAAGGGGAAGGTTCTTGTGAAAAATAATTAAGAAATTTGCGCGGAACATTGTGTATGAGATGGTCTTTTGAGGAAATAACCACTCAAATTTAAGTGGTACCAGCCCATTACTGCCCCACTGCAAGGCAAAGGCCTCTTCTCATACAGAGAAGGCACGAGCATTAATCACCACGCTTGCTCAAGTCGATTGGCGATTTCAGACTTATATTGATTATACAAGTCCAGGTTTCCTCACGATGTTTTCCTTCACCGATGTCAGTGATGTCCAAGATAAACTTAGAAAGTACATATGAATTGAAAAACTCACATTGGTACTTACCCAGGCTTGAACCCACAACCTCGTGCACAAGAGGCGAGGCCTTAACCACTGGGCCATCATGACCAAAAAAAATGAAATCTGAGTGGGCCTGTTCAGTAAGTGCAAGCATTTGTGAGTAGGTAATAGGGATGTTTTTGCTTACTTAATTCAATAAAAACTGACAATGATACAGCACATCAAAGTTCAGGAGAAGGGGCTTGTGTCCTCACTGTTACGTTAAAAGTGTAGCACGGCGTGACGTCACTCGCAATTTCAACGCACTATATCGTCGTCATTTTCGGTTTACGTGACAAAAGAAAAAATACGTGTCCAGTATTTTTGAGTAATCCAACTTTCGGACTAATCAGATTTTTTAAGGACACTACCCTATTGGAGGTGATGTAAAATACGAGGTAACTTTGGTAAAATGGGATTTTTTCTTTCAATGCGGTACGATCAGAGATTGCCACAGTAACTATGCACTTTCCTTGCATAAAAGGTATATTTATCCACTCGGGGATACTACAACTTCTTAACAGTGAAAGACTTTTTTGCAATCAGCTGATGTATACCTACTGTAAAAAATTCCCGCGGGAAACTACATAGGTGAGGTGGGTGTGAAGTGAACTGTCAATACATAGCATTAGTATAGGAAAACATCTCACCTTAATTAGGGATGTGTCAAAGATAAAAAATATAATAAGTCTATTTGGTCAGCCACATTACCAAAAATATTGGACACGTATTTATTGCTTACACAAATCAACAAATCAATAAAAAGTGACAAAGATATAGCACATCAAAATTCAGTAGAAGAGGCCTGTGACGTCGCTTCCACGTAAAAAGTGTAACACGGCGTGACGTCACTCGTAATTTCAACGCACTATACCGTCGTCATTTTTGGTTTCCGAGACAAAAGAAAAAATACGTGTCCAGTATTTTTGAGTAATCCAACTATCGGACCAAACAGATTTTTTAAGGATTTACATACAGGAAAATCATCTACATTTTCACGTCCCGTTTTCTACAGAATGATTTTAGAGATTACGTTAAACATATTTAATAAACTTTACGAAACTGCGTTTATCATTTATTAGCTCAGAAAAACACGGAAACATGATAGTTATAAAATTAAAACGTTAGCGCGTTGGCTCCGGTTCTCGTATAATTAGTGCTTATTTTTAGGGATCTTTACCATAATTGTAAAAACGCTACCCTTAAGATGAAACTTCGTTTGTCTTTCAGTCACAGCTGCTTATTTTATACATACATGCAAACTTACACCCACGATTTTGTTCCATGTGGGTAGGCAGAAACTACAGAAAGAACGCTACGTGTTACGATGCTTATTTCAGAAACTAGTAATGTTATCGACTTACAATTTGGAATTGGTATAAATACTTGTCCACTTAAATATCATGTAAAATAAATAACAAAAAGAAGCAATGTTATTTTTATTGCAAAAAGAGCCAAACAAAATGGAGGGGTGATTAGTTAAAGTTGGTTTAATTTGCACATATTTTTATTTGCGTCGCATTATTTGTGATGTCATCCTACGATACTAATGATTAATAAATAAAATAAATAAATAAAAGCTTTATTGACACTTTACAAATATCTTAAACAAATTTTCTTTAAATTAATCATTATTGACGACCGATGTGACGCGGCGGGCGAAGGTCCGCCTGCGACGCAAGAGGTTGCGGGTTCGTTTCCCGCCTTGGGACAAATGTTTGTACGATCTACAAATATTTGTTCCGGGTGTTCTGGGTATTTCCTATGTATAATAAAAAATATCTATCTATGTAATGTATTGTATTAAGTATATCAGTCATCTAGTACCGATAACACAAGCTCTGCTTAGCTTGGGGCTAGATGATGCTGTGTGGATTGTCCAGCATTATTTATTTATTTATTTATTCCAATATTTATCACTGAATTGTGAGTCTTGTGTTTACATTTCTAAAATAATCCTAACGTCTAAACTAGGCCGAGTCTGTATTTTAGATGTTAGATTTTATAATAAATTCTTGGTTTTGCCTACGGAACCATCGGTAAGTGAATTCGACTCGTTGCTTGCCTGGTTTTTAATTGGATGCTCGCAATTCAGTTAGTAAGCAGTTGGGAGTTGATCTACTGTCGTAATTCGCTTTGGTTAATTGCATACGTTATAAGAGTTCTTTTGGAACAACCCTATAAACATTATTAATGTTTCAGTTTGTAAGGAGGAATGGATGTTTGTCACGGATTTTGAGGAAACGTTTTTAATGGATTTTGTGGAAACTTTAAAGTGTTAAAGTAAGCTTAAACTTCAGAATAATACATCGGCTTATAAAGATGGTTTACTAATTTTTTAGTTTTTAATTTTTCCTTTATTTCTTTAAAATGATACTATTATTATTAATACATATATACGTATGAAGAAATAAAATAAAATAAATAATCACAGGGCATCGAAAAATTCATCCACATCGCTGTTAACGGGAAAAGTGCCCAGAAGACTGGCAGCATTTACTAATGATAAATAAATCAATCGGCATAACGAAATACAGCATAATGATCATTACGCATAATTTTATTAGGCATATATGTTTTACCATTGTATTGCCATAAATACTGTTGGCATAATAATGAAGCATATTTTTTTAAAGTATAATTTTGTAAACTGACCTAATCTAACCTGAAATTATTTGCTATAGGCACCCAATTTACAGAACTCCTAATATGCCAAAAGATAGTTATACTTACCTCTGCATTATGCCATTAAAAGTTATGGTAAAACGTTATGCCAAACAATATTATGCCTTATTTTTTTTGCTAAGAGGGGGATTCCCTATGAAGATACCTACTCACACAGTCGCGGATGGCTGCTAGTAAACACGTAATATACGTCTTTCTCTCGATTTTTCCTGTAATGTCCTGTCAGTGGTGAACAAGATAAATGTAGAAAACTATACCAAAGTAGTTGTTGGCCGTATTTTCACTCGCATCTTTACAAAACTTCTTCACGTACGAGTGAAAACTATCTTTATAACCGACAAAAAAAGGAGGTACTCAATTCGACACGTTTTTTATATTTGTCCACGTATAACTTTTTACAGTGTAGTCTAATTTTGATGTTTCTCTTTTTATTCGATTGGTTAAATCTCAAAATAAGTCCTGATTAAATTGTATTATTAAAAAAATTGAAAACTAATATACACCCCTACGTGTAGAAAATAGGGGATGATGGATTTTTCACCTATTGAACTTGGTAAAAGATGACAAACACTTGATATTAAGATATTGTATCTTACATAAATTATAAACCGACCCACTGAAAACAAGAATTAAAAACGTTTTACAAATAATTCAACCAACTTAAAACAAACACAATACATTTTATTTTCTTTCTTTCTTTCTTTAAGAAAAACGTTGCCCCACACTAGGAATTTCTCCTGTGTCGTGGGTTCGTTTACAACCATTTAAAGTCACATACACGAACAGCCAGACGCGGAACAACTACCTGTAGGCCATACAAATATTTGTCTCGTGCAGGAATCGAACCCACGACACTCGGCTTAGCCACTGCGCCAACCGTGACGTAAATTTGGAAGTCAATTGCAATAAACATTTAAAGGTCCTGGCAAAAATGAAATGGAAACTCACTTTTTGTTTAATTCCACGCGGACTAAGTCGCTATGTTTAAATAAATTAAAAATAAAATATTTTTGTTTAAAACTTTTTATTGAAAGGGTTATTCAGTCTAGTAGCCCCTAATTCTGTAGCTATGTTTCAGTGTGTCTAACACGAAACTCTATAATACTGCGTCTGTGCATGCAGTTTCCGTGCCGATGAACGACGGGCATAGCTCATTGGTTCCCGACCTTTAGTTGACCTGGAACCACTTCGATTTCTCTGTTGTTAGGACTAGACTTACCTATAAAGAAAATAAAAACTGTATAAAAAAAAAATTCAAGTATAATAAATCTGCATTCTTATATAAAGCTTAATTAAAAACACAGATAATAAACAAATATTATTCATAATAAAATACCACGTCTTTACTTTGAATTATGCAAACTAACAAAACACACATGCACCGAAGTTTTAACACAAGCGTAAGTAGGTACCTACCTACTTACGCTTGTGTTAAAACTTCGGTAATAGGTAGGTATCATGATACGGTGGGTACCTACCCACCGTATCATGATTCATTCAGAAGTATTCAGAACCGCATATAACTACCTATTTCACTCGTCTCAATAAATTTCCGTTACTCTATTCGCTTTATTTATTAATCCAAACACCTTTTTTTTTCGTGAGATAAAAGGAAATACTTATCCATTAAAAAGACACACATTATGTACCTACCTACTAGTAAGCAAAATTATTTTATAGTCTTACCTTTCAGTTTCCAGGTAATTTAAAAAAATCTTATGTCTGGATGCGTTATTGACGAATTCATACAACCAAAAACAGCACAATATTTCCTACTCGTCATATTAACTGATTTTTAGAGAAAAAATCGTGCGGTTATTGTTAAAAAAACAACACACCGTCCGTTCGACACTGCGGTACAGCCGTGACTGTCTGCGCCCCGAGCGCAACCCGAGATCGAGGCGCGTAGGTATAGCTCGCGTTTCGTCCGTTTGTATGAAGTTGGAGTACCTACTGTATTATAATATTACCGTGCCTGTAATTACTTATTATATTTTTTCATATATAACAACAACAACATCCTTAGCATGATCGCTAGTCGGTTAGACTGTTCTTACGTCAATCACTGCAGCGCCATTTGTCATGGAATGGCGCTGCAGTGATTGAGCATGTCAAGATAATGTTTTTATTTTGTTTGTGTTGACAGTTTTTAAGCATTTATAACACTAATTGTTAATAACAAAATGGACACCACGGTCTGAATTAATAAAGTATATTATTATTATTATTATATATTAATAGTTGTATCATTGTTATATATTAATAGTTGTATCATTGTTAAAGAAATACAAATCTTTGTTTACTTAATTTTTCGGTGCTCTGTGATTCTTAATTTTGTTTTTTGCTTTTCATGCAATTTTGTTTTTTTTTCAATCTTTTGCAGCCGTAGGTATGTTTGATAAACTTTTTTCAATTTATTTTTCACTTTCCTTTTTCTAAAACAACGCTTGTCACACAGAAATTCATGTCTGGTCATGGTTTTATCAGTGGAGAACGCTGTTGACATCACATTTGTAAAACTTTTGTAAATGGTTTCTTTGTGTAATACTCAATGTGTTATTGTTTGTTTTCCAATAAAAAATATATCACAGCTACCTACAACAATATACATTTCACAGATATTATTCGATGCCCTGTGATTCTTTACGTATTTATTTTATTCTTTTCATAAATTCAACCTGAATTACAATTGTTACACGTTTAACTGATAAGTAAGTGCAAATCTTGTTTGTAAGAAATCGTTTTTAGCGATACGCCCGCCCATTGTAAGTAATCCTTATGTTGCTCTTACAGATATCATTCGTAAGTTACTATGGAGTACAATAAAGTCTATTCTTTTGTATTCTAACATGGATTAACAGTATGTACTATTGTGAATAGAAAACACAACAGTTGTAATAGAAAAGGGGCTTGTGGACAGCCACACGGGTCGATAGGTTAAGTTACTCTTGCCGAGGTTGGATGGGTGACCATTCAACACATAACGAGACCCGTCCTTGCCTCGGAAAGCACGTTTAACCGTTGGTTCGGGCGGTCATTAGTAGATTTTTGAAATTCGTTACGAGTAGTCAGAAGCCCGAAAGTCTGGCAACCAGTCTTGCCAAAGTGTGTCGTGTTGCCCAGTAACTAGGTTGTGGATATGAAAATTAAAGTGTGTTAAATACATATTCCACTATATAAAAGATAATTAAATACTATCGAAACTTATATATTTATAGAATAGAATAGAATAGAATAGCATTTATTTGCAAATATGGGTTATACATAAGTAGGTAGTAGTAGGTTTTCATCAGAGTTCTGCCATATTTCACCATTCGGCATGCAAACATTTTCATTATACTAAAATTGTTAAAATTTAAAGTCTTGTTGGAACATTCAAATAGTTATGTCATTCTCATTAAATAAAATTATTAAAATTAAAACATTCATTAAAAATATCAACTTAATTATTACATTATACATTAAAATTGTCGGTAACAGTAGGATATATATACAAGAAATACAGAATCGTGGTCCGAAGACAAATAAACAAACAAACATCAAAATTCCAGGTCATAGACAATACACCATAAATATTCCGTACGCAAAACAATAATTAATTAATTAAAACTTCGAGGTATTTTGATAAAAATTGTCCGTTAAAAACTCAGTTACACTGTAATATGCTTTGTCTATTAACAACCTACGAACTGTACTTTTGAATTGCAACGTTTTCAAGTCTTTCCATGCACTTGGCAATTTATTATAAACAACGGGGGCCATGCAATAAATACTTTTGCGCATCATAGTGGTTTGACACGGTACATTATTTAATTTTGAATTGTCACGTCTGTTTCTTGGGTATACATCGGCCAAACGCTCAAAATGATTTGGATTGTTCTTCACAAACATAGCCACTTCAAGAATATAGATACAAGGCAGGGTTAATATGTTGTACTGCTTAAAATATGGCTTGCAACTGTCGGTGGTTTTTAGTTTAAACATTGACCGGAGACATCTTTTTTGAGCCTTAAATGCTGTCTCTTTGTCGGTGGAGTTCGCCCAGAAAATGACACCGTAGCGTAAGTACGATTCAGCAATACCGTAGTACGCTGCAAGAAGTGTTTTTGTATCCACTATGGAGGATAGTCTATGTAAAGCAAATGCAGACGAACTCAATTTTTTACACAACCCGTCAATATGTGCTTTCCAGTTTAAACTGCAGTCTATTTGTAATCCCAAAAATTTGGTATCAGTTACTTCATCAATGTCATTATTTTTGTAGTGTATGTTAAGGTTAGGTACACGAGGCATACGTTGTCTAAAGTGCATTATCATAGTCTTACTTAAATTTATATTCAAATTATTCTTATCTAGATATTTAATTAAATTGTCAAGAGAATCATTTATGTCCGTTTCATATATATTTACGTTTTTACACGGGATCGTAATGGTACTATCATCAGCAAACATAGTTAAGGGATGTTCAATGGACGTGGGCATATCATTAACATATAATATAAATCCAAACGGGCCCACAACGCTTCCCTGTGGAACACCGAATGTAATTTTGCGTTCTCGTGACCGTGATATCTCTTCATGTTTATTAACTACATTGATGCGACTAATTTCGGTTATCTGTGTTCTGCCCTCTAAATACGATTTCATTAGTTCGAGTACGTTACCTCTTATGCCGTAGGCTTCTAACTTATTTAACAATGTATTATGATGAACATAATCGAAAGCCTGCGTCATATCGCAAAATATGGCACATATGGCGACTCGTTTATCCATATTTCTAATAATCGGAAACAAAAAGTCATAAATTGCCATATCGATGGTTCTATGCTGCCTAAATCCTTTTTGTTCTTCACATAATATGTTATTCTTTTCAATGAAATTAGCTAACTGTTTGTAAATGTACTTTTCGAATACCTTTGAGATGACTGGTATGAGTGAGATGGGTCTATAATATTCCATCAATTCCTTATCTACTTTCTTAAATAGAGGTTTAATTATGGATATTTTTTAATGCTTCTGGATAAACACCCGTACATATACTGAGGTTGATTATGTGACTCAGATGACTGCATATCTCGACTGATACTGACTTTATTATTTTAGTGCCAATCCCATCAAAACCTACACTACCAGTGCAGGTTTAATATGGTATAATATTGTAAATGCCTGTAAAATGTAACTCTGTTCGTTTGTTTGTTACCTTTTCACGACTAAACGGGATAATGATGATAGATGGGGTAGGACATAGAATAGTTTAAAAATAGCGATTTCTTATGCATCCACGCAAAACCGACACCCACGCAGAAAAAGTCGCGAGCAAACACTAGTAAAAAAACAAAAAAACAAAATAAAAAAAAACACAAACAAAAAATAAAAGCAAATAAAATATATAGCTTAGCTATAGTCATATTATAGGTACACCGTCAGATTTTACAGCACTGAAAACTTTAACGAGTCGCTTCTGTGACCCAGTTTCTCATTCAATTCCTACAGCTTACGTAGACTAAGCTGGCTTGTGTCCTATATACTCGTATATTTTAGTCATGTATTGGAAAAGAGGCAAATGCCACACCCTGTAACTCACACCCTGTTTTAGTGTAAATTTAAGTTGTATTTCGTCTATAAGTAGGTAGGTATACATTTTTGCATGCCATATGGTAGAATGTACCAGGAACAAATAACTACTACTGTATCAACTCATGCATGTACGTACATTCAATGCAAATAAATTATGTCTATTCTATTCCATTCTATGTAGCTCTTAAAGTCATTATTCGTTAGTGTTCATGGTGTATAATAAAGATTATTCTATTTATGCTTTACTTTGGAATGGTAACATGCAATATTTAGCATCGATACGTATGTACATACATACATACAGCTCGTATCTAAATACATACAGCCGCACGGGTTGATCGAAGGTTAAGCTACGCTTTCCGAGGTCATTCTGTGGATGGGTCATATTGAGACTCCTCCGTGCCTCAGAAAGCAAGTTAAACTGTTGGTCCCAGCTGTCATTTGTAGATCTTTGACAGTCGTTAAGGGTAGTCAGAAGCCCGAAAGTCTGACAACCAGTCTTACCAAGGGTTATCGTGTTGCACAGTAGCTAGGTTGTAGAGGTCAGATAGTCAGTCGCTCCATGTAAAATCAGCTGCATTCGGTTAGACTGGAACCCGACCCCAACATAGTTGGGAAAAGGCAAAGCAGATGATGATGATGACATAGATACATATATACACACAAGAACTCCTTTTATTAATGGGGGTAGGCAAAACGTGACCAGTTACGATCCTTAAATACCAAGGGGTACATTAATTGGGACAAGCCCGCCACACTATTCCCAAACCACTGCAACTCCTGAAAACCGGAATCAACAGTGGCGACCACCAGAAAAGTGTCGAGACAATGAAGCCCGGCGAGTCCCGGAGAAACGATTCAACTGTCTTAGATCCCGCAACGAAATGAATCCGAAAAGAACGGCGGAGGAATTAGAAAAATACATGTTCTGTAAGAGAAAGTATCTCTATCATACGATCTACTACGCACGCCGCTTGAGAGTACTACGCACCTGACCTTTCTGAAGCACATTACACATATGGTACCTATAAACGCTCTCGTGACGTCTTGGGTTCAAGTCCCAGGTCGGGTATAGTGTTATTGGATTTTACCATCTGGAAATTCCTTGTAGCAGTCTGGACTCTGGATTTGCGCCCGGTTGATAGTTATAGGCCCGTCCTTTTTACTTAATAATAATAATAATAAATTGTTTATTTCAATTACAAAAGGCTTGTTAAACACACTAATGTTGGAGATCACCTTTTAAGCAAGGAATTGCTTGTGTTAGGAGACTCCGCGCTTCCACTTATTCTTATCTTATGCAATTGAATGTAGACAATGTAAACATGCAGAAAAATTTAATAAAAGGGTAACTTAAAATTATACAATAATGAATGATGTGCAAATGAATGAGCTTTATGCATAGAAAAAGGGCCAAGACGCGCGTATACGTGTGATTATGGGTAAGAGTGTAAAGAGTGAGTGTGTGTAGTGTGTGAGTGTGTGAGTGTGTGTGGTGTGTGAGTGTGTGTAGTGTATGAGTTATAATTAGCATATTTAGTTATATGTGGTATCCTTTAATAATATCCTGCCCATATGAATATAAATACGAAAGTGTGCGATTTATTTTATTAGGCATTTATGTGTTTGTTTGCACCATTACGCCTTTACGCCAAAACGGCTGAACAAATCCGGATGAGGTTTGGCACTTAGGTGGACCATATCTGGGTTCACTGGGTTAGGACACAGAAGACTACCGACCCGACGCTTACAAGGGATCGGGATCCACTCGGATGAGACCGGAAGGCGCTGCCAGTATAAGTTTAGGTGTAAGTGCAGGCGCAAGTGTAGGTGGTAGGTTGTGAATTGTAGATTAGAGATTGTAGATTGTAGATTATTAAATAGATAGATTACTTGGAACCACAGATTGCAACTTAAAACGTAAATGGCGAAATATGAGCTTAATTTGAGTCTGACACCTCTGCTTAAGCCTACGGGCAATACAGGCGTGATGTAATGGTTAGGTTATTTCGTTAATAGGTTTTCTCTTTCTTAAATTCCTCACTCTGTCACTCTTTCTTCATCCTACAACAAAAACCATTACTATCTACATATATCGAAAGGAATTAAAAAGTCTGACTTCGAAATGAAGTCGTAAAATAGTTCACCACATTGTTACAAGCTACTAGCAAAACAGTTCGCGCTCGACGGATATATCGTGCTTACCCCCGAGTTGTATAGCGCGATGATACTTTATGACCTCGTTACAGAAAATGTACAGTTGCGAACAGAAGTGTTTAGCAGTTTATTTATTCCTTATTTTTTCTATATTCAAATCGAGATTTGGGACTATTACAAATGGATGAACCCAATAACACTAGCCCGACCTCGGAATCGTTCCCAAGACCTCATGCTTAGCAGAAGCTCGTATGATATACTTCAAATGTATTTCGAACTAGCTGTTTTCTGCGACTTTGTCCGCGTGGATGTGCCTATATGTCATGGGTTTTATTATTTGCGCGGAAACCTAACTCCTTTTTATTATTTAAATGTAGTTTTAGTTATAAGTAGTCCTTATAATATTAACAATATGTCAGTAAAATTCCCGTTAAAATGGGTTTCGGAGATTACCTCGAACAAACAAACGAATAAAAAAATAAAATATCGTTTTTGGTATTACTACCGTATAAACTTTCAGGTATCAAGTAAAAATCACACAGACGCAAACCGCCTTCATGAAATGGAACATTTATAAGAGACACATTATGGTATCAAATTACTTTGCTTTTTATCAAAATTATAATAATTTTAATTAAAAATAGTAAATACTTGCATAATTCTTGTGTTAAGTAAATTTAAGTTACGGAATAGCGGAGTGTCCTAATACAGGCATTTACTTGCTTAAAAGGGCGCTTCTAAGAGTAGTTACGTTTCACAAACTTGTTTAAGAAAATAAACTATTTGTATTTGTTGCTATAATTATAAGAATAATGTAATACACCTGCACTTCGCCCGTGACGTCGTTCGCGTAGATTTCGTACTTTACCCTGCAGACTTCCATCCAACATCCCTCCTTTAAGCCGTAATTTTAAAATAAAATGAAACCTCGCTGACAATGAAGTTAAGGCAAAGTATTTTTTACAATCGGTCAAGTCGTTTTTGAGGTTATACATTACAAACAAACAAACAAGTATTTTTATAATATTAACTTAGACAAGGTTTTATTTTAGAGTCTATAGTTTAAAGAAAACATAAATATGTCCAATTAAACCTACACCGTGGCCTGCTAAATTCTCGACAAATTTTGATAGTGTAGTAAGTTAGTGATTTTATGATTCCGTTGTGTAATAGAAACCATTTAGGTTAGATATAGAATTTAATAAGACAGGACAGTTTTCAATTTTTATATATATAAAGCTACTAATTGCGATGACTGTTTTATCTCTTTTTTTTTCTTTAAAACTGCCTGTTTGGCCTTGTGGTTGCTAGCGATATTGCTAAGCATAAGGTCTTGAGTTCGATTCCCCAGTGGAGCATTGTTATTGGATTCCGTACCATTGCAAGCAAAAAACGCTGAAATAATCAAGTTTCTTGTATGTGAGCCTGCTTTTTATATACAAATACAAAATAGTTTATTGTGTTATTAGATATTACATTACATGTTAATGTGTTTGGAGTCCCCATTTTGGCAAACAATGCCTGTATTAGAAGGCTCCGCTCTTTCAACATCATTGACGTACACTTATATTAACACGAGTTAATATTATAGTGTAGTAGTAGTAGTAGTAGCAGCCTATTACTGTCCCACTGCAGGGCAAAGGCCTCTTCTCATACAGAGAAGGCACGAGCATTAATCACCACGCTTGCTCAAGACAGGTTGGCGATTTCAGACTTATTATCATTATAAGTCCTTTCCTCGCGATGTTTTTCTTCACCAATGGCAGTGATGTCCAAGATAAACTTAAAAAATAGGTACATATACATACAGGAATATATTATAGTGTACCTTAAGGGTAAATATGCAATGTAATTACATTTTTATAAATTTATATTTAGCTTAAGATATTAAAAACATATATAAATAAAGTTGCAATTAAAATTATTAACAGTAAAATAAATCTTAAAACTTTCAACTAAATTGAAACTTGTAACTATATTTTGTTTTTGTTTTTGTTTTAATAGCGGTATAGAAATACCCACTCTGTGAAAACTCCAACTGTCTACCTATTACTGTTCATGAGATACAGCCTGACAGACAGACGGACAGGTCTTAGTGAGTCGATAGGTATAGGTCAGGCACAGGTCGCCATGGCATCCTTTGGGTACTAAGAACCTAAAACACTCAGACTACAAAAAATAATTTGCGAATTTTAAGATACTCAGAATAGACAGAAGCTATCATGATGGCCCAGTGGTTTAGGCCTCGCCTCTAGTGCACGGGGTTATGGGTTCAAATCTGGGCGAGTGCCAATGTGACTTTTTCAATTGATATGTACTTTCTTAAGTCTTAGTTAAGTTTATCTTGGACATCACTGGCGTCGGTGAAGGAAAACATCGTGAGGACACCTGGACTTGTATAATCAATATAAGTCTGAAATCGCCAATCGACTTGAGCAAGCGTGGTGATTAATGCTCGTGCCTTCTCTGTATGAGAAGAGGCCTTTGCCTTGCAGTGGGGCAGTAATGGGCTGGTACCACTTAAATTTGCGTGGTTATTTCCTCAAAAGACCATCTCATACACAATGTTCCGCGCAAATTTCTTAATTATTTTTCACAAGAACCTTCCCTTCCTTTAATTAATATAAGTCTGAAATAGCCAACCCGTCTTGAGCAAGCGTGGTTATTAATCCTCGTGCCTTCTCGGTGTGTGAAGAGGCCTTTGCCCTGCAGTGGACAGTAACAGGCTGGTATCAAGATAGACAGACAAATATATCATGAACAGGCATAAATGTACTGACTGTATACCTACACAAAATTGCTATATAATCCCATTTCTTTTTCAAAACTTCTTGTCATTTCATATTACAGTCTCCTCAGTCTCCAACAGCATGAAAACGTTGGCAGTAAAACCTCGTTACAGTTCTCATGAAATATATTTAGTTCACAAAATAAAATCTAAGACTTGGCTACAAAATGTTGAATTTGTAACCGACTGTCGCGCTATCGACCACGACAAAAGACAGCTAGGGTCCTTAGTAACATATACACGCAAAAACACAAGGCATTTACAACCTTATCTCTACTACAATACAGCTGAAACTAAACTCTACCAATCCTACTAGGAAAACCAACCTCTCATTGTAAATTCGACCTTAATCGTGAAGCTGAACGGTTTAATTTTGAATGTTTTCGAAACACACGCACACATTAGCAACGCGTTCGATAATCTAACTTGTTGCACGTCACTACACACACACAGATACGCCAACGCACACAGAAATGTTTACACTAGCATAAATGGATAGGCTTGTTGGGAAAAAGTATTGAATTACGAGGAAATGATAGAAAAATATATATTTCAGGAGGTCCTGGCCTTATGATATCTATTGAATAAATTTTTGATGTTACCACCGATATTTTGTGATCACACAGGTAATGTGGTTATTTTTGTATCATTTTCTGGGAGACGTCTTAGTCGTAAAGATACTCCTAAGAGACAAAAATGTTGGTTCAATATCATCATCATCTGCCTAGCCTTTTCCCAACTATGTTGGGGACGGCTTCCTGTCTAATTGGATGCAGCTGAATACCAGTGTTTTACATGGACTGACTGCCTATTTGACTTCCACAACCCAGTTACTGGGCAACACGATACCCCTTGGTAAGACTGGTTGTCAGACTTTCACCCGTAACATGTAACACATGACAACCGGGACCAACGGTTTAACGTGCTTTCCGAGGCACGGAGGAATCTCGATATGTCACGAACTTTCACCCATCCACAGAATGACCTCGGCAAGCGTAGCTTAACATTCGATCAACCCGTGTGGATGTTTTTATTTAGCCACGAGCTCCTTTTTGTTGGTTCAATATATACTTCTTTAATGTGTCCTGAAATTTCTTAATAACGTCCTTGGTATAATAGTTGCAAATAATACTGCTGAGTACTAAATGACTTTATTTTTTGCCTCCATAGCCCTCTCACCTTCACACATCTCGATTTCTTAGCAAAATATGCATCGATGAAAATTCTTGGAGATTAGATTTTACTGTAGGACGGTGGGGCAGTGCCCCGGGCCCCCAAGCTCAAGGGGCCCCTGGGCCATGAACGACGTTCGGAAAAGTTATACAAGGCAAGTTTACAATCATCATACAAATTTTCACAGTATGTTCTACCCACGAATATGAACAATTTTTGCTATGTGATCAATTCTGTTCTATACATTTAGGAGCAGTAGGTATTGATCTATAAAACAGCTGATTATTTTTCGTGATTTTAATATTCGTCTCTCGATAAAAGTTGTTCATATTGGTTTTTGAAAGCTTGACTTGTATCATATACTAGTTGAAAAAATAATTTTCTAAAAAAAAGAAAAAGAAAAGAAGAGAATTTTCGATTTTGTACGTTTTGCCCCCTCTCCGAATTAAAATCAAGAAAAAAATCTCCCAGCTCTAGAACAACATAACAGGGTATAATACGGTTTTGAGTATGGCAACTCAACTGTTTGTGTAGGGAATTCCCCTAAACGAATGATCGTTCGTCATATCCACGTCAATTGGATAAAGTGATGTAACCAAACTTCTTGCACGTTGCCAAAGAATTTTAATCGATATTAAAATAAAAGGGTTTCATTTATTTTATTTGTTTGCGTAAACTATGTGTAAGTAAATACATTCAGATTATGTTTTTATGTGCTTTATTGCGATACAAGGCTTTTAGCACTTACGACGTTCCTGATCCGAAGACAAAGTCAATATTCCGTCGTATATTTATTTATTTTTATTTATCCATTTATTTCAGGCATCAAGGCCCATATAAATATATACAATACTATATTAACAATATAAAACTTAAAATACTATAAATATATATTACATTATAACTAAAACTAGTGCACACGAAGTGTCGGCGTCGTGTTTCGCTGACTAGTGTCATGTAGGCGGCCACGAAACCGGCGATACATAACACCTTCCGGCCAGAACTCTTCCTTGAGGAACTTCTCGAGATGGTGTGTCGGAACTCGCACCACGAACGACTTGAAGTTCGTGTTATGACGCGGCTCCAACCTCTCGACCCTCAAAGTCCAGTTGGTCTTGACGCGCACGTACTCCACGATCTCCTCAACCTTCGTAGAGTGGTGCAATCTAGACACGTAGAGCAGCGTTGTCGGTACTGCGGTAACATTACATAACATCACGCCTGTATCACGAGTGGTAAGGCAGTGGTGCAACTATAGTTAATAGAATACCCACATTTATGCTAATTATCACCAGTTATGTTTAAGTCCTTTGTTCCAAAAATCTTACAACCAGTCTTACTAGCAAGGAGTATCGTGTTACCCAGTAAATAAACTATGGAGGTCATTCGCTCCATGTTTTACATAGAGCGACTGACCTCCACAGTTTACAGTACTGGTATTTAGTTGCATCTGTTTAGACTGGAAGCTGACTCCAACATGGTTAGTGAAAGTAGATGTTGATGTTTAACTCCTTGTTTATAGGGGCAAACTAAAAGCTTAATTTTATTTCACAAATCAGATTTTTTTTCGTCTGTCTCACTCATACGTACTCTTAACACCTTAACTGTCAAAAAACGAGACACAATAGAAAATGTATTGTTTGTCGGTCACTTGGCGTATAACGTGTTAAATAACTCCTAATCTAACCTATAACATCTGCGATAAGTTATTATTGTATTCGATATTAATACTCAGAATCAGTAAACAATTCCACCCACTGAATCGTATAAATTCCGCATTCAAGAAATAGCTGTTTATGCAATATACGACCTTAAAGAATATACATACACCTGGTACTATTTATTTGCCAAATGCTTAGTGATTGTAAAATCGTTTATTCTTTATCATCATCGTCCGCTAAGTTCTATAGATGATGATGATAACAATCATCTACCGAGACTTGTCCATAAATATGTTGGGGTTGGCTTCCAGTATAACAGAATGCAGTTGAATTCTAGTATTTTAAGTGTACCATTAATTTTACGAAAAATTTCAGTTTTTTTTTAGGTAGGGCCACTCGCAGTTCAGCACTATAAGGCTGTTTACTGCTTAACCGGTCGATCCTGTGGTGACCTTACAAGAAGGCCCCCAGCTAGGGCTAACTACAAGTTACATTTAAACGACCGCTCGCTAAGGGCGCCCCCTGTGGGGCTCGAACCTCGGCTTAGGGCGTCGTTGAATACTTAACAAAAACAAAGGCTGGGTCTCGTTATTATTATGTCGGGGGGTTTTTATACTACTGACTCAGCTACGCGGGCTGGCCTTGTAGAATCTAAAGATTGAATTTACATTTAACTAACTAGGGCGTCGCGCGTCGCGGGCCTCGTCGGCGAGGCCGGAATGTGGGTCGGTTTGTATCGAAAAATTTCAGTGGGTTCAAAATCATGTGCTGAACTCTGGTGAAGATCGCAGGAAGCCGATGGATTAGGGCAGCACAGGACCAATCGTTGTGGAAATCATTGGGGGAAGCCTATGCCCAGCAGTGGACGTCTTTTAGCTGAAATAATGATGATGTTTTAAGTTTTTTTTTCGTTTGCGTAAATAAATCTAGAATTCAGGAAAAGCGGACGCAAACTTTCAAAACTGAGGCCAGAATCATATACTGAACCCATGGTATCAATTTTAAGCCTAGATGTCCCATTCCACCGTCCGATTCCACCCTGTATATTTTGTTGCCTTATAAGTGTCAGTACCTAACATTACTCACCATCACCTCAAATAACGGTCTAACTAAATAATTTTTAAACCTTTATATAGAAAAAACAATGGGGCTCGTGGCTAACTAGTAACATCAAAGGTTAAGCTACTCTTGCCAAGATCAGATGGTCATAGGGAAAACACGTTATACCGTTGATCCCGTCTGTAACACGAATATCTTTGACAGTCGTTACGGGTAGTAAGAAGCCCAAAATTCGTACAACCAGTCTTACCTAAGGGTATCGAGTTTCCTAGTGAATGGGTTGCGAGACCTAATGGGCAGTTGTTTTGTTGCCATCGGGGAAGGCAGAAACAACACCCACATGCTACGATCTTCACATACCTTAGAATGGGGTGAATAGAAACGCAGGGGTGAGTAGAAACAAAACTTTGAAGGGCATTTTCGCGTTAGTTTAACATTGTTTGTTGCTAAAAGGATTTTTATTTTTTTAAGGAATTTAAATGATTAATTTCAACACCTTGTCTGTTATTTATAATGTTGAATCAACGATTAAATCTCACTTAAAGTTTTGTTTTGATTCACCCAGGCTTTTCGATTCACCCCGTTTTACCGTTACTCCTTTTGTTTCGTTAACGTCCATACATCTGGTCATACACCATACACTTGACATTTCAGGAGAACATCACCAGTAGGGTCAGTGTATGTCCTTCTAGGGACATACACTGACCGTCCTTCCGGAGTTTCGTATCCTTATACATTTTGTTAGTCACCTTTCATGCATCCTCTCAACGTGACCAAACCATCTAAGCATGCTCTTTTCAAATTCCTGATAGAAAAACCCAATAACTCTTTGTCAGGACCTCATGCTCAAACCAAATCGTTTTACTTCAAGTTACGTGTTTCCCAGAAATAACATTTTCATGAAGCACCATCTGCTATACATTCTGTACTTATTATTATTCTTACGACGTAAATGTCTTCATATAAGCACACTTCCTCCCTAATGTGATATTATCAACCCTCCAATATACCTTCACCTACCATCACCCCCCAATTCCTAGCTAAAACAGATCTTCTAACACTGGTTGTCGTAACCGATATAGAAAAACCCCTACCTCTTAGTTTTCTTTCCTCAAGGGTCCAATAAAGTATTTAGGATGGTGTGAAACGGAGAGGTCAACTGTAAATGGTAATTATTAGTCGGTCCGAATGACTTTCAAGGTCAACGAACTAATTTCAGAAGGCAATGAAAATGAGATTTGATTTCCAATATTGAATTTCAATAACTGGGGTTTTTCTTTGCTTGATATTTTCAGAAAGTCTGTTGTTTTTAAAAACTAGTGCTCCCAATAGCTGCTTAAAGATAAAGATAGTTTTTATTTGTCCAAAGCATGAGTAGGTATACATACAAATGGCATGCAAGATGTTACATAAAATTATGTCACAGTCATGTTTTGCTTGAACGGCGTACAAATATAAAAAAGGTAGGATGTTACACAAGCATAAAGCCATTTTAAATTAATCCGTTTCATATAGCAATTAACAATTTTGAATATAATTTAATTTGTTCAAAAAAATAAAGCTTAGTATTGCACAATTAAAAAAGAGACTAAGATCTCATCTACCTCCTCCTCTTATCCCAATCTATTTGGGATCAGCGCAGCATGTGTTCTTCCATGCATCTCTATTTGCCATCATCTCAATAGTCACATCCTTTCTAGCCATATCAAATATCAGCCAATCCGTCCATTGTTTCTTTAGTCTTACTCTACTCATGTAAGAGAGAGAAAGAGACAGAGGGACAGAGAGAGAGACTAATTTCACATATTCAATGACACTAATGGAGGACAGAAAAAAAGATTGAAACGCAATAGCGTAATTTACTTTTCCGGAGATACTTTTCCAAGGAAAAAATAAAAGTTTCAGATACATACAGAAAAATCTTTTAGAATATGATTAAGCTAAAGTCAGTTTTGTTTGAACGCGTAATTATTTGTGCATTCGAAAGCCCAATTCTTGATGAAGGTAATGGGCTATTTAACATCACGATGCGACCTTATAAACGGGTGGATCCGCGGGGCGCAGCTAGCATAAAATAAAGGTACTTAAATAAAAGAAAAACGCGTTGACTTGAGAACCTCATCTTTATTTTTCTCACTTAAAGAAGAAACAAATGAGCCATACAGAGCTAAAACTGGATCCCTCCCAAAAAATATTATTGATTTACTGCAAATCAATTGCACGTCTCAACGCGAAGCGTTGAGTTGTGCTTTACTCTCACTCTCTCAAGGTCAAGCAATTATCTCGGCTTTAATTGCTTTTATCCGATCCTTTTGGACTTTGAGTATTAAATGAGTTGACAAATATCAACAATAACACTTTTTTATGACAGTAGATACTTTTAAAAAACACTATTTTTGCTAGATAGTAAATAAAAAACCGTTTTGAAAAACTATTTCAGTGGACGTCGGGTTGTCTGTATGTTCGGATGATGTATGTGGTCACGATATCGCCCAAAAAACTTCACTTTTTGAGTCATTTTTTTTTCATCCGCTTCAGTATCATTGTGAGTAATAGCCTATTGAAAATTACCGTCTAATTCAATCAAGTCATTTTTGTCATAAAATGAGCGTTGAGACGTGCACTTTTGGATTTTCCAAATTTTATTATTTTTCTTTGCCAATATTTCATTGAATCATCCAATAAAAACATCCAAGTCTACATACAGAACCACTGATTTCACTAGAAGCGTCATAAATTCCGTCTCGCTGACGTAATGATGATGAGAGCGCTCATGAATTTGGTAAACTATTCGCCATTACAGGTAATTATTGCGGTATTAGGCACCTAAGTGTATTTGTCGAAGCCACATTGTGAAATATGCCTCATCACATAACGGCTAACAATAAGCATGTGTCCTAGGTAAAAATATAATAAGTCGATTTGGTCCGTCAGTCAGATTACCAAAAAATATCGGACACGTATTTTTTGCTTACTCAAATCAATAAAAGGTGACAAAGATATAGCACATCAAAGTTCAGGAAAAGGGGATTGTGACGTCACTTTAAACCTATCTAGATCGATTTATCGCCCCCGAAACCCACTGCATACTGAATTTCATGAAAATCGTTGGAGCATGAAAAGAGTTGGCATGTTCTTAATTGAACAGCAAACAAATTGGTATATGAACAGGTACAGATATTTTTTTAAATATCAATTATTAAAAAGAGGTTCATTTATTAAATAAATTAAAGTTAAAAAAAAAATCAACTAAAAAATAAAAAATATAATTTAATAAATTTGGATTAAGAAAAGTGTAAATAAGAAATAAATGTATTTTAATGGAAAAAAGCGTGGGGTGCATAGTGTCAATAGTTATAAACATTTTCTATTTTTCCATGGTTACTGTCATTCACAGTGGGCTCCATGTATCGGCGTGTATTCTTCAATATTAACACTATGCGCTATTTTTGAAGGCAGCTAAATATACATTTCCATATCAAAATATTTCAATGATGGGTAAGGTAATATTGCTCAAACAATTTGTCTTCATCCTGCCCCTGTCCCATGCCAGCAAGGATAGGCACAAACTGATTTTCCTTTCCATTTTCCCCTGTCAGCACCCATAACATAACATCACGCCTGTATACCCTGAAGGAATGAGCAGAGGTGTACCTATAGTAACACCCATATTTCGCCAGTTATGTTTAAGTCACATGCAATAGGGGGTGAGCATAATGCCATCAACGGGGCACAAATCCAGACTCCCGGCTGCTAATTAGAAAAATCCTATTGGAAAAACTCACTACGCTTTGCCCGACCAGCCTCGAACCCGGGATCCCACGCTCAGCAATCGCCTCTAAACCAAAGAGGATGTCGAACCCCTACGTCAGTCATCAATGCAATTAAAGTTTCTTTTTTCCACTCTTATGCAGCTGTATGGTTTGATAAGTGTTGAAGGGTGGGCGTTTTGGGGGACTGTCTTTTGTAAACATTTTGACGTTCAAAAAGTGCTGATTCTCAGCCTAATTTGAATACATGAATTTTGATTTTGATTTTTGATAACAAATTTATAATTTTGTAGAATTTCGGCCGCGTCTTCTAAAAGATAATAATAGCCTATAGCACTCAGAGATAATGTAGTTTTATAACAGAGAGAACATTTTTAGAATTGAATTATTCGTTACGGAGATTACCCCTACATACAAACTTACAAACAAATTTTACCTCTTTATAATATTACTATAGATATAGATTGTATTTACTATTCCCTCTCCTTTTTCTAAAACAACGCTTTTCAAACCAAAATGGCTCATAGTTTTACCTGTGGGGACCGCTGGTGATATCACTTTTGTAAATGATTTCTTTGTGTAATACTCAATGTGTTATTGTTTGTGTTCCTACAAAGAAAATATCACAGCTACCTACAGCAATATTCACTTCAGAAATGTACAGTGACCTTTCATAATTGACCCCGGACATAAAAATAGTGCTCGCAAAACTATGCGCACGCCACTCCACGTATCGTGTATATTTTTCATGAATATTGCTGGCTAGGCGCTCGGGCGCCTCCGATGATTTTTGTGCTATTTTTATAAATATTCCAGTCGTTTTCCACAGCGTAAAGTGGCTAGCCTTAATACTGTATCGCACTGGCTTAAGTGGAAGACAACGCTTTTGCACTGTGAAGATATTTTGGAAAGTTAAATAATATTTGGGTAGTTTTACCCGGAAGGAGGCAGGTAAATGCGGTAAGGACAAGAGGAGGTTGTGTGTGCAATTACACGTTGCCGTTTATTTCCAATCTGGCTCTACAGAGTACGGAATAAGACAAGAGACGCCATTTTTAACCGACTTCAATAAAGGAGAAGGTTCTATGTTCGAACAAGGAAGTCGGTTGCATAAAATGAGTCAAACGTAACAACCAGAGCCGCTGAATTCCGAAACTATAGTTATTTTACACCGTTTAGTGTTTTAGGAGTTGATTTAAAAAAAAAAGTATTTTTTATTAAGATTAGTTTCTACGTATGTTACGCCAAACTATCACAGGCATAGTTAGAATCGTCACGGACCATCAGTTTCTAAGTTATCCAAATTCCATCAATATAAAGCCAATCAACTTCTAGTAAAATGACTGTTCAATATCCGGACGCATAGACAGATCGACAGGTCAAAACGGAACCATTATAGGTTCTGTTTTAGGAATTCCAGAATAGATTAGAGTATAGTTTTTATTGTAAAACTCGAGTGTGCATCAAATAATATGTGAAAGGTCTTAAAATTACAGGTAGATCTGTATGTTTTCCCATTTATGGCGTACAGAACAACATATTTTTTATTTAGAATTAACCATAAAAAATGGATGAATGGATCGATAGATTGTGTGAAAGATGATATAGCTAGGAAGGAGGTGACTTCTGTGATGACGGCAAATACAAATGTATGGAAGAAGAATAATAAATTGGGATACCGGCAATAGGATGATGATGAATTAACCTTAAATAAAATGGAGTCCACATAACTAACTATGAAATTAATAACTTAATCCTGAGGAAAAAAAGAAGCATCTCTCAAGACGTTCAGAGATAACACAACACAGGAAGATCATAATAATATTTCAATTGTAGAATACTCAGTAAAATCTATGCGAGGACTCTGAGCTGCATTTCGATTGCTTCAAAGAAATTCCCTGGAGAAATTCTAGCTGGTCTAGAATCCGCGGCGAGACTAATCGGGAGGATTTCAATGCTGGGCACCGTTCAGGCTGAGCTTGTACTTTTTTTATCAGGAATGGATATTAAACAAGGCACCGAGGTATTCAGAAAATCGGAAAGTATACTTTTTTATGTTTCAGAGAGGTAAGCCCAAGGAAAAAATATAGTCGCCACATTTACAAATATATTTGCAACATTAAAGGGTCTGATTGTGTCGATATAATATAACATGACGCATGTTTTTCATGAAGGGTTAAGCAGAGGTATACCCGCATTACGCCAGTCTTGATTGTTGATTTAGATACTGGTATTCCGCTGAATGTGGATAGACTGGAACCCGTCCCGAACCCGAGGAATGATGATAATGAAAAATACCAGACTGTTACTGTCCCACTGCAGGCCAAAGACATCTCCCCATGATGATAATGTATTGATGCTTTCTTCTTATTCATTTAAATTCACGATCCACCACATTTTTAAGCCCACATCTCCATCTACCATTTTCACTCCAAATCATCATAAAAACGGAAAAAAAACCCGAAAAAAATTTCGAAGCTAATAATTTCCATCTAAAACCGTCGCCCCTTAACACACACCTCAAAATAGCAGCGTTTGATCGCCAACAGGCGCTGCGCACGAGTCGATCGATCGATTGATTTATACACACATCCCTTCTCACCATTACAACGTAACCACCAAGTTTGTTCCACTGAAAAACCAATCTTATTTCTTCTATGTAAGGTTTGAAGTCGGGTGGTGAAATTGTCGTCCAGAATCAGGTATAAATTCACGGGCCATCTTTATGCGAGTAGGTAGAATTGTGAAATCGGGACATGGCCACGTGCCATAGACAAGAGACCAGACGCTTTACGTAACGTGACTTATTTAAATTTTGGGGGACTTGTGCCGGGTTCATCAAGTCTCTTTGTGTTGGAAGCTAAAAATAAAAGATGGCTGCGTGTTGCGTACCTACACAAAAATGTAATAAAGACAAGGAGTAATCTTTTTTGGGACATGCCCGCCACACACACATTTTTTAATTATTCATACATAGCAAGTACCCAGAACACCCGAACAAATCTTTGTAGATCGTACAAACATTTGTCCCAAGGCGGGAATCGATGCCGCTACCTCCTGCATCGCAGGAGGACTTTCGCCCGCCGCGCGACATCGGTCGTCATGTTGGATAAGGCTTGGCAGATGATGAGTCAATAGCCTACGTCTGGAACAAGGGCATATCTACCAGCTCTTCAAATAAAAAACAACACTAAAGTATACAAGTTGTCAAAATTTGTAAGGTACTGTTACAAAAATTAATCGGGACAGAAATTGCCTACCACATTTCATTCAGTACTTCTTAAAAAATTCTTACTTAAACAGAAAAAAAATGCAAAAGTAATTCGTTTCGTTTCCAACAAAACGCCGATTTTTAACAAGCTTTACTTAGGGTTGGGGGATTGAAGCCCTTGACTTAAGAACTCGCAACCCCACCCAAGGGAATAACAACCATAAATCAGGTTCTTAAGGTAGAGTTTCAAATAGCACGAGAACAATGTCGACCGCTTATCATAAAGGAAATGACGGAAATAAAGAAAAACGCACATTATTTTTTATAGCAATAAAGTTTAAATTTCAATAGAGTATGTAAATTTTCTTATTTTTTAAATAAGGCCAGTATTATTGGAGTAGAAGAGCGTTGTATAAGAGAAGCTCATTGTTTTGAGTGTGGCAGGCACAGTGACATCGAAGTTTACACTCTATTATGATAGTGCTAGAGTATAGATTAGGTTGTGTTTCCTATTATTGATTACTTATAGAATAATATAAATAAATAAATAAATAAATATTGCTGGACAATCCACACAGCATCATCTAGCCCCAAGCTAAGCAGAGCTTGTGTTATGGGTACTAGATGACTGATATACTTAATACTATACATTACATAGATAGATATTTTACTATACATAGGAAATACCCAGAACACTCGGAACAAATATTTGCAGATCGTACAAACATTTGTCCCAAGGCGGGAATCGAACCCGCAACCTCTTGCGTCGCAGGCGGACCTTCGCCCGCCGCGCCACATCGGTCGTCAAATAATAAAAAAAAAAAAAATATAGCTTGGGATCTCACGACTTGATTCAAGTTTACTGGGTCATTCCACTCGCTAGGCAACTTGTACAAGTACTTGCCTGAACAATGATTGCATAGGCTTTTAGTACTAAAGTCATTCTTAGTTTAAAATTGCTCTTTTTAGTTCATAAACGAGATTCTTTGAGATTTAAGTATTCCATATTTGAATCCTTAATTCCACTTAAACAAATATTAACTTTATGCTTCTATGAATTTAGTCAAATTCACAATGACTAGTATAAAAAATATACTTAAAAAATGACTGGCCCCATAATTACATGGGACTTAAAAATTACTGGCGAAATGTGTGTACTATAGGGTACCTGCCTAGCCCTTCTTGGATTATAAGCGTGATGTTATGTTTTATTTTCATCATCATCAACATCATCCTCCTGTTAAGTTGTTTAAAAAAAAAAAATGTTAGAAAAATTGTAGTGCAAACTGAACTTTATTTGCGGGTATTAAAGTATTTTTTTTAAAAACACCATGTTGATTGCTTACATTTTTGGAAATTTAACTGCAAACGTAGGGAACTAACAAAGATTGCTGTAAGCTATGAACGACTGGCCTTGACCTCCGTACTAATTGTATTTGGATGAGAAAGCATTTTTTGGAGGTCTGAGGGAGTTAACTGAAGATTCACAGTGAAAATGTTACAATTTATTATGAAAGGTAAATTACTTGGTACCTATTTTGATTGTATAAATAAAATAAATAAATAATGCTGGACAATCCACACAGCATCATCTAGCCCCAAGCTAAGCTGAGCTTGTGTTATGGGTACTAGATGACTGATATACTTAATACAATACATTACATAGATAGATTTTTTTATTATACATAGGAAATACCCAGAACACCCGGAACAAATATTTGTAGATCGTACAAATATTTGTCCCAAGGCGGGAATCGAACCCGCAACCTCTTGCGTCGCAGGCGGACCATCGCCCGCCGCGCCACATCGGTCGTCGTATTGTTATAAAATCATATTTGACGACGACACGGTTGGCGAGGTGGTTGAGCCATCGGCTGCTGCGCCGCGTGTTGTGGGTTCGATCCCCACACGGAACAAATATTTGTATGACCTACAGGTAGTTGTTCCGGGTCTGGCTGTTTGTGTATGTGAGTTTAAATGTTTGTAAACGCACCCACGATACAGGAGAAATTCCTAGTGCGGGGCAATGTTTTAAAAAAAAAAAAAAAAAAAAAAAATATTACGACGTCTAACACCGGGAGGGGACGCCCTAGAAGGATATACACTGTATTTATTGTTGATTTTCTCGGTAAAGTTCAGGTGCGTAGTACTCGCAACCGGCGTGCGTGTATGACCAGATGTATGAACGTAAACTAAGAAAAAGGAGTGTGTTAGTATCGTGACCGGTGGGGTTCTGTAGTTTCTACCGACCCGATCGGAAAAAGGCGTATGTGTATATATGTACAATCAAATTAGTAAGTCGAAGAGCTTGTGGCTTAATTTACACGGGGCTTGGCTTGGCATGTATGGTGATGTATGAATGTGGATGAACCATGAACAACGGGGAGTAGTGAGCTGTCAGTGTCACCCACCTGATACAATGAATTGGCAAAAAAAAAAAATTGTAATCACAATCAAAAGTAGATACCTATGCTATTGATAACTTGATATAAATTTAAGTGTCCGAATAATTACCTACATAAGCTTTATGACATCCAGACTTCGGGTTGCTAACGAAAAAATTCATATTGTAAAAACTCAATAACACTTTGCCCGTCCTGGGAATCAAACCCAGGACCTCATGCCTAGCAGTCGCATTTACGACCACTAGACCTATGTGCCAGTCAAAGGTTGCAATAGTTAAAGGAGCTAAGAATAATAGGAAGTAATTAATAACGCAAATTAATCTACTAACCTTTCACGAATTCATATCTATGTGTATCTATACACAAGATATTCTGACCTACGAGTATTATTGCCTCTTCGAATGTACTCACGACTTTTCCCTTGGGGGTGTCAAAGCAGAAACTATAGACCTGGGGTGTCAAACTTAAAAACTAAAACACAGTCGTACTAAATTGATAAAATCTTTATATATAGGTAATAATAAGAACTGTTTTCCTTGAAGAGTTAGGCAGAAGTGCGCTTAAAGTAACACCCACATAGTTATGTTAAAGTCCCATGTAACAGAGTGCGAGCCTATTGCCATCAACTGGGCACAAATCCAGACTTCGGGTTGCTAATGAGAAAATTCCAATTAATTCCTGTTAAACAATTCAATAACACTTTGCTTGACTTGGGAATCGAAACTAGGACCTCACGCTCAGCAGTCGCGCTAGGGACCACAGGACCAACTTTTATTTTTTTCATCTTTACTGTTTGAATCTGGAACTCTCAGTTTCCTTTAAAAAAGCATCGTGCGGAAAAGTAAATGATTCCAATTTATTTCAAGCCTTTTTTCTGTCTTCCAAAAGAATCCATTAAAAAAATGGCTTGCAAATATTGGCGAAAACTTACATACAATTACAAACATTGCAAGTTAATATCAAGCTTTTCAAAATAACAGGACACAAGATTTTAGTATCTGTATGATACAGTAACAGGCTGTTAAATTGACCATGACATCTGACAGAATGAATTTCCATTAATACCGTAAAAAAAAACACACACACACTTTCACTAAAGAGTTCCATTATAATAAAAAAAAACAGTCTATTGTTTTAGTTTTCGACACTAAAATGGCCGGATACCAGGCTTAAAATAATAGACTGAGTACAATGACTAGGATGGTGGGGTCAACGGCCGGGTCATGGGGTCACGTGGGTGGGCAATGGGGCTACCATTGTTTTATGGGACTTTTTATTTCAACGCTTCTTTATGGTGGTTTATGAATGGTCAGTTAGAGTACAGTGCTAAAATATTTTTGCACTGTTGAATCGTTTAGTAGGATGTCAAAAGTTTTGCGGAAGACTTTTTGCACCTCAGTTTTACCCGCTCCTTTGGGTTGTAGCGTGATGTTAAATAACCTATAGCCTTCCTCATGAATTGGGCTATAAAATGCAAAAAGAATTTTACAAATCCGACTTTTTGTTTCAGAGATTAGCTTGTTCTAACAAAAAAACTCTACAGTACATTTTATCTGTAGAGTGCAGATTCCAGGAAAAAACATTGTTGCTAACTAAGCATAACCTGGTGCAAAGCGTACAGTAGATCGCACATCAGTAGTAGCCCTTTGACCTTGAGCAGGACTTGTGTTGTACAGAGTTACAATGGTATACGAGGCCAACTTATACTGGTTTTGTTACCACCGACGTGTCAATGGATTCAGACAAAGTTTTGATCTTGCAATGCAAATTGCCATTTGACAGTAAGTGTCAAGTTATTTAGTTACTTGCTGTTCATTGTTGTTAAAAATAAACTCATTCATACCTTTCTTGAGATAAGCATTTGTTGGTTCTTCGTATTGATGGCAATCTACACTGAGTTGGCCCAGAAAACAGCCATAAAAGTTTAGCAGCACCTTTTGGTTGAATGCGTCAGAAACCAATCTCTGGGAGATAATATGTGTAGTTAGAATCAGGATCAGAATTATTTATTTGTTAAACATAGGTATCAACATTAAGAATCTTATAAATAGTGAAGGTTCTTGCTATGTTTTGTCTTTACTTTATAAATAACAAAATTAGAACGTATAACGACAATTAAAATAAAATAATCACAGTCATCAGTTAGTAAGTTAGATGTAGGTAGGTATTTTTCTAAGTTTAGTATCGAAACCCACCTACCTACCCACCTCCAGAGAGGCCAAAATGGTGTTTAATCTGTTAGTGAGTAAATAGTACTTATGTCTTAATAATATATGTTTATTTCTCAACACAATATTATACAACACATAATTTGAAATGTTATAATAATAGCTCGGTTATTGTGGGAGATTGGTGCCTAAACTAGGCTGCAAGCCTGTATTTCAGGACACCAGGTCACCGCCTTTTACATGGTAATTATCTCAAACATTATCATTAGTAATATATAATAATATAGCAGTACGATATGTATTTAGATTAAGGTATGATGGAACTGGCGTGAACGTGTGTTCAAAACTTCCTTTATTTTCGCGCAAATAAAGATTAAAAAACAAAAAAAAAACAGCCACAAGCTTGGCACCACCGGTAGCATCCATCGAATCCTGCAGCGTGCAGTTCTCAGGGCCCGCAGGACATGTAATCAGGTCTCCCATCGTTTGTTAGCCCATCAAGTGCTAATTAAATTATATATTTATTTATTTTTATTAATTTACAATAGAAAAACAATTGTTCTATGTGACTAATGTTCCTTTTAATCACTCAAGCGGGTAGCTGCTCATTTTATTTATTATTTATTTATCATGTCCAGGGGGATTTGTTGCAATTCCATTGTGGTCTAAGTTTCCATGCAGATCTTATTAAACTATAGCTTTGTATGCATATTGCATCGATGGTATTTCAATGTCACCCATTGTACAAACACTCAGACACATTGGCAGAATTCAATAATGCATATTATTAATGACTGCGTAGGGCTTATTTATTAAGGTCAGACAAGCGACAGGCGACGGTCAGTCTGTGGATGGGTGGAATTTCTATACGTATCGAGACTCCACTGTGAAAGCACGTTAAGCCTGGGATCCCGGTTCTTATTTATAGTTCTTTGACAGTCAGGTAGTCAGAAGCTCTATAGTTTGATGACCAGAATTAACAAGATCTAGTCGGATCGTGTTACCCCGTAACTGACTTGACCAGACTGGTTAGACTGGAAGGCGACCCCAACATAAGTAGTTGGGAAAATTCTAAGCAGATGATGATGTTATGCATTTGTCAAGATTCTTTCATGCATATTCATGCAGTTGTGTAACTCTGTGATACTATGATAAATAAATGTCATCGTGTGTCAGTTGTATTAAACAGCGATAAGGTCGCATAAGTACGATTACTAAGCGTAAGATCCTGAACTACCTGTCATTCGCATATCTTTGACAGCCGTTACGGGTAGTCTGAAGCCGGAAAGTGTGACAACCAGTTTTATAGGGGTATTACCCAGTAACTGGGTTGTAGAGCAAAGGCAACTACTTCATGTAAAATACTGGTACATCCCATGTCAGGACTACACGCCCTACCCACGCTTTATGCACTAGGTAGATGGAATACTTACCTAGTGGAAAAAAATATGCCGTTATCGGTACAAACAATGTCAGCAACTAAAAGCATGTTAAGACTTAGTATGCACGACGCCTGCTGCTTACAAACAAACGTATGGGTGTTCTATGAACAGTGTTATCGTAAACATGGCACACATAGCGCCTATGGTGGTCCTGTACCATGGAGTACCTATTTATATTCAAGCTGAATCAAGGACGAGAGCTGGAGTAATACGGTCGAGGACAGCCATCGTAGGTTATATTTGGAACAAGCCTGAAACACAGCTTTCAAACTACTGCAAGTCCTTACAACCAGAATTAACAGTGTTGAACACCAGAAAAGCTTAGAGTCAATGAAGCCCGACGTGTCACTTAGAAACGATTCAACTGTCATTAATAAGAAGGGAACAGCGGAGCAGTTACAAAAATACATTCCTTAGGAAGCAGAAAATCATGAAATCTTCACTACACTCCTGAGGAAGCAGGAGACTGAACAGAGGCAGCGAGACTGAATCTAACCATATCCCTAGGGATATAACTATGTCACGCTTTCATTCTTACTATGTCATAAAAACACAGCTGACAAAATTGGATGAAGTGAGTTGTCAATCTCTCACTTAAACTGGGTGACAGAGCACACTTTATCGTTAACTTAACCCAATTTTTTTTAGGTGAGATTTTTTTTCAGAATAGCACTGCTATTATTGTGCATTGCAAAAAGATTGCGTTTTTTTAAGCACTACGTGTAGTGTCGACAAGTGTTACTGAAGACGGGCCATACATCGCGTTTGCGCTGTTGGAATTCTGACTCACAGTGCTGCGCTGAGAGTTCAAAATCCAACAGTGCACTTTTATTTCGGAATAAAATCCTAGTGTTAATGAACAAAGCCATAAAACGCAGGTCTGGTATACTCTGGTCAGTAAGTCCCGCAACCATCTTGATTGGCTAAAACATAGTCGGTATAATTATTATTTGAATACTTGAAGGGAGTAATTCAGATCCCCTTTTAGCCGACTTCAAAAAAAGGCGGAGATGTTATTGAACATGCGAATTTTCTTGGGTACGTGTCATATATTTTTTACGAGAGAAAACCACAGCACTGATACTTTCATCTAATTTAAACTGCCCAAAAATAATCGACTTTGAATTTATTTTAAGAATAACCAACGAAGACGACGACACGGTTGGCGCAGTGGTTAAGCCATCGGCTGCTGCGTCGCGTGTTGTGGGTTCGATCCCCGCACGGAACAAATATTTGTATGATCTACAGGTAGTTGTTCCGGGTCTGGCTTGTTTGTGTATGTGAGTTTAAATGTTTGTAAACGCACCCACGATACAGGAGAAATTCCTAGTGAGGAACACAGGAGGCAACGTTTTTTTTTTTAAAAAAAATAAGAAAAAATAAGAAATAAGAAGACTACATCACAACTACATTTTACAAAATTAAAGTCTTAATATGCCAGGCAGACCTGCAGCCTATCTACACTATCCTGCAGTGCACACCCAATTATAGGCACCCACAGCTTACCTATTGTCCAATATGCTCGGGGTAAATAATTATAATTAAATAAAAAATACGTAAAAATAAATAGTTAACTTACTAATAATTATCATTACTTAATGAATACAATACAACAAAAACCAAGTATTAACTTGATTTTCAAGTTTATTCGATATACCTACATTAAAATAATCCACTAGGTATATTCTTAAAAGCAAACCCGCGTGCTCAACCCAGTTGTAAATATACCGTTGAACTAAAATAGCAATAAATTGAATTGAGCCACAACTCGCCTCCTCCAATTGACTATAACAACTCACTCAATTTGATAAACGGTTGATAACTGGATTCATTTTATACCATTTCCATTTTAAGAGCATCCCAGAGCTTGCTCAAGCGGATTGCATAACCACGGAAATCTTAAACTGCTCGCGTAAACTATTTATAGCCTAGATTTTCAATACTTCAAAATGTCGGTCGATTCACATCGTGATTTTATATTTAAAATCGTACCAGTTGCCAAAACCCTTTGTTAATTTGGCCGTGGTTTACGAGCGATAGTAAAAATCCGCCATGTTGGTATCGTTTTATCGCAAGATGGCGGCCTCATGTCAAAAAGGGCGCGAAAACGAAGAAAATGGCGGTCTGATCGTTATTTTTTAATAGTCTGTTTGTTAGCTATTCATTTTGTGGAGATTCATGATCAACTGGCGATCATCTCGAATCTGGTATGTGTCGATGAAATTTTGAGGTAGAGCTTTAATTTTGAAGCTAGGTTTCATCATTTGCCTAGCCTTTTTCCAACTATGTTTCCAGGGATTGATGAATGCTTATCTGATCTCCACAATTGACTTTACTGGGTAACACAATATCTCTTGGTAAGATTGGTTGCAAGATTTTCGGACATCTGATCAACGAATGACAGCCGGGACCAACGGTTTGTCTTGTTTTCTAAGACACGGAGGTGTTTCGATATGGTAATGGATGGTCGCCCATCCACGGACCTGCGTCAGCAAGCGTTGCGCTTTGAAAATGTTTGTGAATGTGTTTCGGATATCAGTGTTAACGTAACCCTAACGACAATTCGAACGATTTTTAAATTGCAAATTCATATTTCGAACATAATGTTCATTTTTTGAAAGACTTTATTCATACCATATTATTGGTGATACTATTTATAGTGTTTGCCTCATTCTCAATTCAAATGCAAATGTTACAGGATAGTTTTATTTTAAATCAAATTAAAAAAATGAGGAGGTTCGATGTTCGACTGAATGTATGTTTTTGTTACTTGTTTTGTATGTTAAACGATTTTAACGTCAATTGCTAACTGATTTTGAAATTATTCTTCCTCAGTTCTCTCAACCACTGTCAATAAAATATGATCTGACGCTGGGATCTTGGAAAAATCGAAGGAACTCTTCATATGTTATAGACACACAAATAGTTATAGACGCACAAAGCGATTTCGATATTTTTTATACTAACTCGTACATTTTAAATTTTAAAATCGTTCTAATTGACAATACGCGAATTCGGGCTAGGCACGTAGGTATACATTACAATAAGTTAGGTATCAAAGTAATCTTTAATCACACTTTCAGCGTATCACTAAACATCTTTACATATGAATTAGCGCACCTATACCATTTAACGAAGTAATTTGAGGAACAAACAAAAGCCGGATGGTGTTTAGCGAGATCTTAAAGAATTTACATACAAATTTCAAATTCTTGGAAACTTGGCAAATTAAGTGTTCCCCCCTAACTTTTCGCACCTTTGGGCGTCGCCCTTAAACACTCCGCTACGCATCGTTTAGGAGACAATGCATATAGAATATAAAGCCTCTTCAGACGATGAATAAAGTTATTGGAACGATCTTAACAGAACATAACATCAGGCCTCGTATTCATCGAAGGATTAGGGAGAGGTGTACCTATTGTTCACCCACGTGTCGTCAGTTTTATTGAGTCACTAGGAGGCGAGCGTCTTGCTTTCTAGAATCTAAATCTAGACACCCGGGCTAATCATCATCATCAACATTTCAGCCAACAGACGCCACTTCCAAAGATATCCACAACGATTGGTCCTGCCCTGGACCCATTTATCGGCTTCCTGCGATCTTCACCAGATCTTCTGACCACCTTGTCTGACATTCCATGCTGAGTGGTATCCCTCTTGCCCTAGACACTTCAGCCTCTTGCCGCCAATTCTTTTAGTTTGTGTTTTCACTAGCATAAACCAAGCAAAATTCATTTACTGTCATTACACTAGAATTATTGAGCTTTTGTCTTATATTATGCACGTGTTCTGTGACAAGTAAAACTATTTTGTTCCTTTCTTTATTTTTCTTTACGTAGAAATTCCAGATTGAATAAGTCAATAACACTTTATCCAATCTGGGAATCAAACAGAGACTTCATGCTCAGCAGTAGCAATTGCAACTACTAGACAGTCAGAGTGAGTCAGACATTTTTACATCATCAAAATAATTATATTATATTGAAATGAAAAATGTTAAAGGATGCTCAACGGTATCTGAAATACTTCACTAGTACTTTTGTTAACCGTTCCAACTAAGCCTTAAATTGCTTAGAAGTTGTGTTTACATCAAGAGTGCATAAGGAGGGGATTGAAGTCACGACTTCTCGTTTACTTGTTGCCCGCCCCATACGGGCTTATTTCGCATTCACACAGATACAACACTATACTTATAACATTTGCCTTTCATATTAATCATCTTCAATTTGACCTGGCATTTATAGGGATCATTAATTTCTTGTTCATAATGCCAATATATCACTACCCTTTGAGTTTACGCACAAAACACTCCCTCCGTCAATAATTCAAAATCAAAATGTCAACACAAATGCCGTATCGTCCCTGTGGGATCATTAAAAAGAAATCTGGAAATGTTATCGCAGACTAAATAGCTCCAAAATGTCAGAAATAAGGTCGGGACTCAGAAGTGCCAGTGCAAATGCTAGATTGCGACATTTTCGATCATGATCCGATCGCGGTACGGTCGGGTAGACACCCCAGTTGGTACTGATTCCTTGTGTGATGGTATGTATAGGTGGGAAGAGAGTTGGTTCGGACACGTCAATGGTAA
Source organism: Phlogophora meticulosa (assembly GCA_905147745.2). Lineage (NCBI taxonomy): Eukaryota > Metazoa > Arthropoda > Insecta > Lepidoptera > Noctuidae > Phlogophora > Phlogophora meticulosa. The sequence goes on along the minus strand of LR990542.1, from coordinate 10,392,602 downwards.
CGAGAGAGGTTTTACTACACGCAATTAAAAAAAAAAAAGTTTATTGCAGCAAAGCAGAAACTTGTACAACTGTTACAGTTAATCTTATATAGGGACCTCCTTTTACACGCTTTATATTAGCTTCACCTGTATGTATGTATGTATGTTTGTACCGACTCCTTTGGACGCTATTTTGACCCACTTTAAACGGTCAGATTTCATTCAAATTTTGCACACCTGTCAAAGACCGCTGACAATGCAATAATTCGAAAAAAAATATATGTAGTTAAAAAAAAAAAACTAAAAATCACGCTTTTATAAAAAAATCAACTAAAAATTGAAAAATAAATTATAGTTTAAAAAAACTAAAAAAACACGCTTTTATAGAAAAACCAACTAAAAAATAGAATGTCAATAGTTATAAATATTTTCTATTTTTCCATGGTTACTGTCATTCACAGCGGGCTCCATGTATCGGCGTGTATTTTTCAATATTAACACTATGCACCCCACGCTTTTTTCCATTAATATACATTTTTTTCTAATTTACACTTTTCTTAATAAAAAATTATTAAATTTTATTTTCTATTTTTTAGTTGGATTTTCTATAAAAGCGTGTTTTTTTTTAGTTTTTTTAAACTATAATTTTTAAGAAAAGATATACTTGTGCTAGGAGGCCACGCTCTTCTATGCCAAATTATAAAACGGTTAAAGTAGTGTACATTAATGTAATAATGATTAAACAAAAAATAAAAAGTAACGAAAGTAAAAAAACTGTGTCACAAACAAAAATAAAAGAAACAAAAAATAAAAATAAAAAGATCTTAGAGAGATATATCCTTAAATAGTGTGATTTTGACGACACGGTTGGCGCAGTGGTTGAGCCATCGGCTGCTGCGCCGCGTGTTGTGGGTTCGATCCCCGCACGGAACAAATATTTGTATGACCTACAGGTAGTTGTTCCGGGTCTGGCTGTTTGTGTATGTGAGTTTAAATGTTTGTAAACGCACCCACGATACAGGAGAAATTCCTAGTGTGGGGCAACGTTTAAAAAAAAAAGAAAAAAAAAAAAAAAAAAGATTGTCTGTGTTTTAGACTGTGTGTGTGAGTGTGTGTGTGTGTACACGTGCGTGTGCCAATAGTAATACAAATAAGGACTTTATTACAAATATCTTGACTGAATAAGACAAGTGAAGTACGACTTTTAATTCGATGCAGTAAGTTTAACAGAACTAATCTCGATCGTACTTTAGGTATCTTTATTAGAGCGAGATAGCATATATTTCAGCTTTTACTTGTACTAGGTTCAGTACGTATGGGTTACTCCAACTCTGTACCGTAATACCGTCTTAAATTGTTTTGTTTTTTATTTTTGGAATTTCTCACGACCCTGGGTTTTCAGACCTTTTGAAGGCATACGAAGCTGAAGCCAACTTATTAATACGTCCAGCAAATAACACACAGAGTCAAGGTGTACCTGCAGACTTGGCAATGCAATGCTCACAATTATTATTTTCTTGTCGACCAGACGAATTTCTTCAAATATTATAAATATTAAAGAATTTTGAACTGCCTTCAAAATCTTTAGCAATTCTAAGTGTATTACGCAACTCGCTTACTTGAGTGAATGGTATCGGGCCTATTATGACCCAAACAGAACAGTTATGGACTATATTATCAGTGTAGATAATGAATTTACGTGTCCTTGCGAATATTGAACCAATGTCCCATTCAAATAAACAACATCAAAAAGTAATTAGTGATACTATTTGCAAAAGTAATGTTATTGCATTAGTATTAATTGTTTCTAGTCCCGTTTTGGGAATGCCATTCAATGAAGGAGCTATTTATAATTCTGTACAAGCACCAAGAGGTCTATAAAAGGCAACGGGAAACGGTGTCGATTGTAGACGCGATCATTCACTGGTACATTGTCTGACGCAATACTTGAAATGTTATAGGCTCATTGAAGTAACTAAATAAACTTAACTTGAGGTCCGTGCTGATCAACGAAGCATGATTGTACGAGTATTTTGAAGGTGTCTTTTTCTTACGAAAAAGATTTTTTGTGATTGCTTAGTAGTAACCCGGTTCTAAATTTATCTTGGACATCTCTGACATCGGTGAAGGAATACGTCGTGAGGAAACCTGGACTTACAATTATAATAAGTCTGAAATCGCCAACCCGTCTTGCGCAAGCGTGGTGATTAATGCTCCTGCATTCTTTGTAGGGACAGTAACAAGCTAGTATTATCAGTCTTATTCTATACTAAGTTTTCCCGGTCCTTTGCTTGCGTTAATGTAGATTTGGTGATCCCCTCGGGAACAGTACTTTGGTGCTGGAGGACAGGTACCTACTTACGTCCTTATTTTGTACTCTTCGTGTATGCAAAATTTCATGAGGATCACTTGGGTAGTTAATGCGTGAAAGAATAACAAGGAATCTAACTCACATTGATTACAATATTAGTTAGAATTAGAAATAGTTAAGATACTGTAATCTGGGACTTCGTGTTTACAGTTTTTAGCCCAACTTTTGGGGATTCTTCGCGACTGATCGACACTTCGCGTGACCAGAAGGCTGGCTCATTCTTTGGTCATAGAATTACCATGACCCTTCAATGTGGAAGTGCTTCCAGTCTTCTGGAAACATTTCCGCATGACTGCAGTCTTATTTAGTAGGTACTCCTCCCTTTTCTGTTCATATTGACTTTGTAAGTATGTGTGTACTTTGTAGTTTATTGTGATTTGAGAAATAAATATTACGTCTATTTTCTGTTTCTGCTTTATTCAAGTGGTTGCTAATAAACTCTAAGATATAATTTCACGATAGATGCCTACATCCTATTGTGTCGAGATTGGTCCATTGTCTGACCTCATCAATCATGTCAAAACATATAGATCTCTCGTCCCAATATATATTTTCCTTGACCTCAGCCTTGGCCCTGTTATTTGCGTCACACGTATACGTAATTAGATCCAAACGTACAATATAAGACTCGCTGTCTTGAGGATAGTTCAGATTAATTAAGTGGGCAGTTTTTGAACAAATATTTTTTTAGTTATTTTGACAGTTTTTAAAGTGAGGCTGGCGTCTTTTCTTGCTTCTTGGGTTGTGAAGACTCCTATGAAAAATAATGCTGGAAAATGAAAAGTGCTGAACCCGCCATTCCACATTTCGCAGTGTCGGAAGACGAAAGTCTTCATCCATTGTGTGTTTCCAGGGACCACAAATGTATCAGAGACGAGGTCGCTCACAATGGTCCTCATAAGATGGCTCAAAATCACTAAGGGAGTGATAGAAAGGTAGACCTTTCCATCACTCTCTTAGTGATCTTAGTTGTCTTTAAATTAAATGGAATTGAATAGATTCAATTCCATTTAATTTATTTTATTTCAGACTAAAGCTGTCCATAGAGTGTTCATAAATAATTATAATAAATGATGGATGGATTGTGTGAAAGATGACATAGCTAGAAAGGAGGTGACCTTTGAGATGACGACAAATAGAGATAAATGGAAGAAGAAGACATGCTGCGCCGACCCCGACATTCACATGGACAATTGTTTGTAAAAGTACTACTTACAGAAATAAATATAATTTCATTTCAGATACAATGCTTAAAAAAACTATTGAACAAGATAATACCGCAACGAAATACTTTTGGACTGCCAAAGAGTCTTCTCCTCTTCGCAAATGTCACAACGTACTGTACGAACGTGCCTGCTCCACTTTCCCTCCCGTATGTTTCCACACACTGCCTATTGTTTTTCACCGTTATTTATTACGAAGTTTAGCATAATACTTAGTTCATAAGGGGCCGGCCAGAAAGGGGGCGAACCGTTTTGTTTTTAGCGAAATATTCGTGAATCATTTGCGAGATGTTGAGTTCGCTACTGATTTTTAAGTTTTATTTTTGAGATTGTTTTTATTGGGGGTCCGAAAATGTCAGGTTGGCTGCACGCCAGTGGTTACTAAACCCTACTACGCTGGCGTAACTAAAGGTCAAGAAAAAATTGTTGCTTAAAAATTGGTTTTCACGGTGTGTGCATATAATGCGAAGGAATGAAGATCATGGTGTGAGGAGAGTTTAGAGTATGAATGTGGAGGGTTACAAGAGGAGAAGAAGACCAAAGAACGATGGAGAGATTGAATTAAAGATGATATGACTAAGAAAGACTAGACTAGATATAAACAGAGATGACGACACAGTTGGCACAGTGGCCGAGCGATTGACTGCTGCGCCGCGTGTCGTGGGTTCGATTCCCGCACGTAAAAAACATTTGTATGGCCTACAGGTAGTTGTTCCGGGTCTAGCTGTTTGTGCATGTGAGTTTGAATGTTTGTAAACGCACCCACGACACAGGAGAAATTCCTAGTTTGGGGCAACGTTTTTTTTTAAAAAAAAAAAGCATAGAAAAGAGATACATACATAAAGAGACATATTCTGCTATAAGGAGGATAGTGATGATGATTCAGTCACTTTTAAGTAGATTTTGAACTTTCTTAACTTTATAATTTTAAAACCTGGTTCTTAAAAATCATCATACTTATCTCTCAGATTTTAAGACCAGTTCAATCCTGAAATACGAGACTGATCTATTTTCATTTGCACCTTTAAAATAAGAAATAACCGACGCAATCCTGCAGGTGTCCATACACCTCCACGGTTCATTCAACTTCACCTACATTTTAAATCAGACGTATATATTGACATATATATTTGCGGAACTATATGTACGAGAACAAAGAAAAAAAATACCATTTTGTTTTATTCATAAATTCATGTACATTTTTGATATGCACATAAACGTTCGGAATTATGTAAATATGTGGAGTAATGTATGGAAATTAGTTCTCTAACCATTTGTTCGGTGTTGAATTGCTAATCTGTAACTTTTAGGTATATTTATTATTTTGTATTATCTCTAGAAGCAAAAGGAGTATGTGAGGATCGTAGCGGGTGGCGTTCTGTAGTTTCTGTCTATCCTCGTGGGAAAAAGTCGTGAGTTTATGTATGCAGATGCGTGTGACTAAATTATAAAAAGCAATAAAGGGAGGGGACGCTCTCAAAGGACATACACTAACCTTATTGGTGATATTTTATTTCAAAAAGGTCAGGTGCGTGTTTCTGCCTACCTCCGCCGGATCAGGCGTGAGCTTATGTATGTATGTGTGTCTAAATTATGAAGAGGAGAGTAGAGTGAGGGGGAAACCTTCGAAGAACACACCAGTGTGTGTTCGTTTGCGAGTACTATGAACCTAACGAAAGGAAACCTAATGAAAGGAACATCATCAATAAGGTACTGACCTTATTGATAATGTTCTTCAAAAATATTAGGTTCATAGAACTCGCAAACGGCGTACGTGTTTGACCTAATATACGAACGTAAACGAAGCAAAAGGAGTATGCAAGGATCGTAGCGTATAGTTGCTGCCTTTGGAAAAAAGTTTATGTATATGTGTGTGTATAAGGATCATTCACATCAAATTTCTTAACTGGCAACACCGAGAAGGCAACCGCCGGGTATGACGTGTGATGCAGTAAGTAATCGCTTTGATTTTAATATTTTAATAATAGAAAGAAATACATTGCTTGATTGTTTAGACTATTTTGCAAACACATTTAAACAGTTGTTATAATTTTATGAAAATTCCAATGAACAATTAATTGTGTTTTGACTAAACATTATAAAGATTTGTGATTCTGTCTTGATAAATATTTTGTTAAAGAACGGTATTCAGTTTAAAAATATATCGTGGTGATCAGAGTTCAAGTGTTGCCTGCTTCCTTTAATACATTATTATTAATTTAATGCATGTACTGGTGAAGGGCGGGCGTTTTGGTGGACTATCTTTTGTAAACGTTTTTGACGTTCAAAAAGTGCTGATTCTCAGCCTAATTTGAATAAATGAATTTTGATTTTGATTTTGATTGCTACTTAATACTCCTAGCGATTACACTTTTTTTATTTTATTTTATACTATCATGTCTACCTGTGGACAGCATTGTGGGTAATATTATCATTATTACTGTTTTTTGTAAGATTCGTTGTAAGATCTTATGATGTAACTGTTCGCTGTTTCTTAAAAATAAAATAAATATAATTAGCCCATAGGTAAACGTTAATAACCTTTAATAAACTTGTGTTAAGGTATCCACCTGACCGATGTTACGCGCCGTACCATTTGCAGCGAGCATGTTACGTTACGCGTGTTTGTTTCTCCGTACTGACTGCACGAACGCTCGCTGTGTAACACTTAACATTACGCCCCGTAACGCCGTTCAGTACCCAGCTTAATATTAGGTCTTTACCTATGAAATTGCCGTTCTGCAGTACTGGCCATTTCAAATCAAAATATTTTTTGTTTGGCTAAGAATTCTAATTTCAAATTAATTTTATTTTAAAAACATGGATTTTTTTTTCCAAAAGTAGTCATTTGTTTATTGATTAGTGTTACATTTTCATCGCATTTAAATCTTTTTCGTCATCATGGATACGTTAAAAATTCGAGTAATTATGGAATATGAGTACCGTCGTGGCAGCAACACGGCACAAGCGGCACGCAACATCAACGACGTTTACGGAGCTAACACTACAAACCAACGCACTACCTGTTATTGGTTTGCTCGCTTCCGTTCTGGAAATTTCGACCTGAAAAATGAACCTCGCGGTCGTCCGAAGACTTTGGTCGACAATGACGAATTAAAGGCGATTGTGGAAGCTGATGATACACAATCTACGGCTGAATTAGCAGCAGCTTTCGACGTTAGCGTCAAAACAATATTGGTCCATTTGCGTCAAATTGGCAAGGTAAAAAAGCTTGACAAATGGGTGCCCCACGAACTCAATGATCGCCAGCGCGAAGTACGCGTCGAGACGTGCCTTGCACTGCTCAACAGACACACAAATGAAGGAATTTTGAACCGCATTGTTACCTGCGATGAAAAATGGATTCTGTTTGATAACCGCAAGCGCTCAGCAAGTTGGTTGGATCCTGGTTCAGCACCTAAACAATGCCCTAAACGAAAACTTACCCCAAGAAAAGTGATGGTCACTGTTTGGTGGTCTAGCGCCGGTGTGATTCAACACAGCTTCTTACCAAACGGGGTGAGCATTACTGCAGATGTGTACTGTGAAGAATTGAACACAATGATGGAGAAGCTGGCACATCTCCAACCAGCATTAGTCAATCGCTTGTCTCCGCTGCTCCTGCACGACAACGCGCGACCTCATACTGCACAGCAGACGGTCTCCAAGTTGCAAGAACTGGGGTTGGAAGCTCTCCGTCATCCGCCCTACTCACCAGACCTTGCGCCTACAGACTACTACTTTTTCCAGAATTTGGATAACTTCTTGGCGGGAAAAAAATTCAATACCCGAGAGGCAGTACAAAATGCCTTTGAAGAATTTGTAGCCTCCCGTCCAGCTGATTTATTTAAGAAGGGCATCAATAAACTGCCACTGCGTTGGCAAAGATGCATTGATTGCATGGGTGATTACTTCGATTAATACAAATAAAAAATACATGAAAAAAATTCATTTAAATTTTTTCATACAAAACGGCAATTTCATAGGTAAAGACCTATTATTTATTATAAGCCTTATTTTGACTGCCTCGTTGGTCCAGTGGTAATAGGCGTAATTGCTGAGCGTGAGATCACCACAGATTAAGACACATAATGTCTTCTGCACCGAGGTCAGTAGGACTTCTAACCCTAGCCTAGAATAGCCTAATATTCATACCCTTTTTGCATGTATGAAGTAAGCTACAGTGACAAAAGTTTAAAAGAGTCTGCTTAGACTGTTTGGCCACGTTGATTGGATAAATTAAAGGCGACTCATAAGCCAGATATGAGAACGCCTTAAAAGGACATACACCGACCTTATTGTCATGTCTTATTGTTCATCAGAGAGTTCCGGTGCGTAGTACTCTCAAGCGTCGTGCGAACATGACCAGATGTATGAACTTAAAAGAAGCAAAAGGAGTATGTAATGTAAGGATTGTAGCAGGTGGCATTCTGTAGTTTCTGCCTACCCCCATAGCTAAAAGACTTTCTGCACTTGATGTGTTCGAATTGCCCAATTTGTTATGGAATCAAAAATAGCTCGCTTAATATAAATTCTTTCTTCTCAAAAGAGTCTTAGAGTTCTAAAAGAGACCACGTTTATTTGAATAAATTCTCCTGGTCTGCGTATTTCATTTCGTCGACATATTGCACCGCTAGATCTTCATTTGTTTATTCAAATGATATAATATTTGCATGCACTCTACTCTTAGTATTTTGTTTTCATGAAAAGGAGCTAATATATTACGTATATATTAGGGTATTGTAGTTGTATTATGAAGTTTCAGGTTGTTGGTACCTATTTGAATAATGAGAAACAGGATTGAAGATGAATGAGCTCCTAGAAAATGAATTTATTTGACGATAGTTTGAGATTGGTACAGCATAACATAATCAGTCTATAAAGTTCCCACCTCAGGAACTTTTATCTTTAAGAGGGAGTGGTCCATAATCCACCACAACTACCCAGTGTGGGCAGGAATTATAGCTAGACAAACATAATCGTTCATTAGTTTTTAACAAGTTGATGGCCAATTATAAGTTTTCATAGATAGCAATATAAACTTATAATATTTTAATAGTTACTCAAAATCTGACCTCTACATCCCAGTTACTGGATAGAATGGGGGTACCATTCTACCCAGTAACTGGGATGTAGAGGTCTAGGTAAGACACGTTGTCTGACTATCAGCCTTTCTATACATAGCATACGATATCGATCGGTCTTACGAGTCGGTTTCACTCCAAAGGCGCAGCATAGATGTTTATAATCAATAATAAAAATAGTTAAAAACAAAAACGATGGCTGAGCGATTGACTGCTGCGTTGCGTGTCGCGGGATCGATTCCCGCACGGCAAAAATACTTGTATGGCCTACAGGTTCCGGGTCTGACTGTTTGTGTATGTGAGGTTAAATATTACGCTACCACTGAGCGTGAGTTCCTGGGTTCAACACCCGCTTCAATCAATGTGTTATTAGGTTTTTGTATCTGCAATTTCTCAGTAATAACCCGGAGTTTGGATATGTACTCGGTTGATAGCAATCGACTCGCCTTCTTATTACATGGGACTTAAACGCACCCACGATACAGGAGAAATTCCTAGAGTGGGGCAGCGTTTTTTTTTTTAAAGGAAGGGAAAACATCATCCTCTTGCCCTTATCCCAATTTCATTTGGGGTCGGCGCAGCATGTCTTCTACTTCCATACATCTCTATTTCCCGTCATCTCAGAAGTCACCTCCTTCTTAGCCATATCAACTTTCACACAATCCATCCATCGTTTCCTGGGTCTCCCTCTACTCTTGTAACCCTCTACATTCATACTCAACACTTTCCTCACAACATGATCCTCATTCCTTCGCATCACGTGTCCATACCATGACAGCCGATTTCCACACAACTTCTCTGTCACAGGCGCCACTTTCAGACTTCCTCTTATATACTCATGAAAACATTCTATAAAAAATAAGTACCGACGTAAGAGAAAAGTTAAAACAATGGAATTCACAATAGCATGTCGGTGACGCGAACCCACAAGTTTTGCCTCTCCCAAAAATATAGAACAAAGAATTTTTCACTTCAAAAATCATTTGAATCATAGACCATCTAAATCATAGATAAATCTTGTTCCTATATCCTAACACAGTGAGACGTACATCACCTCCTATAATAACGCATACCGATTTGAATATAAACAGTGAGTCAGTACGGCTGACTAACTATTTAATATTAAAACTATTTGCTTGTCTGTCAGTGTGCTATCAACTTTGGCTGTCAGCATCTTCAACAGTTTGTACTTCTTGGAATTTTTGCTCGTAAACCATGATGTGAGGGCCTATTGCAGGGATGGTGAACCAATGGCACGTGTCCCAGTTGTGGCACGCGACTAAATAATTCGGGAAAGCCAATGATTAATCGAATATTCTCGATTGTTGAAAAGTTGTAGGTTGATTGAAAAAAGAAATTAATCTGAGTAAGGCAAAATTTAAATTTTCTTAGTTTTTTGCAATTTACAGATCAGTATTAGGTTGTACATTATCAAATGAGTCGTTAGCGACCGTTATATCTAAAACGGCTGGACCGATTTTGACAAATTTCGGATACGGACAAAAAAAATACATTAGGAGACAGATATACTGACAAAAAAATTAAAATGATTTTTTTGGCACAACTACCGTACAAAGCTGTTATTTCGACATTACAGACAGACACTTCAATTTTATTGATTTGCATCTAAAGAAGATAGCACGTTCACCAATAAAGGTTCTCTATCCCTGGCCTAGTAACTACTGAGATTAGTCATGACTGTAAATTACGGTTTCATAGCTAAAAATATATTTTTTTATAGAGGTTGACGGCCCACCAATCTGAAGGGTCGTTGCCGCCCATAGACACTTTGGAGTTGACGTCATCGGGGTAAACAAATGCGATAACGATGTAAGAGGTAATATTAAAAAGTTTCATGCTGTTATGTGCCTATTCACTAATATTTAACATCCATACATTGTCACATAACTAATTGTAAACTTAATATTATAAAGAAGAAATATTTGTTCGTATGTAATGGATAAACTTAAAAACTACTTAACCGTTTTTAAAAAAACATTCACAACGACGATGCTAGATCCTGTGCTACAAAATATATTTACTTCCGACAAAGATTAGTTGGAGTACACAAGTAAAACGAACTCACAGATCAGTCTCTTAAAAAATGTAAGCTATAAATATTGGTCAGATCATGTGAGACAAGTGCAGATAAGTGTCTGAGATGGTATTTTGAGGAAAATCCACACTGATTTGAGTACAGAGTGTCCAGTCAGTACACGCATTCGTCAAAAATCGTGTAGATCAATTCAGATCTTTAAAAAATATTTAAAAAATCAATTTCATTCAACTTGAGACGACACGGTTGGCGCAGTGGCTGAACGATCGACTGCTGCGCTGCGTCGTGGGTTCGATTCCCGCACGGAACAAATATTTGTTTGTCCTACAGGTAATTTTTCCGGGTCTGTTTGTGTATGTGACTTTAAATGTTTGTCAACGCACCCGTGACACAGGACAAATTCCAAGTGACACCGGGACAACGTTTAAAAAAAAAAAAACATTTTTTTTTCTACTTGTGAAAATATACTACAGATACCACATTGTGTAGGTGGTATCAACCTATTAGTTCACCGTCATTATTTCTAATACAGAAATGTAACAAGCACAAAGACTAAACTTTCAGGCCTATAAAAATCCAGTAATCAACATGTGGTTAAATAACAACAACTTTTATAATATAAAACAGTTCCTAGAACGCTATTACAGCGTAGATGACTTTTTGAATGAGATAGATAAATAGATAAATAGATAGATTTATTTATTCGCCTGAAATATGGTATTTTACAGATTTTATAACAAATAAACAATAGTTCTTCATATTCCGCCAACTATGTAAATTCGTCATGCAAATTTTGTGACAATACAAATGATTCTTCAATGATAATCTTCTGCAAAAGAATTTGGAATGTGTGCCTGTGTTATTATTTTTTCTAATCTGTGTTTTACTTAAATTGAATTTAAATTTTTGACATCTTAATTTAATCCTATGCTTTTTTTCTTTGTAAGTCATCATCATCATCCTCCTGCCCTTATCCCAATTTATTTGGGGTCGGCGCAGCATGTTTTCTTCTTCCATACATCTCTATTTGCCGTCATCTCAAGGGTCACCTCTTTTCTTGCCATATCATCTTTCACACAATCCATCCATATTTTCTTTGGTCTTCTTCTTTTTAAGTTATTGTTTTAATTTATTATTAACGATTTTATAATTATCTTTTTGTAATAATTGTCTTAGTGCAACTAATTTTGTACGCCATGATTGGCAAAACATGTACCTCTTATTATTTTTAAGACCTGTATAATTCTACACTCATGTTTTACAAAATAAAATATATTGTAACGAAAATAGCGTTGTTGTAGTGTAAAGTAATTTTGTTAAGGAAATTTTAACTACAAATATTTACATGCTATGTTTAATCTTGGCAAAACATGGCTGCTCTTATTTTTTTTTTACTGTAAGACCTACTTGTACCATGTTTTAAGCAAATAAATATATTATTATTATTATTCAATCAACTTCAACACTTTGTTAATGGCTTTTGAACTCAGACATCAGGAACCCAATTAATAAAACACACATGTGACAGCTGACAGGTGAGAATCTGTCAATTAGACAATTTTGTTAATTCCTTTCTTAAATTTTCTGCTTTATTTAACAGCGACGCTTATAGCGAAAATCAAACATACATATCAAGGTTTTATTTATTTTATTTTATTCAAAAAGTGTGGTATAGTCCGTTACAATAATCATATAAGTATAGTTGTACAAATGGGGATTAAATAGAGTAGAAATAGTAACATAGGTGGATCTGGCGTCCTAGCTAGGTTACATAGTAACCTGTATTAAGGTTCGCCAGCCCAGTTTCCCATAGGGGTAAAAGAGATTAATAATAATATATGTCATCTGTTGTCAAATATATTTGTTGCATTATCGTTTATATTTAAAAAAAACAGTCGTATTATTGCTTTTTACAAATCATTGTGTAACAGACAAGCAAACTCTTCTTGTACGACCTTATCCACAGTTCAAGCCACATCAATGAACCAGAAACGACCACATAATATAACACCACGCTTGTATTCCCAGAAGGGTAAGACAGAGGTTTATAGAACACCTACATTTCGCTAGTTATGTTTCAGTCCTATGTAATAGGAGACGATATCGACGGCACGGTTGGCGTAGTGGCTGAGCGATTGGCTGCTGCGCTCCGTGTCGCTGGTTCGATCCCAAATAAGTATTTGTATGGTAGTTGTTCCGGGTCTGGCGGTTTCTGTATATGAGTTTAAATGTTTGCACCCACGATAAAGGAGAAATTCTTAGCGTAGGGCAACGAAACGACTTAAAAAAATATATAAGGGTCAGCCTATAACGATCAACCGGGCACACATCAAAACCACCAAAACTAAAAAAAAAACATTCAAAACACCACCAAAACTTAAAAAAACCGCGCAAAAAATCACCAAACCATTCAAAACGTCTGGAACGATACAGTCGTTACACAGGTACGTCTCGCACTTGACCGTTTTATATTTTTACCTCGAGTACGGGCCATGTGTTGTACATACACGGTGCTACATCAAAGAACAAAAGAATTAGCTTCATGAAGAATGTAAAAATAAAACTGAGGTAGTTATACAGCGGGATGCTTTATAGACATGTCGAGTTTTTTTTAAAGACGAAGCAGTGTCCGCGTGGAATTTAATAAAACATGGATTTTCTTTTTTTACGCGGATTCTTAATTTAGCTCTGATTTTTCTTGACAAAAAAGTACTCTGACTTATTACTTATCACATCAGCTATCTGCCAGTGGAAATCCCGACAAAGTCGGTCTAGCATTTTCTTAACTTAATTCAAACAGAGAGATTTAGACGACCGATGTGGCGCGGTGGGCGAAGGTCCGCCTGTGACGCAAGAGGTTGCGGGTTCGATTCCCGCCTTGGGACAAATGTTTGTACGATCTACAAATATTTGTTCCGGGTGTTCTGGGTATTTCCTATGTATAATAAAAAATATCTATCTATGTAATGTATTGTATTAAGTATATCAGTCATCTAGTACCCATAACACAAGCTCTGCTTAGCTTTTGGCTAGATGATGCTGTGTGGATTGTCCAGCATTATTTATTTATTTATTTAAACATGGGTACATCATCATCATCAGGCTATACTAGTCCACTGCTGGACATAGCCCTCTCCTAATGAGCGCCATAGCGCACTGTCTTCAGCTTGCCGCATCCAGCATCTGCCAGCATTCTTTCGCAGATCGTCATCCCACCTAGTCAGAAATAATCAATTCAAACATACAGGCATACTAAAAATGTACTATATTTTTTCTGGTATAACAACCGGACAAACTTTCACATGCATTTTAGTAAAAAACTGTTATTTTGACATTACAAATAGACACAACAATTTTATTAATCTTATGATGTTTTAAGAGGCTGATAAAACTGATAGACAGAAGCTGATATCGAGAAGTCTACATATCTAGTATTATTAATTGACGACCGTTGTGGAAGGTCCGCCTGCGACGCAAGAGGTTGCGGGTTCGATTCCCGCCTTGGGACAAATGTTTGTACGATGTACAAATATTTGTTCTGGGTATTTCCTATGTACAATAAATATATATATCGATGTAATGTATTGTATTAAGTATATCAGTCATCTAGTACTCATAACACAAGCTCTGCGTAGCTTGGGGCTAGATGATGCTGTGTGGATTGTCCAGCATTATTTATTATTTATTGATTAAATAATAGGATATAGGTCAGCCTGTTACTGTACCACTGCAGGGCATAGCCATCTGGCCATACTGATAAGCTTCTAAAATAAATATCCAAGGTAATCCCGAGGTGGACTGGTAGACCTTATAACAGTCTACCTAGAGATTACCTTGGGTATTTAATTAATGGAGAGTAAAGCCGGAGTATAGAAGCTACCTTTGTACCTTTACCTTCTACACTTTGTCTTTACTCTCCAGATAGTCCCATTGTCATCTAATTATGATCTGATGATGGGATCACGGAGAAACTGAGGGTACTCATCTAATATTATAGTCACAACTACAGCGATTAAGGTAGTTTTAAAAATTAATCTTCTCAATTTATATAAATTACGTGTCACGTTGTTTGTCTACTATGGACCCCTCACTACTGAACCGATTTTAATAATATTTTGCACATAGTGTGATATTTTATTGAACTTGAAAGACAGGATTGTTTATATCTCAATTCTTAACCACAGCAACGCGTGGCTGGGTCAGCTAGTTTCTTATAACGTTGTGATTATATATGTATAGTACCTTCTACACAATAAAGATAAGAAAATCTGATCCCCTTGAAGCTAGCTCACAATGTAAAATCTGAAACTTGTCATTGTACTCACTAATGAGCAGCACGACAGTTCCCCAAACAATATGGCTGGCAGTGAGCCAGAAATGGCTTTGACAGACTATAGGCATTAAATCCAAGCCAAAATCTGTATAGCGCTATTTTATTTTTTACTCAATCATTTTCTCATGCAATAAAACAGTTACAAAAAAAGTAGCATAACATTATCACGCCTGTATTTCCCCGAAGGGTTCGGCAGAGATGTAACTACATCAAACCCATATTTCACCACTTAGTTATGCCCCATGTAAGCGTTATCCTATTGCCATATGAGCACACATCCAGACTCCGGGCTGCTACTGAGAAATTCTTAATGAAAAATCCTAATAACACATCGCTCGACCCAGAAATCGAACACAGGATCTCATGCTTAGCAGTCGCGTTTACAACCACAAGACCAACTTAAGAGGCAGTCTACAAAAATACTGTAGAAAAAATGAGTGAAAAATAGTGTTCCACCCGCAGCACGTTGGTAAGACCCAAGCTAAGGGAGATCAGGGATCTAGAGTGGGGAACTTCCTCAGAATGCGTGCCCTGTCCAAGACTCCTTCTATCAAGAGTCCTTCTGCATCTGACTCATGAGCTCATAAGCGATAGTTTCTCAGGATTATCATCATCCTCCTGCTCGAATCGCAAATACAATATGTCTTCTCGTCCCATAATTCTCTATTCACCTCAATAGTCATATCATCTTTCGCACATCCGTCCATAGTTTTTTTGTTCTACTACTCCTGCCACTAGCCAAATTTTACTAGCTAAATAAAAACAGCCGCACGGGTTGATCGAAGGCTAAGCTACGCTTGGCGTGGTCAGTCTGAGGATGGGTTACCATTCCCAACATATCGAGACTCCTCCGTGCCTCGGAAAGCACGTTCAGCCGTTAGTCCCGGCTGTCATTTGTAGATCTTTGACAGTCGTTACGGCTAGTCAGAAGCCCGAAAGTCTGACAGCCATTCATACCAAGGGGTATCGTGTTGCCGAGTTACTGGGTTGTGGAGGTCAGATAGGCATTCGTTCCATGTAAAATACTGGTATTCAGCTGCATCCGGTTAGACTAGAAGCCGACTCCAACACAATTGGGAAAAAGCTAGGCAGATGACATAGAGGATATTCATACTTCCTACCTACCGCATGACAAGCCTATACCACCGATTTCCACACACCTTCTCGGTCACACACGCCTCTTTCAGACTTCCTCTTGCATACTCACTTCTTGTTATATCCATTCGCAGAACACCGCTTTTAGTTTCCTTAGGTGTTGGTAGAAACTGACTATTATTACTGTTCTTTACAGGATAGAAGGGATGTCAGTGCACAAACTGACACCATGAGTTCAATACATGAATCTGGACCCTCTAGCGTTGAAATCGTTTACCGTATTTGCCTATTTGTTAAGATTTTTTCTGAAGATTTTAAAATCTAAACTGTAAAACACAATACGATTTCTAATGAAAAACCTCATTGAGTTACTCATGGACGTATCGATTCCCTCATGACTTTTTACTCTTTAAAGTAAAACACACATCAAAAACGTCAAAATGTGAAAAAATCAGACGAAAAATTTCAACGCTCATCGTATACTGAACTCGTCGTCCTCGTGGGTCTCCCTTCCACTCCGTATACATGTACACTCTCATTCACCCTTCAAGAACTCTGGCAAAATAGGTAAGTTTTATACAAACCCCTGCCACCTTTTATTTGCTCCCTTTTCCCTTGAAACAAATGTGAACGGCTTTAGATTTATTTAAGGGTCTGTTGTAACGATTTGCTTTAGCCATTTATTTTAGTGGTTCCCAGTTCTAGCGTGAATCGATAATGTGATCCATCTTTTCAGTACGTACCTTCAGACATCGTTGTATGTAGAAACTACACGCTTGTGTTCCCTGAAGGTGTACTTACAGTACCTTCACCCACATTTTTCGCCAGTCATGTTTAAGTTCAATGCAATAGGGTCAAGCCTATTGCCTCCAACCGGGTACTCTCAGACTCTGGGCTCATCATCATCTAGCTAGACATTGACATCTCCCAAAGATTTCTACAACAATCGATCCCGCTTTGCCCTCGTCCATCGGCTTCCTGTGATCTTTACTAGATCTTCAGACTGACTTGTTGGCCTATCCATGCTGCGTCTTCTGGTAAAAAACTCTGGGAGTCTATTAAGCAATTCCAGATGAAAAAACCTACTGAATCGACTGGCTGATCTAAAAATAAACAATGTGTCAAGATATTTAAATATTTAATACCTATGTATGACAATGTATACGTATGAATCATAACGTTTGTCTATCGGTAAACAGAATTTATTACATTTTATGTGTTAACAATGGCACAAAATTAACACATTTACGTAATGTTTATAATATTTACGTGAACACGACGCAAATTTTAAGGTCTTCGCGGTTCATAAATTATGATAGCTGATTTGTACATGAGATCATAAGTTCTGTAGGTCCTACGGTATCACGCTTAAATTCCAAGCAGATGTACACCTAAAGTACACCCAAATATGACCAGTTGTGTGTCTTTCTTTTTCTTTTTTTTTAGAAGACGTTGCTCCAATCTATGAATCTCTCCTGTGTCATGGGTGCGTTTAAGTCCCATGTAAAAAGAAGGCGAGTCGATTTGTATCAACCGAGTACATATCCAAACTCCGGGTTATAATAATACCAGTCTCTTACTGTCGAGACTGTACAGAGTACAGTGTACAGAGAAGGCAGGAGTATTAATCACCACGCTTGCTCAACGCCGGTTGGCGATTTCAGACTTATATTAATTAAAAGTCCAGATTTCTTCACGACGTTTTTCCTTCACTGATGTCAGTGATGTCCAAGATAAACTTAGAACCGGGTTACTACTGAGAAATTTCAGATAAAAAAACCCAATAACACATTGATTGACGCGGCAGTAGAACCCAGGACTCACGCTCAGTGGTAGCGTATTCAACCACTAGACCAACGAGCCAGACAATTCAGTCAGGCATGAATTTTTAAAAACATTTTGAATAATGTAAAAATGTCTTTTCAATTCTACACAATTCGGAGTTGGATATTGCTGCATGAACGCCTATAAGTAAAGGCCAATTGATGGGTCCAGGTAAGGGTTGGGTCCAAAAGGGTCAAACCTCGGGCAGGCGACGATCGGCTAACGACCTGCCGCTGCATGTTACGATTTCTATCGGCCCAAATTTGATTAACATGCAGGGCTCGTGGCTACATAACAACAGACACATGGGTCAATCGAAGGCCAAGCTCCGCATGCCGAGGTCAGTTCGTGGGTCGGTCTTGGATCTATTACAAAACCGAGACCTCTCCGTGTTGCAAAGGAAGATAAGCCGTTTGTTTCGTCTATTTATCGTACGTCTGGCACAGTAAGCCAGAAGCTCGAAGATTTCTTGTCAGACATAGATGTCTGACAAGAAATCTTACCAACGGGTATCGTGTTACCCAGTTCCTGGGTTGCGGAGGTCAGATAGGCAGTCGCTCCATCTAAAATACAACTGCATCATGTTTGACTGGAAGCTAACTTAATTGAGAACAGGCTAAGCAGATGATGAACTTAGCTTCCAAAACTGCTCCTGGCATCTGCGAGGGACTGTGATGATCCCAGGGTCTCATATTTCAGTGACGACGGAGCACTTGAGGAGTACGTGCACTATTTCCTTATCCTCCATGCTTGTTCTGCGCAGAGAACTATCCACTAACCCTATTGTGTAGAGGTGTTCGTTTAGGAAGCGGTGTCCCCGGTGATGGCCCCGGTCACCAGGCTCAAGCTGCCTCAGTCCAATCGCAGTAAGTATCCTGTCTTGATATGGATAATTCATGACGTAGATAGCAAAAGGAAGAATACGGGACTTTCTGATATTAAATCCCCGGAAAAGTGGTTTTGTATATACTCGTAATTTTGAAGTATATTTTGTAATATCAAAACAAGTGCTTTTTACTAAACGCATATAAACGTTTAAACGGTAATTACACCAAAATACAATCTTTTTTTTGTGTGTCTGTTTCTTCGTGATAGGTAATCTCCGAAACGGCTGGACCCATTTTGACGGAACTGACTTCGACTGGTGGATAGCTTATGTGGTATTGAGTAACTTAGGCTATTTTTATTTTAGTAAGAAATTGGAGTTCCACAAAAAAAATAAAAACCCGTGTTTTTTATAAATTCTTCAGGAAACTGTTTGTTTTTTTATAAATTCTTATTTAGCTCAGTTGTATTTTGATTTGTCATCTGTTATTATAGTGTTGGCCACACATGTGATATAATTGCTTTATAGTCTACTGAACAGAGACTGTTTACTTAGATTTTTTTGTACACACAGATGTTTGAATAGTTTTTTGTACAATTTTGGGTGTTTAATGGGTGTTATAGTTTATGTTTTTATACAAAATTGTTAAATCATATCAGCTTTTTTATAGCAAGTCTGAAAAAAGATTAAGAAGATGAAGACTTCACGAAGAGTTTTAAGTTACTGAGTGCTCATGCATGTTCTCTCAAATCCCTATCTCTATCCCTATAGACCAAGCCTTACCTCTTCTTACCTGATGGTACACTGTCGCAAACATCACTACTGAGTACGAGGTCCTGGGCTCGATTCCTAGGACGGGCAGTGTTATTATGTTTTACCGTCTAGATTTGATTTCAGTCTATGTTTGTGTCCGGTTCATCGACCCTATAAAATATGGGGCTGGCGAAATGCGCCCCCCCCCCCCTGCCTCACCCTTCTAGGATTATAGGCGAGATATTATGTTATAATTTAAATTAGCTAAAAATGATCCGTGATGAATTATCAAATGTAAAACCTTTATGTTTTTTCTAAAGTCGTAATAGAATCGAAATTCGAGTTTCGACATTGAAATGAAATCGCAACACCAAATTGCACCCACCCTGTATATACCGGGGCCCCCAATAAAGTAGAGTTAGCTGCGCGGACGCACCGAAATCGTTCAACGAACTCGGCACATCTGTTTCTTTGTGCACGAGCCCCGACAGACAGTCTCGAGTGTGGGGCTTTTGTAGAAGTTGATGCAACTTTGTTAGATCTAAGAAAGAAGAAAGAAAGAAAAATGCGTATGTATGTATAACAGCATAATAAATACACCTTAAAACTATATAGCAGGAAGCAAAGATTATGATGCCAAGATGTCCTTAGTTCAGCATAATGTCAGATGATGACACAAGGTGTACGTCTGTCTGACATTGATTTTCAGCTGCAACCCACCATCTAAGTTCTACCATGATCTGCTAGCCTTTTTGCTATTATATTGTGATCGCATGCAGTTGAATACCAGTATTTTACATGGAGCGACAGTACTGGGTAACACAATACCCCTTGATAGGACTGATGGTCAGACTTTCGGGGTTATGACTAGCCGTAACAACTGTCAAAGATCTACAAATAACAGCCGGGACCAACGGCTTAACGTGCTTTCTCCGAGGCACGAGGCGAGGAGGTTGCGGGTTCGATTCCTGGCCTGGGACAAATGTTTGTACGATCTACAAAGATTAGTTTCGGGTGCGCTGGGTATTTGCTATGTATAATAAAAAATATCTATCTATGTAATGTATTGTATTAAGTATATCAGTCATCTAGTTCCCATAACACAAGCTGTGCTTAGCTTGGGGCTTGATGATGCTGTGTGGATTGTCCAGCATTATTTATTTATTTTATTTTACTGCCGCGAAATGAATATTGATCAACTTACAACATAACAGAAATTAGCAAACATAAAAGTGACGTCACAAGCCCCTTCTCCTGAACTTTGATGTGCCATATCTTTGTCACTTTTTATTGATTTCAGTAAGCAAAAAATACGTTTCCAATATTTTCAAGCCAAATAGACTTAGTATTTTTTTATCTAGGACACATCCCAATTTTGACTATGGGATCGACACTGAAATCGCGAAAACAAAATAATTGTTTCTCACATTTTGTTAAGTTAAGCCAACGTAAATGTATGGAGTAACTGATTATTTTTTTGCGATTTTAGGGATTGTTCCATTTTCAAAGTTGTTAATTTTCATGAGTAATACACGCCTTTAATGTTACCTGTCCCTCGATCTACCTAACACCCTGTATAATGTCGGACGGAAACAAAAAGTGAACCAGGATCACAAGAATTATATCAATCAGAGTAATAGTATGTCAATCAGTTAGTGAATCATCATTAAGTAAAGGTACCATTATACCAATTAATGTACCATAGTGTCCGATCCCAAATAATGGTCAATAAGTTCATAATAAACTTGTAATGGACGGCGATCGTGTCTAAAGTTGTCACAAACTGTGTTTGGCAAAGGTATTGGTGACTCTAGAATGTAGTTATTAGTGTAAATCAGTATAAAGCTTGTGTTTGTGACATTATTCTCGAAACACACGGTTCCATAAAAGTCCATTTAATTACGTTTGCTGTCAAATACGTTGTTGTTCAGTTTTTCCAAAAATAAATTTTCGCAATTGCAGCCCGGAGTCTGGTTTAGTTCCCGGTTGATACACTACAATATGGAACTTCAACATCATCATCATCATCATCCTCTTGCCCTTATCCCAATTTCATTTGGGGTCGGCGCAGCATGTCTTCTTCTTCCATACATCTCTATTTCCCGTCATCTCAGAAGTCACCTCCTTCTTAGCCATATCAACTTTCACACAATCCATCCATCGTTTCCTGGGTCTCCCTCTACTCTTGTAACCCTCTACATTCATACTCAAAACTTTCCTCACAACATGATCCTCATTCCTTCGCATCACGTGTCCATACCATGATAGCCGATTTCCACACAACTTCTCTGTCACAGGCGCCACTTTCAGACTTCCTCTTATATACTCATTTCTTATTCTATCCATTCGCGTAACACCACACATCCCCCTTAGCATTCTCATCTCAGCTGCATGCAACTGCCTTTCATTCATTCCTTTTGTGGCCCAACACTCTGATCCATACAGGACAGCAGGTCTAATCATTGTCTTATAGATCTTCCCTTTAAGTTTAAGGGGAACGTGGGAATCGCAGGTTGTTCCCGTTACCTGCCGCCACTTCATCCACCCTGTGTTTATTCTGTGCTTGACAGTCCGATCTATTCCTCCGTCACTTTGCACTAATGAACCGAGATACCGAAAGTCGGAGCAGATCGGAAGATTACTCTGTCTTGGTTCTGCTGATTTTCAAGCCTACACTCTCCAGTTCAACATAACTGGTGTTATGTGAGTGTTACTATAGGTGCACGTCTGCCCAATACTTCGAGGAATACTAGCGTGATGTTATGATTCTAGTAATTAAGTTAATCAATTGCATTAGTTCGACGAAGAAGCATAATTAGGGTACCGTAACAAAATTGTGAAAAAGAAAGAAAGAATTCAAGAAAAAACACATATTTGGTACACGTACAGTAAAAATAAACTATAATATAGTAACAAAAGGATCTGAGCGAGGCCAAAAATGCCATATCTCAGCATAATGCTGCGATATTTTTAATATAAATAAATACCGCAGCGCTGGTAAAAAAACCCATATGGTGAAATGACGTCCGTATGTTTGTCTGTCTGACACCTGCTTATTTCTTACAATTTTAAAGACTTATACATTGAAATAGATATTAAGAACAATTTGTAGTCCACTTACGTAGCAGGTGAATTTACTCAACATAATACTCAAATGGAGATTTTTGTTCAATTCAATTCAATTCTTTATTGCATCTGTTTCACATATCACATGTGTTTTACAAGATCTTGAATGTGTGTTTGTTTTAACGTACGGAACCCTCGCTAGGCAAGTCCTACTAGCTCTTTAACGGGTTTTATAATTCATGCCTATAATCCCTACTAATCCAGTCGGATAATTAGGCCAGCAGAAACATAGGTACAAGTAAATAGAACTCACAATCGTAAACCATTCTACCACTGCCTCTACAAACTTTTTCACAACTAACATTCAAACAACAAATCCCACAAATTAACACCGTTTAATATCCAACCACACAGCCCCACCCTGTATACCGGGGCCCCCAATAAAGCGGCGTCCGCGCCGAAACCGTTCATCGAACTCAGGACATCTGCTTCCTCGCTGCGCACGCGCTCGAGCCACGCACTGACTCGCTCATTCATCGCCACGCTTTTGTTGTTTTAAATAATCCTCCTCTTTTGCTTTCAAGCTGTCTTTATTAGGGTATAGGCAGGAAAGGTAGTGCGGTAATGGAGTTTTGAATATCAGATGCAGCTGTTATTTTTAAAGGTGTTCAAATTATTTTTGGTGCAACTTACTTTTGCAAATAATTTTGAGTAGTAGGTTAATTAATATGTTCTTTTAAAATGTTTTCTTCATTACTTCTGTCATTATATATTTTTTACCCTTTTCTTTTTGTCTTCGATGTTTAGTCATGTCATTGTGTTTATCTTTTCTTTCTTTCTTAGAAATTATTTTGTTTTTTCTTTTATTAAAGTGGTTCAATGAGAACACACAATATAAAGTTCTTTAACGTTAGTTTACGCAATAATTATACAAAAGCATTCCTTGGAGAAAATACGACAAATTCAGACAATATTTTTTTCTAAGTTTATCTGCGTCACTGACATCGGTGAAAGAAAACCATCTTGAGGAAATCTGGACTCATATTGAGTATAAGTCGCCAATCAGCCTTAAACAAGCGTGGTTGGTGACTAATGCTCATGCCTTCTGTGTAAGAGAAGAGGCCTTAGCCCTGCAGTGGAACAATCAAAGGCCGGTATTTGTTTTCCGAATTCTTTATTGATACATATTTTTCCAAATTAAATTTCGTTCTGTGTCCGAGAAGCACCGAAGCGACCACACCCAGCTGTTAAGCCATAATTTCTTTAGACGTCGATCAAATCTCTTCGTAATCAAACCAAAGGCCGGTATTATCATTAGTATTAGAAACATCAGCAAAAACTTGTTGCATAATAGTGTTTCTTTATGCATAGTGACAAGAGTACCCTCCACAACCCATGGGAATTCAGATTCACACCACGATGCTATCAATAACACCGTGATGCATGGACTTCCTTTCAAGATAATCTATTCTATTCTATTTATAAGTAAATGAGAATGAAATAATGAATGGAAATAACGGAAGGCATCAACTGCCAGCTGTTTTGTTGCAACATCCCACACACATACACACCCACACAAACACATACAGACAGATATAATATAGGTATTACAGTAATGCTTATGAATGATTGTAAGTACTCGTAGCTTTGGTCGGTATAATAGGCATGTGACCTAGGTAAAAATATATTAAGTCTATTTAGTCCGTCAGTAAGATTACTAAAAAATATTGGACACGTATTTTTTGCTTACTGAATAAAAAGTGACAATGATGAAGGGGGTTGTGACGTCACTTTTACGCGAAAAATTTTAATGCACTATACTGTCGTCTTTTATAGTTTACGTGACAAAAGAAAAATTACGTCCAGTATTTTTGAGCAATCCAACTTTCGGACCAATCAGAATGTTCAAGGACACTACCCTATTGAAATGCTTGACAATACGATGGTGGACACTACCAACGGTAAACTTGAAAATATGTCTTTTTATTTAACTTGAGCTTCGAAGTATTCATCATTAATACTCGTAGTAAAAAGCGAAAGTAACATTGTTTTGTTGTTTTTGGTCCCGTACCACGACTAAACGTCAAATCGTGGTCAGTGGGTCGTCTTAGTATGATAAATTTGATAATAAATAAATAAATAAATAAATAATGCTGGTCAATTCACACAGCATCATCTAGCCCCAAGCTAAGCAGAGCTTACTATATACTTAATACAATACATTACATAGATAGATATTTTTTATTTATATAATGATCCGATCAGACTGATTTATTTTATATATCAATATATGTATGTCTATAACACTTGTTGTCTTGTTAAAATATCGGAGCATATGCTGAAATATGAGCCTTTTTGGCCTCGCACAGATCCTTTTAGTTGATTTTTTTTTCTTTTTTGTTGTTTAGATTTCAGTTCCTTTTTTTGTGTTTTTAATATCTGTGCGTGTCCAAATAAATATTTTTTCTTTTTTTTATAATCCATCTATTAGCCAAATGGCAAGGAGATAGCTTATATCCTATGGAAGGACATTGGATAGTTTGAAATCTATGATTAAGTCTGCACTCGCGATAACCAACATTCACGCAGACGAAGTCGCGGGTAATACCTAGTCATACGTATTTTGTGATGATCTCGTTGCCCCTTTCACTGCTAAACATCTGAGGAATGTATTTTCTCCTTCTTCCTTCATACCTTACCTACCTGTTGCCAGGACCAATTCTATGACGTCTAACCCTCTTCCATTTCCCCTTAATCTTGCCAAAATATAACATTTCATATCAACACAAACACTTTTGTGAGATCTCTTGAGCAACACCATTGACAGATCCATAAAGCCAGAGACCACCATAAAATACGAACGATCAATATTTAAAACAGCTGACGAAATGCAAATGGCGGCGAGTTAGGGACCGGCGCCATGTTTGTGACGTCAGAGTTGTTGCTGTGTTTAAAATCCAGAGTTTGGTCCTTAATTTAATTTTGATTAGTCCTGTACACGGTTATATTATACTAGGAAATTAGTTTATGTGTTAGAAAGACTTTCCGTGTCATAATTTTTAACCCTGAACAAAATAGTCATGAATATGAGTATGTTGATTTGGTTCAAAGTTGCCATCATTGTGTTGTCCCGCATACTTAACACTCCGTTGTTTCTCTGCATGAGCTGCTTACTATATGTAGGGGGCATATAGTAAGCAGCTCACTCCACTGACCGACAGAACCTGACTAATTACTACGGCTAGAAAATTGTTATAATTTTACTTTTTAATTAATATTATTAATTGGCTTTCAATAACCATCTATTTCGATGTTTCATGATCCCGTGATGGCCAATTTTAAAGATAATGGATGATCCTACTGCTCAAGGACTCAGGGCACTACTGATTAAAATTTTACACTAAGTATACATTTTTTTTATTGAGTGAGTACCACAACTGCACGTACGTACTGATGTATGGTCGTAGACGAACCGAAAGGAGTATAAGTGTATAGTGAGTATTAGTGTCAGTATAAGTGAGTGTAAGGATCGTAGCAGGTGGCATTGTATAGTTTCTGCCTACCTCCATGGGAACAAAAGCGTGTATAGTAACACAGGTGTATCATTACAAGTGAAAATGCTAACTATCGTTGCACAAACCAGAGGAACAATAGACAAATTGAACCTTGGACGAATGACAAATTACAGAGAGGAAGCTAATAACGTCCGCAACAGATAGCTATAGGAACAGCATTGTTAGACGTGGTAGCTATTAGCAGGCCGGACACAGTTAAGTAACCTGTAATAATACCGGATTGTTAGTACTGGATCTCTGCTAAAGACGAGAGGGGTAATTATCTGGATACCATGACTTCAGTACATGTCTCTGGATCCCCAAGCGTTGTATTTTTTTTGTCGGCAACTCCCGGAGGTTGAAGAAATTTACACCCTATTCCCCATACCTTTAAAGTTGTATATTATTTCAGCCGTCAAGGCCAGACACGCGAAGCAGGCTCAAAAGGCCAGCAGTGAGACAGAATAGAATGGAAATAAGAAGATGTTAGCAAAGCGACATATTCATAGACGACCTGTATATACCATAATGAACAGCTGTACACACCGACAGACCATCCATTTCTTTGATTAGATATGGTATGAATAATTCAGTATCCATTCCACCTAGTTTCACAGTTAAAGGCGTTCGCAAGCAGACAAAAGTTACGATTCCGTGGAAAATGGACGAAATTATTTTTCCAGGGATTTATTCAAGTAGGTAAGCAAATTATACGTCCAATTTGGAATTAAGATTTTCGGAATTAAGCTCCCTGGGTGAGGTATTGTTTGGGTTTAGTTGCGTTAGGGATACTATTATTGTTGTGGATCTGTTCTTTGTATTGAGAGGCTTATGGCTAAATCATAAAGGCTTTACGAGTCTATCGTAGATCAAGCTACCGTTCCCGAAAAATGTATGTATCTATCTGTATATTTATATATGTTTGTATCTGTGTATTTATTCTTGTAATACTGTTACTGTCCCACTGCAGGTCAAAGGCCTCTTCTCATACAGAGAAGGCACGAGCATTAATCACCACGCTTGCTCAAGGCGGGTTGGCGATTTCGTGATGTCCAAGATAAACTTAGAAAGTAAATATGAATTGAAAAAATCACATTGGTATTTGCCCAGGTTTGAACCCATAACCTCGTGCACTAGAGGCGAGGCCTAAGCCACTGGGCCATCATGACATGCTGATTCTTGTATTTCACCTAAATAATCTTCAAGTAATTTTTTTACCTTATTGACATACCACGTAGACTGGTATAAAATGCCTGAACCATTAAGTTCGCCTTTGTACAGTAGTTTTTACTTATGCATAAAGTTTCAATAAATAAATAAATATCATGTTACCCAGTAAATGGGCTGCGGAGGTCAAATAGACAGTCACACTGAACACCAATATTTTACATGGAGTGATTGCCTATCTGTCCGCGATTCATTCCAGATCCTGGGTAGCACGATACCCCGTAGTAAGACTGGTTGTCAGTATTTCGGGCTTCTGACTACCCGTAACGACTGTCAAAGTTATACAAATTTCTGCCGAGACCAACCGTTTAACTGACTTTTCGAGGCACATAGTGGTTTCGATATGTACCTAATGAACGGTCATCCACAGACTGACCTCGGACACCGTAGCTTAACCTACGAATGCGCCGTGCGGCAGTTTTCATTTAGCCACGGAGATCTTAGTATACATTTATCTAAAACCGTGGCTACAAATGCTTACCTTGAAGTAACCGTTTATCAGCTCCTACCTAACCAAGCTCCCATTCAGCGTAAACCACAACATTAATCCTTGGAAATCATAAATCAACATAACCCAGTAGATGAGCGTGAACTCTGCCTACCCTCGTTATTACATAACCGGGCAGTGGGCAGACTGACTAATCGGCCTTCTTCCAACAGGTGGTTAGCAGATGCATTGTTGTAATGTACAGACAGAAAAATAATAAGAACTTGCATCCTGTGTTTTTGATGATTTTTATTTGAGAACTAGCTGCTCCCGCGGTGTTGCCTGCGGTTAACACTCACGTTCACCAAACGCGCGAAGTTAAAATAGTCGTTAATTTTTCTCCTTACGATAACCAACACAACAAAAAAAGAATTAGCGAAATTGGGGGAAATAGGGATTCATTTTTATATATGACCTAGAAAACGTTGTCTTGCCATATAGAGGTTGGTATTAGAAGTGCGAAAATATGAAGTTTTATGTATTTTTGTATGCTGTATCATTAAAAAATGAATACAAAATTTTTTGTCAAAAAAATAAAACAAATATTTAGGGGTGTACAACCCTTATCACTTAGGGGTATGAAAATAGATGTTGGCTGATTCTCAGACCTACCCAATATCCACACAAAATTTCATAAAAATCAGTCAAGCCGTTTCGGAGGAAAGAAACTAACATTGTGACACGAGAATTGTATATATAAGAAGATAAAGATTTTAATTTAAGTCACGATTTAATCTTGCGATCTTACGTAACATTACGAGATATCGTGATCAAATTCAAATTTATTTATTTCGTGAACACAGGGTACATGAAAGGTGTTATAATAAATACTATAGGATCCGAGCTGTGCCCCGCCAAAAGGCATACAAAATATCAGAGGATTTTAAACCAAATGCATTTAGATTAAATAATGTAACGTCACTTCACCTCACTAAATATCACAGTCTAACCAGATTCAGCTGAATACCAGTATTTTACATGGAGCGACTTGCTATCCGACCTCCACAACCCAGTTGTTGGGCAACACGATACCCTTGGTAAAACTGGTTGTCAGGCTTTCGGGCTTCTGACTACCCGGCTGTCTACAAATGACAGCCGGGACCAACAGCTTATCGTGCTTTCCGAGGCACGCAGGTGTCTCGATATGTACTTAATGAAAGGTCACCCATCCACAGATTGCCCACGGCAAACGTAGTTTTACCTTCGAACGACCCGAACGGCTTTTTTTGTTTTGCGACGAGCTTCGCGCACTGATGTGGAACACCTAACATACATAAAGAGGGAGTCAGTCTCATCCACCATCATAAAACCCACGAGATACTACACTAAATAATCTTGGGGAAAAACAGGGAAGAAAAAACAAAATTTAACTAACACCTTATTTGCAGACGGTCCACTAATCTGTTCGTTGCATATTCATACAAAATGGCCGACCTATACATTCGCACACCGGCTATGTATAGACACACCATTGTTTTGATAAAGATCTGTCATTATCGCTATGGGGTTATTAAAATTGCAGACCCTTTTATAACAAAAACCTCTGAATCTTTTTGAAATGTTATTCATTTATTTATATTTTACATCAGACTAGTTTGTCCATAGAATGTTAGTAAAACACAGACACTTAAGAACTATGTTAGTAATACACATATTACAAAAACAAACTACATATATCAATTATCCTATATTTAGGCGAATCCAATGCCTATATACAGGACTCTCCTTGGACAGTCTCTCACTCTGCGCATCAGCGACGCTGCTCTTTTTCTGATTATGGCATAATAGCCATCTACTTGTGCTTCTGCAAACATCGCTGATGCACTGCAGTAGCGAGGCAGTCCCATCAACATCCTGAAGGCATTGGTATATTTAACTCTCAGAGCGCTCACGACCCGCTGTGTGCAATTGGCTTACAGGCTGCAGTATAAAATGATTGATTTAGGTTCAATTGATTTTGAGAGCTGTGTTTTCGTCATTATCGCCCCGCCCAATGTATTTGGGGTCGGCGCAGCATATCTTCACTATCACCTCCATATAATCTCTATTTGCCATCATCTCAATAGTCTTTTTTGCCATATCATCTTTCCTTTTGTTGGTCTTCAATTAATCTCGTAACCATTCACATTGATACTCAAAACTTTCCTCACAACATGATCCTCATTCTTCCGCATCACATGCCCATACAATCACAACCGATTTCCACACAACTTCTCGGTCACCAGCGCCACTTCCAGACTTCCTCTTGCATACTCATTTCTTATTGTATCGATTCGCGTAACACCACACATCCCTCTTACCATTCTCATCTCCGCTGCATGCATCCCTTTTGTGGCCCAACATTCTGATTGATACAATCAATACATGAGGCTTTGTTTCTGTATTCACTGTTTATGCGATTTGTATTTGTGCAAAAGACCACATCCGTTTATCCATGGTGTCTATAAAGCCAACTATGGTTTGTCCAGCTCAACATTTAATTGAAAAAAAAAACATTCAAAATCAAAATTCATTTATTCAAATTGGGCTGAGAATCAGCACTTTTTGAACGTCAAAAACGTTTACATAAGACAGTCCCCCAAATCGCCCACCCTTCACCACTTCCTAGTGTTTTTGCTGGGAAGAAGAAGTGAAGGAACAAACTCCCCAGCAACACGTCTGTCTGATAGGTTTGAAGAACTTGAAGCTATACAACATATTATGTCAAAAACAATAATTTTGTCAATCATCTTTATACGTCATTCAATTAAATAATTTGCTACGACTACTATTAACTACTACTATTAATTAATTGAGATACCAACTTGCATTACTGTATATACCTACATGAATAAACGGTTTCACGGTTGGTTACAACTTCCCGTGACCCCAGAGCTGTCTTTGACTTCGGCCAAAGACTAATTTTTGCCATATAATGGGATAATGCTGCAAGTCTTTTGAGCACATTACGATTGACGGTACGGATATTGAGCGCTGGACGCAGTGGACTACTGCTCAACTCAAGGTCAGCGGGTAAGATATATGCTGGTAACTATACCAGTCGTCAGCGATCTGCGCGTTTTTTTGCTTGTTTGAGATTTTGGCAAATTATTTGCTGTATTGGTCTCTACTCCTCTATCGAAAAGTTAATTTAAGGACTTTTCGATAGAGTTGTAATAGTTAAATCTTATGTGTGAGTGGTTCTTGCCTTAAAATACACTGTCTGAATTTAAAAAAAAAATCTCACATTGAGGTGTTTCTCCTCATCATCATCATCAGGCTATACAAGTCCACTGCTGGACATAGCCCTCTCCTAATGAGCGCCATAGCGCCCTGTCTTCAGCTTGCCGCATCCAGCATCTGCCTGCAGTCTTTCGCAGATTGTCATCCCACCTGGTCAGAGGGCGTCCTACACTACATTTGCCGAGTCGCGGTCTCCACTCAAGAACACGTTTACTCCAGCGGTTGTCGGTTCTCGGTTGGTTGTCGGTTGTTGGTTAAGTTTCTCCTCAGAGTAGTCAAATAGTAAATCAACTTGTTTTAATTTTTAAACCAATCAACAGAATAACAATAATAAATAAATATTGCTGGAGAATCTACACAGCATCATCTAGCCCCAAGCTTAGCAGAGCTTGTGTTATGGGTACTAGATGACTGATATACTTACATACAATACATTACATAGATAGATATTTTTTTATTTTACATAGCAAATACCCAGAAAAGGAATGGAATAAGGGCAGGAGGATGATGATAACAGAGATTGATTTATATAATTTTCTAAGTTCATTTAAAAGTCATTGGAATTCTAATCATCAGAACACCTCCCCATATATCATTGGAATTCCTTAATGACGTGGGAATCTAAAGAACGACTACATTATCCTCAATTATCCTATCAATATATCTAAGTAGATCCTTACCTGTATTTACATAGTTCTGTTTTAAACCGCTTTGCTGTTGTTTTCGGTAAGGGTTTGTCCACACTGAGCGATTGATATTATTCGGTCTAAGGCTTTTCCCGCTTGGATCCTAAACTTTTACGAGCTCTCCAATTTCTTCTTAACACGTTGAACACCAAATGACCGACAAGTAATACATTTTCTATTGTCTCTCGTTGTTTGGCAGTTAAGGTGTTAATTTCGTCATTTAATTAAATTTCAATTTCTCCATTTCTTGCTGCCTCTGTCTGATGAATCTAAAAGATTGTTTAAATTACACTGGTCAAGAAAATTTTATAACAAGAAAGGTGCTTACTAATTCGGAATGACCTACCTAGGGTAGGTACTACAACACCTTATTTATTTTGTTTTCATCAGGTCTAGTTTTTGTGTTACAGCTGGTCTACTAGGCGTAAAATTATCACTTTAACTTTAATTTTTAGTAGTTATATTTTTTGTTTTCCATCAAATCAAATCAAATCGTTTATTTTGCAAAGAATATGGGTTCAAAATAAGGTGTAGACATTGTAAATAAGAGTTGCAACATACTCTACCTTACGGCATGCAAAAGAGAAAATTAATTAGGTATTACAAACAAACATATTAAAAAAATCCAAAAATAACATTATTCTTATTACATAATAAATTATAGTTCAATTACAAATGAATAAATATAACATTACAGACTCTTGTCATTCAAAAAATCTTGTATTGAATAATAATATTTATCTATAAGTACTCGTAGTGATGTTAGCCTCTTTTTGAATGTATTTAATGTTAGTTCTTTGTAGGCCTGGGGTATTTTACTATAAGATGACGGGCCCCAATGACAGTAAACTTTTTCCATGATTCCTTAATATTACAAATAAAGTGTATAAATAATTCTGACCAGTTAAGTAATTTGATAAAATCAATTTGAATCTTTCATGATTGTGATTTCAAATTTTCTTGAAAATCACTGATCAAATGATTATATTAGTATTGTCGAGGAGCTTTTATCTGCTTATCAGGCTTCAGGTTGTAATATGTCTTTCCAACATTTGCATTTGGACTTCATAAGGTGGCTGCTGGTGTAATTTTAATCATTATTACTATCAAGCTATTGGTATTTCATATATTTTAATACTATTTATATTATCGTTAAACAACCTTAGTCAAAAGTTTTCATGTCACATACAAATGGTGATGTTTATGTTGACCAGTGTTATTTGTAAGTTCGTTATGTTCGAATGTGAACGTTCGATTAGACGCGTTCGCCATGTTTTGCGT
This sequence comes from Phlogophora meticulosa, assembly GCA_905147745.2. Taxonomy (NCBI): domain Eukaryota; kingdom Metazoa; phylum Arthropoda; class Insecta; order Lepidoptera; family Noctuidae; genus Phlogophora; species Phlogophora meticulosa. Next base: position 10,359,535 of record LR990542.1, on the reverse strand, counting down.
AACGAAACGGCTGTCACTTAAGCGTTTAATACCCAGCGTTTTAAACGCCCAGTGCGTCAGCAGCCTTACCAAACAATAGACTCTATTTAATCCCTAGAGTTCTGATTAAAACGGCCTTGCAACGTCGCTAATCTGTGCACCACAGTATGTACACGTACTTGTTAGTTTTATATATGCATTATCACAACAATAATTAGCTCTTTGTAATGCCGCCGCTCCGTGGTGTGGTTTATTTCATACTGCAGTTATTTGTGGAGTATAATTATTTAATGGTTTTATTACGTACTACGTTCTTCTTGGTAATGTTTAATGGGGTTATTGGATATCGTCGCCTTAGAGTGAGACGTTCGGGGAAGTAATTTTGTGCATTTTTGCTTTATTACAGTTTTGGAAAGGAAACCTCGGGATGCACGCGCTAGCTTCACACGAATCGTTTCATCATCATCATCATCATCAGGCTATACTAGTCCACTGCTGGACATAGTCCTCTCCTAATGAGTGCCATAGCGCCCTGTCTTCAGCTTGCCGTATCCTGCATCTGCCTGCAGTCTTTAGCAGATCGTCATCCCACCTGGTCAGAGCGCGTCCTACACTACGTTTGCCGAGTGGCGGTCTCCACTCAAGAACACGTTTACTCCAGCGGCTGTCGGTTCTTCGCGAGATATGGCCAAAAGTTTAGTAACCATTAATGCTATTTATGATTGATAATGAGAACCTCGCTGAATCTCACGAGTATGAATAAGCTGTGGTGATAAAATTTTACAGATCGCAGATTTTTCTTTCTCCTAAAAAGTTACCTCATTTGCACACTTATACGAGGTTTTCACTCTAAGACGACGATATGTGAGTCGTTTTTTTGCATTGGCAATTAAACTTTAGGTACTTTTAGTAATTTTTACATAAACATACACGTACCATCACACCTGTATTTCGCGAAGGGTTGGGAAGAGCATTTCACCAGTTATGTTTGTTAGTTTAGTCCCATGTTATAGGGGGTGAGCCTATAGCCAACAACCGGGCACATATCCAGACTCAATTATTTATAGTTATAGTCATTTTTATTTTATTGATATCCCTTCAACTATCTCCACTTAAAAATTACGTCAATTCGTCGCTCCGTTTTTCCTCCCGACCCTTTGCTCGAGCCAACCCGCGTAACTGTGCCAGTAAATGATTAAATTAGTCCCTAAATAACATATCTATTAGATCCAGCCCATCATTTGCTGTCCTCTCCAAGCGGTGTCCTAAGCAGAGGCTCGTACCCCGCAGTGGGTGCCCCTAGCGATTGGTCGCTTAGCTTTTAAGTTCTTACGCCCTGGCTGGAGGCCTTAATTTCTAATTAAGTCCCTCTAGGAAAGTAGTAGCAGTAGATATCCCTGAAGGTCCAAAAAAAAAGTCACTCTTTTTTGCCGAGAAATATGGACAAACAGACACACACACTTTCCCATTTATAATATTAAAGTATGGATTTAATTGTGTCTACATAGTAATACAATTTCATCACATTCATAGACTCAGTCAATGGCTACACAGATGGTAGGTAGACGTTGGACAGGGAAGTATCTACATACATGCATACGTGTATGGTGTAGGTAGCTTTAGGTACTTACACAGGATCACAATCACAGGCTCTGTTTATGTTATCATACGTGCAGGCGGCGGCGGGGGTCGACAACCTTTACAGATTAATGGAAATTATTTATTTTTAAACCGTGGTGTTAAGCATCTGGGCCTAACCCAGCTGTAAACGTCCCTTTGTGCCTATTGGCCTAACTCTGTTCTGTCTCCTGCTTGATATGGAGGAAGTGGAAATTATGTATTTTTCTAACTCCTCCGCTGTTCTTTTCTGATTAATATCGCTGCGGGATCCAAGACAGTTGAATCGTTTCTCCGGGACTCGTCGGGCTTCATTGTCTCGACGCTTTTCTGGTGGTCTTTACTGTTGAATCTGGCTTACAGAAGTTGCAGTGGCTGTGAGTGATGAGGAGGGCTTAGCCACAAAAAACTCCTCAAATCAATTTAGACCCTTAGGTTGAGATTTCCCTAACCTGGGTCTCTATCATAATCAGATGCAGGGACAGTCATGACACCGCACACACCTCATGGCTGTAATATTTCCCTGATGGGTTTCGTTTAAAACTTAGTAGGTACCGTTTTTTACATTATTTAATTACTGTCTCTTCTGTGCCAAAAAACCTTTACCAAGCAGATTAAGTCATATTATTGTCTGAAGGACGCAAATTAACAATATTGTGCTAAGGATTGCCTTGTTGATCTAGTGGTAGCAAGCACTACTGATGAGCATGACGTCCTGGGTATGTTTCCAGGGTCGGGCGGTGTTACTGAGCTTTTCCAGATGGAATTTAGCAGTCCGGAGTCTGGATGTGTGCCTGGTTGATGGCTATAGGCTCTCCCCCTTTTACATGGAACTAATAACTGGGGAACTATAGGTTGGGCAGAGGTGGTACACAGTACCACTCTTCACCAATAAAGTTTTATACCTATGTTATCGGTAGCAAAGAAATTGCCATTCTCAGGGATAAAATCGAGACTCCGGGCTGTTATTGAGATATGCCAGATGTAATAAAACCCAATACCACTGTGCCCGAATCGGGAATCGAACTTAAGACCTGCTTGGTGGTAGCTCTTGCAATCACTACACCAACGAGGTAGGTAATATCCTCCCCCAGCTTTTAGATAAATATTCAATTCTTTAAAACCCCAAGTACGTGTGTAACCCCTGTCCTGTCCTAATGTTTACACATCACAGATGCGGCGCACGTGTGCGTATCGCGTGCGCGCGCGCATCGTGACGTCACACTCAGTCAATAGACACCGGCGCGGCGCGGCTGTAGGGGCCATACAATGAGTTGTAGTAGTTCAAAGAGTTTGTATCATATCAATACTTTGAATGTTGTGAGTACTTGAGTACCTATGTACATATATATAGAGACGACAATTGACGACATTCTTGACATGATTTTTAATATTAATTGTACTTTTTTTTCCTGTGACAGAGAAGTTGTGTGGAAATCGGCTATCATGGTATGGACACGTGATGCGAAGGAATGATGATCATGTTGTGAGGAAAGTTTTGAGTATGAATGTAGAGGGTTACAAGAGTAGAGGGAGACCCAGGAAACGATGGATGGATTGTGTGAAAGTTGATATGGCTAAGAAGGAGGTGACTTCTGAGATGACGGGAAATAGAGATGTATGGAAGAAGAAGACATGCTGCGCCGACCCCAAATGAAATTGGGATAAGGGCAAGAGGATGATGATGTACTTTTTTTTTCCCACATAGCATGGTGATGCCTTGGTGGTCGCTGGATTTCGTACTCTTCCTTTCAAACTTTTACATCCCCTCCAACCCCTTTAGAGAGCAGTTTTGAAAAAAAATATAGCTTATGATACTTACTGATGATGGATTATGGGTAGGCCTTTGGTGTGGGATGCAACATGTGTCGACACCCTTGCGCCATCCCATCTTCCTAGTACGGTGGATTGTGCAGGTGCAGAAAACCTCAAACGGCGAAAATACTACAACCTAACTGAAAGTTATATGTTTGAGCCGTTTGGGGTTGAAACACTAGGGCCATGGGGTCCGTGTGCCCATTTAGTTTGTAGAGAAATCGCGAAACGTTTGGTCGACTCTTCACGTGACCAGAGGGCTGGCCTTTTTTTTGGCCAAAGAATCAGCATTGCCATTCAACGTGGCAATGCTGCCAGCCTTCTGGGCACTTTTCCCGTTGACAACGATGCGGATGAATTTTTTGATGCCCCATGATTATTTATTTTATTTTATTTCTTCATATATTAATAATTGTATAATTTTAATAAAGTATCGTCGTATCTGATGATGGAGCTTTCTAATAGCTTTATGTTAACTTCTTACTTTAGTAACTTCAATTGAAACACTTTCTGTACTTGATTAAAGGTTATAATATATTCAAACTATTAATTTTAACTAGGGAACAACGACTGTACCAAACAAAGTCTGGTTAAAGATTGACTAACATCAAATCATATTATTAAATGGTCACAACGCTGCTCTTGTTATTCTCCCATGGTGTATTTTGATTCTATGGAGGATATTTACGTCCGGGATCAGGATACAGCGGCGCCAGCACTTTATATCGCCGTGGGCCTCCATGCCGCTCCAGTGATGTCACCCTTAACTTTGTTAAGGGAACAAAGCAATTGCCAACATGTAAGATTTTTTTTATTCAGTTAAATGGTAAATACCATTTAACTGAATAAAAAAAATCTTGAATTAAATTAAATTTTAAAATTCAATGTTTGTAAAGGATAAACTCAAATGAGTTTATCCTTTACAAACAAACAAACAAACAAACAAATCTTTCCTTTTTATTTGTAACTATCTGTATCTGCGAGTTTGTACTCGTAGAAATTAACAAACATGGCTTTTCATTTTTTGGGCGGAACCCTTTTCTGTAATAGAAGTAGCTTAAGTTACGCCTTTACTAAAATACGAGCAGAGTCGTGGAGTTGTGAATATGTGCCCGTCAAACAATGCAATACAATACTCATTACCACATCAGCTTTCTGCCTGTGAAAGTTCCGACAAAATTGGTCCAGTTATTTCGGAGATTACCTTTGACAAGACAGACAGACAGAAATCTTTAAAATTGTGTTTTTGGTATATCTACCATATAAACTTTCATAAACATTAAGTAAAAAGCTAATATTTGGTCATAACAAACAGACATTTCAATTTTATTTATTTGTATATATTTTTTCGAGAAATCGCGAAGCGTTTGGTCGACTCTTCACGTGACCAGAGGGCTGGCCTTTATGTTTGTACGTTTAAAGCATTGCCATTCAACGTGGCAATGTTGCCAGCCTTCCGGGCACTTTTCCCGTTGACAGCGATGCGGATGAATTTTTCGATGCCCTGTGATTATTTATTTTATTCATGTATTAATATTTGTATATATGTATAGACACACATTTCAATATTATACTACTGTCCATAGTCAACTATGGCCAAGAGTTCGACATATCTCGTGCTAATATAGTTAATTAGTTGACTGCATCATTATGTGTGCTCATTGAAGTGGAATCCGCTTACATCATGCTCAAATAATTCATCACAATAGCATTTGCAATTACTGAGAAATGCGTGCACTGACTGGACTTGCTTGGACAAAATCCCATTTCTGGAAGCGTTAACGCCATCAGAATGCAATAGAATAGAATATGTCCAATAACAACCTAACTGGAAGTTATATATTTGAGGCATTTGGGGTTGAAACGCTAGGGGCATAGGGTCCGTGTGCCCATTTAGTTTTTTTTGCTAAAGAATCAGCATTGCCATTCTACGTGGCAATGCTGCCAGCCTTCTGGGCACTTTTCCCGTTGACAACGATGCGGATGAATTTTTCGATGCCCTGTGATTATTTATTTCATTTCTTCATATATGTATTAATAATAGCATCTGTTTGTATTGTCAAAAGAATATGTCTTTATTTGCTTAGAATGAAGGTACATACAAAATAGGATGGTAAATAACATAGTAAGATCCGTGTACCTTTGCCTTGTTGGCATGCAAATACAATAGTTATTATTTATTATACAAAGTTAGTTACAGGGCAAATAGGTTTTTGGAATATATCATCTAAGAAATCCCGTACAGAATAATAACATTTATCTACGAGTAATTCTGTAAAACATTTTTTAAATTTCATCAATGGCAAGTTTTTCATTTGATAAGGAATTTGATTAAAAATAGCAGAAGCCATACAGATCACACTATTTTTTAATAAGCTCACTCAAGTAGGAGAGAGACAGATGTCGAACGCTGCCGAACGCGGTGTGTGCCTCTTTGTCGCTCGTTCCGCGCTCTCGCTTGCACTTCAAGCCTTAAATGGAACGCCTCAGAGCGAGGTAACGCCGCATACGTCATGTTTTTTCGTGCGTGCAGCCAGTTTCCGATGAAACTGGCTGCACGCTCACTCACAGAATCACGCTCACGCACATTACTCTTTATTTGTTGACGTGACAACGTCTTATAATTCGATAATTATAAGACGTTGTCACGTCAACAAATAAAGAGTCCTTGTAGTAAAAAACAATTTTAAACTAGCGCGTAAATGCCCTTCAAAGTTTTGTTTCTATTCACCCCGTTTTACGGTACTATCCAGAATGGATACAAAATAAATCCGATAAAAAACTTTACATGCTGTGAAGTGTGAACGCAGTGACCTGTTTCTGAACAAAACAATACAAGATGGCAGCTTTTATGTTGGTTAAACTGGAAAGCGACCCTAAGATAGTTGGGAAAAGGCTAGGCAGATGATGATTTCATTTTGTTTTTACTCCTTTTAAAATTGTTTTTTGTAGCATACTCTTGTCTAATCCTATGTTGACATTAGTATATAAAACAAATAAAATGGGAGAAGGCACAGACTCCTGACATACAGGTTCATTTAGGTCAGGAGTCACAGGCTACGAACAAGCTTCTTTAACCAATTATGTTGAAAAATTACATTTATATATTACTTTAAGACCTACATAGGGTATCACAATGGACGGCCTTATCGCTAAATGCGATTCTCTCACAGATAAACATTTCATATATCTTTGTATGTAGGGTTGTTTATATCTTTAAGCATTCTAACAGATGAATAGATTTAATACAAAAGGTGTCTATCCACTCATCTAGGAGGTGCGGTGATTCGATTTTGTTTTATAAAATCAAAATGTCGTCCGTGGTATACCAAAATGTAGCTGACAAAAAATGGTGAATAATATCATGCGGGGTTAGTGGTTCAACAATAAAAGCCACGCAGGTCAATCGAAAGTCAAGCTAGGCTTACTGAGGCCATCCCATGGATGGGTGATCATCCATTCATCCCGAAACCCCTCCATGTCCCGATAGTACGTTGAGCAGTTAGTAGCTTAATCTTCGATCGACCCGTGAGCCTGTTATTATTAAGCTCGTGTGTGTGTCAAGGCCGGGAGTGGATACGAGGATTTACGGGCCATGACACGTACGCCAAGGGTACTTAAACTATAACCTTATAACTTAAAAATAACATAATAATATCATATTAGAAAAATATTGTATTAGTTATTCGTTATTGATAGCTTGTGCGACGGTTAAAAGTGTACCTAAGATAATGTTTAACTTATCCGATCAAGTGCTACTTTGCAGACAAATATAAAAATAATTGTTAGGCCTATAAGTTAAGCCGTTGGTCCTGGTTGTCATTTGTAGATCTCTGACATTCGTTATGGGTAGTTAGAAGCCCGAAAGTCTGACAACCACTCTTACCAAGGGGTGTCGTGTTGCCCAGTAACTGGGTTGTGGAGGTCAGATAGGCAGTCGCTCCATGTAAAACACTGGTATTCAGCTGCATCCAGTTAGACTGGAAGCCAACCCCAACATAGTTGGGAAAAGGCTAAGCAGATGATGATGTTACAAGTGTCTAATGTCCCTTTTAATCACTCAAGATTAAGGTGTAATTGTACTTACCTATCTAATTTGTAATTTACACAAGTAATCTGTGGAAACGTTGTCAATTGTACATTTACCCATTGTCACACCATATTTTATTGTAACACAAATTGTAGGTACGTCTGGTTTTCCAAAATAAATAAAAAATAAAATAAAGTGAAGAGTTTGGACGAGTTCTTCGAGGGCAATCCACACAGCATCATCATGCCCCAAGCTAAGCAGTGTTTGTGTTATGGGTAATAGATGACTGATATATACTTAATACAATACATTACATCGATATTAGATAGACTCGAACCCGCGACCTCCTGCGTCGCAGGCGATCCTTCGCCCGCCGCGCTACATCGGTCGATAAATAGCTGGGTCAAGGACACAACTTAGAAGGCGGTGGTTTTGGATGACTCACTCTGGACTCCTGACCACCGTGAGCTAATTCTACAACATTAATTGCGTTATTGACGCTGTCAAGCAGACGATCTCTTCAAAAATATCAAGAAAGAAAGAAAACCCTTTATTTTAGGACACGCTGAGGTAATAAAAACAACAAAAAACTAAACCACTGTTTGTTTAGTACAAACAAAAAAATAAAATAAAAGAACTTTTGCGAAGCCAAAAAGGCTCCCACCTCAGCATAATTATTCTGCGATACTTAAACCAGGAATAAATATCATATGATGCAATGGATTAGGAATTTCCTTCAAAATCCTTCGTATTGTGGATAGTGAAGTGTGTTACTAATTCCTGGTGGCGGGGGTGGTGGATACCTGGAAAATAACTCCACCCTGGGATTATTTCACCCCAGAAAACGTTTCACGAAAACGGATCCGAAAGCAATATCATCATCATCTGCTGACCTTTCTCCCAACTACATTAGATTTTGATCTCCAGTCTAACCAGACTTTGCTGAATAACAAACAACAGTACTAAACAACAGTACTGAACAACAGTATTTTACATGGAGCGACTGCCTATCCAACCTCCACACCTCAGTGACTGGGCAACACGATACTCTTTGGTAAGACTGGTCGATAGACTTTCGGGCTCCTGACTACCTGTAACGACTGCCAAATATTCAGAAATATCTGCCTGGCCTTTTCCCAACTATGTTGGGGTCGGCTTCCAGTCTAACCCGATGCAGCTGAATACCAGTGTTTTACATGGAGCGACTGCCTATCTGACCTCCACAACCCAGTTACTGGGCAACACGATACCCCTTGGTAAGACTGGTTGTCAGACTTTCGGGCTTCTGACTACCCGTAACGACTCGACTGTCAAAGATCTACAAATAACAGCCGGGACCAACGGCTTAACGTGCTTTCTGAGGCACGGAGGAGTCTCGATATGTTACAAACGGTCACCCATCCACAGACTGGCCTCGGCAAGCGTAGCTTCACCTTTGATCAACCCGTGCGGCTGTTTTTATTTAGCCACGAGCTCCTCAAATATTCAGAAATAACAATGGCTAAACTTGCTATCCGAAGTACGGAGAAGTCTCGGTATACACCAAAATAAAATAAACGACGTAGTACCCTATATTTGATAGATCTACATGTTCTCAATAATGGTATACAATAAACATTATGGACAATAAAAGTGAAGAGCTATAGAATAGAGGCGCACCTCCAGTGTTGCTACTAACGAAATTATGTCACTAAACGCTTTGTATACTGCGCAATATGAGTGCTAGAGGTGTGGCGGTGTGGTTTCCTGTGCTGACTAATCGATTTAGTCGATTCGATTTATTTTGAAATGATTCTGTAATCGATTAAGTAGAAACTTTCATAAAATCTTACATAACTATAACTTACTTGACTGCCTTTTTAATTTATGCGCCACTGCTGAGCATGGGTCTTGAGTTCGATTCCCAGCTCGGGCAAAGTGTCATCCGGAGTTTCATTTTGAGCCCAGTTGATGGCAACAGGCTCGTTCCCTATTACTTGTGACTGAAACATAACTATAGGGTGTGTACTATCGGTACATCTCTGCAAAACCCTTCGACTAATACAGGCGTGATGTTATGTTACTTAGCAATGTTTATTGTGTCTACGGATTTGCAGAAACAACACAAAAGTGTTGTGTGTGAAAACTGTGTTATTGTGTCTACGGATTTGCAGAAACAACACAAAAGTGTTGTGTGTGAAAACTGTGTTATTGTGTCTACGGATTTGCAGAAACAACACAAAAGTGTTGTGTGTGAAAACTGTGTTATTGAAAATATTTACTACTATTTCTATGAATAAGTAATAATAATAAATATTGCTGGACAATCCACACAGCATCATCTAGCACCAAGCTAAGCAGAGCTTGTGTTATGGGTACTAGATGACTGATATACTTAATACAATACATTACATAGATAGATATATTTTTTATTATGTGTTTTGGGTACTAGATGACTGATATACTTAATACAATACATTACATAGATAGATATATTTTTTATTATACATAGCAAATACCCAGAACACCCGAAACAAATATTTGTAGATCGTACAAACATTTGTCCCAGGGCGGGAACCCGCAACCTCCTGCGTCGCAGGCATACCATCGCCCGCCGCGCAACATCGGTCGTCAAATACTTATAAAACTTTTAATAGTATCTTTGCCGAACTAACTTACATTATTTACCTTCATTATTTTACTGTACCATGCAATCGCAACCACTCTAAGGCATCCACGATATTCACTTTCAATCGAGTAAGTCCATCGGTTCACCACGGCTAAGTGCATTGGCCACACAGTGTGAAGGGTTCCGCAGTCGGGATGAATATTTTGCACATGTTTACGAACCTCTATATAAACTTCTCTTTTTTTTTTAAAATGTTTCTGATGATCTTCTAAGCGTGTTGGTTGTTCTCATGATACACCGTTGACTTAAGTAGAGAATGTCAATTTTGAAAGCCATTATAATCAATGAGAAAAGAAGATAGAGAAAAGAGAATACTCAGATGGTTTGGTCACGTTGAGAGGATTAATGAAAGCCGTCTAATAAAACGTATTTATAAGGCAGATGTAAGCGGAAACTCTCGGAGGGGACGCCCTAGAAGGTCAAACACTGACCTTATGTGTGTTGCACTTTAAAAAGGTCAGGTGCGTAGTACTCGCAACCGGCATGTGACCGTGAACGAAGCGTAAGGATCGTAGCGGGTGACGTTCTGTGGTTTCTGCCTACCTCCATGGGTCAAAAAAGTGAGTTAATGTATGTACTGTAATATTTTTAACTCAAGGGATCCAAGAGTACTTAGGTACTCTAATGCTTATGCGTCTGGTATCAATGTATAAGGCGTGGCACTCTTTTTTTTATTTGTTTTTTTTTTACTAAGTATATCTTTAGAGATTCATAGATTATATCTTCCTTCCATTTTTTGTAGATTAAGATCCATTACTCTCCGAGTAAAGTGGTTGTGTAACACTTTGGACTGGGCGAAAGTATAAGGTTATGCCATTTACTTAAGGAACCCTAAAAATATATCAAGTCTTAAAATCGAACTAAACTTTCAAACCAACCATAACTACAAAACTCAACAATCGAGTAAGCCCGACTTCGCCCACCCCTACAGCGTATAAGATGAGTTTTTGAATCACCCCATTACATACGATGGGTCGCATTCCTAGAGGGGGGTGGAAATCAATTACAGGGGGGTGTGGGGAGGGGTGCGGGGGTGTTGGCAAGACGCATACGTAGGTTACGACTTACGTACGAACATGGATTTCCTTCAATATTTTTCAAGAAATACTCGTCAATAAGAGTCGCCGTCGGGGTGGTTTTAAAAAATTGGACTGGTATAGTGCTTTTATTTTTAGAACATATTGTTTGCAGTGTCACATTTTGCAATCTTATTAAATGTTGCGATGGAACTGTGGATAAGACGTCCGCCTCTTATACGCGAAGTTGTGGGTTCGAAGTCGGGTAGGTACCAATTAACTTATTCAATTCATATGTGCTTTCTAAGTAGATCTGAGACAAAACTGACATCGGTTAAGGAAAATCGTGAGGAAATCTGGACTTATAGTTATTATAAGTCTAAAAACACGCGTGTTGATTAATTGAATGCCTTCCTGCATGAGAAGAGGCTTTTGCCCCGCAGTGGGATAGTAACAGGATGATATTATTATTATAACTAGCCAATATAACTGGAACTGGTTTGGACTGTCATATATCTACAAATGTCAACCAGGACCAACAGCTTAACGTGCTTTCCGAGGCACGGAGGCAGTAACTGGATGATATTATTATTATAACTAGCCAATATAACTGTAACTTGGACTGTCAAAGATCAACAAATGTCAACCAGGACCAACAGCTTAACGTGCTCTCCGAGGCACGGACAAGTCTCGATATATAATGAACAGTCACCCATCCATAGACTCACCTCAGCAAGCGCAGATTAACCTTTGTTCGACCCGAGCTCCTCTCGTATCATAAACCACATTAATTATTAAACAATCTATATGTATTACGAGTACGATGCAGCCAAGAACCAGTTCGTGTTGACAGCTGAACGGATCGATGGGCAGACTGCACGCCGCGAGGTACGGGGGGCGCCAGAACAATACGTGTCGATAACTTTGACGTGTTGCGATATTGTGGGTACGTTTGAGATAGTGGCTGCAAATGAATCGTTGACGATGTGAGATTGGATGCGTATAGACACTTTTAAGAGTAACAAAGGGTGCCAACGACACCATTACTAAGTCTGTCTATCAGCCCCTGTATCTCATGAACCGTAAAAGGTAGACAGTAAAAAAAACTCAGAATTATTTATTATCTAGAAACATGATAGAAATTACGTTCGCAAAATGCACACTTTACAATCAAGTATTCTTTTTCAGGTTTCCTGTAACTGGGATTAAGCTGATCACCACTATGTTACATCAAGCGACTACCTACGTGACCTCCACAACCCAGTTACTGGGTAACACGATCCCTATTGGACTGTTTTCAGACCGACCGTCACGACTGTCAAAGATCTACGAATGACAGCCGGTATCACAGCTTAACTGGCTTTCCGAGACACGTAGGGGTCTTGGCATTAAATGGATGGTCACCCATCCACGGAACAACCTCAGGAAATTTTTCATAAAGTAAATCTACTTCCTACTACAAAGTAAATATATTTTCGTTGATAACCAGTTGGACAGTTAAAACTTACACGCGACGTAACAACCAATCGATTCAATGTCCCTTCATCATCATCATCATCTGCCTAGCCTTTCCCCAACTATGTTGGGGTCGGCTTCCAGTCTAACCAGATGCAGCTGAATACCAGTGTTTTACATGGAGCGACTGCCTATCTGACCTCCACATCCCAGTTACTGGGCAACACGATACCCCTTGGTAAGACTGGTTGTCAGATTTTCTGGCTTCTGGCTACCCGTAACGACTGACGAAGATATACAAATGACAGCCGGGACCAACGGCTTCACGTGCTTTCCGATGCACGGAGGAGTCTCGATATATTAGGAACGGTCACCCATCCACAGACTGACCTGGGCAAGCGTAGCTTAACCTTCAATCCGTGCTGTTTTTAGTTAGCAACGAGCTCCTCGATTCGATGACCCATCGATGTAATTATGAATACTATGCCCCTTAAAGTGACTGTAGGTAGGTAGACAAGTACACGAAGGGCAACTTTAGGAGTTCGACGGACGAGTCAATTATTCAGAACGCCTTATCGATTGTTAGTGGTCTGGATTTACAAGGACATAGTTGACATACCTATGTCTATATATATATTAACTTTCAAAATATGAGTGTACTATAAGTATACCTCTGCCTAATCCTTTGGGAAATGCGGTACAATTTATTTGCTCTTGCGGTGCAATTTATATTGTTGAACATTATTTTAATACACTTTTTGAGATCATAATTGGTCTCAAATTGAGATGACGGCAAATATAAATGTATGAAAGAAGAAGGCATGCTGCGTCCACTTTACTCGACGACAAAGATAAATTGATAAACAAACTGGAAATTGGAAATTAGGCGTGAAGTGACACTGGCAACGTATCTTTTCAAAGTTTTAAGAGGTAGTATACAAAACTCCGATATACTATCAGAAATAGGGTTTAATTTACCGGATAGGTACGTGGCGCGGCGGCGCAAGCCGCAGCTGCTGGTGGTGCCGAGTGCGCGCACTAACCTGCTGGGGCGCGCACCGCTGACTCGTGCGCTGCGCACTCTCAACACGGTGGCGAATGCCATAGATATATTCACCTGTACACTGGGTGAGTTCACAAGGGCCACGTACTGTATAGCATGTAAGGTTAGTAGCATGTAAGTTAAGTATATTTTAAGTTACTTTGTCGCATTAGATTTACTCTGTAATGGCAAAGGAAACATGTGTTGTGAAATAAATAAATAAATAAATAAAAGAAAAAAAAGAAATCCAGATGAATAAAACAAGATATTAAATAATTTTTAAAATAATTGGTATAAGGGCCTGACGCCAAGGGATCGACGCATGTATTCTTCATCATCATAATCCTGATAATGATGATGATGTTGAATTGGTTTTGATCTCAAAAAGTGTACTCTGACTTGCATGGCATAAACGACTTTGCAGACACGTTTAAATCTTCAGCAAACGACCTCTGAAACAGACCAAAGCATAATCTTCTACCTAAGAATGATTTTAATAACATCACGAAGTAATAAGAATTCTTTTATAGCGGGTAGATATGCAAGCGGCGCCGGGTGTCAGAATAAACAATATGAATGGTGAGTACGTGACACTTGTAATGAGGCCGCCGTAAATCTGCCAGCACCCCGCCAGACGGGGCGTGATGATATCAGAAGTGTATGAAATATAAATGTATTGAAGGATAATGAGTTATTTTAGAATATCTCGTGAGATTTGTTTGAAAACATATATTATTTTGACGGCCGATGTGGCGCGGCGGGCGAAGGTCCACCTGCGACGCAGGAGGTTGCGGTTTCGATTCCCGCCTTGGGACAAATGTTAATACGATCTACAAAGATTTGTTCCGGGTGTTCTGGGTATAATAAAAAATATCTATCTATGTAATGTATTGTATTAAGTATATCAGTCATCTAGTACCCATAACACAAGCTCTGCTTAGCTTGGGGCTAGATGATGCTGTGTGGATTGTCCAGCAATATTTATTTATTTATTATTCTCTTTTATGATCACTTTGTTGTCCGTCTGTGTGTCAAGTCTTTTTTACTAACGGACGTGTGGAGATCAAGTCGAAATTAATATCAAATGTAAGTAGGTCTACGGTCCTTGCCGCCTTGATGCCTAACATGCCGAGACCCCACCTCCATCATTTAACGCAGGCGGGATTCTCAGAGTTCTCGGGGGTACTCAGAGTGGAGACTCTGTCCGAAAGGGTCCGGAGTGGTCTCTTAAGAGGTATCCGAGCCCCTTCCATATGCTGATGGTGATTTTAGTGGGGTAAGAATCCCACACTCCTTGGTCTTTTCCCCAAAAGTCCAGGCGCCTTTTGAAGGTTACCCCCGTTAACAAAAAAAAAGGACTACAGTCCTTTAAGTCCTTAGAGTTCCGTATTTCAAAAGGACTAAACGAAACCCTTATAGGATCACTCCATTGTCCGTCTGTCTATCCGTCGGTATTTTTATCTGTCAAGACCCTTTTTCTCAGGAACGCGAGGAGGAAATATATTTAAAATATATTGAAACTAATATATTTTAAATGTGCAGGTTTACGTTTTTGTTGACAGGACCTTGTTGTGAGGAAAGTTTCGAGTATGAATGTGCAGGGTTACAAGAGTAGAGGGAGACCAAAGAACGATGGATGGATTGTGTGACAGATGATATGGCTAGAAACGAGGTGACTATTGAAATGATGGCAAGTAGATATGTATGGAAGAAGAAAACATGCTGCGCCGACCCCAAATAAATTGGGATAAGGGCAGGAGGACATCTAAAAAAAATCAAGGTTACAAATGATGGGTATACAATTTGGTACTTGCAAATAAATCAAAACCTGTAGTGTACTTGAAGCTGATCTAGAATCATGAAATTTGGCAAGTGAAGGAAAAAGTTCGGAAAAGCGTTAATTTTTGGTGTCACAATTTTTATAGGGTGCGGAGGGGCACCTATAGTAACACCCACATTTCGCCAGTTATATTTAAGTCCCATAAAGTAGAAGGCGAACCTATTGTCCATCAACTGGCCACAAATCCAGGCACCGGGCAGCTAATCATAAAATTCGAATTGATAAACTCAATAACACTTTGCCCTTCCCAGGAATCGAACCCAGTATATCGTGCTAAGCTTGTAATGTTTTTCATTTTGGTGAATGATATGAAATTAAATAAAGGAAATAATAATAATAGAACACACAGACACTAGACAGCAGATATTTTGTGCAAGTCACAACTAAACTAAACTAGGTCTCAAGATGTACTTAACTGCATCATTACCGCCCATTCATAAACGTATAACTTCAAGGATATAAGACTTAACATTAATATACAGTTGTATAATAGTGCGCCATGTTGCTGACGTCATCACCATCAGACTGACGTCACTCGCCATGCTAACTGCGTTTATACCAACATAATCAAATGTAGTTACGGGGGTGGCCAGTTGCACCGTGGTAACCGTAGTTTAAATAATGCAGGTTTTATTTAAACTTAGATTAATTTTTGATATAACTTTTGCGTATTCTGAAAGCCTGATATTAGTCTCTGATCAGTTGCATTATTTTAATGGTAGTTCAAATAGTGTAGGTATCATTTAAACTTAGATTTAAGATGGATAGAATTTTCCCTGAATCTGAAAGCTTGATGATAGTCTGCTTTCAACTTCCGCCCTTACATAGACTTATAATTTCAAGGATAGATAAAATATCATAAATGTTATAGTAATATGTATACAAGTGTGCGATGTTAGTGACGTCATGAGCATCAAACTAACCCCACTCGCCATGCTAACTGTGTTTATACCAACATAATCAAATGAGTAGAGGCGGGCAGTTGCACCGTGGTAACTATAGTTAAAATACTGCATGTTTTATTAAGATTTAAGAACTTTATTTTCTCAAAAAGTAAAACATTCACTTGCTTGATAAATAACTTATTTCCTATTTGGTTACTTTCAGCAATACAAGAAAAGCTTTAGAACAATTGTTTCCTGTTTGGTTCCTTACAGCAACACTAGAAAAGCTTTAGAACAATTTGTGCTGTAGAACAATTTCATGTGAAACAATAAAACTTTTATGTTGTAGATACTCAAACTACATACCGTACCTGGGTTCACCTGAATTGATACCAGATGTTGTTCAAGTAAATTCTTTTTTAAACTTATGGTTCCATACGGTCAACACCTCAGGAAACAGAATGGCTACCTAGTTAAACAATGTGAAGGCAGAGCTTGTTTTACATAAAATAATGAATCATCAATGAACAAACAAAATTTTGATTTTCAAACCCTCGAATTGGTCCGCATGGAATATGGCATTATGGGTGGAACGCTTATTTTTAGTATAAAATAAAATAGCCTTAGTAACTCATTAAATCATCAGCTACCTGGCAATGAAAATTCCGTTAAAATCGGTCCAGCCGTTTCGGAGATTAGGTAGAAGAAATAGATAGACTAACACAAAAACTTTATAGATGTTTTTGGTATGACTACTGGATATCCTTTCATTATTATATTTGAGACAAGCGCACCACACTTTTTAATTGTGTAACTCCAACTTGGTCATTGGGCTGAAAGTAAAATTTATCGCCTGAGAAAATGATAGGGGGCACAAAGACGACTAATTTTCACTTAGTGGCGACCAACAGTAAAGCGTCAAGACAATAAATATATAAATATCTTGACGACACGGTTGGCGCAGTGGTTCAGCCATCGGCTGCTACGCCGCGTGTTGTGGGTTCGATCCCCGCACGGAACAAATATTTGTATGACCTACAGGTAGTTGTTCCGGGTCTGGCTGTTTGTGTATGTGAGTTTAAATGTTTGTAAACGCACCCACGATACAGGAGAAATTTCTAGTGTGTGGCAACGTTTTTTTTTTAAAAAAAAAAGGAATAAAGCCCGAACAGTAAGTACCAGAAAAACGATTCCAAGACAGTTAATCTTGGATCCCGCAACGAAATCGGGAAAGGACAGCGGAGGACTTTCATATATTTACTAGCTATCAGCTGTGAGGTGTAGCCGAGCGCCAAACCCAACAATGGTACTAAACCACAATTTAGTTTTTATCAGCAACGCAATATCCTATAAACGTCGTTTACTGCAACGGTGCAACCGGGCCGCACTCTAAGGAAACAGATAGCTGTGTGCGTCACCCCTTATCACACATACATGCGAGTTGCGTATGTGTGTGTGTGTGTCGACTGAACGAGTGTGCATGTGTGAGTGCTGTCTGTGTGTGATATGTTATGTGTGGTGAGCAATGCCGCGGGAAATGCTTAAATTAAAGCGGGATTAGTTTTAACTAGGTTGTACTCCAGGCTTTGGCTGTAATTACTAGTTGATGGTTACGTCTTCACTTATAGGTGCTGTGTTGGTTTTCTCAGGGATGTTTGTTTTAGCGTTTACTGTGTTTTTAGGCTTTTGAGATAGCTAGTTTTGATGACACATTTGGCGCAGTGGCTCAGATTTTATATTTGTGTGGCCTACTGATAGTTGTTCCGGGTCTGGCTGTTTGTGTATGTGAGTTTGAATGGTTGTAAAAGCACCCACGAGGCCACGATACAGGATAAATACCTAGTGTGGGGCAACATTTATTTTAAAAAATAAAGTTTTGGGCTCAGTATGGCTTTGCAATGACTGGAGCTTCATACCAGCCTGTTACTGTCCCACTGCAGGATAGCCTATTTCCATATATATAAGAGCCTTAATCACCTCGCTTGATCAAAATGGTTTCAACAGGTCCAGGATTCCTCACGATATTTTCCTACTAACAAAATCGGTTATGTGTAAGATAGAAAATAGGTGCACAACTGCCCAACCTTTCGGGAAATACAGGCTTAATGTTAATGTTTAGAATGTACATATTGTGAATGAAAAATTCTCATTGGTCCTTGCCCTTATCCATAACAGGCGACGCCTAAACCACTGGGCAATAACGACATTTTTCTAACCAATAGGCGATTGTCAATTGTTTATGATGTTTACTCAAAATCAAAATCATAATTCATTTATTCAAATTATGCTCAGAATCCACCCGTTAGAACGCCAAAGGTTATATAAGACAGTCCCCAAAACGTCCATCCTTCACCACTTCCTAGTGTTTTTGCTGGGATTGAGAATTGGCGGAACAAAATCCCCAGCAATACATCTGTCTGACAAGTTTGAAGAATTTGAATCTATATACTATAATCAAAAGTAATTGATATATAAATGAACTTTAGAAATCTCTTATTCAATCTTTAATCCAATATCGTGGCTACTGAATAAAATAAACTAAATCCTGTTGATTTTCTTATCTAAGGGCTAGATTATCACCTCTCTAGCCTTTTCCCAACTATGCTTGGATTGGCATCCAGTATGACCGAATGCAGCTGCATACCAGCATTTTACATGGAGCGACTACCAATCTGATCTCCACAACCCAGTTACTGCGTAATACACCTTGATAAAACTGTTTGTCATACTTTCGGGCTTCTGACTACCCGTAACAACTGTAAAAGATTTACAAATCGCTGGTTTGCGAGATTATCGACGTAATTCAAAATTCTGTCAAATTTTATCCTGAATGCCAAACAATCACAAATCTTTAATATTTTATAGTGAACAGAGACGCAACGCTAATTACGCCCCAGCTTTCGTTAGAAAGAATTCGCGTCATTATTCATTTGAGACAAAAATTGACAGATTCAGATCAAAGATTTATGATTGTTTGGCATTCAGAATTCAATTTAACAGAATTTTGAATTACGTTGATATTCTCGCAAACCAACGAAATGTCAGCCGGGACCAACGGCTTAACGTGCTTTCTAAGGCACACGTAACTTAACCTTCGATCGACCAGAGCGGCTGTTTTTATTTAGCCAAGACCTATATATAAACGACGACTTACTTTGACGACCGATGTGGCGCGGCGGGCGAAGGTCCGCCTGCGACGCAAGAGGTTGCGGGTTCGATTCCCTTGGGACAAATGTTTGTACGATCTACAAATATTTGTTCCGGGTGTTCTGGGTATTTTCTATGTATAATAAAATATATCTATATAATTATGTAATGTATAGTATTAAGTATATCAGTCATCTAGTACCCATAACACAAGCTCTGCTTAGCTTGGGGCTAGATGATGCTGTGTGGATTGTCCAGCAATTTTTTTTTTTTATATATGTGATGACAGAAACTTGGAAAACTGCCATGAAACGAGGTTGTTATTACAGTTACTCTTGGATGGTCATACCAACACATTTATGAAGTTTTTGTGTCTGTCTATCTATTTCTTCTAGCTAATCTCCGAAACGGCTGGAGCGATTTTAACGGAATCTGCATTGCCAGGTAGTTGATGTTTTAACTAGGAGTTACTAAGGCTATTTTATTTTATAATAAGAATAAGCGTTGCACCGTACTCGACGTTTACCATGAATATTTTGTTTCTTCATTCATGATCAACAAGTTCTGCGTCCACATTGTTTAATCGGGTAGCCATTTTGTTTCCTCAGGTGTTGACGTATGGAACCGTAACTTTAAAAAGAGTAAGTTTAGCTTAAAATCAAATAACTTTTGGTATCAATGCAGGTGAACTCAGGTACTGTACGTACTTTGCACCGTATCTACAACATAAAAAGAAAGTTTTTATAGTTTCTCTTGAAATTGGTCTACAGCAGAAAATTTAATTGAAAACGGTTAGTTGACGCTTCTCGAAACCCAATGGCTGGCTTCTGCTGTGGCCAGAGGGTAAGTATTGCCATTCAACGTGGCATTGCCGTCAGTCTTTTGGATACTTTACCAGTCGATAACGATGAGGGTGAAATTTTCCAGTAAATGTTATATAGAGACCTCCTTTTCAGTAAAATGTGCTACTTATGCAAGATGGACCCGCTCTTCAATTGCAAATAAAAATGGTGTACCAAAAGAAGATAAAATTTAATCAAGAAATTATAGATAATTTACAGACATTTCTAAAAATAGTGTGTGTGTGGATTTGTGTGTATGTGTGCGTTTACATCAAACCTCTTTAGACACGATTTATCAATCTACACGTAACCTATTACAAAGAGCTCCCTCAAAAAGGTTAATTATAAAATTTAATTAAAATCCTCCACGTTTCTTATCTGACTGCGTATCCACCATTTATTTTAGAGTAATGTTTTGAGAGGGGCGCAAGGCGTGAAACGTTACACTTTCCTTAGGAAAACGTTGTGTAACTCAAGCGTTTTCTTACGTTTCAGAGATTTTCACAACGATTTATAAATAGCATAAGATGGTAACGAGTTGTTTACTGTGCTTGTACAGTAAACATCTACAAATGCCTTGTAAATCATTCTAAAATCGGTAGAGTATTTTTTTTTGTAGGATGCGCTGCTCGCAGTTCAGCTCTAAAAGGCTGTTCACTGCTGAACCGAACGATCCTGTGGTTAGCTTATAATAAATGCCCCCCTATATTTAAATCGATAGAGTATATGTAACCAGCCAGATCTAATACTCTCCCAGTTCTCAAAGGCAGAAAAAAACACTTAAAAAAAAACCGCACAAATGCCAGTCTGACTTGCGCTCCACGGGTTCAGTACAAACGTGAGGTAATTGTTCAACTAATTCCAATAAAATAGTTAACATTACGAAAACAAAAATTTTTTAGGTGATAAATCCACAAACTTACGAGTTCCAGAGCTTTTCCTTTAGGTACTAGTGCTGTGAGTCCTTGGTTCATGCCAAATTTCATTATTCTAGATCAACGGGGACAATCCTATACGTTTTGATTTATTTGAGATTATCAAAATATGTTACATAAATGGCCGTATTTTTTTATTGCGTTGACTTAGAAGCTTGATTTTTCTAGAGCTTTAAGGGACCGTTAATCTATGTAGTTAATATAAATTTCAACATGATACCTCCTCGCGTTCCTGAGATAAAGGGTCTTGACATATAACTAAACGAATGAAGTGATCATATTAAGGGTTCCGTTCATTCCTAATGAAGTACATAACCCTAAAAACATAAAAAAACCCATCGTTACAAACAAATGTTATTACCCATCAAGAAGGCAATCTAGATAGCCATCTAACTACTTAACAACCTCCTTTCTATCCACGTGTCTGAAACTACGTATTATAAAGCCAGCGCACAAAGGGACGGGGCAGTGGGTCAAGTACCACTCGGCCGGCCCGACCAATTAAACGAGCCAGGAGTTCTCTTTGTCACTATGTTTCAGGTGAAAATTTCTGCTGAAACTGAATATTTTTGGATGGGTTTTGCTTGAGGGAAGATAAGGCAGTAAGTAACCCTGTGTTTCTAGAAGGTGCTAAGTAGTAGTAAGGGTAGGAAGAAGTATTAATATGATGTAGTTAGAGACTTAATATCATGCCTGTAATCGCCGAAGGGTTAAGCAAAGCCGTACATATTGTGCAGCCACATTTCGCCTGTTGCCATCAAACATTATGAATCTAACCTCTGGGCTGCTACTGAGAAGTTCCAAATGGAAAAACCCAATAACACTTTGCCCCACCCGGGAATCGAACCCGAGACCTCGTGCTCAGCAGTTGCGCTTCCAACCACGAGACCAATGAGACAGTCCAGTGTGTAACTCAGCTTATTAAAAAGATATTTCTATAAGAAGGTAAGACAATTTACTGGCAAAGGGTCACAAAAGCACATGGTAGATACTGTAGACCGGGATTTTTGACTAGTATAAAAATAGGGGTTGTATGACTTCACGGCAATACGGCACGGTTGGCGCAGTGGCTGAGCGATCGACTGCCGCGCCGCGTGTAGTGGGTTCGATTTCCGCACGGAACAAAGATTAGTATGGCCTACAAATATTTGTTCCGTGCTAAATAGTGCTATGTCTGAAATCTACGAATGACAAGCCGGACCAACTGCTTAACCACTGCGTCACCCATTCTCGGACCAACCTCGGCAAGCGTAGCTTAACCTTCTATCGACTCGTGCGGCTGTTCTTGCACAAGGTAAGGCACAAGCCCCTGGCTGAATGGACCCACATAACACTCCGATACACATGTCTAATCGTTCATAAAACTCGAGGTTGCATCAGGAAGTAGGTACACAGTAGATGAAAGCTGTTAATAATGATAAAAGTAAATATAATTTAGATAAATAACTGCTTATGAATTTTATTGTTTAATTCACAGGTAGATTTCAGGGATGTGTCATTCCAAGACGAGAAAATGTACATCCAGATATATTACCTAGAGCAATAGCGTTGTGTCCTTAAAAATTTTGTTTGGTCAGATAGTTGGATTACTCTAAAATACTGAAGGCGTATTTTTTCTTTTGTCATGTAAACCAAGAATGACGACGATATAATGCGTTGAAATTCCGCGTGACGTCACGCTGTGTTACGGTTTTTACGTAACAGTGACGTCAAATGTCCTGAACTTTGATGTGCTTTGTCACTTTTTATTGATTTGAGTAAGCAAAAAATACATGTCCAATCATTTTTGGTAATCGAGCTAAATAGACTTATAGAATAGAATAGAATATATCTTTATTTGCTTAGAATGCAGGTACATACAAAATAGGATGGTTAATAACATAATAAGATCCATGTACATTCTGCCTTGTTGGCATGCAAATACAATAATTTATTATTAGTTAATTATAATTATATAAAGTTAGCTATAGGGCAAATAGGTTACTGGAATATTTATCATCTAGGAAATCCTATAAAGAATAATAACATTTATCTACAAGTAATTCTGTAAAACATTTTTTAAATTTCATCAATGGCAAGTTTTTCATTGGATTAGGAATTTTATTAAAGATAGCAGGACCTTCATAAGTAGGTAATCTATAATTTAAAACTTTTAACGATAAATTAAACGGTTTTAAAATTTTTTTTCAGGCATGAATGTGGCTTTTTAGGAATATCGGGTGTTTCACCCATTAAAATCAAAATTCATTTTATCATATTAGAATTTATTATAATCAGCACTTTTTGAACGTCAAAACGTTAACTAAAGACAGTCCCCCGAAACGCCAACCCTTCGCCATTCCATCCTTTTATCCTTTTTAGTTTTTCTATCCTCAAATTAAAAATGGCTTAATTTTGTCTCGAGGATCTGCATTTTTGATCAGCCTCTTACTAGTCTTGACACATCCCTGATAACACACTTAATTATCAACAGATAACGTTAGGTTTCTTAATTCATATTTATTTACCAGGGCCGTAGCTACCGCCGTTACAGGGGCCCTGACGTGCAGAAGCAGAAAATCGTAAAACGTGTACGAAATTAGACTTGTGTAAGTAATGCGATTGTTGCATTCCGCGTCATGTAACCCGACCGCGTAATGTATCATCGCGTATGACTCGACCAATTTAACGGCCTGGTTGGCGCAGTTGCTGAGCGATCGGCTGCAGCGCTCCGGGTTGTGGGTTCGATCCTCACACGGAACAAATACTTGTATGGCCTACAGGTAGAAAAGTTTAAATGTTTGTAAACCCGTCCACGATACAGGAGAAATTCCTAGTGCGGGGAAACGTTTTATTAAAAAAAAAATAAGAAAAAAAATCATGGCACATGACACTCAAACATTGGTGGCGGCGCGTTTGCTCGCTCTATCTCATGTTATGTAATTATGCATACATTTTATTCCTCGAGCATTTCATAACAATAACCATATCGTGTGGCGCTTCATTACGCGTCATGTCTGGAGTCATGGTGTAATGAAACATATCGCGGTACAAAATGTAATATCATGTTTCATTACTTTATAACGTACTATTTTGAGCATGCCTATACGATATCCACAATCTTAATAACTTACTTAAGAGTCACGACATGAATGAATAACTGAACAGCTAAAGTAATGAATAACTGATTTAAGTGAACGTTCCTAGACATGTATTTAATTTTTTGTGAAGACAGGTTAATCCATTCCACACAGGATTCTTGTCTACATCGATTCTCGTGCTCACTTTTTATTTATTTTTTTATTTGAGATGGTTTTGCTCTTGACATTTTTCGAAGTCAGTGACAAAGTCGACGATGGACTCAGCTTACCCAGAAGAAGCCTGTTCACTCAAACTTAGAAAGTATTCGGGTTGAATGCATTTGGAAACACAGACGCAGGCAGTGAGAGCCACTCTTCTGCTGTGCGCATTATGAAGGACATTTGGAAGATCTTGGAATGAGAACTAGGTACCTAAAGATGGTAACTGGCAGTGGGATGAAGTCATGGAGTTCTTCACTTCGATCTTCGCTTCGCTTTTCTAGTCAGGATGCCCTTATTTATTATTTAATACTTTAAGCACACAAATGTACAGAGGTGGACTTAATGCCACAGGCATTTTCTACCAGTCAACCTTTGGCAGGTGCTATTTTTTAAAAGAAAAGGGAAAAGGAATATATATGTATATACATTTTAAACTGTAAATATAATTCCTACATAGAATATATATACAAATAAACATACATACACAAATACAAACATAAACAGACAGTTAATGAGAAAACATTAGCGCTGTGACGAAACCACTGCCAACTTCTTACGAACATGCATTCTTATTAATTCTATGCGCCGCGTGTTGTGGGTTCGATCCCCGCACGGAACAAATATTTGTATGACCTACAGGTAGTTGTTCCGGGTCTAGCTGTTTGTGTATGTGAGTTTAAATGTTTGTAAACGCACCCACGATACAGGAGAAATTCCTAGAGTGGGGCAACATTTTAATTAAAAAATATTATTATTATTCATTTATTTCAGACAATGTCCATATAACTTACACAAAATTAAATTGAAATATAATATTAAAACTACTATACATTAAATTACATACACAATGACACACACAAATAAATTAAATACACAATGTCATAAATACAATTAAAATTAAATACAAAATGTCAAACATTGAATTAATTAAATATAGGTAAATGAAATTATACACAATACGGTCAAACAATACGAGGAGAAACGCTAGTATGAAGCTGCATCCACTTCTGCAACAGGGACAGGTCCCTGATTAATTAATGAGTCCGCTTCGTTCGCTCTTGTATTGTTTTTATAAAGTCAAAATGACTGCATAGGCTATCAGAGTGAGGTGACTACTTTTTAAATAAGATAAAAAGGGGCCCCTAATATTTTGATACAGGGGCCCCTGGAGGACTAAATACGCTCCTGTATTTAACGTAAACAGCACGTTGTAAAACTCGCACGGTTTAATGTGACTGAAAGCAACGTGTCATGAGTTGCTCTGCTGTGTTGATCTTGTTCTAGCAAAAAATGTGTTATTATTACCTACTTAAAACTTTTATTTAATTAAGATCGTATTTATAAAGAACGTATTACTTAGGTTAAAGAAACACGGGTATCCAGTTTTAGTGTCAATACTTTCACTTACCGAAGCAGGGTATTATGTTTAATTTACCATACCAATAATTAAATCAATTTTATACAAAATAACCCGTCGACTCATATATCAATTAAAAGTGGGTATTACGCGCAAAGATGGCTAACGTATTTTTAAGACAGGTAATTCAATCTTTTCGGACTTTATGACTAATTAATATGGACTAGTAACATAATAAAGGTGTTACGCGAATGGATAGAATAAGAAATGAGTATGTAAGAGGAAGTCTGAAAGAGGCGCCTGTGACTGAGAAGTTGTGTGGAAATCGGTTGTCATGGTATGGGCATGTGATGCGAAGGAATGAGGACCATGTTGTGAGGAAATTTTTGA
This sequence comes from Phlogophora meticulosa, assembly GCA_905147745.2. Taxonomy (NCBI): domain Eukaryota; kingdom Metazoa; phylum Arthropoda; class Insecta; order Lepidoptera; family Noctuidae; genus Phlogophora; species Phlogophora meticulosa. Next base: position 10,333,237 of record LR990542.1, on the reverse strand, counting down.
GTATGAATGTGCAGGGTTACATGAGTAGAGGAAGACCAAAGAAAAGATGGATGGATTGGATGAAAGATGATATGGCAAGAAAAGAGGTGACCCTTGAGATGACGGCAAATAGAGATATATGGAAGAAGAAAACATGCTGCGCCGACCCCAAATAAATTGGGATAAGGGCAGGAGGATGATGATGATGATGATAGCTGATGATCATAATAAAAATGGTCTTTGTATACTTCCTATGTTTTGCAGGCATGGATAGTGTCAGGAGTTCTCCTCACGATGATGGAGGTGGGGATGTGTCTGGGGTTCACCACGTGCCTACTGCCAGCACTCCAGGACCCGGACTCCCCCATAAAAGCTACCTTGGAACAGTCTTCTTGGATAGGTATGCTCACAGTCTTCGTTCAATGAAACAGATAAGCGTTATGCTATTTAATTTCCTAAAACTGAAATGTTATATTACGATTTTTTCAGCGGCATCCTTCAGTCTAGCCTGGATACCTGCCTTCCTGACATCCTCCTACTACATGGACCGTTACGGACGTAGAATGGCCTTCATTCTGGACATCATCCCTGGAGCTTTAGGCCTGGTCCTTATGTACTTCGCCACCAACGTCACCTGTCTGATAGTAGCAAGGATCTTAGAAGGTATCACGGCCGGTTCAACATCAATATTAGGAGCTATAGTGGTAGGAGAATACTCGAGTCCGGTACATCGTGGGATGTTCCTTAATCTGAAGACTGCTGCCCTGTATTTAGGCAGTACCTTAGTCCATCTTCTGGGCCATTATTATCACTGGAGGACAGTTGCTGTGCTGACTTTGTTACCATATCTGTTGGCTTTTGGTATGGTCTGTACGTGGCCCGAAAGTCCTTCTTGGCTGGCTTCAGAGAAAAGGTTTGAGAAGAGCAGAGAAGTGTTCTATAGACTTCGAGGAAAGACAGAACAGTCCACGAAGGAGCTGAACGATATGATCAGAGCTCAGCAGGAGCGCATCAAAATTCAAGACATGTCTGTTATCCAGAGTGTGCAGAGTTTTTTCCAAAAATTTCGCAAGCGGGATTTCGTGATGCCAGTCTTGAATTACCTGTTCGCTGCGATTTTATTAGAAACGACAGGAAGACACCTTTTCCCAGCCTATGCTGTACAAATCATATCCGAGATTTCTGGTAACAAAAGCTCGTTCTACTACACTTTGGCTTTAGATTTATTAGTCACTGTTAGTGCAACGTTTTCATCATTTCTTATCAGAATAATGAAAAGAAGGACTTTGTTATTTTCTACTGGATTCGGTGCTGTGTTGGTCCTTAAGAGCGCATGCTGCTATCTCTTCTTAGCATCTAGGGGTCTAATTCCTAATGCCCCTTGGATTCCAATGGCATTATTTGGTATATATTTCGCAATAGTGAATTTTGCATGTGCACCAATTCCATTGGCTTTAATTGGAGAAATATTCCCTCTGGAACACAGAGCAGCTGGAACTACCATAGCAGGAATATTAATAGCTTTAGCCACTATAGTTACACTGAAAACTACACCAGTTATGTTAGCAACTGTCAAAGTGTACGGGACGTTTACCATATTGGGTGTAATTATGGCAATTTCGTTAATATTTTTATATTTCATGTTACCAGAAACTAAGGACAGAACATTGCAAGAGATTGAATATTTCTTTAATCATGGAAAGTTTAGAGATGAGGTTAAGAGCGATGGCCAAGAGCTCATTCGAATTATTGAAAAATAAACATTTTAAAATTGATTTGTTTAATAAGTAATTGAGTACCTAAAACAATATTATTATTTCCTTAATTCATTATGATCCTTATAATTATATTTAAAGGAATTCAAAAACATTTAAAAATATATAAAACAGTAGCCCACCGGTAACAGGGTCCAAGGTACCGGCGGCGGTCAGGGCTCCAGAGAGAGGAATCGCCTAACAATACGCTTAGTGTCTAGAAGTACTGCTTTCTGAATGAAGCCCTTGATCCAGCTGCCTAACGAGAGCCTCCTCGGGTATTGGTCGAGGCTCTTGGCTATTAAGCCGTTGGCCACACGACTATCGGTACAAAAATTGCTAAGTCCACATCCCACATGTCGACAACCTCGCGAGCCAAGTCAAGATTCTTGTTTTGTTTCTCATTCTCGGCTTTCAGGTTACCGTCATGAGGGACCGTGATGTCAACAATCACTGCGCGCCTCTCGGTTCGATCCATCACCACTATATCAGGTTTATTGGCTACACAGGACTATTGTAGCAACAATCAACAAGACACACAAGACTGTATTTTAGAGCAAGTTGCTTCTGGATAATCCTGGCTACAAGGATATTATTATTATCACTTCTGTGGGAAACATTACTTTAATACAGCGCCATCTAGTAAGGATTTAAAGAATTCGTTTCAGCCAGAAGTTGTACCTCTTATGCTATTAAAGCTAAAAGGTAGTAAAGGTAAAACTCAATAAAAATAAGCAGTATGAATTATAAATCTTATTTATTTGTCAAATTTATACTAATTACTAATACACAATGACATCACGACCCATCCATGTTGGGTAGCTATAGAGTAAGTAGTGTACAACACTCGAACCAATACCAACAATTAAAATATTATTTAATATTAATAATAACTAATAAAATCGCCTAGGAACAAAATAATCGCCTACTGAAATGTCATTTGATTCTATTTACAAAACAAAAAGTATCACAAGCAGTTTGTATGTTGGAATAAGAGGTAATTAATATGATTTTAGGTTATTTAATCGTCATTTTACATTTTTACACTATACAAGATCATCATTAACAAGCTTGAATAAAATATTTCAACACGATATAAATATGTGTAATCTGAGTTAATTCTGAAAATATGTATGGAAAGTGTTAATTAATAACTCTGCAACATTAATATGACTGCCAACTTAAAACGAAGATGACAGAACAATGTTTTAAGCGATCATACATTGAGATTACACAGATAAATAAGCCTACAAAATAATCTAACGAATCACAAATACAAGTATTAAATAAAATTATTTAAAATGAAGTAAAAAATATTATTGACTATCTTTTACATAAAGAATGACATTTAAAGGTAGTATTATAACATGTAATTGTTATGTCATGATTGATAATTATAATAAAAATAAAATTAATGAAGTTTGACTTAATTTAAGGTGACCAGCACCCATGAAGCTTATTATCCATACACTTAATGTGGGTAATATTCAACATCTGACATAAACACTGCATAATTGTTTGGTTTTAGTTCATGAAAATTATAAGGAGACGATCCAGTTTCTTCAAAAAAAAAATAACCTTGTGTATTAAAAAAAACTATTTCCAATAAAAATACTAGTTACAAATAATTAAAACGTCATATAAACTATAAAAAATAAAACTGACGATTTTATGAATTATACAATAAAATATTCAATTCTAAAATCAAACAAAATACTTACATACAAAAAAAAACATCACATTGTCTCTACTTCAAGCAAAAGAAATTCTCATTTTGAAATCGTATTCCCGCCTAAATAATTATAAATGCATAAAACATGTACATGAACGATTTAACTGTACATTCGAGGGGGAAATAAAAATTGTCTACTTACAAACTAAGGCTAGACTAATAATAACTAATAATACTCATTTAATACCTATAGTTATAACATAAAATATTGACTATCGACTTTGTTCAAGGTAAAAAAATAGGTAAATATTATCCTGAGTCTCTTTAGGCGCCAGAAATAGAATTATCAGGGTTGCGTCATTAAGATAGTACAGCAACGTTACACAAGGTGGCGCTAGTTGTTCCGAAAATATTCGTTTTACTAAAAACTGTTCCTTATTTTTGTGCTTGGTACCCAAACAAATTTTGTTTTTATAGATCACATGGAAAAAGCCTGTTTGACAGACTATGACCATGCTTATTGATTAAAAAAACACGACTTGAAGTCAAATGTTTCAATATGAGTTTCTAAAGAGACCTGGATATTTCTTTTTAATAAAATACAACAGAAATACGATTTCAGAATGCCGTTTTGATGTGACAAAAGTATACTTATATTGCTTAATAGGAGAAAAATTGAGCTTCGAAGGATTTTTTTAGTAAGCCGCAGTTTTATTTGAATCAATTTTATTGAAGTGAAACTTCTAATGCGACTTCCAACAAGGTTGCGTTAAACGTTTAACGCAACCATGGAGGGGGTATGAAAGCACTGTTGCGTTAAACGTTCAACGCTCCTGGGGAGGGGGAATAGAAAGAGACAGAGCGATAGTGAATGCTTGGCACTCGAACACATGCGCGTAGTACACAACACATTACGAAGTTTCACTTCTTCAGCGCGGAGGGACTCCACGCACCATTTTATTTCTTCTTCGAAAAAGTCGCAGCGGCTTACTTCAGTGAATAGGGCGCTTTATTTAAAAAAAAAACATACTTATTAACAAAATTGCATACTTTGTCAACATGTTCTCTTCACTATATTTAAAAAATAAGACTAAACTAATACAAGCGATAATATTCGTAAGCTTATTATATACAAGAAGTCCAGGATTGCGCGGGCGCATCGCGTGGTGACTGCGTTGCGTTTTGCGTTGCTGATGCGTAAAGTAATAGCACTTATTCGAAAATACTATTGTCGGCCATAACTTTTCGTCGTTCCGGTAACGCAGACGCTACGCAATCGCCACGCTCAAAAACCGCACCCCAAACAATTATTCACAGCACTGTAGAAATGGTATCATACATACGCCTTTTTATTTTATTTTTTTGTCATTTGATTCAACATGATGTAGATCCGACATTTTTGTACATTAGGTACAAGTAGACAGTCCATAGGCACAAAATATTTCACTTTGGCGAATCACGTAAATACTAGATAATATTTCGTTACTAGATTGAATAGACATGTTTACTAAATCTTATTCATGTTTAGTCAATTCTGGTGAGGTATTTGAACTCTAGCCATTCATAGTAAGTTTTAATAAACTCCAATAATATAACATTTTGAGCGAATCCAAATACACTTCGGCTCAGCTACAATGGCCGGCTTTTAGTTCATGTCTTTTACAATAGATGGCGGTGTTTTAAAATAGCTTTAATTAAAAAAAACTTACTGCTTCTACTAAAGGTTTTAAACCGTATAAAATGGTAGTTTTTCGCAGTGATATTTGTTTTGTAGTAATATTAAAACACAAAGTCAGTTGGCATGCAGATTAACAATTGACGACAGGGATCTTGAGCGCTGGACGCAGTAGTGGGGATAAGTTCGCATATAAACTTTTTACTAAAATCTTCCACAGAGAAACTCAAGGTCAACGCTCAAGATCCGCGCCGCTAACTATAATTTGAAATAGATCAGAGTTGCCACTCTTGTCGCAATTATTTACGTGCTGTATAAACAATAAGTTTTCTTAAGTTTTTTAAGTGACATAATACCTTATCATCTCACTATACATATTGTTTGAATAAAGTTGTGAGTGAGTTAATTAATGTGTGTATCACTTTATAGTTATTTTTTCTATACACATTAATGATAACTCGTGGTCACCACAGAGCTCGAAATTCGACCGTTTTAGCTGTTTATCTCACATCTCTCTGCGTGCGCGCAATATTATTCAAAAAGGGTTTCGTATTAATATGTATATAGATATTCACATTGAGCTACTAACTATATAACGAACAGACAAAATATCTTGAAATATAGGGTTGCTGTAAAATGGCAAGCTTTTCCTCTGACATAATAATAATATTTTTATTTCTATGACACGCTGGCCCCAAGCTTTTCCTAATTGAACATGAACCTTATTCTTTTGTCATAAAGTTTTGTAAGTTTTTGTATTTAATTTTAATTGTATTTATGACATTGTGTATTTAATTTAAATAAATTAAATACACAATGTCATAAATACACAATGACACACACAAATGTGTGTGTCATTGTGTATGTAATTTTAATGTATAGTAGTTTGTAATATATTATTTAAATTTAATTTTGTGTAAGTTATATGGACATTGTCTGAATTAAATGAATAATAATAATAATAAAGTTGAAAACGTATCAAAGAAATTTGACACATTGGGGTAGCTTGATGTGCTGGCCTCTGTAATATTTTTGATGTGAAAACTACTTACCTAACACCTTAACTGTAAGAAAATGAGACACAATAGAAAATGTATTGTTTGTCGGTCACCTGGCGTTTAAGGAGTAAGACGCGCTCAGCGCTTTTTGGTAGGGGCAAAACTTATGGCGTGTGTGTAACTGTGACGTGTTGCGTCAGACTGACAGCTAGTACAAGGTATTCAGTTTTTATTACCGTCGGCATTCCCTTTAGACTGCCTTTTTTTTCTATACAAGGCAGTTTAAATAACTTTTGCGGGGATGAAAATATTTATGATTTTAAAGAACATTTCCTTTATGACCATTCTTGAAGTAAATAATATCAGATGATTCGTACATTTTCATCGGGTAAACATTGAGTTTTGTATGAGAGGCCTAATTTTTTTTATACTTCAGAAACTAAACTTAGAAGGAATTTTCACGGCAGTTCAAGACTGTTTGTTACATTCAAGGACTCCAATTTTTTAATGAATCGAAATGAATAATTTCTATACATTGCCAGTAAGAATTAATATTGAATTATTGTTTTTTTTTTGTCCAAAGAATCAGTATTTCCATCCACAATGCTGCCAGCTTTATGGGCACTTTTCCCGTTGACAGTGATGCGGATGAATTTTACAATGCCCTGTAATATTTTTTTTCTTGACATGTAATAGTTTTATGAATAAAAATTATTGTTTAAATCTCATTTAGATTTTGTTTTCATATCACATCTAGGATTTTATTCACGTAGTTTGACAGATACAAAATTTTAATGACCAGCGTGTCTTTCTAATAAAAATACAAATTACAGCATTGTTCTCTTATAACCAAGTTCACAAGAATTCCGGTTGAAACCCAAGAACTTCGATCCGAAGTTTCATGACCACTCACTCACGTTCGCCAGCGATCGGGTAGTCGGTAAAGGTAACTGTTCATCGTTGTCGCGGGTTCGATGCCCCGTTGAGGCTCCTGAGCTCTGTGTAGGGTCTTCGGGAGAGCAGCTTGTAGTCTTCACCGCCGCTGACTCGGATGTATTCTCTACGTTTTCTGTACACCAAGAGCCTGCAAAAAGAGAGTTCAATGATAAATGTCGATATTTATTTCTGTTACAATACACGTTACAATACATGTTGCAATACAGGATACAATAAATGTTACAATACACATGGTACAGACGCCATCATCATAGCCTTTTCCCAGCCATGTTGGTGATGATATGATACCCCTTGGTAAGACTGGTTGTCAGACTTTCGGGTTTCTGACTACCCGTAACGACTGTCAAAGATCTACAAATGAATGTACGTATGTACATAACTATATAATAGCAAGCTGACATCTACATAAACAGAAACAGATCATGTTGTCACACACGTTCTTGAAGACATTACATAGAGTACACATGTCATTAACGATGCTTACTTTGTAAACACACTACTAACATACGTTTACGATGCGCCTCCTTATGAGACACGTCAGGTGCAAAGCGGGTAAGTAATAGGTTTTACTACTACGGCCGATACTGAGTAAGTACTGGCGGAGAGTACTGTACTGGCGGAGAGTAGTTCAGAGTAGGTATTGGTGGGTAGAAGGTAAGTACTGGCGGAGAGTAGGTATTGGTGGATAGAAGGTAGGTACTGGCGGAGAGTAGGTAGGCACTGTCGGAGAGTACTGGCAGAGAGTACTGGCAGAGAGTACTGGCAGAGAGTACTGGCAGAGAGTACTGGCAGAGAGTACTGGCAGAGAGTACTGGCAGAGAGTACTGGCAGAGAGTACTGGCGGAGGCTGACTTGAAAGTGACCTAACGTTGCACGGAGTTTCAATTGAATAAGGTTTAAAGCTGGTTTTATTACCACTAACGTACCATACCAGCGGCTAGTACTAGTCGCGAGTATGTGTTGGTGGCGAGTTTAATATAGGTAGGTAGGTACTGAGAAATTGCCTTGACACTGAATTGTAGTTACAAGTTAGACGCAATCAAAATTGCTTTACATTGCATTGTAAACAGATAACAGATGACGGCCATCTTGGATTGTCAAATTAAGGTACTTTCATTTGTGTTTACCACAGTTAAACCAGGGGTAGCAGGTTAAGTATTCTTTCTTAATAAAGTAGACATTTTTTCTTGACTTTGATCACCTTACGACAGCAAAAAAGAGTGAAAAATACTAGAGGATTTTTACAAAAACAAGAAACAAATATTGCAGGCAGACCTTGATACGAGTTGCAACTAAAATGTTACATAACAAAGCTTTGAAAGTATATAGTATGTAAGTGAACAGAGCATCAAATAGGTACAATGTTTAAAGAATAACATTACAATACCCAATGATGCAGCTTGTAATATACAGCATGTTCCCAAAACAAATAGTATGTAAGTATATTTATTTTGTCTAGGTCAACGGGAACCACCGTATAGGTTTTGAGTCGAAAACCTATACGGTAGTTCACGTTGACTCAAAACCTATATAAATAAATAATAAATAAATAAATATTGCTGGACAACCCACACAGCATCATCTAGCCCCAAGCTAAGCAGAGCTTGTGTTATGGGTACTAGATGACTGATATACTTAATACAATACATTACATAGATAGATATTTTTTATTATACATAGGAAATACCCAGAACACCCGGAACAAATATTTGTAGATCGTACAAACATTTGTCCCAAGGCGGGAATCGAACCCGCAACCTCTTGCGTCGCAGGCGGACCTTCGCCCACCGCGCCACATAGGTCGTCAAATGAAAATGAAAAAGCGTTTATTCGTGGTGAAATCCCTAGTATTACATTTACTGTTACTTCTGCCAAACTGTACAGCAGTTAGTTGGCAGATGTAGCTCCCGTATACAGAGTTCTGTTATATTTTATGTAACTACTAGCTGGTACTTTTCCATCAATAACAAAAATACCAATGACGACACGGTTGGCGCAGTGGTTGAGCCATCGGCTGCTTCGCCGCGTGTTGTGGGTTCGATCCCCGCACGGAACAAATATTTGTATGACCTATAGGTAGTTATTCAGGGTCTGGCTGTTTGTGTACGTGAGTTTAAATCTTTGTAAACACACCCACGATACAGGAGAAATTCCTAGTGTGGGGCAACGTTTTTCTAAAAAAATTAAAAAAAATGATTTAATTTGGGAATTCCATTTATGAGATTTTGACAATAGGTGCTAAAAAGAAACTTCACCATTTTATTTTTAAAGGACATTTTTGTAGTAAAGCTACTTTCTAAATCTATTGGTATATCATTAAAAAATTTGGGAGAGGAGGATTAGGAATTTTGGAGAGTCCAACCCGGGACCTCACGCTCAGCAGTCGCGCTTGGAACCACTAAAGTAACTAGGACTCGTAAAGGCCCCACTAAATCACTTCTAAATGCATCACGAACAGGTAACCTTGACAATGAACTACAGTAACAGGTTAACAATAAAACTATTATAGTCAGGCACTACTGAAAGATTACAATAGATGCAACATAAAATGATAAAATGCAACTCAATGTACATCGCAATTGATGCGATTATTTTTATTAAATTTTAGAATAACTGGAAAACTTACAGCTGATCAAGTACAATAGATCGTTTGTAAATAAGATAGTCAATTGCAATTTTTTACAAGTATAAAAGAAGATATTACGAATTTACGATAACGATACGATTAGATTTGACGACCGATGTGGCGCGGCGGGCGAAGGTCCGCCTGCGACGCAAGAGGTTGCGGGTTCGATTCCCGCCTTGGGACAAATGTTTGTACGATCTACAAATATTTGTTCCGGGTGTTCTGGGTATTTCTTATGTATAATAAAAATATCTATCTATGTAATGTATTGTATTAAGTATATCAGTCATCTAGTACCCATAACAAGCTCTGCTTAGCTTGGGGCTAGATGATGCTGTGTTGATTGTCCAGCATTATTTATTTATTTATATAGATATAATTATAAAGGTAGACAGAACAAACTTATGATGATTATTAATTAATTGACGAAAAGAAAAAAAGGTAAAGACTATTTTAGATTACCATTTTGACGCATTTGATTGATTTTGCCAAATTACACACCAGTATCGCCGAATATACATACACGCTTAAAAACAACACGCTGTACGTACAAGCTGAGCGACTGGTAAGAATTAATTGCATAAAAATATGCGCGCACGCTACAAGATCTAGCAAATACGTACAACGCGGACTTAGTATTCGCTTGACCAGCGGACTGTCAACACGTCTAGTATTTTGTATGAAGTTTTCCGCGGGCGTCATAATTATTGTGACTGGGCATTGGCGAGATGGATGTGGGGACAACAATATTAAATGGAAAGGACATGGTGGAAATTTTCTAGAAAATAGAGGTTTTTAAATGAAAATAACGAGAAATAAATGTTGGAGTGACTTTTGGGCAATTCAATATTTGATGACGGACCTGTGTATCCACACAGGTAATGTAACGGCAGAAATAAATGGTTAAGGTAAGTTTAATTAGTAATTTTGTCTTTGTATAGTGTTTTCGACGATCTATGAGATTTTGTATGATAGACTTTCCCTTGACTGATGTTAAGAAAGTGCAATTTTCAATGATGCAAGTGAGCTATGGCTTGCATACTTAGAAGATGGTAAATAAACTTTGTGTTTTCGTCTAAACTCGGAATTTAGATAGTTTTTCTTCGTTTGTTAATCATTCGTCCGATGGCTCTGTTCACGATTTTGAAGTAAGCTAGATCACACTTGCTGACAATGTAGCTATCTATAGGTGAAAGAGTTTTTGAGCTTGCAAACAAACATACAGCATGAGATAACGTGAATTAGTTTGTATGTTTGGTAATCAACTACGCCTAAACGGCTGAACAGATTCGGAGGAAATTTGACCATGACCCGGTTATAGGATACTCTTATCCCGGTAGTAAGTTCTTGCAGAATAATTTCCGACCTTTGCGTGGATGAAGACGCATGACTTTTGAATAAAACACAAATAAAATAAAACAAATAAGGTTATATCAATTGACGACAGAAGTGGCGCGGCGGGCGAAGGTCCGCCTGCGACGCAAGAGGTTGCGGGTTCGATTCCCGCCCTGGGATAAATGTTTGTACGATCTGCAAACATTTGCTCCGGGTGTTCTGCGTATTTGCTATGTATAATAAAAAAATATCTATCTATGTAATGTATTGTATTAAGTATACGAGTATCAGTCATATAGTACCCATAACACAAGCTCTGCTTAGCTTGGGGCTAGATGACGCTGTGTGGATTGTCCAGCATTATTTATTTATTTTTATTTATTTAACTGCATCGTTGGTTTAGATGTTGCAAATAGTACAACTGCTAAGCATGAGGTTTTGGGTTCGATTCGGGCCGGGTCAGGCAAAATGACATTGGGTGTTTCCATCTGGAATTTTTCTGCAACAATCCAGAGTTGGGATTTGTGTCAAGGTAGAGGCAATAGGCTCGCCCCCTATTACATGGGACTTAAACATTACTAGTACACTTCTGCCCAACCCTTTGGGGAATACAGGCGTGATGTTATGTTGTAATGTTGATGCTAGTGCGGAATTTTCTACAATGTGTCTTTCTCTCTTCAAGTAAACTTTAAACCATCTCAGACATACTCTATATGTATATTTGTTTTGGGATCTTTCTGTTGCCTAGCAAGTAGAAATTTATACCAGATACTAAGGTCTATTATATAGGTATAAATTTATTTAAATAGACTTTCATTGGTCCCAAAAAAGTTTAATGATATACCAATAGATTTAGAAAGTAGCTGTACTACAAAAATGTCTTAAAAATAAAATGGGGTAGTTTCTTTTTAGCACCTTTTGTCAAAAGCTCATAAATGTGCACCTCTGCTCAACCCTTCGAGGAATACAGGCGTGATGTTATATTTTGTGTTATGTTATTAAAACTCACTAAGTAATGGTTTAAAATTCTTCAATGTATCTGATAGTTGCGTTTATTGATTTAGCGTCAAAAGATAAGTTGTGCATGCCTTTTGGTTGAATATGGCTGAACCTACCTGTTATTAATTTATCACAATGTACAGAGGCCAGCACATCAAGCTACCCCAATGTGTCATATCAGATTTTCCCAATAGAACATAAACCTTATTTCCATAAATATAAAGTTGAAAAACTATCAAAGATATCTGACACATTGGGGTAGCTTGATGTCCTGGCCTCTGTACTGTACCTACATTTGCAAATAAATAACTTACTTACTTACTATTGATACAAAAATACGTTTATTTATAATCACGCGCAGGTTAAGGTACTTATATGAAAATGTGTGTAAACAAAACTATCACAATGATCACCGACGCAGTAATAAAAACATTATTTCCACATCTGCAGTACACAATCACCTTTGATATTTATATTTTATACTTATTTATAGTATGCAAATTGTGTGTTTATCTTTGTTAAATTAATATTGTGAGGTGAACAGAAGTCACAGTCGCTATTACAGACTTGCATTAAAGACTTCTATTGTTTTTTTTTTCTGGAGAAAAACTGGTACCACATCTTTTTTTTAGGGATAAATATTAACAATACCCTTTCTTAGCTATTTCGATAACGGCAAACAAAGATTAGCTATCTGCCTAACCTTTTTCTAACTATGCAGCGGAATACCAGTATTTTACATGGAGCGACTGCCTATCTGACCTCCACAACCCAGTTACTGGGCAACACGATACCTTTTGTTAGGACTGGTTGTCAGACTTTCGAGGTTGATCGAAGGTTAAGCTACGCTTGCCGAGGTCAGTCTGTGGATGGGTGACCGTTCGTAATATATCGAGACTCCTCCGTGCCTCGGAAAGCACGTTAAGCTGTTGGTCCCGGCTGTCATTTGTAGATCTTTGACAGTCGTTACGGGTAGTTAGAAGCCCGAAAGTCTGACAACCAGTCCAACCAAGGGGTATCGTGTTGCCCAGTAACAGGGTTGTGGAGGTCAGATAGGCAGTCGCTCCATGTAAAACACTGGTATTCAGCTGCATCCGGTTAGACTGGTGGCCGACCCCAACATAGTAGGGAAAAGGCTAGGCAGATGATGATGGTTGTCAGACTTTCAAGCTTCTGACTGGCCCGTAACGACTGTCAAATATCTACAAATGTGTCTAGTAAAGTTGTTCATTGTTTTTTTTTTATATTTTCAGAATGCCCAGTAACTGAGTACGAGACAACCTCGACACGTTTTCGTAATGATTGTGGTCATAAATGACGAATGAAGACATGATAATTTCATTACCCTGGGACAACTTTGAAAGACTAGGACGTAGAAGACTACTGACGGCAAATAGAAATGTTTGGAAGAAGAAGACTTACTGCGCGGACCACTAATAAATTGGGATAAGGGCAGGAGGATGATGATGATGGACAGCTTTTAAAGGTATCGGTAAGACTTATAATAAACTAGCCAAAGGTTTTGTGTTTTATTGCATCATGAGCTCACAACTGGGCCCTTACTCTTCGAACTAACTTTAATCCCGATCTAAAGCCAATAAAATCCATTGTTAATTTTGCCGACACTTCATTATATACGAAATACAATGCTGCCAAAATAAACTCGAATTCAAGAGTACGAAACGTGTCAATTCCAATGTCGATCGATCGGAATTAAAATCTCAAGAGCACGGAACACCAAAGACTTAGTAAAAATAATACCAGCCTGTTTTGAGTATGAATGTAGAGGGTTACAAGAGTAGAGGTTGACCTAGGAAACGATGGATGGATTGTGTGAAAGATGATATGGATAGGAAAGAGGTGACTTCTCAGATGACAGCAAAGACAAACGTATGGAAGAAGAAGACATGCTGCGCCGATCCCATTTAATTGGGATAAGCAAGAGGATGATGATGATGTTACTGTCACACTCTTCTTATACAGAGAAGGTACAACCATTAATAACCACCACGCTTGCTCAAGGCGGGCTGGCGATTACAGCCTTGTATTAATTTATCTGTCATAGGTTTCCTCACGGTGTTTTCCTTTACCGATATCAGTGATGTCTAAGATAAACTTGGGTAGAACATGTTTATATTTATAAAATCTCAAGAGACACTGATAGAAAAGACACAGCCTACACCATGTCCAGGGGCTTGAAGTCTTCCACAATAATACCAAGATGAACTCAAGGATTTTTGAAAGTTGATCCGACTTTTCTGTAGTGTAAACGCCAGACGCTAACATCAAAATTAATAGCAATGACATCACAAATGTGGTAAGGAGCCACGTAATATGTCTAAAGCTGATGTCAACTCCATGCAATTTGCTTCTTATTCTTTTTTCTTATTTTTCTTTTTAAAAACGTTGCCCCACACTAGGAATTTCTCCTGTGCCGTGGGTGCGTTTCCAAACATTTTAAGTCACATACACGAACAGCCAGACCCAGAACAATTACCTGTAGGCCATACAAATATTTGTTGCGTGCGGGAATCGAATCCAAGACACGCGGCGCAGCAGTCGATCGCCACTGCGCCAACCGTGTCGTCGTGTCTTTTCGCTGGCGTTAACGCTTATAGAAAAAGGATTTTAACTAGGCCCCCTGATAAGCAAGGATTAAAACTTTGTATGGGGAAGCTTCTATTATTTACGATGGAAAATCCTATTGCGCACACGGCGTTACATTGTAAACACAAACAAAGGTAGTATATATGTGTGTCACACGCCGTGAGATAAAAAACTAACATTTATAAACAACACAATGCCTCATAACAACTTCACGCTTGAAGGATATTGGAGATCCGCATGTTAATAATGAAACCGATTCGTTTAAAGCAATACATATATCCATACTAATATTTAAAATCGGAAAGTAACTCTTGTATGTATTTCTGTTTGTTATCTTTACAAGCTAAATCTGCTAGACCGATTCATATGAAATTTTGGTATGGAGTTTTAGAGTTTCAAATCCTGGGAAGAGTAGTTTTTAATCCGCTACTTAGTCTGCATCCGCGATTACTGATATTCACGCATACATAAACTTACTCATTTTTCCCATGGGGTTAGGCAGAAATAAAAGCATGCCACCGCTCCGATCTTTAAGAATAATTTGAACAAAATCTATGATAAAGAAGCTACTAGGAAAATACCTTTGAGCACTGGAATATTTGAGGTTAATTAAAAAACAATAACACGGTAGGTAGAGGTGACGTAAAAAGGCTAACGATAGATTACCTACTCTTAATTCCTAAGGACAACATAAAAGGGTAAAAATAGACAAAAATGCTAGCTATATCTATTAGATCCAGCCCGTCACTTGCTGTCCTCTCCCAGTGACGTCCTAAGCCGAGGCTCGTACCCCGCAGCGGGTGCCCTTAGCGATTGGGGTCGGCTTCCAGTCTAACCAGATGCAGCTGAATACCAGTATTATACATGGAGCGACTGCCTATCTGATCTCCACAACCCAGTTAACACGATACCCCTTGGTAAGACTGGTTATCAGACTTTCGGGCTTCTGACTACCCGTAACGACTGTCAAACATCTTCAAATGACAGCCGGGACCAACGGCTTAGCGTGCTTTCTAAGGCTTGGTGGAGTCTTGATATGTTACGAACGGTCACCTATCCACAGACTAACCTTGGCAAGCGTAGTTTACCTTCGATCAACCCTTTGTGCGGTGTTTTGATTTAGCCACGAGCTCCTCGAATGTGATATAGATAGATATTAAATGCCAGCAAAAGGTAAATCAAAACATCATGACAGTCAAGGACACGCCATGACAGGTGAGAACGGAAGCTGGCTTTGTTAGCACTTCCGGTTATTAACGATACAATAGATGAGTTGAGAGATGTGCTGCCACCGCGGCTGCTAATTGGGATGATTGCAGGGATCTGACGCTGAGTGAACAATGTTCTTCTGTGCATAACATCACGACTGTAATCCCGAAGAATTAGGCAGAGGTGTACCACCATGTGTTATTGAGTTTTTCCAATAGGAATTTTCTCATTAGCACCCTGGATTTTTGCACAGTTGATGGCAATAGGCAGGCCCCCTATTACACTGGACTTAAAACATAACTAGCGAAATGTGGGTGTTACTATAGTTGCACATCTGTTCACTCTTCGGGGAATAGAAGTGAACCATTTCGCCAGTTATGTATAAGACCTATGTTATGGAAAAACCCAATAACACTTCGCCCGACCCGGGAATCTGTTATGTTTAACTAACGTGATAAATCCCCTTCAAAGTTCTGTTTCTATTCACCCCTGTTTCAATTGACCCCGTCTTACGATACCTAACTATCAAATGATTGGCAACATGCCACACTGCAAATTACATAGTATTGGACGTAAATAGAAAAACTGGATATGTTGATATCAACTCAAGCTGCTTACTTACAAATGTGGGCCAAGCGTTTCATTGATACGAGTATATCCACGTCCACGTGGAATTAATTTTAATTTAATTTCGGCTTAATTTTTTTTCGCGGAACCCTGAGTTTTTTTTCTAAAATAAAAGTAGCCTAAGTTACTCCTTAACATATCAACTATCTGCCAATGAAAGTCCCGTCAAAATCGTTCCAGCCGTTTCGGAGATTACTTCAAAGAAACAGACATAGGTGCACACAGAAAAAAAAAGAGATTTTTGGTATAAGTAGAGTAGATCTTATAAACGTTCAGATGCACTTAACTGTTCTTTTGACAACGCAAACAGACACGAGGTCGTAGGTTCGAAACCTGACCGTGGCATGGGATTATCAACATAAATCTGAATATTGGCATTCATTGTTTCTCAGACGTAATAAGTAACGTCTGGCGGCCCTGTGATCTTGGACAATAAAACCATTCACCACTAGACAATAAACCGATATCGAGGTAAAGAAACAAACTACTTAATAAACTGGGGTAACAAAGGTAAACATTAATACAATTACAATTAATCTCAAGGTAAGCGAATGTCCGCGGATAACTGTGTCATTTATACCTAACTGTTAATTACCAGTTTGTAAAAAAACATTATTTTTATACCAGTCGAGGACAAATAAGGTGTCAGTTTGTATAGATTCAAGTTCTTCAAACTTATCAGACAGACGTGTTTTTTTTTTGACAGACGTGTTGCTGGGGAGTTTGTTGCGCCACTTCTTTCTTTCTTTTGTCCAGCAAAGACAATTGGAAGTGGTGAAGGGTGGACGTTTTGGGGGTCTTATGTAAATTTTGACGTTCAGAACGTGCTGATTCTCAGCCTAATTGAAATAAATGAATTTTGATTTTGATCAATTGAAGCAAGGATTTTGAGAAGTATATATTTTGATAGACTCTAGAAGGAAGATTATAGAGAATGTGCTGAAGACGTGGGGTACAATATTAGTGTACCTACAATTGTTGCATCTCACTTGTATGTCTTGGATCCCGGAACGAAATTAATCAGAAAATAACAGCGGATGAGTTAGAAACTTTCGGAAATTTCGAGTTTTAGTGTTTCTAACTTCAACTCACGATAAACATTATATATCCAACGCTTGTATTCACTGGAGGGTTAGACAGAGTTGCACTTATACATCCCCATTTCTCTAGTTATATCTGAGTTCCGTGTAAATGGGGGCGAGCCTATTGCCATCAACCGGTCTCGGATCAAGATTCCGGGCTGGTGCTGAGAAATTGAACTCTAGACGATGGTCAGCAGTATATAGTGCTTGAGACCACTCCAGCAACGACGCCGACCATAACCCATGTTAATTAAATAATTTCTTAGAAAATTAACCCGTGAACGAGGGAAAGTAAGCATACATATCGTTAACTTTATTGAATACTGTCATTCAGTAAGCTATAGTAACTAGTACTTTCCAAAGCAGAAAGATCAGTGTAGGATACGACCTCTTGGAACTGAAGCACGAATCTTGAGCGCTGGACACAGTGGTGGGGGCAAGTTCGCGCATAGGCACTTTATATTAAAATCGACTGCTACGCAAGTCAAGGTCAGCGCTCACGATCTGTGGCGGTAACTAAAGCGTCGAAGCTCACGAGACGAAACACATCCATTCTGATAGCTCGCGAATATCACACAATACTACCGTAAGACATAAAAAAATGTGTACAAAGATCTTTTTTAATTGATCTTTTGTTAATCTTATTAGCTATGGTTAAGGCAGTTCATAATAAATAGTTCTCGACCGAATTTAGGTTATGATGGCCAATCTCAGCTGCACCATCGGCGCGGGGGTTATGTCAGTCAGGTCAAGTTGTAAACCAGCGCCTGACACTAGATGTCTGGTATTTTTTTGCTGAACTGGACCCATTTGGTGCAGCCGTAAGGAACTTAATAAATAGTACCTGGATGACCGAGCTTTGCTCCGACAAAACGACGTTTGCTACAAATTAAACCTAGCTAGATCGATTTATCGCCCCTGAAACCCCCTGCTTACTAAATTTCATGAAAATCGTTGGAGCCGTTTCCGAGATTCAGATTATATATAAATGTACATATACGAGTATGTATACAAGAATTGCTCGTTTTAAGGTATTAGATAATATTGTATTTTTTTTACTTCTATCATTATTATTATTTCTTTCTTTGTTTTACTAGTATATATTTAGTATTGTGCAGTCTGTGCTAAATAAATGTTTTTTTCTTCCTTTTTTCTTTCACAATATTATTGAGTGGCACACAGGCGCTCTCTCTCTTTCCTGAATCTCATAGGGCTGATTTCAATATTATATCTCTATTCTAATCTAGAGATCAATCTTGGTCTGTAACCAATCAACGGATCAGTTTGCTATCTGTAACATTGAAAGGATCTTTGATTGATATATGTTTTTGAAATTGATAGTTAGTCTCATGTACGACCGGAGGAGAATCAGATGCTGGACCAACAGCCAAACGTGACTTTAGAGACACAGAGGTATCACCCAACACAACTCCGGGCTGCTACAAAGCAATTCCTAATCAAAAAACCCAATAACACTTTGCCTAAGCTAGGAATTGAGCCCAAGACCTCACGGCCCGTGTATATAATAACAATGCATGAGCAGAACGCATCAAGACAATGACTTTACAGATAGGGGATAGATTAAGTGGTTGGATAATGACTTGAGGATTAAGTTGTCAGACGTCGTAAAAGATAATTAAGGAAAATTACTAACATTACGACCCAGAACACCTGCACCAGACAATGCTGATGACCGGATGCTGCAGTCAATTAAAAAACTTTATAAGGACATATTAAATGCTAAATCTGATTCAGATGAAATCATGAAAACACGTAGGTACTAAGTTTTTTTGGTGAAGATTTTAAAATAGTTCCAATTGACGTACATTTGACTTTTGACAAAACACACACTTCGCACGCTATGTATTTTCTTCTGGAGCTACATGTCAAGCCTTGAACATGTCATGACGTCGTGCTCACAAAGATGTGCGCGTGCGCGTCTAATAACACATGTCCTGCAGTAAATCTTGTCCGTCCGTCCGTCCGTCCTTTACTACCGAGCAAGGTCTTGGTTATTGCGACTATAAATTACCGATGTGAACATATGTAGTTTGTCATGGATGCACAGATCTAAGCAACTAACCAACATACCTGGAGGCATACATTTCTATTGACAATAGGTCTTTAAAAATTCTGATTGGTCCGAAAGTTGGATTACTCAAAAATACTGGACACGTATTTTTTCTTTTGTCACGTAAACCAAAAAATGACGACAATATAGTGCGTTGAAATTGCGCGTGACGTCACACCGTGTTACACTTATAACGTAACAGTGACGTCACAAGCCCCTTCTCCTGAACTTTGATGTGCTATATCATTGTTACTTTTTATTGACTTGAGTAAGTAAAAAAACGTGTCCAATATTTTATGGTAATCTTACTGACGGACTAAAGAGACTTAATATATTTTTACCTAGGACACATCCCTATTGTGTCATAGACATAGGTACACACATGAACTCACGCCTTTTCCCATGGGGGTAGGCAGAAACCACAGAACAACAACCCAATTTCAATTTCTTGACTATTTTCCGTTTTAATTTACGTATGTGTTAAAACGCTAAGTGACCGACAAACAATACATTTTCTATTGTGTCTCGTTTTCTGGCAGTTAAGGTGTCTATGTAAATGACACTTGTAGACAGGCCTACTCTATTCTCTCATACCTATTAACCCTTTCGCTGCCCAGTTCAAAAATACGATTTAACTTGTATGTCATATATGTTTGGCAAATTACATAATGCGTAGGTATATGGTTGGGGGTGATGGGCATGTTCACATCTCATCTATAGCTTTTTACTTGTACGACTCGGGAAGCGAGTTCTGGATACATGAACAAACCATTTTCGACCCGGGAGCCGGGTGCTGGGCACTAAAAGTGTTAATACCTACTAAAATACCTTTAAAAAGATTGTATAAACCAATTTAAAAAAAGAAATCGTGAAGTTTATTTCCGTTACTTTGTCATAGGAATCGACCAATTGGAACGCGCCTTTTCATAAGTGCCAAGTTTCAAAACGTTCTTAATTTGATTTTTGTTATTGAGTCGGTAAAAGGACTTTAAACTTGGTAATAAGTTGAAAGGTGAACATTCAAAACGGCTTTAGACCTTGACAGGATCTTAAAGACCTACTTACATATCGGTAGGTACCTATTATTGTCGTATAGATTCAAGACACGACAACCGAGCAAGAAATAAAAGACCTCGAGACTAAAATAAGGAAGGAAACGTAATGTATCCTCGTATTGTACCAGAGGATGAGACCTTAGTAAACGATGAAAGGTACTTTTGCACATTCTTGAACCCTGAAAACAACAATCCTTATGAAACGTGTTTTTTTTTTTTTTTAAACGTTGCCCCACACTAGGAATTTCTCCTGTATCGTGGGTGCGTTTACAGACATTCAAACTCACAAACACAAACAGCCTGACCAGACCTGGAACAACTGTAGCCCATACAAATATTTGTTTGAGAACGCGCCTAGATTTCTGAACGTTTTCAATTATGAGAATTAGCCTTCAAATGCAAATACGAAGACAATATCTTGAAGAAGCACAAATTACACAGGATATTAATCTTAGTAAATCACACGTAACGCTAGTCACGCGAAGTGAGGATGTGCAGACGTCTCACACAATGGGCCATTTATTACTAACTAGGTAAACACCGCGGTACTGTCATACACGTCCCGTTACATAACCTGGAACTAACTAGATCTGATAACACCAGATATATGGAACGAAAGGAAGTTCTTGTCTGCGGGGCTTCCTAGGAAGATTCTGTATCCCTTTCACGAATCGCTCGAATTTATCCCACAAGTATTTCCATGTCCATTCCGCCTGAGGCGTATTAATCCGACATAAAACCGTTGATTGTACAATTTGATTTCTTGGTTCTACGGTCTATCTAACATTATAACCGAAAATCGCTTGAAATTAAGTATGATGATTTATAAGTTTAGGGTCACGGCAACTTATAAAAAATCAGGTGGTTAAGTATGTATGTGTTAACATGATTAATAAGGTCAGTGTAAGCAATTGTAGGTCACCCCCTCTGGCATTTGCACTCTTACATTTTCCTTATAAATACCTACCTTTTGTTAGTCGAAAAAAGTCTTACGTGGCTGAAGCTATGTAATGGTGGCTAAAATAGTATTTATTTCATTAAAAAGATACAATTATTAATATATGAAGAAATAAAATAAAATAAATAATCACAGGGCATCGAAAAATTCATCCGCATCGTTGTCAACGGGAAAAGTGCCCAGAAGGCTGGCAGCATTGCCACGTTGAATGGCAATGCTGATTCTTTGGCCAAAACAAAAGGCCAGCCCTCTGGTCACGTGAAGAGTCGACCAAACGCTTCGCGATTTCTCGAAAAACTAAATGGGCACTCGGACCCCATGGCTCTAGTGTTTCAACCCCAAACGGCTCAAACATATAACCTCCAGTTAGGTTGTTGTATTTCCTTCTTGGGCGAAATCTTTCACAAGGAGCTGGATGTAATCTAGACCATCCAGTGACACAAAAAAAAAACAATCAAAATCAGTCCAGCTGTTTCGGAGGAGTTCGGTGACAGACACACCGTACAGAAGAATTATATTTATAAAGATAAAATATCTTTGTTAGTATAGAAACTTGCGTATTTTTCAACCTTCAACTTTATTATCATTGACAGTATGCTAATATCACTATTTTATAGACTTAAGTAAATATTTACAAACACATTACATGGTAGCGCTAATTATACCAGGGTAAACAGTAATTTTTATACGTAACAAAATACAGACGAATAAAAATAATATAATATCACATTTTTAAGGAATATTTCTAACTCAAAAATATTTGTTTAAAAATATTGGTGACCTTGTGAAAATCAAATACTTAATAAAATGTCTAAATTGCACACATGTTATCAATATAAAATAATTTAAATACGTTAATTATAACATAAAATAATCACAAAATTAACATAAGACATTATTACACTTTCATTTTGTGTCAAGACTTTTCACGAGGCAGCCTTTTTAAAAGTCACACTAAGTTCGAGGCACAAAGAAAATTTTAAAGATAAAAAGCATACATTTTTAAGCAAATTGCTTTAATTGATTGTTGTTTTCTATAAATTTAAGTTGTATGAGTTGTAATACTGTCTTATGTGTTATCAAAAACAAACATTGTACTATACTATATCCACAGATCTATCTCTGTACTACCATAGTTGTTGCTTTTCAAGAGCGTGGGTTGTATTTTAAACTTTATACCAATGGGAATAGAACGCTCGTGACTTGCATAACTATAATATCTGATTAAAATAATGGAAAGATCTTACTTTAAGCGGGCCTCATGAAGCACTGGGTAACAGGCGTGATTGTGTAAACAAATGTAAGTTTATGTAAAGTTTTATATCTGAAACAATAGAAAATACGATAAACAATGCATCAGGACATCCTAAGGATATGAACAAGATTTCTAAGACTTAACTTTAAACAGGATAAAGCTTTACAAGATTTCGTTAATATTTTTGTTTTATATAATTAAATAAAGAATATTCTCTACTAGTAACTTTAAAAGACAAAGATATCGTATTATTTGTCGACCACGATGATTTCATAAATATCTGATTTCGTTTTTGTATCTTGCCTCTCGGAAGAGGGAATAAGATAAGTGATTTGCAAATTTCCTAATTATATGCTATATTTTATAAGACAGTGTCTTAGTTGCCAGGCCGGCTTAATTTTATTTAATATAAGTACTAAGTTCTTTTCTTTTTCTTTTCCTTTTTTAAATATACAACGTTTTGACACTTACCTCACCCAAGAGTTCCAGCAGCCAAAGATGCCAACACTACTAGAATGGCCGTAGCAACCCCGCTGGCTCCGACCTGGGCCCCATACACTGCACCTGACTCGGCCGCGCCTCCAGTTCCAAACGCGTCCGCTGAAGTCATTGAACCTGTCAATGTGCCAACCGGTGAGCGCGTGCGCACCGGTGGGCTCATCTAGCTTGTACGCGGGTTTTGTCGCTTTGATTTTGATTTTTTTTCTCTCTTACTAACCGCCTAATGTAACAATTCAGGTTTTATGTTTTATAAATTCAAAAAAATATATTTTTTTGCTAATTTATTGCCAATCATTTGCGGACTGAAATATCTATGTAAAGCAAATAATAATTTAAAACAATATAACACAATAATTTTATACAAACTCTACAGATAATCTAAAAGTATAAAAGTAAGATTGATGCATTCTAGTGAGGGGATAAAAAAATCTATAAAAATAATATCTATCGCCAGTATTCAACTAAAATTACTCTAATAAGATTTAAATAAAACACCACCAATTATTATCACTACGGTGCCTACTAAGCAGTGATTAAAATACATACCTAATACCAGTGTTAAAATAGTATTAAACCAATAAATAAACCAGAGTAACAAAACCCGAGTCGTTAGTCTAGACTTACCCACCAACGCATGCAGAAAAAAAAAACATAATAGAAACATATAATTATATTAATAAGTACAGCATTATTACCCATTTATTTTTTTAATAAACGCATTCAACTATAAACAAAATAAAAACATACAAGCTTTTAAAAAAGTACGAAAACAACAATAATATTCAATGTATACTTTAGTATTATTAAATGAGTATAGAGAGGTATATTATTATACCACTAGAAATACACCAAAATTCTACATAGACCATATAATTAAATCAAAAAGTAAGAAAAATAGGTAGGTAATTTTCCATAAAATAAATTATATTTGTTATATAATAACAGATTACAATATTTTTTTATCCTTGAAATAATATCAAAAGGAAGAAGTCAATAGATATATTCGTAACGAAAACAGTATACAGAATGGAAAGAACATCGATGCCCAACCCCATACCATGAGTTCAGTGTACTGAACTCAAGGTAACTCATGGTATGGCTGCGCATGGTATGCGCATGGCATGGCATGGTACGCAGCGTTGAAATGCTTTCGACTGTTCTTTTTTTTCCCCCTCCAAACTTTTTATTTGGTTAAAACTCCATTTCATCAGAATATAAATGTTGTATGTCACCATGACCCAAAGAATAACACACAAAACACAACACACATCTACAGACACAACACACAATTTAATTGAATGAACGACGTACCGTTGCCACCAACTCCACGGTGAATGAATGAATGGTGAACAAAAAATAAAAATATTAATTAAAGCGGCACAGGATGTATTGTTATTGAAATGGTAGAGTCGTTTTTAAAATGGGATGTTTCATGTGCTTAAATGATAAATGATGGAATGATTTTCACACTCACACAAATCGCACAAATCGTATAGGTAGGCAATTTATTAAATAAAATCATTTCTGTTTAACATGGGAATCGAACCCTTGTATCAGGCAGGCATCAAACACATCCTAATATTTCATTATTAAAACCTCCTTTTTTTAGTTAGGTACATCTTCGCTGCCTCGATTTGAGTTTTGACTCAAGGATTGTTCGATGACTTTTAGTGAGGCATACTTGAGCCGAGCCTGACGAAAAGTTATCATTTTCAAAAGCCTATTTTAAATCTTAACTATCATTCTCGACTTAAAAATGCCCCGAACGAATCAAAAAACAAATTCAAATAGGCACACATCCTTGTCATTACTTGTCCAAACCATAATTATCCCTATACCCAACACTTAAAGCACACAATAGCTTACCTCCCCATTTGTTGAGCATCGACATGATGACTCCATTGGTCCAACCGAAGCCGGTCTGTACAACGTACTCGCCACCTCCACCGAGACCGCCAAATATTGTCGCGTCGTACTGGAAAATGGACGTTGTTGTAAGGAAATAAGGTTCATTTACGCAATTACAAGTGTCCACTGGTTGTATCTAGTAGACAGACAATTTTTTACAGTATTTTTAAGACGGTAGACAGTTCAAATTTCCAGAGTGTACATTTCTACTGCCGCTATAACAACTAATAATAAAAATTAGATTAAATTAAAGGGGCCCATGGGTATACAAGTAACATTTTTTTGGCATTTATTATTTATTGCTTGAAAAGGTACGGAACCCTTCCTGTGCGAGTCCGACTCGCACTTGGCTGCTTTATTTTTTATTTCTCTCAGGGTCCTTGTTGAGAATAGTATGAAAATGTGGGTCTAAGTAAACATTTACGATATTAATAAAATATCTATCCATCGATCCCGAATTGTTAACAAAAATAATTGTTAGTTTTTCAAAAAATAACTTTAATCTCCACACTTAAAGTTCAGTTCTCGTTACAACTTCAACAGTTTTTATGACATTTCTGTCAAGTTGAAGTAAGTCATAGTAAAATCGACTTAATACACACTACAAAAAGTTTAAACTTACTTGTTTGAATATTCATCAAATATTCTCATAGTCAAAATCAATCAAGTAATATAAATTTGAAAATGGAATAGCAATTCTGGAACATATCACTAAATTATAAATATATTCAAAAGTATTACCTTCTCAAGCATAGCAGTCTTCTGCTTCCAAACTTCAAAATTAGAACGGACCCATTTAGTGGCGATCTCGCTGGCCAATCGCGTGGCCTCAGGTTGGCCAGTGTTGGCCAGGCCCATCACCACTATGTACTGTAGTGGTGGCCACGCGTTGGGGTAGTCCCACTGCTCTCCGGAATGCTCGAATGTCGTGGGGATACCACCGTCGAAAATGTCCACCTAGGAAGAATGGGGACACTTTAAATTAAATTCGTACGATTCCCGCACGGAAAAAATATTTGTATGGCCTACAGGTTGTAGTTCCGGGTTTAGCTGTTCGTGTATGTGACTTAAAATGTTTGTAAACGAACCCACGATACAGGAAAAAATTCTAGTGTGGGGCAAAGTTTAAAAAATAAAAAAAATAGCATGTATTTTTTTATAAAATACCAAATTTTAGGAAATTTGTTGATCTTTCATTGAAAATATTTCAAAATCATCTCACAGCATTGCTTCTAGAAAAATTGTAGGTACTTTTTCAAGATTTTATATTTCTGTTCAAGATTTCATAGCCGATAAGTTAGTAGGTATAAGTTTCTATTTTGAACCAACTGTATACTTTGCATGCTTATAATAAGGCAAAATGTACTTGGAACTAACAAGATAATTTTATTATATCACCTGACTTTTGAACTTTGAAAGTATTTTTTTTTTTAATTTCAAGTCAATTACAGTTTATAAAGATAAAGAAGGAATACGAAAAAAAAATGTCCTGCAAAAAATCAATAATCAAAGTACATAAAGTCGACAGATCCATAAGTGATCGCAGCCGGTGATCAGTCGGTCTATAAGATTTGTAATCTATGATTTTGTAAAAAAAAAAAATTTGAAAGCAAAAAAAAAACAAAAAAATTATACAACCTTCGTTTTTCTTAAATACCATATTATGGTAAAAGTTATTCAAAATTATGAAAACACGTTGTCAGGTATATACCTGACAACGTGTTTTCATAATTTTGAATAACTTTTACTAAAGAACTAAGGCTAAATTCCGAAAACAAAACAGGCGTTCAGTACATTTCCAGAACAGCTGAGTTTTTTCGCGACTGTCTATTTCATATTCAAAATTGATTGTAATAATGCGCACAATGACCTTTAAAACGTTTTTAGTTAACAAAAACTAAGGTTGTACCTATGTGTAAAAGAGAAAAAAGAATCGACAACATATATTTTAGGTTGTATGGCCACGGTAAAATTTTTATGAAAATTTCAGATTTTAATGGAAATAATTGAATTACTAAATAAAATATAAATATTTTCTTTAAACAATTTATCCAAAATATTCAAAAAGAATTAAAAAATACAAAAAGACAATTTGACCCCGACGTGATTTGAACACGCAACCTTCTGATCTGGAGTCAGACGCGCTACCGTTGCGCCACGGAGTCACATGGATTCCTGTCTGAAAATACAGGTATATACGTACAAAGTGACGCAACATTTATTATCTTTGCTAATTATCGAGATAATACGAATGAATTAGCAAACGCATGAATACAATAACTGTAAGTGATAAATATGAAGGTCATTTGTTACCGACGCCGTAAAAATATGGATATATTAACATAATGCAAATGAAATAAGTAAAAATACCACACATTTATTTACTCAATTAGAATACTTATTTTATTTTTATTTTTGATCAAATCTGAAGTATATTTTCAGTATGAGTTTTGATAAAAAAATCCGGCAATTTTATATAATACGCTTTGTGTACAGAATAGACTGCTTATTTTGTAGGTATGATATGTTATCCATAATTCTGTGGTAGACATATGACATCCAATCAATAAATAAACAATTATATATATATTATATATGTATACCTACATATATATAGTATGTAATGTATGTAAGTATATATATAATCTGAATCACGGAAATGGTTCCAACGAATTTCATAAAGTTTAGTATGCAGGGGGTTTCGGGGGCGATAAATCGATCTAGCTAGGTTTCATTTTACAAGGAAAAAACACAAATATAATAAGTAAATTCCGATACCTACATTTTCTTCTTTCAATTAATTTAATAAAATGTATTGCCTAATATTGCCTTATTTTTGCTTTTACTCCCTCACATATAACACCTCACACTCACTACTCCCATACAAAAACTCACCACACATAGATACATAAATCATACAGACATACTCACACACATTCACCTACTCACATAGATATGTTTTAATTGTTGTTTCTTTATTTTATTTTTATTTTATTTTTTTACATTATTTTTCCTTTCCCTTAGTTATAATGTTTCTGTTAAAGATTGTTAAGTTGTTAACGAGTACCTTATAAGTTGGCACAGTCCGCAGTTGTTTATATTTCTTTGTGTCAATAAAACTATTTTATTTATTATTTATTTATTTTATATACACAACTAAAGATATTCCTGATTGTATATTTTTCATCAAATCAAAGATAAAATCTGATTCTAACGCCAGTCTCCTTCTACAGGTATGGATTTGTATTTAAGGCTTACTATCGACTATGGTTTCCTATTTATTTAGTTTTTTAGCTGTAAGTCTTCCAAGATTTAAATAATAATACCAGCCTGTTACTGTCCCACTGCAGGGCAAATGCCTCTTCTCATACAGAGAAGGCATTAATCTGTGTTAAATTGTGTATTTAATTAAATTGTGTGTGTCATTGTGTATGTTATTTTTAATTTCATATTAGTTGTAATATTATATTTTATTTTAATTTTGTGTAAGTACATAATATGGACATTGTCTGAATTAAATGAATAATAATAATAATTAATCACCACGCTTGTTAAAGACGGGTTGGCGATTTCAGACTTATATCAGATGAGGAAAATGAAAAGAAGATTTTGATGAAAAAGAAGAAGATGAAAAAAGATTTTATTCAATTAATTTAAATTTATTATTGTGTAATTTTCATAAAGAATATAAGTAACCTTTTGAATAAAAGAATTAAAGTGGAAAAATATGTGTTTCTGTAATTTTGCCTTGAAAACAAATCTATTATCACACAGCGACGCCATTTTGAATTTATTGTTATTTTAAAAACTCCTATGATACTTTTTTTTTTCTTTATTGTTTCAACAATATACAAGAATAACTCATGCCAATACCGTGTGTTAAGTTTTCGATATATTAATGTGATGTACCTAATATTTGGACTTAAAAATTGACCTCTGACCTCTGGCTGAGTGACCTCTGAGTTTTTTTCAGAATTTCCTCTCAGGGATGAGTGAAACTTAAAATACCGGCGCCATTTTTTTTTAAATATTGACATGTGTCAAAATTGACAGACAGTTTTGTCCACAAAAGATCTACTTAAAGTAGGTAATAACTATAATTTTAGTCAGGAACTTTTGTTATTTATTTAAGTAATGAAAGATTCTGTTGGCTCACCTTAACTTTGTCCAAATAATTGACAACTCTGTTCACAAAGTAATCCTTTCGAGCCTGGTCGAAGCAGACTGCCCAGAGCGGGGACACGTTGGATGGATAGAAGTAGTCGCGCCGTCTGCCTGACTCCAAACTGTAGTCCAGCCACACGCCGACGTCTTCGTGCCATAGGACCTGGGGAAAAAATATGGTGTTTGGAAGATATATGTAGGAATAAAAACGTTGGAAAAGCATACATAAAAGAAAAAATGGAGGATGGGTAACCCACTATTACAACTAAGTAAAATGTTTTAGTTTTTCTTATAGAAATAACATGTACAATTTCTAAAAACGTCCTGCACTAGAATAAGCCTGTTCGGCAGTAAGCTTATAAGTAACTGTTAATTTGACATTTCACACACGCCATTTTGAATTTTCAACGACGTGAATAGTAAATAAGTTCAAAACAACAAAAAAACTCGTAATAAGCGAAATTATTGTTGACAACATTTTTTAATGTTGATTTAAACTTTTGTTTTACTTCCAAAACAAAAAATGAATTGTTTTACAATTTGGAGATAACTTACACGCGAACATTACAAGTTATCAAAAAAACTTGTAAATATTTTTTATATATTCTCACACTTACAACTCAGTTACTGGGTAATACGATAGACAAGACTAGCCGGCAAGAACTGCTTTCCGAGGCATGGAGGTGTCTCGATATGAATGGATAAGTACCTAGCTTAACTCTTGATCAGCCTAAGCGGCTTGCGTGTATCAACTTAGCCGCGAGCCCCACTTTACCTGTTCAATAGCGTCCATGAACCTGGCATGCACATTCCTGTAGTACTCCGCCTTGTCGATGTTGCCCAACCGCGTGTGGAAGTCTCGCAGCAGCTGCGCGTTCCAGCACATGATGGCGTTCAGATCCACGGGGATGATGGACCGGGTCTTCAGGTTCGTCAAGTTACCTGGAACGTGGGAGAGGATGGTTCACCTAATGTTTTGAAAGGAATTGTGATATATGGAGTCCAGTGTTGTCTTATGTTCTGTGATTCCTCCAATAGTTTCTTCCGAGAAATTGACCAACCAAAAACGTCAAATTACCTAGTTATTAGTCAAACGAAATTAGTTTCGCGTACGTAATGTAGAGGCGCTGTTTCAATCTAAGTACAAATTGTTGACGTTTTCGGTCGGTAAGCTTTTCGCAAGAAATTCGTCCAAGGGCTACTGTTCGTATTTGTACAAGGATATTTTCCACAGTTGATTTTTATATGACATGACGTCACACCTGTTTCCAAAGGAGGGTTAGGCAGAGGTGTGCCTATAGAACACCTACTTTTCGCCAGTTTGTCTGAATCCTATATTATAGGAGGCAAGCTGGGCAACCAGGCACAAATCCAGACTAAGAAAATCCACTAGGTATTTTGGTTACATAAATAGGTCACACCAGTGGCGTAACTATAGGGTGGCCGGGCTGGCTACGTGCCACGGGCCCCGAGCCGAGAGGCGCCCGGCCCAAAGGCCGCAAGCGCAGGAACACATTTTTAACATTGCACCTGAGTTATATTATAGTAATATTTATCATTTCTTAAAGCTTAAAATCCATTTAAGAATTTATTTAATAGGGCCCCATCAAAAGAATTTGCCATAGGCACCAAATTATATAGTTACGCCCCTGGGTCACATAATGATATTCATAATAACATAATTATTATTAGATTTGTAATAAACAAAAGAACAGAGGAAAGAACAAGATTTAAATGACGGCACACAATAAAATACACGAGTTTTACTGTGTGTGTTTGTGTAAGTGTGTGTGTGTGTGTCTGTATGTAAATACTTACATATCTAAAAACATGGGTAATAAATAATCTAAATAACGGTAAGACATTTTTTATTTATTAGTAAAGGACAGATAATTAGATGACTAACTAGTTAATGAAAATGCCTGTGTATGCTATTGGTAAGATTATTTTGTACTGAACTATTTATGCGTTTGGGGCAGGTATGTTTCTAATACGTCGGTTCTAATACGTCCAATCAAAAACAGGACCTATAAGGACCCCAACTATAATGGCTGATGAGCAGGGTTGTATCATGAGGCCACACAAGTTGCAGTACATACCACCGACTTGGCTATATCCAGTGATAGAGAGATCACTAGTTGGTTGTGGATATTCTGAAGAAAATATAATGAAATATTTTTTGTGAGATTGCGTTACGCTAGAATCCGATGTTGAGTAAAAAGTATTTTGTAGAATCTATCAGTACACTATTCCGCTATTTATTTTTTGAAGTTTACAAAACGTAACATCATTCCCCGAAGGGACTGGCAGAGGTACCCATATTTCGCCAGTTATATTCTAATATAATAAAGCAGAAAAGTTTTTTTTTATGTTTGAACCCACCAACCACCACTCTTTAGAGCATCATCATCCTCTTGCCCTTATCCCATTGCATTTCATTTGGGGTCCGCGCAGCATGTCTTCTTCTTCCATACATCTCTATTTCCCGTCGTCTCAGAAGTCACCTCCTTCTTAGCCATATCATATTTCACACAATCCATCCATCGTTTCCTGGGTCTCCCTCTACTCTTGTAACCCTCTACATTTATACTCAAAACTTTCCTCACAACATGATCCTCATTATTTCGCATCACGTGTCCATACATCAACCAGTCAGATTAATAAAAAAAAATGCCTTGATAGACCAATTATTGAGGAAGGATATAAGCTATTTAACATCACGTACGACAATAGGGTAGTGTCCTTAAAAAAATCTGTTTGGTCCAAAAGTTGGATTACTCAAAAATACTGGACACGTATTTTTTCTTTTGTCACGTAAACCAAAAATGACAACGATATCGTGCGTTGGAATTTCGCGTGACGTCACGCCGTTCTACACTTTCACGTAAAAGTGACGTCACAAGCCCCCTTCTCCTTAACTTTGAAGTGTATATCTTTGTCACTTTTTATTGATTTGAGTAAGCAAAAAATACGTGTCCAATATTTTTTAGTAATCTAACTGACGGACCAAATAGACTTATTATATTTTAACCTAGGACACATCCCTATTCATTGTGAAACCATGTGTGTCGTATAAAATGTAAAACCTCATCATCATCATCAGGCTATACTAGTCCACTGCTGGACATAGCCCTCTCCTAATGAGCGCCATAGCGCCCTGTCTTCAGCTTGCCGCATCCAGCATCTGCCTGCAGTCTTTCGCAGATCGTAAATGTAAAACCTCAATGCAAATAAATTATAATTATTATTTATCATCCTTTATCCCAATGTACAGCATGATTCTTCTTCCATACATCTCTTTTTGCTTTTGACGGCCAAAACCAAGGACACATCCCTATTAAGAGCGGGTAGAACCGTAATAAAGTATGACATATGATTTCTAACCTTTGTTCGTGCCATTGAGAATGAACCACCGGGATGAGAAGTCCCATCCAGACTCCGCCGCCGCTTTCAGCTCGGCATACAACTCTTCTTTCTTCTCATTTGTGTCAAAATATCTGAAAATATTAAACAATTGAAGATTTCTATTATAATCAATTCTATAGCAACTTACTGCGTTAAAACTGTTTATGTATGGTAAAACGTGTTTATGTGCTGACAAATATTAATCTGGGACCTTATTACTATATCTGAAAATGCGACTTATTCCCCAAAATATTGCTTATTTCTCATATTTTTGCGACATCAGAACATACATAACATCACGCCTGTCCAACCACATTTCCTCAGTCATATTTAAATTCCATGTATAGGGGCGAACTTATCCATCACCTGGGAACAAAACTAGACTCCGGGCTGCTACTGAGAAATTCCTGACGGTATAACCCAATATACGACGACACGATTGGCGCAGTGGCTGAGTGATCGACTGCTGCGTCGCGTGTCGTGGGTTCGATCCCCGCACGGAACAAATATTTGTATAGCCTACAGGTAGTTGTTCCGGGTCTGGCTGTTTGTGTATGTGAGTTTAAATGTTTGTAAACGCACCCACGATACAGGAGAAATTCCTAGTGTGGGGTAATGATTAAAAAAAAAAAAAAAACACTTTTCCCAACCTGGGAATCGAACCCAGGACCTCACGTTCCGTGGTAGTCCTATTATTAATATTAAAAAACATTGAGAACCTCAGAAACATTGGGTTCCTATAGTGCTGTCCTTAGACTCGTGTCGAAAACTCGTGCCGACACGTGACGGTGGAAAGAGACTTACTTGGCAACATCAACGTCTTCTTTGTAACTCTCAGGCCTCGGTCCTTGGGATTGATCGTAGTACCTTGCAAGCGTGTATCTGTAATAGTAAAATATAATGGTCAAAACCAATACCATTTATCACCCCCGTTTTTTGTCCGTGACCTCTCACAACTTCAGGTCCAGTTGAAAACCAGCGTCAGACACTAGACGCCTGGTATTTTTGCTGAACTGGACCCATTAATTTATATTATTATTTTTTATTCACTTCATCTGTCATCATTATTATTATTTCTTACTTTGCTTTCGATATTTAGTATTGTCATTGTGTGCCTGAATCTGTGCTAAATAAATATTCTTTCTTTCTTCTTTCTTTCTTACCAAAAACCGGCCAAGTGCGTGTTGGATCGTTGTTTAGAAGCTGGGATGAATATTTACTAATGTAGATATAGTATTGAGTTTCATGATTGCAAAAATAAGTTTTTATTTTAACTAAGTACGCCATTTCTCGAAGAAACTTTGTATTAAAAGACAAAGTTATTTTTGAACGTATAACTTAAACGCAACAAAAACAATTCGGGTTTTTAGTGAGTAATACTGGTTGACCCCAACGTAGTTAGGAAAGCCTACGCAGAGGATGATGTTTGTCCAACCGCGTTCAACCAATTTTCACCGTTGGTTATTGGTTGAAAAAAACTTTTTTATAAAAAAGCCGACTCCGAATAAACACTTAAAAGTATGAAATAACTTAAATTTCGGAAGTCATTGGCATATCATCACTATTTAGTCAAATTAGTAGGGTGAAACTCAACCATCCCCTATTTTCTTCACTTAAAGGTGGATTTTATTTTTCAAGTTCCAACGGGAACAACTTGTCGATCTTTATGGTCGATGGTATACTCTATGCAGTAAAAAAAGAAATATCGAAATTGGAATGCACTGTTAAAACTTATGCGTGGTCATATTACATTAAAAAAAAAAGGTTGAATGAAGAAACCTCTTTAAAAAAAATGTTGTCGGCCATGATATGACTCTCACCTATGCCCATTGTGGTTCACTTCGGTGGTGTGATTGGTCATCCAGTAGTCGTACTCCCTATCCAGGGTATGGATGTGCTGTCTCAAGAATTCCAGGTCATCCATGTCATCCATGATGATCTTTACCATAGGGATTAGGAGCGGAGGCTGTGATCTGTAAAGATATGGATGAATATTTTAGTTCTAAGAATTTTGGTTTGTGGGTTGATGTGTTCGCGTCTAAACTTCATTAAAACTTAAACCAACGAACCTCATGGCATAATATATTCTTCCTCCGTTGGGAATGAAGCCGATCCTCTCGACGATATCCATGAAGTTGGAGACCATACCCTTGGCGGTGGACCTCATCTCAGAGAGGAGGAGACCCTTGATGATCCAGTAGGAGTCCCAGTAGTAGAACTCACGGAAACGTCCGCCTGAAACATGGATATATAATCCTTTGTTTTATTAAATACTATGTACTTTACACTAATGTAAAGAGGCATACTTAATGATCAACAATAGGCATTTTCTATCAGTCCACCTTTGCCTGATGCAGAGACAAACAGTGGTAGGTGGAATTCCGTAAGAAAAGGTAAAAGAATCCAGAAAAAAAAATATATATTAATAAGGTGTAACAGAATGAACGCCAGTCCTTTATTTTTATTGTTTAAATTTTTTGTCTCTTTTATCTTGTGTTTTTTTATTACCCGTGGGTGTCCCAAATACATATTTTTATTTCTTTTCTTTTCATTCGAGTTCCAAAAGTATCTAGCTTGTTCATGATTGACTACTGAATCAATTTCAGTAACTTTTAATGCAGGTATTTTTTGCAAATTTATTTATTTTGCCAAGCTGACCGCCGATATTATATTCAGCCAAGAAAATTAAACCTTACTTCAAGGCGATAAGGTTCAGTTTTAAATGCGTAATGTAATACTAGGGTCAACACGATTTTCTCAATAATAATAGTTAGCTGTAAACAAAATAAGTCATGGTCATTGTATTATGCTTTTAGCTCAATTGATACTCTAATTACATATATGTCAGCAAAAACACCGCACAAATATAATCTATTTCGGAGCTGTCAACAGTGTCAGTGTGATATCTATCAACAGTACGTTTATTGATGTTCCTGAGCTTCTTGATCTTGTGACAGCGCCAGCACCGGGTGTACACAGGTTTATTGAAAAAACACTTAGGAGGACACCTTCACCAAACACATGGACGGTAACCCGCTTGAATCTGCGACATATACATATATTTCCTACAGGTTACGGGTCATAGGTTCTTGGAGACCACTGTCTTATCACCGACTACTGTATAAGTGATGTTCGGGCCTCAGAAGCTTACAAAGATTGGGTTGATAACTCACCTGGTACAATGACAGGGTTATCCACATAAATGATGGAGTACAGATCCTGGTTCTGCTTGACGTCAGGCTTCATCTTCCTGCCCAGTTGCAGCCACAACCTGTTCAGCTCGGCAGCCCACTGGTGCAGCAACGGGTCCTTGATATTTTGGAGAAATGCTGGAAACGAAGGTCAAAGCTATTTTAAAACCCAACCCAACTTTTTTTTTCCCCAACTTTATCGAAGTCAGCTTCCAGTTTAACCGGAACTGCCTATCTGTCAGTTTGGTAAAACTGGTTGGCAGACTTTAGGGCTTCGGACTACCCGTAACGACTGTTAAAGATCGGAAAATGACAACAGGGACCAACGGCTTGACGTGCTTTCCAAGGCACGGAAGGCTACAGTATTGATTGGATAGTCAGCCATAAATGAACCAACTTCGACAACCGTAGCTGATACTGCGATCGACACGTATGGCTGGTTTTATTTAGTGAGCCATTTTAATTTGCCACCAACTCATGT
The DNA here is from genome assembly GCA_905147745.2 of Phlogophora meticulosa. Lineage (NCBI taxonomy): Eukaryota > Metazoa > Arthropoda > Insecta > Lepidoptera > Noctuidae > Phlogophora > Phlogophora meticulosa. Next base: position 10,296,728 of record LR990542.1, on the reverse strand, counting down.
AAAAATTAAGTATGTGTAGGTATAGTAGTTAATTTTAATCCATTTCATACACCTACTGGTTTTTTATTTGTTTTAAAGACGGAAGAATCTTGTACTCACGGTCGCGAAATGAATTGTCACAGCTGGACAAATATTTGATATTACAATCGAGTAAGTTTTAGGTAAAAAAATATCTACTAATTTGATATCAAATGGGAGGGGAGTCATTAAAACCTCTCGTTAACTTTTTAACTTAAGAAATTGAACAAAAGTTTTATTTTAACTTATTGATGGGTTTTATCCACAGTGAGAGTTACTCGTACTTAATGAGTCAACAAAAACTCTATAAAAATTATACGATTTACGGAAAATAAACAGTACGGAACAGTGTAGGGCCTATGGATAATATGCCCCACGGAAAATTAAACTCATGTGGAAGGAAGAGAGTCTCATCATATTTAACTAATTCCTAACAAGTGAGATGGAAGGGTCCATTAAAAGCAAAACATAGAACGTAATAAATGGAGGTCCCCTAAGTACAGGAGAAGGTTCATATTAAATAAGCGTGGACCTTGAAAATACTGCTCATCTGAGTTGTATTTTTAAGGTCAACCCAGGCTGTTTTTTTTTTAAATCTCGCGTTGACAAAGCACTGCAATTCTTGAAAGCCAGAATCAACAGTGGCAACCACCAGAAAAGCGTCGAGTCAATGAAGCCCGATGAGTCCCGAAGAAACAATTTAACTGTCTTGGATCCAGCAACGAAATTAATCAGAAAAGAACAGCGCAGGAGTTAGAAAAGAAGGCTTGTAAGGATTATACTAGATCCAAAAGGCGGTGAAGAATATATTGCAGATAAATCGAACCAGCTTATCCAGCAGTGGCCAGCGATACGCCGAGTTGACTGATTAAAAATAAACAAGAAAAACTGGGTCATCTTACCAGGATTGTCCGTCCAGTCGGTGGGCCTCCAGTCCTCAAATTCAGAACCCTCAGGGTCGAAGTTCTGATTGACAAACTCCTGGATGTCAGCCTTGGTCGGATGAGAACCTGTCCTGAATAAATATTCCGATTATAAAATAAACTCACGTGGGTATAGATTTAAGGACCCAAGATGTAACATCTAAATTTAATGATTAAGTATAAACCTTGCGTCCCTTCCCAGTTTCGGTTACCTTAATGCTGAGGGTCTGACAATTTCAATTCCCGGGTCAGACTAAGAGTTTATTGTTTGAAAGTCCTATGTCCCATGGGGTGAGCCTATAAATTCTTCGGGAAAGACTCCGGTCTGCTACTGAGTAATTCCAGATAAAAAAACCAACAACTCTACACGACCAGGCAATCGAACCCGGGATCTCATTCTCAGCAGTAGCGCTTGTGACCAATAGACTATTAAGTCAGACCATTTCATTTTCAAATCCATAATTGGTGTTATTTCGACTCAAACAAATATAGACTATCCAATTAGAAGGAAGTGTAAATTAATACAATTTTACAATTACCAGTTTTATTTAAAAAGTCATAAAATTTGTAGCGCAAACTAAACTGTATTTGCGCGTGTTAAAGTTAATTTTCCATTAATACATGATTTATTTACCTTTTTGGGAACGTAAATTATGAACACAGTATATATGTTAAAATCTAAGGTACGTGTAAATAAGTATATACCTGGTCATCATCTCGTGGAAGTGGTCCATTGTAAGGTTGGCGGAGACCTTGAGCTTCATGTCCACGAAGGTCTTGGAGTCGTTGTACAGTCCTGCCATCTGCACCGTGTCCAGCAAGGGGCCGTGGCAGTAGATTGTACTGGAAAGAAATGCAGGAGGATGAGTACCTTACATTGCGGTAAAACATACATACATACATTCATAAACTCTAGAACTTGGTAGAAACTACAGAACGCCACCTGATACGATCCTTACATACTCCTTTTGCTTCGTTTACGTTCATACATCTGGTCTAGTGTCTGGTATAGTGGTCTATGCGAGTAATACACACCTGATCTTTCTGAAGAACCAGATTGCGGTAAAAATCAAAATTCATCTCTTCAAGTTAGACTGAGAATCAGCACTTACTGAACGTCAAAAAATACCTAAGACAGTCTCCCAATACGCCCGCCCTTCACCATTTCCTAGTGCTTTTGCTGGGAAGAAGAAGTGGCACAACAACTCCTTAGCAAACTAATGGAACGGAGGATGGAAACGGCAATAGGGGTGTGTCCTAGGTAAAAATATAATAAGTCTATTTAACCATCTGTTAGATTACCAAAAAAAAATTGACGTATTTTTGTTTACTCAAATCAATAAAAAATGACAAAGATATAGCACATCAAAGTTCAGGAGAAGGGGCTTGTGACGTCACTTTTACATAAAAAGTGTAGCACGGCTTGACGTCACGCGCAATTTCAACGCACTGTATCGTCGTCATTTTTGTTTTACGTGACAAAAGAAAAAATACGTATCCAGTATTTTTGAGTAATCCAACTTTCGGACCAATCAGAATTTTTAAGGACACTACCCTATTATCGCGAGTTATCTATAGGTACAGGGTGGAAGCAACAAAAATGTCATCGCTATGTGGTCCAGAAACATTGTACTGAACTCACGGTTACAGGTTCTCCATCGATGTGCTTATACTTACACCCTTTCGACATTGTGAGATTTCATAGAATGGCATATCTTTGAATCTTATCAACTTTCAAAGAAATAAATGACAGCACTTTTGGCGCAGTGGCTGAGCGATTGACTGCTGCGCCGCGTGTCGTGTGTTCGATTCCCGCACGGTACAAATATTTTATGGCCTACAGGTAGTTCCGGGTCTGGCTGTTTGTGTATGAGAGTTTAAATGTTTGTAAACGCACCCATGACACAGGAGAATTTCCTAGTGTGGGGCAACGTTATAAAATAATAGAAAAAAAATATTAAGAGCAATGTGGTGAGTGAATCAAAGAATGTTATTTTTTACTGTAAATTGGCTTAAAAAACAACTTATAAGGAAAAAACATATTATGTAAGATTAGAAAAAGACGGTTTTCCCTATTTGACTAGGTACTCCAAAGATACACCAAAACAAACTCAGAGGTCACGGCCTCTTTGACAGTTCAGACGTTATCTTTAGTCAGATCATGTGAGGACCATGCAGAATAAGAAGAAACTACACAAATATATATATTTTTTTTCTTTAAGAAAAACATTGCCCCACACTAGGAATTTCTCCTGTATCGTGGGTGCGTTTACAAACATTTAAACTCACATACACAAACAGCCAGACCCGAAACAACTACCTGTAGGTCATACAAATATTTGTTCCGTGTGGGGATCGAACCCACAACACGCGGCGCAGCAGCCGATGGCTCAACCACCGCGCCAACCGTGTCGTCATATTAATGAGGCCTGTACCACTAGGGACATTTTTTTTTCTTATAAGGCGATTGGCACACTGCACCACATCACGCAGCGGGGTGCGTGGAAACGACGAACACTGCGCGTAAATGCGTTTTCTGTGTGTTTCACTACGCGTGTTTTCTATACAAACAAAGATTAAGAAAACGCACTCCCGCGCTGCGGTGCTTGATACGATGCAGTGTGCCAATCGCCTTACTTCTATTTCATTATTTTTTTTTATGTTTTCTATATTTAGTATTGTGTCGTTGTGTACTTGAGCCTGTGCTTAATACATGTTTTTTCTTTCTTTCTTTCACGCATTTGACAGTAATCATGTAGCTCAACTCGGAATTTAAGTCTCACGACTTGACAAACAGTAGGTACCATAGAAAGAACATTTGGGTAGGCCGTATAGAAAACTGAAACTGTTATGCCAATATTAAGACAGAAAAAGAAATACTTCCGTGATGATCGTTTTCGCAAAATGGACCTAAGCTCAAACTAAACTAGACTTTCTTCAGTAAGTATCCACCTAATAGATAGTTAGATAGTTATGTGAACATACCCACTCATACAGCACGATATTATGATATTTTTATCGGAATATTATGAGCATATTGTTGAAAAATTACGTATGCACACATTAACTGCAAGAATAATATTAATATTTTTTTAAACCTTGCCTCACACTAGGAATTTATCTTGTAACGTGGGTGCGTTTACAAACATTTAAACTCACATACACAAACAGCCAGACCGGGAAGAACTACCTGTAGGCCATACAAATATTTCTTCCATGCCGGAATCGAACCCGCGACACGCTGCGCAGCAGCCAATCGCTCAGCCACTGCGCCAATCGTGCGTTGCTTGCCTATATCATGCCTTCTCTGCATATGAGAAGAGGCCTTTGCCCTGCAGTAGGACGATAAGGCTGGTATTATATAACCTAAGTATATCCTCTTTATTAATTGTATTTACATATTTTCTACATTTTTAAACATTTTAATATAAAAATAAAATGTAAAATAGTGGTCCACCGCTAGTGGTAGGAGCAGGATCCAAGCTACCGGTGATTAGGGTAGCCGAGACAGGAATGTCCTCACAATGAGAGCCGTATCGAGGAGAACTGCCTTCTGTATCAGGCCTTTGATCCAACCGCGTAACGAGAGCCTCGACAGATGGTCGTCGAGACTTTTAGCCAGCAGGCCATTGGCCGTTACGAAGATCGGCACAATGACGTTGAATTGACGAATGAAGTTAAGATATTTGATATGTTTTTCTTTCTCAGCTTTCACAATTAGGTACCTATACTATTATTAGGTCCTAACCTGACACATGTAAGCAGGCACTCCCCTTTATAATAATAATAATAATATAATATTTATGCTTGGATGAAAGGTTTAAGAAGTTGATTCACATATAATTTACTTTGCATTTTATTGTAGATTTAAGTTCTTCAAACTTATCATACAGATGTGTTGCTGGGGAGTTTGTTACGCCACTTCTCCTTCCCAGCAAAAACACTAGGAAGTAGGAAGAGTGGGCGTTTTGGGAGACTGTCTTATGTAATTCTTGACGCTCAAAAAGTGCTGATTCTCACCCTAATATGAACCAAACTATCAGATTTTCCCAATTGAACATGAACCTTATTTTTATTGCAATAAAGTTGAAAAACTATCAAAGAAGTTTTCCACATTAGGGTAGCTTGATGTGCTGGCCTCTGTAGGTTCTAAAGTGCGTATCTGCTTAACTGGTTAGACTGGAAGCTAACTATTACATAGTTGTGCAGATTCATATACCATAAACGATTAAGAATGACGTCATATTTCAAAACATAAACAACAACAACACAAGTCCTGATTTACATAACTGCAGTGTAGTATCAGTGTCAACAGATCAACAGAGATATAGTCACGACAAGGCCGATGTATTTCCGTTAAGCCCGTACGCGTCCCCTTGAACTATACCTAATGGGTACCCTGATCTAGACAGTGACGGTCCGTGGGGGGGTTCGTGACACCGCCCCTTTCGAGAATCTGAAATTTAAAAAAGACCTCTCTCCTTGAAACTTTCCGACGTCTCAAATACGATAGACCTTATTCGGCAATAAAATTAGAATACTTCAGTTTTTTTCAGTCAACTTATCCCCACCCCCCCTCCCGTGCCCCTCCCTAATCTCTTTGGCTGCGATTTTATTAGGGCATCTATAATATATTTAATCCTAAAAACATATGTACCACGTAATAATGCACGATAAAGTCGCGTCTTTTTTTCCATATAGATATACGGGATAGGGAGAAACTACAGAACGCCACCTGCTACGATCCTACCATACTCTTTTTGCTTTGTATACGTTCATATATCTTTAGTCCCAGCACGAATTTCTTGCAAAATTTGTACTTAGATTGAAACAATGCCTCTCGCTGCATTACGAACGTGAATCTAATTTCGTTTGACTAATAACTAGGTATGGATGTTAGGAAGAAAGGAAGTAGTGAAGGGTAGAGGTTTTGGGGGACTATGTTATGTAAATTTTTACGTTCAAAAAGTGCTCAAATAATAATACCTATACCTATACCTATATCAAATAATAATACGTCAAATTCAGTCAAATTTGACGTATTCGGTTGGTAAACTTCTGGCAAGAAATTCGTACTACTGATATACATACATAGCTGCAGTCTAGAATCAGTGTCAACATATTCAAACAGGTGTAGTCACGGCAAGGCCGATGAACCTATTTCCGACAGGCGTCCTGTACGTGTCTCCTTGAACTATACACAATGGGGATCGTGATCTAGCAATCTAACCAAAGATTTTGTAGGGTAACTACCTATAATATTCAATCGATACATATAATAAAATTGTAACAGGCCGATGTCTGTACAGAGGCCAGCACATCAAGCTACCCCAATGTGTCAAATTACTTTGATAGATTTTCAACTTTATTAAAAAAGTATAAGGTTCATGTTCAATTGGTAAAATTTGACGCAATTGGGTAGCTTGATGTGCTGGCGTCTGTACATTATAAATTGAAGAAAATATAATTGGGGGGTCTTTATTAGAGCAACAGAAAACAAAACAATAGTTTTTAGAAGTTTTGTCTATCTGTATGTCTCTATATCGTCTGTCTGTTTGTATGTTTTTACACGCATCACTCAAAACATTCTGCACGGAACTGAATGCGTATTGTTCGCACCTGACCTTTCTGAAGTACACCACCAATAAGGTCAGTGTGTGTCCTTCCTGCGTCGCCTCACAAATTCGTTTAAATTATTAATAGTTCTTATAGGTTAACACAAAAATCAGCGCCAGACACTATAATATGTCTGGCATTTACGGAGAAATTGTAACACACACACACTGTAAATAATGTTTAATTAAAAATAAAGTTTGACGTTCATAAGTGTCATTTTAAATTACTGTCTAATCGACTACTGGGGTGATAGTAAGCAGCAAATCCCAACAACACTTTGACCGACCCGAAAATCGAACCCAGGAACTCATGCTTGACCAACCAGGCCGAATGATTTATTAAGAGTTACATTATATTGTATTCTGTGCTTGTTTTGCACTGTGTGATGTGTCACGGTATGATCATAGTATACTGATGACCACTTCCGGTATCGCATATAGCGTAACCCTGATCTACTTGATCTGTGTCCAAGATACAACTCATTCGTTGACAGATACATTTGATCGAATACAATAATAAATAATAGTATCAGCCTGTTACTGTCCCATTGTAGGGAAAGGCCTCTTCTCCTACAGAGAAGGCACGGAAATTAATCACCACGATTGCTCAATGGGGGCTGGTGATTGTAGACTTGATTAAATAATAGGTCTTTACCTATGAAATTGCCGTTTTGTATGAAAAAATTTAAATGAATTTTTTTCATGTATTTTTTATTTGTATTAATCGAAGTAATCACCCATGCAATCAATGCATCTTTGCCAACGCAGTGGCAGTTTATTGATGCCCTTCTTAAAGAAATCAGCTGGACGGGAGGCAACAAATTCTTCAAAGGCATTTTGTACTGCCTCTCGGGTATTGAATTTTTTTCCCGCCAAGAAGTTATCCAAATTCTGGAAAAAGTAGTAGTCTGTAGGCGCAAGGTCTGGTGAGTAGGGCGGATGACGGAGAGCTTCCAACCCCAGTTCTTGCAACTTGGAGACCGTCTGCTGTGCAGTATGAGGTCGCGCGTTGTCGTGCAGGAGCAGCGGAGACGAGCGATTGACCAATGCTGGTTGGAGATGTGCCAGCTTCTCCATCATTGTGTTCAATTCCTCACAGTACACATCTGCAGTAATGCTCACCCCGTTTGGTAAGAAGCTGTGTTGAATCACACCGGCGCTAGACCACCAAACAGTGACCATCACTTTTCTTGGGGTAAGTTTTCGTTTAGGGCATTGTTTAGGTGCTGAACCAGGATCCAACCAACTTGCTGAGCGCTTGCGGTTATCAAACAGAATCCATTTTTCATCGCAGGTAACAATGCGGTTCAAAATTCCTTCATTTGTGTGTCTGTTGAGCAGTGCAAGGCACGTCTCGACGCGTTATTCGCGCTGGCGATCATTGAGTTCGTGGGGCACCCATTTGTCAAGCTTTTTTACCTTGCCAATTTGACGCAAATGGACCAATATTGTTTTGACGCTAACGTCGAAAGCTGCTGCTAATTCAGCCGTAGATTGTGTATCATCAGCTTCCACAATCGCCTTTAATTCGTCATTGTCGACCAAAGTCTTCGGACGACCGCGAGGTTCATTTTTCAGGTCGAAATTTCCAGAACGGAAGCGAGCAAACCAATAACAGGTAGTGCGTTGGTTTGTAGTGTTAGCTCCGTAAACGTCGTTGATGTTGCGTGCCGCTTGTGCCGCGTTGCTGCCACGACGGTACTCATATTCCATAATTACTCGAATTTTTAACGTATCCATGATGACGAAAAAGATTTAAATGCGATGAAAATGTAACACTAATCAATAAACAAATGACTACTTTTGGAAAAAAAATCCATGTTTTTAAAATAAAATTAATTTGAAATTAGAATTCTTAGCCAAACAAAAAATATTTTGATTTGAAATGGCCAGTACTGCAGAACGGCAATTTCATAGGTAAAGACCTAATATAAGTCCAGGTTTCCTAGGTCAGTGATGTCTAAGTTAAGCTTAGAATGTACGAATGGGTGTCGAATCCCCTCATTGACAATTATCAATAAATTTTGAATACTTTTATCTCTTTCTCTCTTGTAAAACAAGAAAGGGACAGAGAGATAAGAGCTGAGAATTTTAGTCGAACTGAAACTGCCAAACAAACATAGTTGACATTTTGTTCAAGTTCAAGGCATAAACTAATTTGACATTTCTTACTTAGTACATAATTATCGGCGTCCTTTTCTCTAGCTATATGTCAGAAAGAGATGTCAATTTTCCAGTTTAAGTTTATTTTGTGAACAAGGGAATCGGTGACATTATTATGAATTGAAAAAGTTATATTGGCAATTGCCCGGATTTGGACCCACAACTGGTACGCGAGAGACGAGGTCTTAACCACTCGGCCATCATGAATACTGTCGACAGTTTGATGGAATACCTGGTGTACCTATATTAACATGTACCTAATATCATCTTATTTAAAAGATATGCTTGTATTTTCAGCTGTCACTTTTGACAGCAACGAGTCCAGCTACATTCCATTTCGTATTCCATTCAAATCGAGTGAAATTATATAATTTTACCTTCAAAATAAAATGTTTACCTGTCAACTCTGTCAGGGCCTAATTAAAAAACTACTTAATAGCAGGTCATCATCATCATCATCTGCCTAGCCTTTTCCTAACCATTTTGGGGTCGGCTTCTAGTCTAGCCGGGTGCAGGTAAATACCAGTATTTTACATGGAGCGTATGCCTATCTGACCTCCACAACCCAGTTACTGGACAACACGATACCTTGGTAAGACTGGTTGTCAGATTTTCGAGTCTCTGTTTACCCGTAACAACTGTCAAAGATCTACAAATGACAACCGGGACCAACGGCTTAACTTGCTTCCCGAAGCACGGATGAGTCTCGATTTGTTATGAGCGGTCGCCCATTCACAGATTGACCTCGGGAAGAGTTGCTTAACCTTCAATCCCCTCCGCCCCCTTTACAACGTAGTTTTGAAAATAAAATATAGCCTATGTTACTCGCTGATAATGTAGCTTCTACTAGGTGAAAGAATTTATAAAATCGGTTAGGCAGTTTTTGACCTTATCCATTACAAACAAACATACTATCAATCAAATCTTTCCTCTTTATAACGTTAGTCTAAATAAATAAAAAACTTGTAACTCACCTAGAACAGGTAGGTGGCAAATGGCTTCTGTCCAAAGCCGCAGCCACCCCAAACAGCGCAGCGAATAAACACCACATTTTGCTAAACATTTTCAATTTATCGACAAAAAAAGCTATCGATAATGGCACAACACTAACACTAATATCACTCGGTATTTAAATTAACAGGAACAAAATTGCACTACTTAAAAATTAAATAAAGTTTTTGTAAAGTCTGTTTTTTGGTCTTTTGAGTCTTTTTACGTGTTGAGATATGTGCTGAGGACTTTAAAAGACTTCCTTCTGAATGGTTGGATTTTCATTTTGGCCGGTATGCTGGCGAAGTAACTTCAAAACTTTGAAGTCGACATGGCAAACCTGAAACAAGGAAACAGAAAATTAAATCAAGTGAAGAAAGTCTCGAGAAAGAAATCCAACCTGTTACTGGCCCACTGCAGGGCAGAGGCCTTTTCCTATACAGAGAAGGCATCAGCAATAATCACCACGCATACGACAGGTCGACGTAGCATTTGTAGTTATACTAACACACTCGTAGTTATTGTTTTAATTGATCCTAAGCAACAATGGTATCGTGATGCAGCACTTTTTAACATAGCATTAAAGAACACACAATGCCATGGGTGAATTAAATCATCAGATTGATTTGAAAGATAAAACGGCTATGCTGAAGAAGATAACACTTGAACCAACAAAAACCATTCGACAAATCTATAGCAGAAAACAAATCTTACCATAGTGTAAACTTCAAAATTATTTTCACAATTTTATTGAGAAACAATGGAGAAGGAATCTATGAAAGCTATCTAGCATCTAATATCAACGGGCAGTCCGCACCAGCCGGCGGATACCGATTGTCTGTCTACAATTGTGCATTGTAAAATCATATTGTCAGTTGTCACAATGTGACTATGTGAGTGACGTAGGCGTCAAGCGTGTGTCGGCTGCGGCTGGAAGGACCAGACACGTGAGTTGTGACGTTAGGACCAGCCTAATAGAGACATGTAGTCAATTGGTTCGTGGATTGAATGCTGTTTGTATATTACACGTGTTGCAAAACAAGGAAATTGTTAAAAGAAAACCAATATAAATCCGAGTCAGGTAAAAAAAAATGAAAATACTGATAACAATTAAATAGCCAATTTAAAGAAGCGTGCAAGTTATAAATAAAACTGAAAAATAATCTACAACAATACGGAAAATAACGGTCGTTGACTTCATGATAGTAAGTAGGTACTGAGGTCACATGGCAAATCATTTGGAGCATGCTAAGTCTGTAATTCTAAAATTAAGGAAGAAGCGAATCAAATTTTAGTACTTAATAAGACATTTTAACAGTGGGTAATGAGTTCAATTGAGTTTTAAAGCCACATGGCAACAAGCACTTACTTTACCTAAAATACAAATTGCAGCATCATATTTTAACCCAGTTTTAATAACCATAGTAGCGACCAGTCTTACCAAGGGGTATCGTGTTGCCCAGTAACTGGGTTGTGGAGTTCTGATAGCCAGTTGCTCTATGTAAAATACTAGTGTCAGCTGCATCTGGTTAGACTGGAAGCTGACCCCAATATAGTTGGGAAAAGGCTAGGCAGATGATGAGTTGAGTAGCGACCACTTTTCGACACTTTTCGACTCTACATATCGTACTTAGACATCAGCACTAAATAACATGACCTTTGAACAGACTCGTGGTCAAATCGTTCTTCGTGTCAGTCCACAAGCAACACCAGGCACCTTATGGCTGCTGTCATGTTATGCATATCTTAATATATATATTTCTTGTGTGCGTGTGTATGTGACTGAACTCCTCCTAAACGACTGGACCAATTTTGATGAAATTTTTTGTGTGTGTTCGTGGAGATTCGAGAATGGTTTAGATTTACAATTTACAATTGGACCCAGTAGGTGGCGCTGTACGGGCAGGACGACGTCTGTTTGGTCCGCTAGTTTCTATATATATCTGCAAATAATTACCTATCGATATAAAATTATTGAAGGTACTCATACATAATATAACTTCTATTTCCATTGTTTTTAATTAGTATCTCCGTTACGAAAAATGTTAAGAGGCTGATATAGCTCTATAAAACATCTCATTTATGTTCAGTAACATAAATAGCTACGTTGTACTTGTATCGTTGTAAGTAACAGGGTGGAATACGAATAATATCCAAACAGTTAATTAGTACTAGTTTTATAAACAAGCAAAAGTAGTTCAAAACAGCAAATATCTTCGAAACTAAACATGGCAATAGGGTACCTTTTCTCGTGGACATTTCAGCTACATATGTATGCAAATATAACACTCCTAACAATAGGTTGGTTTAGCAAAACAATAGCAGCGTGAACCGTGTCATGTTTAACACTCATCATTCTATAAATATGCCGCCGAGCTTATCATTGTGACGTCAAAATCCTGTCAAACCTAAGTTAGGTTCAAAATTATAAATTTTAAAGACCAGAAATATGGCCTTAAAAAGGACCAGAGAATTGATTCAATGATACATTGTTCAAATCAATTCGAGAACCTTAATATAATAACCAGAGATCGGAATTAGGTAGAGTTATTTATGTACTTGCATCGAAATGTTGATATTAATATTATGGATCTTCCCGGGATTTCCCGGGATTTATAATACAATCCCGTGTGGCCAACATTATTACAAATAAATAATAATTAAAACCTCAGAGATAGATAAGACATTCGGACATCCGATGTCCGATGTGATGATGTGTGATAGTTTAAATTGTGTAAAAGTAAATAACTTTTTTATTTAATAAATCACGGGATTTTTCTGGTCTTTATAATTAATCCCGGGATTTGAGGCATATCCACTTTATTCTTTCGCTGTATGAAATCAGTGTAAGTACATAAATAACTCTACCTAACTCCGACCTCTGATAATAACAGACGTCAAACTATTCCGGAACGAACACCTGTCAAGGTTACTACCTGACCCCAACGCAGAGTCCGTAAAGTTCCGTAGTGAGTCCCGTCATGCAAAGCAATTGTCCAATAAAATAAATTGCAGGTGAGGCGATACCAATACAAGTATCGGATGCAGGAGGAAAAGTGGGATGCAAATAATATCCTGCAAAAATGGTACGCGGTTTGATTGAATTGATTGATGGGGTCTTTCCCGTCACCCGTGGGACACCATTCTAGATGTAGAGGCCTTGCTATTAATAACCAATATCCTAGGACAAATATAGACGAATTCAGACCAGTTCAGGTTCAGACAAGCAGAATACTAAAGAAAATAAATTGGTCCTTTTACCCAAATAATCAAGTGGTGTCCTGTGTGCATGCAGATTTTAATTGAGGCATGTTTGATAGTATTTCTGGTTAAGCAGTTGAACACAAACAACAGCTAAACCTGGCGAATACTGGCGTCTCACATCATTTCTTCAACGTTGCATTCTATTGCAAGCCAAGGCTACACTTGACGACCATAAACGGCTCATATTTCAATGATTTATTCTGTATCAATCTAGTGTCTCGTTATAGTCCTATTTACGTTAGTTCCTGGTTCAATTCTGATATGATATTTTGTTTCAACTCTGCTGTGATCTGCCTCAAAAAGAACGTAAATGGTCAAGCAGATTAATAAGGTTTATTCACAAAAAGAAACACATTTTTAGTGTACATTACTAGTTGCAAAATCTGTACAAAAAGTATATAAACCTGTCTCTTAAACTAGGATAGCCTGTATTCTAAGAGACAGAGACTTGAGAGAGATTGCAATTGTACTACATATTGGAACAGTAAGCGCGTGCGGTCAGGGACTCTGTGAAGTCCGTAGATTTTCACACAGTTTTTGAGCAGATTCTGAGTAGTAACATTATACAGTAATCAAATATGGTTTACTGAAATATTCACCTAAACAGTTTAGATTACAATATGTTGATTAAGTACATAAATTAATTTAATGTCACGCTGTACAAAGGAAAAATACCATGCATAAGTACATGGTATTTTAATAATAAATCAATTTTACGCATAACTTCACTTTTATTATTCATATTTTTCCATAGTATGTCGTAACTATGTTGCTATCAAAAGTATAAAGAAACGAATGACAAAGAAAGATAGTTGTATGTAGAAAAATCGCCAAGCAGGTCCTAGACTTGATAACTGTAACTAAATACAGACTAAAAAGAAAGAGGCATCTTCAAGATACAAATAAAGAAAATAAAACAAACAGTTCTATATACATAGTTTTAGTTACTAACATGGAAATGAGCCATTTTTATTTAGTTTGCAAACCATAATTATTATAGGGCCAGTAGGTATGTGAAAATGAAGAGCATTGGGTATCGTGACAGACAGCAGAAATAACAACAATTTTTCCTTGCCGCCTTTGTGGTGGTGTGTTATGAGCAGAGGTAGAGTTATTTATGTACTTGCATTGAAATGTTGATATTAATATTATGGATCTTCCCGGGATTTCCCAGGATTTATAATACAATCCCGTGTGGCCAACAATATCACATATAAATAATAATAAGAACCTCAGAGATAGATAAGAAATTCGGACATCCGATGTCGGATGGTTTAAATTGTGTAAAAGTATTTTTTATTTTATTTAATAAATCACGGGATTTTTCTGGTATATCTAATTAATCCCGGGATTTGAGGCATATGCACTTTATTCTTTCGATGTACGAAATCAGTGTAAGTACATAAATAACTCTACCTAATTCCGACCTCTGGTTATGAGGTCAAGTAGGTTTAATAAAATTACACTACAGTGCAAAACTCAAAAGCCGATGTCACAATGTTAAAGATTAAAAAAAATGTTAGTAAAATTCTCCCGATATATGCGGAACAACGGAATGACGTGAACCACCGAACGATTTACGAACAATTGGCTCTGGTCGTACCAATTGGAAAATTGTCCTACCTTTGGCCAATCTTGGCCAAGGAGACATAATGGAATGTTTTGCTCCATTTGACCAATGTTTAGGCCAATGTTCGCGGAAAAAATACTCGTATCTATTGGTTGGCCGGAAAGCAGTAATAAAGACCAAAACGACAAGAGAACCAAGAATAGCACTGGTTAATTGATCTATAAAAAGAAATGAGTTTAAGAGAACAATTGAATACAACCAATATTATTTAAGTCAGTCGGTCAGTAGGTTCAAGAGAGAATATAAAATTGATCTCGCTGAACTGTCCAATCATTATTTATCATTACTCTGTTGCTTTCATCAATTGTTTTAGCATGCTATGTTAGAAAATTGTAATCATATCTATTAAAATAACGAAAAAGTAGGAACGCCTATGTCAGTAAATATCAAATGAATAATTGGTCCTTTCATCCAAAGGAAAGGTCAAGATCGAACCTATAGATACCTGTCATACCGACAAAAGGTCGAAGCTGGCTTGAGCTCCACCTTGTTATTCAAATTCCTTAGGTACTTGTACTCGTGCATCCTCCTATTCTTCCGTGACGACACGCATTTAGCTATTTAACAATTGACTGCGAATTCACGTGACTTCTAGTTCTTCTGACAAGGCATCAATAAGAACGACGAACCAGAACCAATGATAAATTAACGACTGATGCATTGCCGATGCTTTGCAGTAGCAACATTAAAGCAAGGTAATGGCTCCACATTTACTGAGTCACGCACACACTAGTGTCGCGGTTGCATGTCGTTTAAAAATAACATAAAACCACAGGAAATATTTTGCGAAAATAAATGCCTATTATTTCAATAACAGAATATTGCATTGCGTTTTACCCGTAGTATACAGACGCCAGCACAGCTACCCCAAAGTGTCAGATTTTCCCAATTGAACATGAACCATATTTCTATTGTGATAATGTTGAAAAACAATCAAAGAAATCTGACACATTGGGGTAGCTTGATCTGCTGGCCTCTGTACATTATCAAATCGAGTGCCTGTCCGCTTATGCTCACATGCATCAAATTGCTGCGTCACAAGGGTTTAGACCAATGTGCATACAGCAGCTAATGCCACGTGACTAAAGATATTACGTTCATCTCAACAAGACTTTTTAAACTACACCCAACCCGCACAAACTACGGAAGAAAAACTATCGTGTACGAAGGATCTAAAATATTAAATAAGTTACCGAGAGACCTCATCATCCTCTTGCCCTTATCTAAATTTATTTGGAGTTGGCGCAGCATGTCTTTTTCTTCCATACATCTCTATTTGCCGTGATCTCAGAAGTCACCTCCTTAGCCATATCATCTTTCACACAATCCATCCATCGTTTCCTAGGTCTCCCTCTATTCTTGTAACCCTCTACATTCATACTCAAAACTTCCCTCACAACATGATCCTCTTTCTTTCCAAGAATCCAAATCTACTTTTTAAACAATTTATAGTAAAAAATTCACATTCCCTACAAAATGTCGATCCACATCCAGTTACCGTTTATCTGTGTTACACGGATACTTGTTTACATGTATCGAAATAACATTTTGTCCACAATGTTTTCGTAATCTACCTTCAAAACATATAATCGATGCCTAATTTTTGTAATACCACCAACTTAATTGATCTTTTTAAGTGTTTAGTTTTAATATTCTCATGTAAGTGAATAGTGTTATTCTTATGAGAATAAATGATCTTAAACCTCATCTCTCTATAACAACAGGTGGAGGAAACGGAAACAAAACAACTGTCACTGCAATTGTTTTCTTTCCGTTTAGCTCACACGTCTAGCTCGCTATACTTAAATGTACAATTTTATATTGTATAACGATAATATGTCATTGCTTATAACTTCGTGGTCTAATCTATGCCCGGCTAAGAACTCATTTGCATAGACATTAGTCATTTAGTCATTTATTCTGAACAAAAATACATTTGTGTTGAACAGGTACAGGAATAATACAATAATAATAACCAATAAAAGTTACAAACAATAATATAGATAAAATGTCAAAAATAAAATAAGTAATATCGTAGTGATATAATCATAGCTCAAGATTTGATACGATAGAAAACTCCACATAATTATCAGATACGGAGGAAAGTTAGGTTTATTGATTTATCTAGTTCATTAAAGATCAATATTTACTCATGGGAGAAACATGGCGGGCTAGGTTATGAAACTAAGTGCCGATAGAACTGCGCAGACGCATCATCAAAAGATTGTCATCAAACTATTAGACGCGCACGAGAGGCTTGTTTACTACGCCCTCTTATCCATAATTGTACATAGGTAAAATTGCACTACTTGACGTATTCAATTGTTTCACGTGACGGCCCCACCTACGGGAAGACGTAAGGGAACCGTGGTGGCACGTGCCATCATACCATCCATCTGGCTGAACTCCAATAGATCACACGGTCACACCCCCAAGGAATGACGTCAGAGATAATTTTAGAGTGTTGATTGATTAGCGAAGGACAAACTGTGATGAAAGATGAGATAATTATTGTTGGAAGGGATTATGATGATGATGGGGATTATACATTAGAATCATGTAGGTAAGTAGGTAAATTTTACTACAAATGCTGAGCGACCGGACCTGACTTTATACTAACTTCGTTTTAGGGAAGCAGAACATTTTTGAAGTTTAAACTGCATACGATACTGGCCTGTCCGGACCGAAGGACCAACTACCTGAAGCCTACAACAGGCAACGGTACTATAAAAGCGAGGGAACGGCTCAAGGTGAGGTTAAAAAAAGGGTTTAATGTGTCAAAAAGCCTAACATAGGAGGACTATTGATTTCTGGGTGCTGGACGTGATAGCCTTCGTCAATTACACTTTACAGTTTATCATATTAAGCCGTTCTTGGCTTCTTCAATAATGCCTGGTCAGTCAAACATATTGAATGTTAGTACTGTTTTAATAACCAGTCTCTACCCAAGCGTCTACAGGCACTCGGTCGCCACACTAGAACTTTTCCACCCCAACGGCTATCGATTGTGAGAGCAATTTGCCCAAGACGCAGCATGGGTAGACCCCCACAAGGTGGCCCGTCGAACTGGTGGCAACCGCAGGAAGCCGATGAATGAGGGCAGGGCATTGTCGAAATCTTTGGAAGCCTATGTACAGCAGTATACGTCTTTTGGCTGAAACTATGAATCAGTTTCTCTGTGTAGAGATATTGGTTTGCCATTTGTTTACTAGCAATGCAACATACAACTTGTATATCCACACATAAACAAATCGTAATCCAAACCAATTAAAATCAAATAAAAACAACAAACACGCAATCTGTTTACAATTGAATGGATTAATCGTACCAAAGGACCGCGTTAAAATTCCTTCGGATCAATATTTATACTTTTGGCAGTCTCTTCTGGCAACAGCCGGAATCTTCCACAAGCGTGTGTACTCTAAATGTCTCTTTGCGTACATTAGGGAGAATAAATACTTTTCTGAAGTAGGTAGGTATGTATAGTGGGACGATGACTTTGTGGAGGTCGAGGGTAGAGGGTATCGGCTGTTTAGCCCTATTTGCAGCAAACTTCCTTGGTTTGCTCTACGAAATATTAAGTATATCAGTCATGTAGTTACCCATAACACAAATTCTGCTTAGCGTGGGGCTAGATGATGCTGTGTGGATTGTCCAGCATTATTAATTTATTTTATTCTTGAATTTTAAAGTAAATAAATGGGTATGACATTTATATACCTTATTATATACTAGTTAGTTATGTAAACAGTGTATAAATAACAATTATGCATCTCACAGACAGCAGATCGGCTAATTCACAACCAGACACAGGTAAATAAATATTTGCATGCCCTACTGGTAAGTAGTTGTCCAAAGTCTGGCTGTACAAAAAGAAGATGACAGGCGCCACGCGACAACGCGTCACGCACTGTTGCGCGAATTTTTATTGACATTGTTCTAGACGGGTAGATATATCTATCGCAAAATAGTGTAGTATTGTCGCGTCACGCCTGTCTGCTAAAGCCTGTAACACACTGACTGCCAATGCATAAACACAATGGAAAAACTATCGTAAACACGAGTCAACTCGTAGTCTAACACTTACCGTGTTAAACTGAAGTTAAATAAGTACTACTTATGTGTACGTATGTACACATAACATCACGCCTGTAATGCTCTTTGCATTAGGCAGAATTGGTAACTATATTACACCCACATGTCGCGAGTTATGTTTAAGTCCCATGTAATAAGCCATCAATCGGGTACAAATCCAGACTCCAGGCTGCTATTGAGTAATTACAGATGGAAAAGTCCAATAACGCTTAGCCCGACCCAGGAATCGAACCCAGTACCTCGTGCTCTGCAGTAGCTCTTGCGAACACTAGCTAACACTACCACTCAGAAAGCACGTTAAGCTGTTAGTCTCGGCTGTCATTTGTAGATCTTTACAGACGTGGTAGTCAGAAGCCCAAAAGTCTGACAACCAGTCTAGCTAATGGGTATTGTTTTACCCGGTTACTGGGTTGTGGGGAGATATGCAGTCGCTCCATGTTAAATACGGGTATTCTGCAACATCCGGTTAGACTGGAAGCCGATCCTGGGTAAACATTAGGCAGATGATGAAATAGGCACGTAATATGTGTACCTATAACTCACATAACATATGGATGAGCATACATATATAGAGTCATAGTGCTTCAAGACGACTGCGGAAAACTAAGTACTTAAGTAAACAAACTCGGATGATGATGAGTTTAGACGGATAACTTACTTAGTAATAAGACTCACTTCCGCTTCTTATATTAACAACGTCCTTTATAAAATAATCGAGATAAAACATGGTAAGTAGCTGAGAATTTGAGAAGGAAGGGGGAAGGCAGATAGCTAGTGTTAAATGACGTCAGGAAGTCTAAACGCTATCAAAATATTTATAAAACGTATTGTAACGTAGTGTAAATTACTACAGTACAGAGGCCAGCACATCAAGCTACGCCAATGTGTCAAATTTCTTTGATAGGTTTTTATTGTAACTGGGGTACATTAATATGTACAACGGTTACAATAAAAAGCGGTTCTAACCTATTTGTGTTCGAACGATAACGTGTCAAACTAAAGAAAATAGTTTTCGTAGACTTTTTGCCTGTACTTTTACCAGCCTAATTATTGTCAAACTGTAGGGCAAAGGCAACATGTAGTGGAACATTAGAAAAAGGGAAAAAGCCCATGAACAACGCTGGGGGGCTCAGAATCATATACTAAACTCATGGTGTCTACCGATCTCCTTTCCGCCCTGTTATATCCGTCAACCATTTCATAGCAAACTACAGTAAACATATTATATAATCTCTGTCGATATTATCCGGAAAACTTTGAATAGTTTTCCACATCACCTGCTAATTACTAAAAGCTGTTTTTATCTTTTCAGTTTTTATTTTTGGGAGATCTTGCCACCTACGAATTGTTGGTGTTAGTTACTGATAACTACAAAATCAATTTGGCAATATTTCTAAGGAAAGAATCTTGCTCTGATCTTGGGTAACATTACATCACATTACGCCTGTTTTCCCCAAGTGGTTTAAATGAAACGAACTGGCCAAAATAAAAGAGCTTCATTTATAATTTTAAGTATGGATTGGAAAGTTTGTCGGTATGTGTGTATGTTTGTTTCTCCTTCACGCTGAAACAGTTGAATGGATTTGAATGGAATTTATTATGGAGGTATATTATACCCTGGATTAGCACACAGGTTACTTTTTATCCCGAAAAAGTGTAGTGTTTCTGTTGGATGGCAACGGCGTCTCGTGTTGACTTTAACCGGGGGGCGCAGATAGTTTAACCTTTTATTTTAGGAGTGTTTTTCTCGCAGTTCAAGCTTGAGGATGTCTACTGCTCAACTGGACTTTCCCGTGAGGACTTAATAAATAAAGACCTCCACCCAGGGCATGAAAACTTACAAAATAAGCGACTACACGCTCAGGGTACCCCCTACGAGTTACGGTCCTCGGCTTAGGGCGTCGCTAGGAGATGACAGCAAACGGAGAGCTTGGATCTGATTTAAGTAACTTTATCGATAAACACGTGCTAGGGAGTACTGAGTAATCAGTTAATTACTTAGTTACTAAAGCAATATTCAACAACCTGATAATAATAATTAACGATCTCTAAGGCGTGTCTGTTTACAGTAAACATTAGATTAGTTAATTATCAATCACTATCATCATTTGTGCATGAACTCATGACTCACAAGATTAAGGCATTCCGACCGGAGTAATCTTTATGGGAGCCAGGTTTCCATTCTGTTATCAGGATCAGGTTAAAGGTTTATTGGTTAACATTCATTTATTATTATTTACAGCGGAAAAGTTTCAGTTTTCATGTAGATACAGACTTTGTACCTAAGGACCAAACCACACTGGCATTTTCGTTTTATTGATATATGTATATATTAATTATATTTATTATGTATTTTGATCATAATTATTAGCTACTAGCACTACCTACGCCCGCAACTTCGTCCTAGTAGATCTCGTGATTTTTCTTTAGTACTTTAACATCCCCTCCACTCCCTATAAGGCGTAGTTCTGAAAATAAAATATAGCCTATAGATGTTACTCTCTGATAATGTGGCTTTCTATAGATGAAATATTTTTTTAATTTTTCAATAGTTTTTGTGATTATCAATTAGGTACAAACATCCATCTTTTGTCTATAAAATATTAGTTTAGATAGATTCTTGAACTTTTGATTGTGTTCAGTTATTTGGCAGTTGTAGAGATACCGTTTTCTTACAAAAATAAGGAAGTGAGTTGCAAAATGTTGATCATTTATTAATTTACACCGTGATATGTATTAATTACTTACTCTGAGGCTTGCTTATGTTCATGAATAAATCCATAGAACACCTTCTTAAATTGATTTATAATACCTAGGGACTATTATTTATTATTTTATTTATTTATTTATAGTTAATTAAAACGGAACAAGTCCAATTACATTAATTGACGACACGGTTGGCGCAGTGGTTGAGCCATCGGCTGCTACGCCGCGTGTTGTGGGTTCGATCCCCGCACGGAACAAATATTTGTATGACCTACAGGTAGTTGTTCCGGGTCTGGCTGTTTGTGTATGTGAGTTTAAATGTTTGTAAACGCACCCACGATACAGGAGAAATTCCTAGTGTGGGGCAATAAATATAAAAATGAAATAAGCTTTCAAATAAAAATAAAAAATACAATGTAAAAATGGATAAAGATAACGATTCGTGGATAAGATTATTAAAAATTATTTGAGTAAATGGTTAAATAAATTAAACACTCACAAACTAATATAAACTAGCATGTAACAGTGGACACCCTCGCATACTGTCTCTCACAGAATACCAGACACGCACGTATTATTTTCTTCCATTCATCAGCAAACACATCACACTCAGGGTCGGCAGTCAGGAGGGAGTTTAGCATCCTTAGGGTTAGACATACTGGGGACTCGATTATGATAATAGGGTAGTCTAAGTGGTAAAAAGGCTAGGTAGATGATGATGATAGTATCATGATCATCTGTTTAGCCTTTTTCCGACTATGTTGTAATCGGCGTCCAGTCTAATTAGACTGGACGCCGATTACAGCAGATGTAGATGCAACTGAATACCAGCATTGTACATGGACTGACTGCCTCTCTGACCTCAAAACCCAATGACTGGGTCACAGAAACAGTAAAGTAAGTCCACATTTATAATATTGACTAATGTTATCAAAGCCAAGGCCTTGGAACAATGCCTTTGGATATACTTTCGCTGCTCGAGGTCACTGTTCGCAAAACATTATGTTCGCATTTCTGATGGAAGGTCGCTTTAGTGGATTTTATTACTGATACTACTAATACTTAGATTAAAATTTTGCTGTTATTGTACAGAGGCCAGCACATCAAGCTACCCTAATCTGTCAATAAGTTTTTATAGTATTTCGACTATATTTCACGAAATTTAATAAAACTAGGTTTTTCTATATTTTCAGCATAACCCTATCATATTTTCTAAAATGACAGTAGCTTTAGTTACTTTTAATCACATCAGCTATATGCCAGTGAAACCCCATCAAAATTGGTCCAGCCGTTTCGGAAATAACCTCAAACACCCAGACTGGCAGAAAAACAGAAAAAAAATTACCAACTTTTTTTTAGTATTACTTCCGCATAAACTTTCATTTGCATTAGGTAAGAAGCTGATCTATTTTTTTTTACTAACATCATGGATCGCTACATCATTTCTATTTGGATCGACTGTGTTACTTAACAAAACACAAGATCTTCACTACTCTTCAGTTCTATCAAATTAGCACAAATTGCGCCTCGTACCTACAGTTTTATACCAAGTTCAATGAACACATAGACGACAATGGAAAAAAAATTGAAGTGCGGTTCGTAGACAAAAAACCGGCTAAGTGCGAGTCGAGCTCGCATATTAAGGGTCCCGCAACATCGAGTAACAAACGCCGAATAAAACACATCACAATACGTCAAGGTCAATTCACTACAAATGTCAGATTGAAAAACAAATGATACATTTTCGGACTTTTTCCTTTAATTATAGTGTGAGACCTTGCTTCGTGACAAATTTCATGATTTTAGGTCAACGGGAAGCAAGTATCGTGTTGCCCAGTAACTGGGTTGTGGAGGTCAGATAGGCGTCATGCATCCGGATAGACTGGTAGCCGACCTCAACATAGTTGGAAAAAGGCTAGGCTAGATGATGGGAAGCACCCTATAGGTTTTGATTTACTTTCGAGTATCTACGAGTATTTTATCCTTTTGAGGTGCGGAACCCTGAAATAACCACGCAGGTAACGCGTGCACCACAATCTGGTCCTTTATAACAAAACTGTGGGTCATTGACTTCTTCTTCCACGCAATTTATGTATATGCCGTTGTAAAATCCACTATGGTTAGTTCAGTAGTATTTTATGGCTTGTGGGTTATAAAGTTAAGCGTCCGTCAGTTTCGCTGGGTTTTTGATGGGCGGGCCAATCATGTGCTTTCTATTATTAATGATAGGACGTATAACTAACTCGGTCAGTAAAAGATTTCATACAGAGCCTTATTTTTCCCGTCTGCGTGACGCAAAGGGGGTATTCTGTTTACTACAACCTTTTAATTTCATTTAGCTCATTATTAAGATCAACTTTTAATATGAGGCCAACCCTGAAATCACGAAAAATATCAGCTGCTCCATACATCTTGTCGATTTAAGAAACGGGAAATGTACTGAAAACCTGTGTTTTTTCGAAATTCAGCGTTAGTCCATTTTGTACTGATCATTATGTAAATCTTTTAGTAAACTAAAAGATTTACATAATGATCAGTACAAAATGACCCCTTGAAAGGTTTACGGTAAACAAAACCTAATAATGAAGATATGTCTGAAATCGCTCTCCCGCCTAGAGCAAGCGTGGTGATTAGTGCTCGTACCTTCTCTGTATAAGAAGAAGTATTCGCTCTGCCATGGGACAGTTGGTATAATTATTATTATAAGGCTAGGCGTCATTTCAGATAAATTTAAATAATAAATAAATAATGCTGGACAATCCACACAGCATCAATTAGCCCCAAGCTAAGCAGAGCTTAGTGTTATGGTTACAAGATGACTGATATACTTAATACAATACATTACATGGAAGACCTACGGAGCCGAGACATGGACACTCACGGTAAGGTTGGTCCACCAATTCAAAGTCGCTCAGCGAGCTATGGAGAGAGCTATGCTCGGAGTTTCTCTAAAGGATAGGATTCGAAACGAATACATCCTACAGAGAACCAAAGTCACCGACATAGCTTAAAGAATTAGCAAGTTGAAGTGGCAGTGGGCTGGCCATATCTCGCGAAGAACCGACAACCGCTGGGGTAAACGTTTTCTTGAGTGGAAACCGCGACTCGGCAAACGTAGTGTAGGACGCCCTCTGACCAGGTGGGAGGACGATCTGCGAAAGACTGCAGGCAGATGCTGGATGCGGCAAGCTGAAGACAGGGCGCTATGGCGCTCATTATGAGAGGGCTATGTCCAGCAGTGGACTAGTATAGCCTGATGATGACGATGATTACATGGATAGATATTTTTATGATACATTGCAAATACCCAGAGCACCCGGAACAAATCTTTGTAGGTCGTACAAACATTTGTCCCTAGGCGAGAATCGAATCCGCAACCTCCTGCGTCGCAGGCGGACCTTCGCCTGCCGCGCCACATCGGACGTCCAAATGGAAAAAAATGTATGTACGTATGCGTGTTTTTGTTATGAAAGAAAGTAAATAGTAAGTCATAGGTTTGCGTAAGTAACAAATTAATTAATTTCAGTAGGTATTAAGATATTTGCAACACGTATAGGTATTAGCGTGATAGAGACGTGTTAATGACGTGCAATGAACTCAGTTCACCTCTGCAGTAATTAATACAAAATTACGTAATAGGTTGGTACATACTATGAGTGACGTTAGGGCTCAAGCTAGGTTAGGTTTACAGAGAGTGATCATCTTTAACACAAGTTGTCTTGTCAACTTAGCGACGGTGCTGGTGTCGCCACACAATTGTATAACTAATTTACCAGGAATAGGGTAGTGTCCTTAAAAATTCTGATTGGTCCGAAAGTTGGATTACTCAAAAATACTGGACACATATTTTTTCTATTTGTCACGTAAACCAAAAATGACGACGATATAGTGCGTTGAAATTTCGCGTGACGTCACGCCGTGCTACGCTTTTTACGTAACAGTGACGTCACAAGCCCCTTTTCCTGAACTTTGATGTGCCATATCTTTGTCACTTTTTATTGATTTGACTAAGCAAAAAATATGTGTCCAATATTTTTTGGTAATCTAACTGACGGACCAAATAGACTTATTATATTTTTACCTAGGACACATCCCTATTCAACGTGCAACCATGTGTATCATGTAAAATGTAAAACTTTTATGAAAATAAATTATTATTGTTATTCATCATCCTTTATCCCAATGTACAGCATGGTTCTGCTTCCATACATCTCTACATATTTGCTTTTGACGGTCAAAAGTGACTGCCAAAATGAATATATAATAGTCACCTCCTTCGAAGCCATATCATCTTTCACACGATCCATCCATCGTTTCTTTGATCTTCCTATATAATAAATTCCTTTAAAATAAAATAATTCTTTTGTACTCTGACAGGACATCATCTACTGCAAATCATTACAATCTTGGCCATTTACAGTTTTAAGATTAGATTTGCATATCATCAGCTGCTGCGCTCTGTCTCAATTATGTTAGGGACGGCTTCCAGTCTTACCAGACGTAGCTGAACCGGTATTATACATGGAGCGACTCCCTATCTGACTTCCACAACCCTGTTACTGGTCATAAATTTGGCGGACTACTTGTAACAGTTGTAAAGACTATTAAAGATCTACAAACGACGTACGACCACTGCTTAGCGTGCTTTTGCGAGACACGGAGAGGCATCGGTATGGTCATAGATGGAGGCATAAGTTACGCTTGCCGAGGTCAGTCCGTGGATGGGTATCCACGGACTGACCTCGGCAAGCGTAACTTAATCTTCGATTTAGCCGTGCGGCTGGTATCAAGCCCCAGTCAAAAATCCTTTAAATTGATAGTCCTAACCGCCTATACTAATTGTCATTTTGGTCACAGAAAGACTTGTTCTAGCTTCCTGAAACTTACTCCGAAGTAATTTCGCACCGTCGACCTTCATTTTGACAGTAGATAAGTGACAGAAACTTGCAGATTCTTTAGCTATGTAGATCACCTTGATATATAATTTCCTATATCCGGTTGTTAAAAAAATATGCGCCACTTAAAGCTATATGATTAAAAGAAAAAACCGACCAATAAGGGATTCGTAATCGTTAAAATATTTACGCAAATTTTAAAGGCAACAAAAATAAGACAAATAAACTTAAATTCAAAGTTATTTTAGAGGTTATAACCGATATTAATATCCTTAATCTCAACGACTGCAAACTACTCTATAAAGACTGGTACTTAAGGACCGCAGGATCTCTACTATCTGTGCCCGCGAATTTGTTCGCGTGGAATTTATGGCCAAACAAACAAACAAAAAAAACCTATAAAACATGAGTTTTAACTTTTTGGACGAAACCCTAATTATGTTTCTAAAATAAAACTAGCCTAAGCCTAGTAACATTACATAGTCAAAACCGTTTATAACGACATTGAAGGGACCGTCGTTGTAAGCGATATGTCGCTGTATCCGATGTTGTTAGTTTACTAGGAATTCGGACGGGACCATACAATCTGGTTGTAATAACCGATAGGTCGTTGTAAACGATGTCGTTATAAACGGTTTTGACTGTATTAACTATTTTAATGCTATCGTTGTTTTCTCATGCTGAATCTTGAGCCTGCTTGCAGCTGAATATCAAGGATGTTTACGTCGGGGCTCAGGATACAGCAGCGCCAGCACTTCGTGTCACTGTGGACCACCATGCCGCTGCGGTGATGACACCCTTAATTCTGTAAAGGGAGCTCAGCGATAGCCAACACATATCTGCCAGTGAAAGTCTCTCTCAAATCGGTGTGTAATTTGGTGCATAGCATCAAGCCATAGAATAGAATATTGTCATAATGTTTGAACTCCAGTCATTTAAATTTCAGTATCTCAATTTTGAGAGTAAGCTTCCTCTTCCCTGATCCTAAGTAGTACGAAGAATAATTGGCATCAAAATAAAGGCAAGTGCACATCTTTGCGGAGTAAGGACAAGCTTCGTCAGTTCCCCTTGCACGGATTCCGACATTATTTGATGTTGCCCTTTATTTTTTCCCTGCAACGCGACGTCTCTCACCACTTGATCGATGTTCTAAACTTTGACATAGATTTCAAATACTACAATAGTTGCATTTCATCCTTCTTGCGTCAGGCAAGTAACATTATCATATTGCAAGCTGGCGTAGGTTAATAATGTTATGAATATACTGAGACTGCGAAAACTAATAATAAGTATAGGTAGGAACAGCGTGGTTTTTAGTAGGTGATATAGTTCTCATAAATAATAATAATGCTGGACAATCCACACAGCATCATCTAGCCCCAAGCTAAGCAGAGCTTGTGTTATGGGTACTAGATGGCTGACCTGGATGTGAAAGTAAATAACTTTTTTATATAATAAATCACGGGATTTTTCTGGTCTTTATAATTAATCCCGGGATTTCAGGCATATCCACTTTATTTTTTCGCTGTATGGAATCAGTGTAAGTACATAAATAACTCTACCTAACTCCGACCTCTGGTAATGACCCACGAAATTATTTCCAGTGGCTAAAAAGTCACCTTGTGCTGAATAAAAGGTGTAGTAAGCCGTGCCAAAACTTTGTTTTCTTTCATAACTGTCTGTCCATGTGTCGTTACCTTTAAGTGACATAACAAAGTCTATATATAGAAATATATCTCCGTACGAATGGTTGGTCATGCCGAGTATCGGCGTGGGTGTTATAACAAGTAAATTAGTTCGAATTAGCTCACTTAGCGAGACCGGTGTGTTATGAAGTATGTAGATATATTGTATAGGTATCTTTATGATTGTTGACTAGAGTAATATGAGGTGAGGCAGGGTGATAGGTTTTTAGGTTACAATTTATTAGTATTACCCATTATAATTTGGTTGTCGAGGTCTAATAGGCAGTCAGTACTTGTAAAATACTCGTATTTAACTGCCTACAGGTACACTGGAAGCTGACCATAAAATAGTTAAGAAAAGGCTCAGTAGATGATGAATCAAAAACATGACTTAGTGTGCAAACAAAAATCTCTGATTTAGAGCATTGCTTTCTTGAAGAATTGACGAAATATTTTTCGAATCTGTCTGGTATTTAAAGAGATTAGCGCGATCAAACAAAAAAACAAACAAAACCATCAGCTTTATTAATTATTATAGATGAATAAAATTACTAGGCTCTTACTAATTAATGCGCACACGCAGCCTTACCATGTCCAGTTGCATCATCCGTACCTCTCACGATACGTCACAATAACATACGTTGTACGCAAGGACCAATGTTTGTCCAAATGATGGTCCAATGACTGAACGAAGTTTTCCACATGCCGCGGTTAAAATAGGTAATACAATTGTTACCTGTCACATCTAGAAATAACTAGTTCCGTTGCCGTGTGAAGATCAGGTACTTATTATTCGTGTGTACTGAGCTAGTTAGCGACCTCAGTACGAGTAACATCCTTTTTTTTAACCGATAACCTTTCAAAAAAGGTTCTATTTTCAAAGTCATATTTTCTGTACATTTGTTTTTTTTTGTATGTTCACCGATTTCTCCGTCAATCGAAGACCGATTTTGAAAATTCTTTTTTTGTTTGAAAGAGGATATTCTAAAGGTGGTCCCACTATCACTAAATTAGGATCTGATGCTGCATCTTGGAGAAATCGAGGGAGCTCTTCAAATATTAAAGGTACACCTAAAGCGATTTGGGTATTTTTTGAAGTCACTCGTGCATTTTTAATCAAAATCTTAAACATTACATAACCTTTCTTATACTCGGAGGGTCTGGTAAGGTGCACCTATAATGTACGTGCCTACATTTGCCAGTTATGTTTAAATACTATTTAGTAGGGCATAAATCCAGACTCTCTGCCAATATTTTCTCTGTCACTTATCATGAAGATGAAACAGCAAATATCTTCTGCTATCTATTTCTTATCTTAGACCAGAAGTTAAGTGGCGCTCACGAGGTCAGAAAAAGCGATGACCCAACTACGATATGATGACAAGTTACAACACTTAACCTTTTGATTACGACTGGTACTTAATTGATTTACAACAAAAAATAATAATCGAAATAATAAAACATTAGGTTTCACAACAATGGACGACACGGTTGGCGCAGTGGTTGAGCCATCGGCTGCTGCGCCGCGTGTTGTGGGTTCGATCCCCGCACGGAACAAATATTTGTATGACCTACAGGTAGTTGTTCCGTGTCAGGCTGTTTGTGTATGTGAGTTTAAATGTTTGTAAATGCACCCACGATACAGGAGAAATTCCTAGTGAGGGACAAAGTAAAAAAAAAAAAAATCTTTTGATTTGATCTCATCTACTTATGACTTACTTTGTAAACTTACCTCGACAGAAAAAACAAAAGACAGTTCATTTTTTTTCTACGGCTCTTTGTAAATAGCTAAACTAAGAATAACCTTTACCTATTTCTCGGGTACCCATTTAATTTAAAAACCTAATATAACATCACACCCGCAATCCCTAAGGTTAAAGTAGAGCTGTACTAATAGTACACCCACATTTTGTAAGTTATCCATGTAATATGGGGCGATTCTATCGCCATCAACCGGGGCACGGGTCCAGACTCCGGGCTGCTACTTCTCCCGACCCGGGACCTCATGCTCAGCAGTAACGCATGTGACCATAGACGAGGCAGTCTAGATGACCACAAGGAACCAGTTTTCCAAAACCAGGATGAACGTACTCAGAATACCTGACTACTTCATTTAAAATTCCCAAGCCAATAAGCTAAGCACATATTATTAATAATAAATACAATTTGACATTGAGAATTGCCAGTGCGGAGTAGTGACCGAATAAATTATAATATTAATGCTAGAAGTTTTGCAAAAACATTCACGTGGGCAAAAAAAGAATGTTGTTTTCAGTGTCATATCTTTATTTCTTGTGTGCGTGTGTATGTGACTGAACTCCTCCTAAACGACTGGACCAATTTTGATGAAATTTTTTGTGTGTGTTCGTGGAGATTCGAGAATGGTTTAGATTTACAATTGGACCCAGTAGGTGGCGCTTTACGGGCAGGACAACGTCTGTTCGGTCCGCTAGTTTTTTTATAATTTTAGAGTTTGGACATTAACATCACGCCTTTATATCTCGAAAGGTAAGGTACACCCAATCTACGTTTGCTTAATTCCCATGTTATAGGGGGCGATCAACGGACAGACATACATACTCCGGGCGGCTACTAAGAAATCTCAGATAGGAAAACCAAATAACACTGTCTGACTTGGAAATCGAACCCAGTACCTCATTCTTAGCTATAGCTGTTGCAAACACAAGATCAACGAGGCAGTCTTCAGTGGTTAGAGGTCAACTTAATCGATGCTTAATCCTTGTTTCAGGAACGGTCCAGCGTTAGATTTTTGGGAAAGGGATTATCATGAGGAGTTATAATAAAGATGATGATGGCGTAGTTAAAGGCCTCGCCCCTGATGCACGAGATTGTGATGTTTCCAAATCATATGCACTTTCTAAGTTTAACTAATATATTACAGACATCGGTGAAGGAAAGGAATTCTGGACTTATCCATACTTTACTAATATTATAAATGGGAAAGTGTGTTTGTCTGTTTGTCCGTCTTTCACAGCAAAATGGAGCGACGAATTGACGTGATTTTTTAAGTGGAGATAGTTGAAGGGATGGAGAGTGACATAGGCTACTTTTTGTCTCTTCCTAACCCCCCCCACTTCCTAACGCGAGCGAAACCGCGGGGAAAAGCTAGTAATGAATATATAAGTCTGAAATCGTCAACATGCCTTGAGCAAGCGTGGTGATTAATGCGAGTATTTTCATAGAGAGCATGAAAAGGCCTTCGCCCTTCAATGGGACAGTAACAGGCTGGTATTATTTAGCACGTTGAACGCCAAATGACCGACAAGCAATACATTTTATATTGTGTCTCGTTGTTTGGCAGTTAAGGTGTTAAGATAATCTAGAATGCAACAGCGAGCGAAGCAGGTAAACCGTCTCCCACAATGGTCTACACAAGCGACATGGCTGGTTACACTAAGAAATCACGTTCTGAAATACTGATTCAGGAAATTACTGTAATGTACGTATGTTTGCGCAGTTTACATAACGCTACGGGACATCACGTGTGTATCAGCTGACAGAACTAGATGCATGCATGCTAAGCAGCTGATGAATGAACGCACGTCATCGTGGAATCCATTTGTATTCCTTTTATTTTATAGTAGTTTATTTCATTAAACGGCATGGGCATGTGCATACTTCGATGGCACACATATAAAAGGTGGCTGATGCGCCATCTTCGATGGAGACACCATGGCTTCATCATCCTCCTGCCTTATCCCAATTTATTTGGCGTCACCGCAACATGTCTTCTTCCATATCTCTATTTACCGTCATCTCAAAAGTCGCCTCCTTTCTAGCCATATCAATTTTCACACAATACATCTATCTCTTCTTTGGACTCCTGATACTTTTGTAACCCTCCACATCATTGATATATGTTTGTGTATCAATGCTCCACATGTTTGTCTTTGCTTGACTTGGCTGACTTCTGGGTAGACTCTGAAGTCTATATCAATAAAGGTTAGGATAGAATGGCCCGATGATGGCACGTTCAACTCGGATATATAATCTTAGCAACATGAGCCGTGCAGGCAGCCTCGTGACGTCATGCAGGGCAGAGCAGGCCGTGGCGCGCGCCGGCGACTCGCCAGTACACCCCCTTTCTCTATGAGTGAGGAACGTGTCCTATGTGACTTATAGTTGTATTTCTAATTATACATGTTGAATCGACTTTCAAGACTATTTCATTGATACCAATATGCATAGCTGTGCCTCGATGATTCACCCGCCCCTAAGGGTCGTATCGTGATGGTCAATAGCCTACAACCTTCCTTAAGAATTCGTTTTTTCAAATACTTTAATATTTTTTCAATTCCGACTGTTTGTTGAGATGAATCCGTTCAAAGAAACAAACTCTTTAGCTTCGTTATATTAGTAAAAAGTAATGATAGATAGGTAGGTCTTGGTCTTTGAACTCGAAGTGTGGAGAGATTTAGAAGTATCTAGCTTTTAGCACAGAATTACAAACAACATATTAGTGTGGAGAGTTAATGGAAAGAAGTAAATCTTACTCGAACGTTTTACCATCTTACATAACATAAATGCAGTCTATTATGAATCTGTACGGAATGATAAATGGCCTACATATGATGCCAAGGTAGAACGCTGCATTACGCATCTTGAGTATTTAGTGGTGAAACAATCCCGTAGGGAACATTCTACATCTATAAAACAATCAACTCTTGTGAGGAAAATGTGATGTACTGAAGATGATATTGAGATAAGTGATAGCCTTAATGTTAATTTTGTTGTACAAATTATTTGCCAAAAATGTCATGGCATTGCACTGTCAGCGAAAGTAGCAGTGCTGCCAGCCTTTTGGGCATGTTCACCGTTGACAGCGATAGGGACGGTTATAAGGATAGGATTGTAATTTATAAGGTGCAAGGACAGGCTTGAGAGTTGAATTAAGAAAAACAAGGAAACGACGAAGAAAGAAACGAAGCATTTTAAGATACCCTTTATAATATCCTTAATAAAGCACAAAGAATTAGACAAACGTTCAAGTAAAATTTTCTGCTTATCTTCTACGCCAATTCACAAACAATGTGTAATAACGAGGTCATATGGATATTTAAATCTCGGGAGCACGTATTAGCGAATAGCAATCGATCATCCGACTATCCTTCTACCCATAACAGAGATAAGAGCTTATAACAACTTTTCCATATCTATGCCAAGACCAACGAAATAAATTTTAAAGGCACGTTCGTCATTATCATCTGCCTTGTCTTTTCTAAAATATGCTGGGGTCGGTTTCCAGTCTAACCGAATGCAGCTGTTTACCCGTATTTTTCATGGTGTGTCTATCTCACCTCGGCTCCACAACCCAGTCCCCACATGTCACTGGATAACACGATACTTCATAAGACTGGCTGTAAGACTTTCGGGCTTCTGACTACTTGTCTCGCCTTTTTCGCCTCGTAAAGGTCCAGGTTTTTTTCTTAAAATTGTTTAGTTGTTAATTTTGATTATATTTTCTGTACGTGCAAAAAATAATGTTTGATTTTCTTTGTTCTCGTCTTGGGACCATAGGCTTAACGTACTTTCTGAGGCATTGAGAAGTTTCAATATATAATGCATGGTCAGTGGTCACCTATCCTCAGAGACAAAGACACGTTCGTTATGGAATATAAATCCATAATTGAAATTCGTTTCACGTGGTTGCCAGTTTCCTAGTGATAAGGTGGGCGTTGAACGGACATACACAATCAGCAGACACGTGACTTACACGTGGTACTATTATGGCTAGGTTATGGCCTTTTTTATTATTGCTAGGATTTATGTTTGCGACTTATAGTACCAAACAATTTGTTAAATTCACGACTAATTTTCGGGATGGGTCAAGACGGGAACAATTTTTTTACTTTATTTATGTTTCTTGATGTACTACCTCTGCCTCGAGGTTTAACCAGCCTCTTAAGATCATAGCGTGATTTTAAATAGACTATAACCTTCCTCAAGCGTTGGGAAATGAAGTGCAAAAAGATTTTTTTCAAATCTGACTGTTAGTTCCACAGATTAGCTCGAACAAAAGAAAACAAACGAACTCTATGGCTATGTCATATTAGAATAGATTTACAAATAGCATAGCTGATGGAGGTAATGAGCGTCAGTTCCCGTGAAGAAAGACTTATATAAAATAATAATTTATTTAAAAGACCGGACAACAGAAATCCAGTGTTAGTTACTTACCTTATATCTAGTGTTAGTACATAACAAGAACAATTTAAGATTGAGTTTTGAGAAGCATATAGATAAGGTATAGGTATACAGATAAGACTCCGTCGCACAAATTTTGCTCATTTCTATT
Source organism: Phlogophora meticulosa (assembly GCA_905147745.2). NCBI lineage: Eukaryota > Metazoa > Arthropoda > Insecta > Lepidoptera > Noctuidae > Phlogophora > Phlogophora meticulosa. The sequence goes on along the minus strand of LR990542.1, from coordinate 10,262,428 downwards.
TCCGCGTGATAGATGAAATAATATTTAAACCCCTTTTTCAGAACAGATTTTTAAAACCCACACGTATCTCACTTACTTAGGTTTACTCGTATTGAACCACTCATATGTACCGAAGTCGATTCTCAGTAGTATATTTGCCAGGACATTTTCCTTCCTTTAATTAAAGTAATCATAAAAACACTTTACACGAACACTTAATTTCGCGACTGTTGACATTTGGAAGTCAAGGTGAACCGGAGTGGTAGAAAAATTCAATCAGAGATGACAGAAAGACCTTTGGTGTTAATTGATAGAACATGTTCGATGATGTCATCCTGAGTCGGGTCAAATAAATCCTTGTCTAAATCTAGAAGCTGTTTTATTTATTTGTTCGTACTTCTAGAATGACAAGTAAAAGAGTATGAAATATTAGAAATTATATCGACTTACATCTCGCCTGTACTCCTCAAAGAATTAGGCAGAGATGTAGCTATAGTAAATAAATAAATAATGCTGGACAATCCACACAGCATCATCTAGCCCCAAGCTAAGCAGAGCTTGTGTTATGGGTACTAGATGACTGATATACTTAATACATTACATTACATATATAGATATTTTTTATTTAAATAACAAATACCCAGAACACCCAGAACAAATCTTTGTAGATCGTACAAACATTTGTCTCAAGGCGGGAATCGAACCCGTAACCTCCTGCGTCGCAGGCAGACCTTCGCCCGCTGCGCCACATAGGTCGTCAAAGCAATAGTTAGCCTACATTTAGCTAGTTATGTTTAAGTCCCATGTAATAGGGGCTTCTATAAGCAAAAATCCACACTCCGATGATGATGGAATATGGCCCAATATCACTTTGACCGAGTTTATGTTCTTGGGAATCCAACCAAAGAGCTGCGACGACTTGATCTTCAATAAGTCTCACGAAATCAACGTCATCATCCTCTTGCCCTTCCCATTTATGTTTGGGGGTAGAACAGCATGTTTCTATTGGTTGTCACCTCATTTCTAGCCATATCGTTTTTCGCACAATCTTTCTATCGCTTTTTTGGTCTTCCTCTACTCTTGAAACCCTTCACACACACACACTCGTACGAGGGTAAAATTGGACGTAAGCCAGTAAAAAACTTATGAAGAGTCATGTCTAGAAGTAACTAGTTAATAATAGTAGAAAATATCCTAGTTATCATAATAGCTTCGACCTCTACATAGTTCTCAAGCTTGTAAAATGTCTGACATGAAGATAATGAATTTATTACATAATGTCATGTTGCGTATCCCAGGTATCACTCGAAGCCCACGTGTATATAAAAGACCAGTTTTATAACTCGAACAAGTAAAAAACTTACTGGTCAGACAACTAAAGGAGCCGGAACTTAGTGACGAGCCAGAAGATTCGCACGCCTTTAAGAAACACAACGAAATTATGGATTCTGATTAATTTCAAAATATTTTGAGCAGTTACACAAATATTCAGTCGTTGTCGGCCTGTATTTTTTTTAAATCTGCATATAAAGGTTGACAGTGTTTGCCTACATTTGAGAACGGAATGGATAAGTCTGAGTAATCTCCAATTAGGGTTTAAATGCATGCGATACTTCGAGCTAGCCGGATGCTGCTAAATACCAATATTTTACGACTGCCGCCCAGCCTACTTACTGGGTGATACGATACCCTTTGGTGATACCACTTGTTGTCAGACTTATGTGCGTTTAATACAATTAATCAGAACATAGCTGTATTTAATACTACACAGTTGATTTTAATATATATTCAATTATCTTATAACATGAGATGGACACATTTGATCAACAGGAGACGATACACATCGTCTCATGTGCGATGATCATGTTAGCAACGGGTGATCACTATGCTGATCTACAGTACTAATGGAGCTAATTTGACCACGGAATTTGACAATAAGGAAAGTGGGCCCTTCCTTTACGGGACGCTAGTGGAAGATGATGGTTGATGAACCACGTGAAGACTGCATTCAACATTATTCACAACTGAAGTGATATATGTACTAAGGTCTTGTATTGTGGCTTATTGTCCTGTCCTTTACATCAAACGAAATAAAATAATGTTTTCACATCATATAGGTAGATAGGAGGTGTATGGCTGTATGGGTAACATTAAAATTAGGATGCCGTAAGAAGCCTTGCATGCGATACAGAACATACATTAAATGACTATTATTGAATTGCAACAGGAACACAGAATGAAATCACATTTATACTATTTTCTTATAGCCAAGGTATTGTTGAGTAGTGTAGAAAAATATATTAACTAGCTAAAATAACCAAGTGCACTATTTTCTCATCAATTGAATTCATGACACAACCATTAGCAAGAAATACGTATCATGTCATTCATCATGAAGGGAAGTCGTGCAGGAAGACAAATAACACTACTGCAGGGACTGACAACACAGCTGATCTTGACCTTGCCCGTTTAACTCAGTTAACCTGGCAAGGTTGTCTGCAAGATTAACTGGTCAAAATAGATGATAACTAAAGGCGATACAAAAGAGTAAATGTAATATTTAAAAGCAGACGTGGGAAATTAAATTGAATGCAAAGATATCTGTCTGAGAATAATTCATTTACCCAAATTGACGAGCGGGTTGTTGGTCAGACTTAATTTTATTAATCATAGCAGGAATTTTACAGAGATTAATAGAAAAATATAAAGGATATTCTCAGTGCAAAGTTGAAAAAACTATTAAGTAGTAATAATGAAATAACTGATAATAAAAGTAAAACCTATAGTTGATCATACGTAAGCAATGGTAATGTTTATGTTTAATACTCTGTTATGTATGACAGATGCAGTCCAGTTCGTTAGCACAGCGCAAAATGAGTGTGAAATCGAAGAATTGTAGCACCAAGCTTGTTTCCTTATGCAACTACGATTACTTTCTCGAAAATGTAACCTTAATTTCGGAAAATCAACTCTTTGATAACTAAAATAACTTGTTGTTTTCTCGTCTTTTTCAAATAATTTGGTATGTAACGTTAGAGTTTTTGGTCATCAAAGAATGATTAATACTTAGTATAATAAGCATAGGTACTAAAGGCCTTCGTTTTTTGAAAAGCCAGAAGGAAGTTGTGTGATCACGCTGTTCTATAAACAAAATAAGGTAGGGTCGCGTGACTGACAAGCAACACAATGACCTGTGGACACTCACTGACTTGTAACATGCACAGCGTAACGACCAACTGAAACAAGCTACTGTTTCAGACATAATAAGACTGAAAATTCCAACTGAGCGCCAAGAACAGTAACTTTTAGCAATAAAGGTGTATCTCAAATGAAGAAACCATTTCATAATAAAACAGTCGACGATCATACGTGGCCATCAGTCATAAAAACTTGACGGAACGTACTGAATAGACTACCTAACCTTGAAAACAAAGAAAAATTGCCAAGACTCAGTTCTTGCGATGCAGAAAATACTACGAACAGGTATCGTAAAAGGCAATACGAAAGATATGTTGCGATGCAATTTTATTACATCGACACAGAGTGCCGATAAATATTGAAATAATATTACTATTGCGAAAATTAACAAGCATGAATCGATGTTCAAGATAAACTCTTCAGCAATACAATACAATTCGTGAAAACAAAGATTGTCAATCACACGTAATTGTACAGTTAAAGTCAAACATTTCACAAAAAGGGGAAAAAACTGCAAATTCGTTCAGTATCACGTCAAGGGTAAAGAGCGGCGTGGTGTGCCAAAACGGTTATTTCTGGACTACGGAGTACGAAACATCAAGATCACGGTTATACAACCATTATAAATGTAACGTTTAACTTACCGAAGAAACTTGATCGAATAATCACAACACAACACAGTCCACTGTTTTTAATTGAGCCGACAACTTCGCGAGAATTAAAACTCCTAGAAATCGACACGTCCGCACCTTGTGACGGTCAGATATGAACTGAATGACTCTGTAGCATTGTATAGTGTAGCGGCCATACTTACACACATATACAAGTTGGATGAAAGTGAGGTATATGTACATATGCCTTTACTGTGTGTGTTAATCAGTCAACAAGATATACCTTGAATGACGCATTGGTGATTGCGTTTGCATTACAGGTATAGTTTTTGAAGACAGGCATATTGTAATTTATGAAGGAAATTGTGCTATTGTAGTCAATTGTTATGTAATGGAGCTTAGCAACAAGAATAATGAGCGCTGAAAACACAGTAAACGAGACAGAGTCGCGCCAAGAAATGTTTATTTTCTTCAAATAGGTATTCTGGGTATTAGGGTTCTTGCTTGGTAATTAGACGCAACAGTTAACTTTGAAAAAGTGGAGGATTACAGACTAGAGGAAGACCAAAGAAACAATGGATGTATTGTTTGAAAGACGATATGCTTAGGAAGGAGGTTACCTACTATTGAGATAACAGCAAATTGAGATGTATGGAAGAAGAAGACATGCTGCGCCGACCTAAAATAAATTGGGATAAGGGCAGGAGGAGCATAATAATGAGATGTTAATAATTATGATGATGACCAGACTCAGCAGGTTTACTGTGCGTTGTATGTCAGTGAATTTTAAAATTAAATAAATAATATTACAATTTTTCATGCACATGTGCTGCGTCGACCAAAAATAAAATGACCAGAAATAATTTGGGATAAATGCTGTAGGATGATGAGTAAAAGTTGAAAAGGAAATCATTATCTCCCAAGAGACTAACGAGAGAGTACTATGCGCTGTTGCTGCTCATAATGAAGTATCTCATTTTTCCAAGCGGTGTTTTCCGTGATTGGTGAAGACTATAAAGGAATCATTTTTACGCTGTGGCCATGAAGCCATGTGTAGAAAGAATGTGTTTGTGTATTAACAATTTCATTAAACACATAAAGCTAGTAGTTGATTGCAATTCATTGTCATGTGTACTATAAATATACTTATCTGTTTTTTCTACTTTTATTGAGTCAACAAGCTCATAACAGATACTAAAGGGCTCATTGAAATCAGCCAATTTTCTTCCATTGTAATTCAAACCTTGTTCATTGAAAGCAAAGTCAGTTATTCCTCGCTTCAATTTTGATATTTGCAACACCGATGCTTAACAACATTTAAAATTGGTAAAAATTCAACCAAATTAGAACGGGAAGTAAATTCCAGTGATTAAAAACGTTCAAAATCTAGTAGCACTCGCATCTCAGTGACCACCAATATCAAAAACTTGTCAAATATTGACAGATTCGAGATTTCTTAAAATACAGGAATGGCCCCTCTGGAGTCTGTCGTATTATTATTATAGATTCATGCATAGATATATAGATTTATTTATTGTCTGGTGTTACAATATTTTTTATCCTTTTACATCATTTATTTTTTTAATCCTAAAAAATAAAAATAATGTATGAAGCCAAACTTACCGTTACGTAGACCTGAAAACAAAGCATCGACAGAAAACCAAACAAGCTACAATGAATACAAACATATATCATATCGTTGATACCAGATATAATATCTTTAAAGTTAATCAATCCAGAACCGCGCCCATATTATCTATTATTAGTTAGATTTGCGAACTTATAAATAATAAAAAACCATGCTATCAGCCAAGGCTATCTGGCTATCAAGGTTATTCCTCAAACGAGCAACATGACAATTTAATTTGATTTATATAGATATGTAGGTTTATGCAAATTGACACGGATTTAAATTTAAGATCTACAAGGACCCATTAAAGACGGAAATGAATGCGAAATAAATTCAAATGGATTTTTGAAAAGAAAACATTTTTTGTTCCGTGTTGACCGTTTTTTAATGCGTTTTTTGAAAAAATCTATTTGAATACGGCATTCTATCTCAGCTGCGAGATGACGTAACGGTCATTGGTTGGTGTGTCGCCCGTTTCGCTCTCTGATTGGTCAGTCAATGTCTTACGATCGTTTGACGCGTGTCCGTGCGCAATATTTTAACATAATGTTCCATTTATAGACTTCTATAATTGTTTATTTCTTATGGTACACTTGTGTTATAGAAAAACTTTTGCATGTATGACTACTACTGATACTAATATAATAAATAAATAATACTACTGTAATTAATTAGATGAATAATGCATTTATAGGTAACAAACTTTCACCCTGTCTAGTCTGTAATAATAGCACATCATCTGCCCAGTCTTTCCCAATTATGTTAGGGTCGGCTTCCAGTCTAAACAAATTCACCCGAATACCAGTGTTTTAGATGGAGGGACTACTTATCAGACCTCCACAACGCATTTACAGTGCAACACGATACCCCTTGGTAAGACTGGTTGCTTCTCGCCACTCGTAACGACTGTCAAAGATTTACAAATCTCAGCCGGGACCAACGGCTTAACTTGCTTTCCGAGGCACGTAGTCTTGATATGTAGTGAACGGTCACTCGTCCTAAGACTGACTTCAGCAAACGTAGCTTAACTTTCAATCTACCCTTAGCGCTGTTTTGATTTAGCCTTATTAAAAAAACACACTTTCCTCCTCTCAAGCACGGACTTAAGAGGGGGAAGGTGTATTTTTTCACAGGAAAACAGCATAGCATAAAATTCTGAAGCATAGCCATTCTCTAAAAATACTGAATATCCCCATTGCCTTCCATTGATTAAAAGTACTCACACAAGGATACATGTTAAACATCATATTACCAAATGAAGAGCTAATAATTACAACCTGGATGGCAAACTTATCTCATTATTTATATCAAGTCCTTGAATGAACTGACACCGTATAGAAGGACAAAAAATGGACAGACAAGAATGTTCTGAAATTCTATAGGTACCAAATGTGGCCTTTCGAGCCTTCTTGGATATTAATAAGTTTATGGTACATATGGATTTTCATGTTTTAGATGAGATTAGACAGCCGTTGGCTGACAGATGTTTGGCATGTATTATAAAAGTAGCTATATTTAGGGTTATATCGAATAATAAATAATATAAATAAACGTTCATCTTAGTGCTAATCCGGTACATCAATGACCGGTAGATAAAGTTATAACAGTACCTCTAAAATTCTTCGATCACTTGGCTGTAGAATTGATATACCTACTAAACTGAACTGTTGGCTTCGATGTATCAGCATTACTGAGTCTCGAAAATGCTTTTAGAAGCAAAGTAGTAAATTCTCTTGAGCTTATCCCTCCAATGCTTTTAAACATTTCGGCTATTTATAATAATCTGGATGGTATTACAGTGTGAGTGCCAAAGATAGCTAAATAATTCGCGAATCGGATTCAGGCGAGGCATTGGAGTTATTCAATAAGACGAAAGCATAGTGCTCCTGTCTTCGAAGTTCAGTTAAAGCGCAGTTGTGCAGTTTCTTTTTAATTTCCTACTTTGAAATTAGATGCTCTTATCCCAATTTATTAGGGGACGGCGTAGCATGTCATCTTCTTCCATACATTTGCCGTCATCTCAAAAGTCACCTCCTTTCTAGCCATAGCATCCTTCACAAAATCTTTTCTTTGGTCTCCCTCTACTCTTGTAACCCACCACATTCATGCTTAACACTTAGTCATGCCAAGTTTACTGAATTTTACAATTAAAAAAAATGAAAGACCATTATTCATGTTGCAATATATTTATTCCAATATGTATAGATAACCCACTATCTTCTCACATTTGCGCGAGATACAACATTGTTTACCTTAATCAAACTGTTGGTTCTGGCATGATAGATTACTATTAACTGCTAGCCGTTTCAGTTCAGCTGGTCGATACTGTATAAAAGTTGAAGTGAGGTGAGCGATGAAGTTTGCTTGAAGTGTCTCCTAGCTTAAGTAAGAAACTGAGAGCTCACCGCTCATTTCACCCAAGTTTTCACAGTGACATTCTCCACTGAATAGCACGGCAGTTATTCAAAACTATTGGCAAAAACAGAACGATTAAATTGTTAGCCGAACTTCAAAATCACGAGTTGCAGTACTGATATACACCACAAACAAATTTAAACTTTACTACTCAAGCTATATTATTTCAATTCGCAATATGTTACACTGTGCAGTATGATACGCAGTTCCTAAGTAGGTATTGCTCTCGTCCTGATTGTGCTGTAAAAACTGGGTGCGGAATTATTTGCTCATCACTACTAATGTGTTTCCATTGGTTCTAACAAAAGGAAGATAACGATAATGATGTTTGTCTCAAGAGCTGTTGAAGAACAAAAAGCAACATATGAACCTAATAATGAACCGAGTCCAAAATGGATACTTACGTGACGATTTTAAAACAAATAATGGAAAACCATTCAGTTTTTAAGCAGATCCAGCTAAACAAACAGCCTCTATAATGCGCACAGGACTTTTCCTGTGCGCATTATGGAGGCTGAGGACACACAGATGCAGGCAGTGAGTTCCGCTCTTTAGTGGAACTCACTGCCTGCATCTGTGTGTCCGACCGCATCAAACCCCAATCTTTTCAAATTTAGAGTGACAGGCTTCGGAGTCAAGAGCAAACCCATCACAAAAAAAGAAACTTCCACAACTCGGGAAGTCATCGTCTAATTACTAGATAGTTTCTGCACGTGTTTCTAGAACATGCAAGGCACTTATTGTGGACTGGAGCTAACTACATAGAACTGACGAAGGCAACAAACAAGGAACGTACGTCACACACTATATATGCTGATGGCTTTTCTAGGGAAAAAAACAGTAATTTTATGTTAAAAAGCTAAGTGTAGACACAGGTGCTTCAGCAGTACATTACATTTGAATAGTTCAGACTTGGAGGGAAGAATAGCATAGAATATATTGAAAAGTTTATTTTGTTGTGCATACAAAAGTGTGCAATTTCTAAGAATATCTTTGACTGAAGAGCAATAGGGTTGCCGGTTTTAATTATTACTGTCGGGCACCGGGTTGATAATACTTAGGATGTAGCTGTCCCACTGCACGGCAAATGCCTCTAGGCACGAGCATTAATCACGACGCTTGTTCAAGGTTGGCAGTTTCAGACTTACATTAATTATTAGTATAGGTTCCCTCACAATGTTTTCCTTTACCTATGTCAGTGATGTCTAAGATAAATTAGGAAAGTACTGAATCGGCTTTAAATTACTTTTTAGCTATTATACGGAGTTGAAAATTATGCTATATTGTGACTTCTTCACGCTGAAGCCGCTGAAATTTGTTATGAAGGTAGCTCATACCCTTTTCTTTTTTTGCCGAGTTGGAAAATCCACATGTTTGTCCTCCGCCCTGCCTCTGGAGGTGGGGTCTGTCAGACTCTTACTGACTTAAAACCACCCCGGTGTTCCCATCCTACACTTGCACCGGGGATCATGGGAACTAGAGCGCCTTCCACGATCCCCGGCTAGTGCCGAAGCGGCACTAGCATGACATGGTTGAAGACATGGTTGGCGCAGTGGCTAAGCGATCGACTGCTGCGCCGCTTGTCGTGGGTTCGATTCCCGCACGGAACAAATTATTGTATGGCCTTCAGGTAATTGTTCCGGGACTGGCTGTTTGTGTATGTGACTTTAAATGTTTGTAAACGCACACACAGTGTGGGGCAACGTAAAAAAAAAAACGTTTGTCCCAAGGCGGGAATCGAACCCGCAACCTCCTGCGTCACAGGCGGACCTTCGCCCGCTGCGCCACATAGGTGTCGACGACCTGTTCAGAAGAATATTGATTTAATAATCTTAGGCAACTATCTTTAGGGCAGTTACGAGTAGTTATACATATTATTATTAATTAATTACATGGTATGGGTAGGTCATCGGTGATATAGAAAAAAAAAACACATTTATGTTTTCATGTATATTTTTATTGACACATATGTTGCAGTTGACACACATGATACGATATCATCAATAATTTAGTCAAATAGAGTCTCAATTGTGACGATTATTTTTTCAGACTTTAAGCCCTTTATGCCCTTTTGTTAAGGATAATTATCCAATGACTTTTCCCGTTCTGGGTATTTTTTTTTCCGGTGGGAAAATCATCTTATGACATCCCCCGCTCTTTCCCGTTCTGGGTGGAACGGAAGGGCGTATCAGACTTTTACTGACCAAACCCCATCCGTGTTCTGTCCTTGCTCTTTTCGTTCCGGGGACACGCTAACTCTTTCGAACATCTCACAAGCCCGGGACTTTAATATGCCTTAAGCTTGATTTGATAAAAATAAGTAAATTATTTCGTCGGTATCTTTTACGGTGTCATACGTAAATGCTCAATAATTTCATCAACAATTTCCTCGCCGATATTCCTTAGTAATTATAATCAGCTATTAGTATCATAGGCACTTATAATTAATGGAGTAACAATGTATCTACGCAAGCTGCGTATTGCAATCTGTTGAAAGTGTTGAAACTAATATTTATTTTTCTAATCGAAATGTAATCAATATTGCGGGTTTTTATCGCTTGAAACCGATACTAAACTTATGAGAAAAGTTTTCATTAAATTTAAAAAATAACATGAAATGTGTGAAACCTTTTCATGGGAAAGTTTTGAGTATGAATGTAGAGGGTTACAAGAGTAGAGGGAGACCCAGGAAACGATGGATGGATTGTGTGAAAGTTGATATGGCTAAGAAGGAGGTGACTTCTGAGATGACGGGGAATAGAGATGTATGGAAGAAGAAGACATGCTGCGCCGACCCCAAATGAAATTGGGATAAGGGCAAGAGGATGATGATGTGTGAAACCTTTTCCAAAAGAAAGGTGAAGGATTTCACTCGATTGAGATCATCTCATAACTTTTAACGGCCGATTTCAATGACGTATCTCAATCCCAATCTGCGATCTTCAACTGTCGCTTCTAATTCGCCCTCTCAAGGTGTCTATGCGTATTATTACGTGTCCATATGGATTGAGGAGCATGTCTTGTCATAATTAAATGCAAATCCTACCATATTTAGTAAATTAACTGATTTTGTTGGCCTAATTCTGGAATTTGTAGTAAAACCCGAATGAATTTAGAGGACTTTTAAGATGGCTTCTCAATTCAAACGTCTGCGTTGAGGCACCACCTTAGAACTCGAAAACTAGCCAATGAATAATCCTCAAAATGTTGCAGGATTTAGGAGTAGTTACTTTAAATCTAGCCAGGCTATTTTTGGAGTTCTAAGATGGCGTCTCAATCCGAAGATTCAACTGAGAAGACACCATAAATATTCTCTAAGTTTTCGCTCTCCTTTCACATCACACATCTTCTTAGATTAGTAAATGATCTTGATACAAAATTTGTTCGCCTCAACGCATTAATGGTCCATAACATGCGTGTTTTCAAGAATTTCCATAGGTATATTATTCAGTGTCATAACAAAAACACACTGTAGGTATGTCTGTTAAAAGATTGATTGAAGGTAATGAGTTCCTGATTAGTGTGCATGCACTGACATTCTATACCCACTTAGGCACGAGGATAGCCTTTGACCTAAACGTTTTCCTACACGTGAGTTCGATGCTCAAACCTGCTGAACATATGTTCAGGGTCGATTATGAATCCAATATTTTAATACAGGAGTACGATTCTGTTGTGTATTCTGTAAAATCGCAGTCGCTCCATGTAAAATACCAAGGAAAGCACGATATGCTGTTGGGCCCGGATGTCATTGGTAGATCTTCGTTAGTCTTACCAAGGACAACATAGTTACGGTCTAGTCAACATACGAAATAATAGTGTGACTACCATTAATTAATTTGTGTAGTAATATTATGACACTTCTTTGCCTTGCATGATAATAAGTATTTATCCTATCCTATTGTAATTTTCATATTTCATGTATTTTATATTTATTTGTAAATACCAAAACACGAACACCACGAACCAAAATATCATTATTTGAAAGTTTTTATGGTCTACAACAGAAATTATTGTGTTCTATTCTATGCTATTCATATACAGAACTGTATTATACCCATAACGCAATGTCACTAACAGAAGAGAGGTTTGTCAAAAGGAATGACTACCTTACAATCGTTCTAGCTAGGATACATCACACCGAATTGATATGCTGTACTGAGCTCCTGAAGACCAGGATCTATAAAAACGCATAGTTAAAGGTTAACCACCTTCTTTATAAGAAACCTTCAACTTGAACCCCTACAAAGACAAAAGATAAGATAATGACAAAACTTCACGACAGTGAGAGCAACTCTTGACGTACCTAAAACAATAAATTCTCAGAACTCATTATCGGCACAGCAGGCCACTAGCTGTGCATTCACAAGCACACACACAGACAAACGGCGGCCATGACAGTTTGGCAAGCCTCCGAAACGGCAGCCGCTGATTGGCTGGCCGGATCGCGCCTCCATGACGTCACCGGCCCAAGCGCACGCATTTTATCAAAAACTACAGCCACAGTGGAGGCGATAGCGGTTTGTGAATAGTTTATTGAGTTTTATCTGGTAAGTTGACTTCATGACAAGTTTTATTTGAACTTGAACGACAAAGAGAACATTATCAATACTTACTGTTACTTTTACGAGTCAATATGTTTTTATACTTACGTATTTAAAACTTCCCCGGCTTCAAATAAAATGGAGTGCCTATGTAGTTTAAAAATTGCAAGTGCTAGTTTAAATTATGTAATAGTAATTTGAGCAAGTGGAAATAATACCTCGTCAGGATTACACATACCCATATGTAAGCTTTATCAAAGATGGCAAGCAAATGATTAATTTGATGATTCGCACAGCAGTAATGACTAGGCGCAATTTCATCATCATGAGTATTGATTTGTTTTTGAACTTTATACAAACTGTTTTATCTAAAGTTACTCGGTTTTTTTTAAAGACAACCCTATTGTCTTCCTCCTTTTTTCAGACAGTATAATTAATTATCATATTAAAACGCCAGCCTCTCCTCTAGAGCACAGATATAATCATTGACATCTCCATATATTATCAATACTCGGTCATTCATTTTACTGGTCATCAATCCCAGCTTCCTCTTTCAGGTCGTTGGTTCACCTGCATCTATCGGAATGCAAGACCGGTTATTTCAAAGTAACTCTGAGTCCATGCCTCATATAGAGAACGGGATTACAATACTACCAACAGGGTTCAATAACATTTCATTGCGGCAGGTCGTTTTAACCGGTGGGGTAGGTCTCTACGTCATCTACCAGCCCCCGTTTTATAGGTATAAGTTGATGTCATCGTTTGTTTACTTGTAAGACGGTCTAAAGCGTGTCATAACCGACCAAATCGTCATCTAAGTATAGTTTAGCTGCGAATAAAAAGTGTTTATTTTCCTTAAATACATGAGTCACTTATAATTTGTGAGATGGTAAATTGCTCTAAGTTTTAATTTTAAACTCGCTGTTTCATCCACGATGATATGACAAAACTCTAGCAAGTAATATAATAATACCAGCCTGTCCACTGCAGGGCAAAGGCCTCTTCTCATACAGAGAAGGCACGAGCATTATTCACGAAGCTTTTTCAACACGGGTTAGCGATTTCAAAAGTAATAAAAGAAATACCATTAACGACTACTAGCTGTCAACATGATGAAATATTTAAAGACATATTAGCTACGTTATACATAATTAATGTAAGGACTGTAGTTGGTAATAAGAATATTGTAGTGCTTCTTAGATGACATCACGCAGCAACCGTTCAAAATGGCACTCTCAATCTCAAGGCCTATCGACACGTGTTTTCATCACATCTCATTAGAGATCAAGAGAGATATCTGAACATGATCCATGATAGGTATATACCAATTGTATACATATAATAGCATACAAGAGTAGGGGGAGACAAAAGAAAAGATGGATGGATAGTGTGAAAGATGATAAGGCTAGAAAAGAGGTGACTATTGAGATGACGGCATGTAGAGATGTATGGAAGAAGAAAACATGCTGCGCCGACCCCAAATGGGATAAGGGCAGGAGGATGAGGTGTATATAATTGATAAAGAGTTTCAACGCACTTAAATGAAACGTTCTATCAACTTGCGTAAAGGAGTTAGCGTTAAAAGATTTGCATGGAATATGGGGTGATAGGAAGGCCGATCCGGTCGAGTAGAGGCAGACCAAATAAAAGATGGATAGATTGTGTGAAAGATAATATTGTTAGAAAGTAGGTGACTTTTGAGACGACAGCAAATAGAGATGTTTGGAAGAAGAAAACATGCTTTTCGAACCCCAAATAAATTTGGATAAGGGCAGGAGTATGATGATGAGGATGATCAAAACTACAGAACACATCTACTACAAGGAATTGGTAAAAGAGGAAAAGAAAGGAGTAAGCGCTAAATAGTATCCACCTACAAATATATCCTAATAATTACATACCAGTTGAACAAAAGCCCATTTACAAAATTTTCTCTTAACAAAGATGTCATCGATAGACCAACCAGTAAAATTCCTCCCCACACAGCTCAGGCGCCATTACCCGCTCCTGCAACCACACCATGGTCTATATCCTTTAGAAAGTGACTGACCTCGTGCGCTACACTGCTAACTAGTTGCATGCAATCTACTGTTACGGACAAATAGGACGTACTTAGTCATTTACTTGGAAAGGTCTTACTATATTTTATTTGACGACCGATGTGGCGCGGCGGGCGAAGGTCCGCCTGCGACGCAAGAGGTTGCGGGTTCGATTCCCGCCTTGGGACAAATGTTTGTACGATCTACAAATATTTGTTCCGGGTGTTCTGGGTATTTGCTATATATAATAAAAATATCTATATATGTAATGTATTGTATTAAGTATATCAGTCATCTAGTACCCATAACACAAGCTCTGCATAGCTTGGGGCTAGATGATGCTGTGTGGATTGTCCAGCAACATTTATTTATTTATATTTATATAGCTATCTACGTATATTATTTCTAGTGCCTGTACCTACGAGTACGTAGTACCAGCCTATTACTTATATTGATTATATAAGTCCAGGTTTCCTCACGATGGTTTCCTTCACCGATGTCAGTGATGTCCAAGATAAACTTAGAAAGTACATGTGAATTGAAAAACTCACATTAGTACTTGACAAGGTTTGAACCCACAACCTCGTGCACGAGAGGCGAGGCCTTAACCACTGGGGCCATCATGACATTTTTATTTTATTAATTAATTATAATTAATTATTTATTTTTCTTACCACAAAGTTAATAATTAATAGTCTACAAAGACAAATTCATAATTAATTTGTGGAAGACTGGTGCCTAAACTTAAGTTTTTTTACTTTTTTTTAATAAAATAATTACTCTTAAGTCCATCTCTTAAGTATCCCTAATATTTCTGCCCCCATTCCAATTTGATTGGGGTCGGCGGAGAATGTCTTCTTCTTTCATACATCTTTATTTCCCATCATTTTAATAGTATCCTTCGTTCGAACCATTACATATTTCACACGATCCAACCATTGGTATTTTTTCCTTACCCTAATGGAGCTATGATTGATTTTTTGATGATGCAAACAAACCCCTCGATTTTTTATTTTCAGGATTTTTCCAATAGGTTCTTCTTTCAAGTCACCCGCGTGTAGATACACGTGAATACATCCATTTTTATCTTAGCCTACACAGCAAAATGAAGAAACGTCAAGAAGCGAATAATTATCGACACCGATAGCTAGATCTCTCATGTCCTTATCACAGAAGCCTTGGTTTTATTTTGCGGCGCACGCGCAACCGATAAATTGAACGTGAAATTTTCTTAAAACATACTCTGATTGTTCTGATAGACCTATTACTTAGCAATGCGATACTTTCGCGAAAGAGTAAAGCGATATGCACAGTAATTTTAATATCTAGTAATAATTACCATGGTCATGAACCATAATTACTGCAGACTTCAAGTTGCGAATATTGGCTAAAAAGGGAGTCTATAATTGTGCCTGGTTGATGTCAGTAGGCTCGCTCAACTGGCATAATGTGGCTATACTATAGAAGTATCTATAGTATAGCCACACTTTGCCACATGTGCCATCAGTCTCTTTTAAAGTCCAGAAATAATCTTGGTTAGATCATGAGAGGACCATGCAGATTGGTGTCCTAGAATATTACAACAATAGAACATCACGCCTGTATTTCCCTAGAGTTAAGCAGAGGTGTACCATATTAAATCCACATTCCCCTACTTATGTTTTAGTCTCATAGAAACACGGGGCGAGCCCAAATCCAGACTCTGTCCTTCTACTAAGTAATTCTGAATGGAAAACCCAATGACACATGGTACGACATGGAAATCGAGCGCATGACCTTGTGCACAGCAGTACCTCTTGCAACCACTACACCGACGAGGCAAACATGTAAGTATACTAAATTAAGTAGATTTAGTATACTGTATACATGTTGCCACCTCTTTCTTATCCTTCGGAGAGTACTTAGGTGCTATGTATTTTCTATGTAGGTACCTACTTCCCGTTTCTAACTTCAAAAATGATGACTTGCCGTGCAAAGTTGCATCTTCTACTTAACCTCTTTTGTACAATAAGTACTTCCTTAGTGCTCACTTTCTTTATATTCGTGTGTGTTTTATTGTAGAAAACTTTTGTGCTTCTAGACTGAGCAGGTTAGGCTGTTTTGAGTTTGAATGTGGAGGGTTACAAGAGTAGCGGATTTCCAAAAAAACGATGGATGGATTGTGTGAAGGATGATATGGCTAGAAAGGAGGTGACTATTGAGATAAAAGCAAATTGAAATGTATGGAAGAGGAAGACATTCTGCATTGTCCTGAAATACATTGGGATAAGGGCAGGAGGAGGATAATAAATGACAATGATGATGATGACCAGGCTCAGCAAGTTATGCTGTGCGTTATATGTCAGTGAATTTTATCATTATATAAATCATATTAGTCTTTTCACGAACATTAAATAAGTAATAGTCATAAAGAAAGGTTAGACCGAAACGTCAGCAAAATAATTAGGACGATATGACTGGAACAAGCCTTTAGATGTTGCAAAAACTATTGTTCGTTCAAACGTTAGGCCTTGCATAAGTGAGTTAGGAGCATGTAGTGTAGACCACGCTGCTTGAGATGGCACTGTCAGCACTATCCATAGAAACCTGGCTTGCAGATGCGGTCCTGAGGGAAGGGTAGAAGGGGTAGGGTAACGGGGAGGGGGGGGGGGTCTATTTCCCTTTTTTCATGAATAACTTCTTGCTTAAATAGTTGAAGACGCGACGAGACTGAAGTCTTAAAAATTTTCATAACATTTGTCAATAAGAAGAGAATACTTCCATTTGTTTTGTGATTTCCGTTACTCAATTTATTCTTTGTATAAAGTACATAAATATTTCCCCCATAACTGGAAGGCTATGGGGGAGGCCTTTGCCCAGCAGTGGGACAATACAGGCTAAGGTAAAAAAATATAACATAATTAGTTATGTAATATTTTTTTGGCATAACTATTAATTGGAGTGGAGTTATGCCAAATGGTAATACATTCTTTGGATCAAAATAACAGATTGTCCACGTAGGTGTGGATTTTGAGCTGGAAATAGACACAGAAGTGAATAACAAGACCTAGACTCATCATCAACCTAGACTTTTCCCAACTATTTTGGGGTCGGCTTCCAGTATAACCGGTTATGCAGCTGAATACCAGTATTTTACATGGAGCGACTGCCTATATGACCTCCATAACCCAGCTACTGGGCAAAACGATACCCCTGGTATGACTGCCTGTCAGACTTTCTGACTTCTGACTACCCGTAACGACTGTCACAATAACAAGACTTAGACTATGATCTAATTAAGAGAAAGTGACTAAAGTCGAAAGATAAGAGTGTTATTTGTTTGTGTAGATGGACCTAGAAGTCCAAAGAGCAGACGTACTTCCAAATAAACAACAACATAATATTTTCAGTCCAGTATTACTCAGATTAGCATAGATTAGTCATGTTCAAAGTTCATCTTAGGGCATAGGTCCCTTTTGGCGATGATATGATAGAGGCTTTTTAAGTGTAGATAAATAGATAAATGGAGGGACACCCTAGAAGGAGATACACTGACTTTATTGGTGATAACATCACGCCTGTATACCCCCAAGGGTTGGGCAGAGTTGTACCTACAGTACACCGACAGTTACTTTTAAGTGGCATGTCATATGTGAGCCTATTGCTATAAACCGGGCACAAATCCAGACTCCGGGCTGCTACTGAGAAATACCTAGCGAAAAATCCCAATAAAATGTGCTATTATTATTTGTATTGGGTGCTATTTATATTGGGATTTTTTGCTAGGAATCAGTCGCTCAGCCCTCATGCTGAACAGTCGCGCTTGCGACCACTAGACCGATGAGGCAGTCTTATTGGTGATGTTCTTCAAAAAGATCAGGTGCATAGTAATCGCAAACGGCGTGCGAATATGACCTGATGTATGAACGTAAGCGAAGCAAAATAAGTATGTAAGGATCGTAGCAGATGGCGCTCTGTAGTATCTGCCTACCCCCATCGGAAAAAGACGTGGTCTGTATGAAAAAAGTTGCAGGTGCGCCAGAGTCAATAACATCATCGCTTCCGCCTACCATCAGGAGATAACTCTGCTTACGTAATACTGGAATACCCCCCAAGCGCTACTGCTAATTATGTGATCCTTGGTTTGATTCCCAATTCGGACAAAATGTTTATTACACGGTACTTAAACATACCTAACTGGCGAAACGTGCAAGTAGTCCAGGTAATCTCTGCCGAACCCTTCGGGGAATACAGGTGTGTGTTATGTAAGTGGCAAACTTGGTATAGATCCTTAGATTACCTATAGACCTTTAGATTGCAGGTAGTACAGAAGCCAGCACATCAAGCTTTCCAAGCTGTCAAATTTTCCCAATTGAACATGAACCTTAATCTTTTGCAATAAAGTTGAAAAACTATGAAAGTAAATTCACAGATTGGGGTAGCTTGATGTGCTGGCCTCTGTACAAACATACATTACGCAATTTTAGATACAATGACATTAGCAGCATTTTATCTTTATTGCACTCATTTACACTATATTCGTCAGTGTTTCGCAACAGTTGAAGATATTTCAATTTTAATAATCTTCGTTCAGTTAGATGATGATTCATCAAGCGTCATTTGTTTTCTGTCAAAAATCAGAAAAGTAATAAATGTACTCGTAACCTAATGATATCGTACATCATAGATACGCTGAGAACATGGTACCTTCTGGCTTCTGTATAAGTGTAGAACCTTATTTTATGGATATTTTTTACGTTCATGTCATGTGAGCTAGGAGCATGCAGAGATAGGAGCCTTTTTGGCCTCGTGCAGGTCCTATTTTGACGTTTTATTTGTTTAGTTTCAAATTTAGGTGTTTATATTTCCTGAGCGTATCCCAAATAAATGTATTTCTTTCTTTCTTTATGACATAAACCCATATTGAGAATGAATCCATGTTTAGAAAAAGGAAAAAAAAATAGGTATATTTTTTGCATGTAACAAAAAAATAATCTTTTAGGAATAAATCCTTTTACAATATTCTAGCTGTACCCAGGGTTTTCAACCCCTCTTCGTGACGTCAGACTTCCTAAAGAATGGGGCTATCAATTAATTAAAAAATATGTTTTCAAATCCGCTTGGCAGTACCACATATAAGCGCGTTCGAACAAAAGAATCGATAGCATCTTCAGATATATTTTATGAGTGAAACTTGAGTAAAGATAAATACACTATTAATAAATAACCCGGTACCTTCTAAGGGTAACCATATACACAGCTGCATTGACCGAGCAGTGATGTACAAGATACAAAATATTTTATTTTACATTAGTGTAGAATTATACAGGTCTTAAAAATAATAAGAGGTGCTACATGTTTTGCCAATCATGGCGTACAAAATTAGTTGCACTAAGACAACTATCATAAAAAAGTCTAATCATAGCCTAACATCTGGACTAAAGACTTCCTCCAAATGTTCCGCAAAGACTCAAGGCAAGAACTCACTGTTTACACCGACACATGAAGTGCTTATCACATTGCTGTTAGCGTACATTGCACATGTCAGAGATCGATCGATGCAGTGTACACACCGGCACTTTCCGCCGAGGAAGGTGTCTTCGTGTAAACAATTTGATGTATGAGCTAAGAGCTCTAGACATACGGTTGCTAGGGAGTTTGTTGCGCCACTTCATCTTCCCAGCAAAAACAATAGGAAGTGGTGAAGGGTGGGCGTTTTGAAGACTGTCTTATGGAAATTTGGACGTCCTAAAAGTCCTGGTGATCAGCCTAATTTGCATAAATGAATTTTGATTTTCGACAAGTGTGGATAAGTTGATTGGTTAGAATTTATGATGCTGGTCTGAGGAGATCGAAGGTATGGGTGGGGGATCTCTGCCTTCTCTGTCCAACCCGGAATTCCATTCTTACAGTGCCTAGGACAAAATCAAACTGTTGCTTATCTTATTTCATGCTGTTAAGCTCGACTATGAGGTAATTTACATATAGGTTGAAGAGCCTGGGAGACGTCACACCGCACTCTGACCTATACATTTTAGACAGTGTATTGGACGACTTTACAGTATTACTTTGTTTCGCGTAGGTACCAATACTGCAAGACTTTAAGAACTTCAGCCGGTATATTCCTGTTTCCCAACTTCTTTTAGAGTACATCATATAGCACACACAAAGCTTGAGTTCAGTTGACAATGTATACTTTACACGTTTTATTTATCGTGTATTGGGGTATGCTACCTTACACGTGGCAAATAATTTTGATTATTAATTATTAATAATTAATTTCATGACTTATATGTCACTTACTTAGCATTACTTGTTATACATATAATCAAGGTCTTCTAAATTATCAGGCAGACTAGATAAGAATAGAATATTCTTTATTGTACACCAAGAAACCTTACAAATAATTAATGACTTTAAAAGCTACATAGGGTGTGTTCCCGGGAAGTTCGTTGCACCGCTTCTTCTTACCAGCAAAACACTAGGAAGTGATCAAGGGTGGCCGTTTTAATAAATAAATAATAAATAATGCTGGACAATCCACACAGCATCATCTAGCCCCAAGCTAAGCAGAGCTGTATTAAGTATATCAGTCATCTAGTACCCATAACACAGGGTACTAGATGACTGATATACTTAATACAATACATTAGATAGATAGATATTTTTTATTATACATAGCAAATACCCAGAACACCCGGAACAAATATTTGTAGAAATGTACAAACATTTGTCCCAGGGCGGGAATCGAACTCGCAACCTCCTGCGTCGCAGGCGGACCTTCGCCCGCCACGCCACATCGGTGTCATAAGTATTTTTGACCTTCACAAATTGCTGATTCTCAGCCTTATTTTAATAATGTAATGATAAAAATAATAATGTTTTTTTATTTGAATAGTAGCGTTAAACGTTTTAATTCTCACATGTTCCTCAATAACCATTGAAACCAATGATACATCGTAATACAGTGAGTACTGTGACACACAAATCCATTAAACAATCGATCCCTAACATCACTCAAAAGAAGATCAATCATTTAAAATTCAATACTTTGTGATCTTTAAAAGGATTTAATTGAAGGCCTTGAGCCAATCAGAGGCGTCAAAAATACTGAATCACAGCTATTATACAAACACGAAAGTAATTGACTTCATTGTGAACTCAAGAAATATGGGCGTGGAACAGTAATTGATGATATATTAGAAATACGTCAGGAAGATACTGCGTCGTATGAAAACAATGATCGTGATACAAAATTAGAATTCTAGGAACCAGGGCTCGCAAGCACAACCGTCTCGTTACGAGCTAAAGTATAGATAGTGGTTAAAATAAAGTACACATCAAAGGAAAGAAAAAACAGTGTTTATTTTTCCACAGAAGTCGTACCTACACATATGGAATCTTATTGCTAGGAATTTCTAACAAAAATGTCATCTGTTTTGCTTAAATCATGTTAGTGAGAACAAAACAAGAACTAAGGTATGTGTAACAAAGAAAATTGTCGGCAAAACTATTTCACTGGCATCACTCAGCATGATGTTGCCATGGAGGCCTACAGCAAAGAAACACTGACGAAAGTATAAGGCATATTGGTCCACTTGATACCACTTCAGTAAGTTCAGGTTGACGACTATATTAGATTGTTGACACACACCTCATGAAACATGATCATGTCCCTTCAGTAATATTCAAGAAAAACACAACAATATAAAAGAGTCAGCAAAGACTTATTCCACAAATATGATTATGGTGACGGACATGCTAAGGTTGTCAAAAATTAAAAACACCTAATTTTATTGCATAAAAAAAACACCAAATTTATATCCCACTGCAGGGCAAAAGTTTTCATATATATTGATTTATTAAACTAGCTTAATTAGCTTTTTAAATAACATCCTTTGCTTTTTTATTAAATGGCACCGTTCAACCAGCGCCAGTGGCATACGCATCCAATGCGTCTTCGTCTTCAATTAGTGCTTCTAAGTGATAAGGGTGGTCCACCCCAAACATTTTTATTTTTTGGCTTAAAATGACAAAACTACGTTTGGTCAGCTAGTATTATTGTAAGATCAAGTCATTCTGTGAATATTGTGTAATAAAAAAATAAAATTTGAACAAACTAGCTTATGATATTTGCCAGCCCTAACCTAGGTACAACCATAGTAGCTTTATAATGGACGCAAATTATCACCACAACCAATCATTAAACGAAAAATCTACAAGTATAAATACAAATGATGTGTAATAAAAATACGCATTACATATTCTGAAATTGAAATTAATGTCCAACCCGTTTAGCCTAAAACAAGATGGATGGAAATAAACAAATTGATTCCGACCAACTCGTACGTGCTAGCCTAATAGCCTTGGTACAATCATATCGTTTCTGATGGGAATCCCAATAATACTCATAGAAATTTGACGACCTATGTGGCGCAGCGGGCGAAGGTCCGCCTGCGACGCAGGAGGTTGCGGGTTCGATTCCCGCCTTGGGACAAATGTTTGTACGATGTACAAATATTTGTTTCGGGTGTTCTGGGTATTTGCTATGTATAATAAAAAATATCTATGTATGTAATGTATTGTATTAAGTATATCAGTCATCTAGTACCCATAACACTAGCTCTGCTTAGCTTGGGGCTAGATGATGCTGCGTGGATTGTCC
Organism: Phlogophora meticulosa; assembly: GCA_905147745.2. Taxonomy (NCBI): domain Eukaryota; kingdom Metazoa; phylum Arthropoda; class Insecta; order Lepidoptera; family Noctuidae; genus Phlogophora; species Phlogophora meticulosa. The sequence continues at coordinate 10,239,368 of LR990542.1, read as the reverse complement.
AGCATTATTTATTATTTATTTATTATTAAATGAAGAAGGCATTACGTCATCAAGGCTGTTTTCCCGAAGGAGGACTTCACGTACGCGCGTTCCCGGCGCATAAGATGACCAAAAAGCAAGATAGTTGCATTTGTATTGATTCGTTTTCACGCGCGTCATCAGCGCGTTAAAAATACGCCGTTTGCGTAAGGTCTAAGGCAAAGATGTTATTAGTCCACCCAGACTTCATCAGTATGTCTAGCCTATTGCTACGCACATGTCAAAAGTCTGGACACTGGGCTGTTACTGAGAAATTCCAGATAGAAAAACTCAATAACACTTTGTCCGTCCGGGGAATCGAACCCAAAACCTCATGCTTGGCAGCACTTGCGACCATTAGACCAACGAGGTAGAACAAAATTGAGAATCTTACAGTAATGCAATATAGGCGAAATACGCTGACGAAATTCATAATTTTATTGGAAATGTTGACGTAGGAGTTTTTGGGTTTTGTCTTCACTAACATAATTGAAGCAAAATATTTACTATACCATCATTAGAATTTCCTACTTTTTGAGTCTTTTTCCTTAATAATATGCACGTCCGACTTATATGCTTGGGCCCCCATGGCATAGCATCATGTGGAGTGGTATACCTCTTGCCACAGTCACGCGTAACTGAGGATAATTTTCTGTGTTACACCTTACCAGTTTTATTTGATTCTCACTTACATAAATAATAATAATAATAACAGCCCATTACTGTCCTACTGCAGGGCAAAGGCCTCTTCTCATACACAGAAGGCACGAGCATTAATCACCACGCTTACTCAAGACTCCAGACTTATATTAATTATAAGTCCTGGTTTCCGCACGATGTTTTCCTTCACCGTTGTCAGTGATGTCCAAGATAAACTTAGTAAGTAAAATCAGTAAAAAAGAAACGTACTGTCAATAGAATTTCCTTCTTTTAAAGTCTTTCTTTTTAATATGCACGTCTTCTGTGGCAAATAAATTTTATTTTTCTTTTTAAAAATATGGTCGCAGAATTTGCGTCATGTGTGATGCCATGCAAGAGTCCGCGCACTGCGAAATGAAATCGTTCGCGATGCAAAATAGCAGATACATACTTTGATTTAATTTTGCATTTTAAAAATCGCAACGATTAAATGTTGTAGTGCGCGCTTAGCAGATTTTTAAATAACATCAGACGTGACAAACGTTACGTAGTAAATAATAAAGTGTGCAAAACATAGGTCCTGTGCCATCAACACACGTTCCTCCTCAGAATCATGATTTCTCAGAATAAATAAGCGTTTCAAAGTAGTCCCGTTATGGAGTGATTTATATTTAGACTGCTGAGTCAGTGGATGCAGTGGGTAAAGTCACGTAGGCCTGACCAGTACACTTGGACTAAATAAATAATGCTTCACACGAAGCCTTGCATCATCATCTGCCGGTTTCGGCTTCCAGTTTGTCTCGGCAGATCATTGACGCCAGTAACTGAGTTGTGGAGGTCAGAACGCTCCATGTAAAATATTGGTATTCAGCTGCATCCAGTAACTGGGCAACACGATACCCCTTGGTAAGACTGGTTGACAGACATTCGGGCTTCCTTCATTTGTAGATCTTCGACAGTCGTTACAGGTAGTATTAACGACTGTCGAAGATCTACAAATGGCAGCCAACACCAAGGTGATGGTGGGTTATTCCATCAAAAATTTATCAGTAAGCAGCAGCCCGGTGTCTGCCCCCTTTTACATAGGACTTAAACCTAACACGAAATGAAACTATCCTAACCCTTTAGGGAATAGTTAGGTACAGTGTGAAAAGAATACATTCTTCTAAATTTTTTTATTAACTAAAGTTGGAACAGAATGTAACTGACCACTTTCTAATTGTAACTAGTCTTGATACCACGTCCGTATCAAGTGGTGATGGTGTCCGTTATAGAAAAATTGGCTACGACGCGGGGTATGCACGATGACACAGAATATATAAAAGTAAGTACTGCCGATGTGTATACGTGATAAAAGACAGGTAGCTCAATTTGCTACAGATCTATGAAGCTCAGCTTTAGGATAGATATTGTATTGACTGAAGGAAGACACAATTAAATTTCACAGTATTTCTTGGATTAGATCTTGTGTCGAGTGCAAGTAAACAAAAACACCGTATATTAAATTTTAAAAGCCGCAGAAATATAACGAATTCCATGTGAGCACACCTAACTGTATCAATGACACAGACGTACAGGGGCAACCACATCAAGCTACCCAATGTGTCAAATTTCTTTGATAGTTTTTGAACTTTACAAAAGAATAAGGTTTACGTTCAATTGGGAAAATTAGACATTTTGGGATAGCTTGATGTGCTTAACTGTACTTGTTGTCTGTACTTAAGTTTATACAAAAATCTGAGAAAGTGTAACTTAAAACATCCCACGCATAACTTATGCTGCAACTATTGCCTTCTTCCTTCTTCCTATAATTTTCTTATGAGGATACTGGAGTCATACTCATAGCAGTAGGTTACTTAGTCCCTTAAATACCAGATATCCGAAAAACAATAAATTTTCTATTGAGTCTTGTTGTTTGGCGGTTAAGGTGTCAACAAACAAACAGGACCAATATTAGGCTTAAAAGCCTGTGAGTCAAACTTTATCCATATTTCAAATAACATGGCTGTATCAACAAGTTTTCTCACTTAAATGTCAAATAACTTGATTAATTCATTAATACAACAACACGTTTTGTTGTTAAATGATTTAAGATGAATAAAACCGAAAATAGACTTGACATTTGAAAGATCCGGGTTAGTAAAATTTGCATTGTTGGCTACGAAGTAAATTGGTTAATTTAGAACCTGCCGACACTATTATCCATCGATCGATACTAATACTCGTGTTACAAAAAATATAACATACACCAAGCCTGTATTTCCCCGATGGTTTCGGCAGAGGTGTACTCCAGTACACCCACATTTCCCCAGTTATGTTATTAAGTCCCATGTTATAGGTGTGCCTATTACCTTAACCGGGCTCACATCTAGACTCCGGACTACTACTGAGAAATTTGTAATGAAAGATCGCAATAACACATTGCTTAACCCGAGACTCGAACCCAGGACCTTATACTAAGCAGGGGGCAGTCACTAATATTACAAATGTGAAAGGAACTCGTGTCTGTCTGTCAGTTTTCTTTACACGCTTATGAAACTTGGTATCGAAAGGTCCTTCCCAGGGTCTCAAACGACCCTGGGAAGAACATAAAATAGTTTTAAATCCGCGACTTTGCTTGCGCGATAACCGAAATTCATTCGGACGAAATCGCGGGTAAAAGCCAGTCTATACTAATATTATAAAGAGGTAAATTTTGTTTGTAAGTTTGTGTTTGGGGTTTTATCTCCATAACTAAAGACCCAATTCATTTTTTCTATCACTGTTTGAAAGCTACATTATTTCTGAGTGCTATATAGGCTGTTATTATTTTCAAAACTACGTTTTAAAGAGGGTGATGTTAAAGTTTGAAGGGGATACGATATTCACGCAGACGAAATAGCGGGCAAAAGCTAGATATCATATAGTTATGTAGGTAACCATTATCTTTGTTTATAATTTGATGTCACGATGAGCACACGAACAGCCTGTCATATCTATGCGAATCTATAGAAGAAAACGTGATAATTTTAGATACCAATCTCGATTGCGAGACTGTTGTGTGCGCAATCATGAATAATCGCGATACAATAAGTTTCAGCACATTATAACCCGTGGATCAGCAGAAATTTTGATTTATCAACTTTCAAAGTAAATATCACGATCTTTCGTACTAGATTGGTAGGTGATACAAGTGTACTTGGAACTCTTGGTAAGTAATCACGTCCGCTGGTAGACGAAAATCCCGTTGTAATCAGTCCAGCCGTTTCGGAGATTACCTCAAACAAACAAACAGACAGACAGATAGGCAAAAATAATTAAATTGGTTTATTGGTATGATTACCGTATAAACTTTCATATGAATTTAGTAAAAAGCTGATAAGTATTTAGACCTTACAAACAGACAAATCAAGGCAAGTACCAATGTGACTTTTTCAATCCATAATCTGTACATTCTAAGTTTAACTTGGAAACATCGTAAGGAAACCGACTCACTTATTAATATAAGCCTTAAATCGCCAACCTGTCTTGAGCACGCATGTTGATTAATGCTTGTGCCTTCTCTGTATGAGAAGAGGCTTTTGTTCTACAGTGGGACGGTAGCAGGCTGGTATTATTTTATACTATAAGTAATATATATATAATATAAAAAAAAAAATGATGTTATTGCCGCTTTAAGGGATCAACAGTAGGCTCCATATTCCACAATATGGATATTACTTTTTATATGGACCTCTATGATACATCACGTATAAAATTATGGTTGTTATTTTTTATTTTTTTAGTTTGTCTTATCTTTTATAAAAAAATTGTTTTTCTTTATTTTTCTTTTAATTTATTCTTCTTTGAGGTAGCCCTGCTACAGTTTACGTTTGTTTGCAGTTTGTTTTTCTTTTTTTTTTATTATATATAACATAGTTATCTGTGGAAAATGTTGTGGGTAGTATATTTGTTAATTTTAATTTTAAGTAGTTCTAAGTTTGTGTATACTTAATATACTACTGTTTGTTTTCCCAAATGAAATAAATAAATATTTATTAAGTGTGATTCCAGATGAAAGGTTTTTATGAAGGGCGCAAATGCGTACATCAAAACTGGTTAACATTTTGACAGGCACCAGTTCCATAAACCTCAAGTAAGCAAAAGGTCGAAGGCTTTATATCACGTTTCATTTCGTTCACCAACATACCGGTTGCGCAGACGCATACGTGATGGAGGTCGTGTGCGCCGACCAATGAGAGCCCGCTGCGAAGGGGCTTGGCAATGACGCATGACTTACGTAATACCACGCAGTATTTACACCAGAGTGTACAAATATTGTTTAAGGAAAACGCGAATTTTATGGCATTGCTGGAAATTCCGATGATTCTCATACAAATAGATTAGGTACTTGTACTTCGCTCGAGGACTTTTACATCCCCCCTTTAAAGGGTATTTAAAAAAAAAGATAAAGCCTATGTTACTCACTGTTTATGTAACTTTCTACAGGTTAAAGATTTTTTAACATCGGTTAAGGAGTTTTTGAGTTTATCCTTTACAAACAAACAGTCAAATCAGGCTGTGCCCGCGACTTAATCCGCGTGGAATTTAACAGAACATGGGTTTCCAATTTTCGCAAGGAACCCTAATTACTTTTCTAAAATAAGAGTAGCCTAAGATACGCCTTATAACATGAGCTATTTGTCAGTGAAAACCCCATCGGAATCGGTCCAGCCATTTCGGAGATTACCTCAAACAAACAGTCAGACAACATTTTTTTAAATAGTTTTCTTGGTAAAACTACTTACTGTATAAACTGTCATATGCATTTTGTTACAAGTTGTTATTTTGACATTACAAACAAACACTTTTGTAAGGTTGTATAGATTTGTTCTGAAGTTTAGATTAAGAAGCACCTTCTGTTTTAAAGAATATATTCATGAGTGTTTGTGATCATTGTACTTACCAATGAAAATTACATTGGTTTCGTTAAGTTTCTGCATTGCTTATGTTTTAGATTGGGACACTCATGAATACTCTAAAATTACCAATATACTTATAAACCTCTCTCCTATGCTGACTGCTAGTTTCAGAGATTAACGTGTACAAACAAACTCTTCAATATTATTAAAAAGTAATTTACTATTTTATTTTCTAAGTCTGTAGTTATTTCTTCTGAGCGTTAATAACTCAAACAGATTGAGTTGTAATGATTGTGATATAATATCTACTTACAATTAAATGTAGCGCACAACTCAATGGTGTCACCTCAAGAGAGGCTTGTTCTATCCCTGGTGAGGTGGTGGTTGCTGATCAATTTGTTGTTAACCAATCAAGTGCTAATCAGCAGACACAATAGAAAAATAATTGTTACAAATGACTGATGTCCCTTTTAACCACTCAAGTGGCTTATTTACAAAACCAAAGCCTTAGTGCATCCAGTAAAGCTTACAGTAATAATTTAGAAAATAAGATTTTTGATGAGCTTTTTTATTCTGTGCTTCTGGTAAGTGGGAGAATTCTGGAGAGTTTGACTTCCAAAAAGTTTATGTGTGTATTGCTGATCAATTGATTTAATTGTTGAAATGATTCGGAACTACCCATATAGTAAAAAGAACTTGGAATAGCTTGGGATAAGGGCAGCCGGGTGATAATGATGATCACTGGCAGATATCTGATATCATAAGTAATAACTTAGGCTACTTCTAATTTAGAAAAATACTTAGGGTTCCACCATCTCCGCCACAGCCTGCCAGAAGGATACTTGCCATTGGGTTGTGCAATTAGTCTATTGATTGATTGATTGATTGATTTATTTATTTATTTATTTTATTTACTTCAGAAAACTAACAGTTAGGCAGGGACAGTATAAAGTTTTCCTGATTCTTTAACAGAGGCTAATGGATGGAGTTCCAGAAGAAAACTTTAACGTCTGTTAATGTGTATATTGGTTACTTCAGAAAAAAGCTAACAGCATTTTGGATTGGATACCACACAGTTCTAGTGGTAAACGGTAAAAATAAGACTAGTGTTTAAAGAGGTCTAGTTTCATAAACAATAGGTTTTACAGTCATGTTATATCATGTCCACAAAGTTGGTCGTCTTAGGACAACTAAGACAACTGAAACCGAACTGGAAGGGAATTTTTCAGACTTACCTGTGTGGACTTAATAGAGCCAGCCATAAAAAAACTTACAAACTAAGCAACTACATGCTAAGGGATCTCAGTCAGACCTCTTGTGGAGTACGGGCCTCGTTTAAGGGTAGGAGAGGATCTCTGGGAGAGGATAGCAAAAGGACAAGCTGGATCTGATCAATAGGGCGAATGTCACAATGTATTCTTAGTCTTATAAAATAGCCACAACACAACCATAGATTACTGTAATATTATAAATAGAGAACCACAATAATGTATGAACATTGTTGTGGTTCTCTATTTATTATACTGTATTGTTGTACTGTATAATACTGTACTATTGGGGCAGATAAAAGTTTGAAATAAAAGTAGTAAAACAACTTTGTACCTACTTACTTACCTAAGTAGTCTTATTAGTTTTTTTTTTATTGAATTGGTCATGAACTGGGTGGCCGGCAAACACGATTTAAAAAAAAAAACAATTGTATGAAAGATCTTATTGGTATTGTAGGTACCTACGTACAATAACTGTGTGTACTTCCGTATTGTTTAGATTATAGTGAATAGTAAACTTCAAAATAAGTAAAAAGATAAAGTACTGGTCACTTACAATAAAATTTTCAAGCGGCGTCGCCAGTAGAAAAACAAATCAAAATTAAAACAAAACACCACACCACACCGTCTAGCTCGGGTCACAAACTGTTTGCAGATTATTTCTAGATAACAACATTAGCTTAGTAATTAAAATTGAAATTAATACTGAAAAACAATATACTGTAAACTATTAGAATTAGACGAAAATTCTAACCCCGAAACTAACCGTGAGTCCGTGACATTGACAAACAGCTGAGAATTTAGCCAACACGAAGTGAGGGCGTATGGCGGGATTTGTTTACCTACCTACTTGATGTCTTTTTTTTGACTGTCCGAGTCTCAGGTAATAATTTGATTGTATGATTAACTTCTTTGACACTAGTATTTTACCCCTTAATCGGTTTATTTACATGTTTTACTTATATTTACTCTGAGCAGAGTGATCCAATGTTTGAGCATCAATATAGGTAGGTACCTATCATTATAAATCTATGTAAAATTGGTACCCACTTTCTATCGGAAAATAAAGCTTTCGTTCGAATTAAATATCAGATTCGCAATGTAATGTAGTCTGTGATTCACACTAATTATTTAGTTTTGACTATTATGTGAGCATACTTGGAGTATTTACTGCCATCTGTTGGAAAAATCATGAACTAAAAGGAAAACAATATGTTTCGTATCATCAGAAGATGGCGCTAGGAGGAAATAAACTTAAAGAGATGTTTTACTTTATATTTTAAGATAATTATTATCTAAGAAATAATATAAAACTAACTATACACATTATTACAAAAATAAAATTAAATAAAAACCCGAGCATTACACTCAGGCGTCAAAGTACTGCTCCGCATCGCTGTCATCTGGAAACGTGCCCAAAAGACAGGCAATATTGTCACGTTGGATGGCAATACTAATTCTTTGGGCAAATAATGACCCAGCCCCCTGGGCACGTGAAGTGTCGATCAGTCGTCGAGAAATTTCCTTGAAAAGGAGACGTGCACTTGGCCCTATGACCCGAGCATTTCAACTTCAACTCCAAAAGCCTCAAAACAGTAGTGACCAATAAGGTTAAAGTATTTGCGCCGTTTGAGGGCCTCAGCAGCTGCCGTGACAGCGCCAGCATAGCCAGCCGTGCTTGAAACATAACACACACACAAGGGTATCGACACAGATTGTGTCCCACACCAAAGGTCTACCCATCTTCGAAAGCAACAACGTCGTGCCGTCTGGTCTCTTACCATCGTCTCGTACCAAGCCGTTAGGTTCTAAAACCGCTTAAATAGGTTTTTTTTTTACATAATTTATATTTATGGCACTAATTAATATGCGTAATGATAAAACTACACTTAAAAATAAAAAAATAAAACAAGGAGTCACAGGCAGGCGCAAAAGGCTGGCAGCAATGCCACTTTGAATGGCAATCATCATCATCATCAGGCTATACTAGTCCACTGCTGGACATAGCCCTCTCATAATGAGCGCCATAGCGCCCTGTCTTCAGCTTGCCGCATCCAGCATCTGCCTGCAGTCTTTCGCAGATCGTCGTCCCACCTGGTGGGCTGGCCATATCTCGCGAAGAACCGACAACCGCTGGGGTAAACGTGTGTAGTGTAGGACGCCCTCTGAATGGCAATGCTGGCCAAAAAAGGCCAGGTCATGTGAAGAGTCGACCAAAAGCTTCAAATAAAATAGCTTTAATAATAATTATGTAAGTATATACATACCAACTAGCACTTCACCCGCTACTTCGTCCGTTAGGGTGTCGTTCTTTTCCCTTCGAACTTTAATATCCCCTCCACCCCTTTGAAGGGTAGTTTTGAAAAAATAATAAAATATATATTAAAAATTATTAATGAATAAAATGATGTTACTCGCTGATGATGTAGCTTTCTATAGTTGAAGTTATTTTATAAATCGATTCAGAATTTTCCGAGTTTTTCCCTAACACACTAACAAAGAAACACACAATGAAACACATAAATATTTCCTCTTTCTAATAATAGTTCATAATAAAATATACACATATAAAATAAATAAATAATGCTAGACAATCCACACAGCATCATCTAGCCCCATGCTAAGCAGAGCTTGTGTTATGGGTACTAGATGACTGATATACTTAATACAATACATTACATATATAGATATTTTTTATTATAATAAATAAATAAATAAACAAATATTTGTAGATCGTACAAACATTTGTCCCAAGGCGGGAATCGAACCCGCAACCTCCTGCGTCGCAGGCGGACCTTCGCCCGCCGCGCCACATCGGTCGTCAATATAATATGTTATATTTATTTTACAAGGTTATTTTTTCTTAACTAAAGAGCTCATTGTACTCGTCATCATTATGAATAATTTTTACTATGGGATTAACGCTGAGTTCCGAAAAAAAACCAGGTGTTGAGAACATTTCCTGTTTCTCAGATCAACACATTTTGTCAATCTGAGAAACATGGAGCACCTGGATTTTTGTTTCACGATTTCAGGGTCGTATGTTTAATTTATTATTATGTCATGATGACCCAGTGGTTTAGGCCTCGCCTCTTGTGCACGAGGTTGTGGGTTCAAACCTGGGCAAGTACCAATGTGAGTTTTTCAATTCATATGTACTTTTTAAGTTTATCTCGGACATCACTGACATCGGTGAAGGAAAACATCGTGAGGAAACCTGGACTTATAATTAATATAAGTCTGAAATCGCCAACCTGTCTTGAGCAAGCGTGGTGATTAATGCTCGTGCCATCTCTGAATGGGAAGATGCCTTTGCCCTGCAGTGGGACAGTAATAGGCTGGTACTGATATTTAAAGTTGACCCCTGAAGAGGTTTATAGTAAATACAAAATAAGCCTGTATACAGATAAATTAAAAACCTCAGCCTTTTTTGAAGTCGGTTTACAAGGGAAACAATATAGTGCTTTGTATCAGCAGAAGATAGCACTAGTAGGGATGTTAAATTAAAGAAATATTTATTTTATATTTTCATTATTTATTTAAGTATCTTAGAAATACATAGTATTTTTACATTTTTTTTGTTATTTTTTGTTATTTGCTCTTTACAATCTATTCTACTGCAATAATAATACAAAATAGAGTTATTACATAAATACAAATAGGTACATAAAAATAAATATTTTATATACACAATAATAAATACATAATTCGACAATAAATTTCGAATACATAAATATTATACTGCCAAATATGATATGAACACATAGTTAAATAACAATAAATGTTATACATATAATAATAATATTATTCGTAGTCCGAGTTCTTGCCGGTATTTCCTTAAAATATATTCAACTGCTGATTATGTAGTAGGTGGTAAGAAGGGCACTTACGCCTTGCACGATGTGGGTACTCTATACTGCTCCACTTTAGGAACGCCAGAAACCTGGGGGTTCTGTCCCTGTTGGATCTGGTTCCTGTAAGACCTGAACTGCTGGTCTGCCTTTGACTGGCAAATAACCTGAGCGGCTTGAACATTGTAGCCTTCTCCGTGGCAGTGGGACTGGCAGGCGGGTAAGGGAGTAGTGGTTATGCAAATCTCTCCATGGTTCTCATGGTACTGCACCTGCTGCTGCAACTGGCACTGCCCACGCTTCTTCAGGTAGCTCCTAGTCCTGTATACATTCTGAGAGTCCCATTCCTGGTCCCTTTTCTGGATGGCTTTGTTCCATTCTTCATCTGAGCGGAGGATTGCGGTGTATTTAGGAGTTTGTTGGTAAGCTTTTTGCTGAGCTTCCATCTTCAGGCTTTGGGTTTGAGGGTCACTGTTTTCGACATCAAGGGCATAAGAGGCACCATAGTGCTCAGGCTGGTCAACTAAACCATGAGGAGTCTGGTAATCGTTGCGAGGCTCACCGCTGTTCTGACCGCAAATACCCCTGGTGGTCGTACGGTAGTCTTGTGTGGTAAGCACAAGGCGCTCACCATCGTACATGGCACGGAGGCGACCATCGCGGATATTGAACATCAGAACACCCTCAGCTTGGGTGAAGTACTGCAGAAGAGGAGCGTCTGCAACATCATCCCAGTAGATAGTCAGGTCACCTTCAGAGATCTTCTTGCTGTTGGTCTTTACTTGCACGTTAGCCTTGTTTGACTGTGAGGGTAAAATCTGAATTTCCAGGTCCTTACCAGTCTCGGTTCTAGAAACAAAAATAAACAATTATGTTGTATTTGTTTTGCATTATCTTGTCATTTGTTATCATTGTTTTGCATCTGAATCAAATTTTGTGCAAGTGGGACTTGATTTCAATACTTCATGGGCTATCTTCAAGTTCAATTTATTACATTAATGTTGTTATCAGGAAAACAGCAATACTCACTTGTATGAGATGTAGATCTCTTGCTGCTTTTGGCTGGGTCTCCTGGCGAGGATGACCAGCTCGTCCCACTTGCCGCGAGCTTTGTTGTACTCCTCCTGCATCACCACGTGCCAGGATCGGGACAGCTCATAGTCGTAAGAGCGGTTGCTAAAGGTCCTCACTTTACTGCCATCGATGGTACAGAAAGCTGTAGGGAAAATATGAATTACTCATAATGTGCTTTATTGCGATAAAAAATGTGATCAATCAACGGAAAGCAATGAAAAAATTAAACGTTACGCTTATGTTTTAAAGTAAGTAGGTACTTACGCTGGAACTGGTAGCTTGTATCGTAGTTAGCGATACGCTCAATCGGGCTGAAGGGCGAGTAGACAGACACCAAGTAGGGAGAGACCTTAGGGATAGGCACGTTGTCGATACGAACCACACCGGACGGTGAGGTCATTTCAAAACGAAGGGTGCTGTCGGAGTATGAAGTTTCAACCTCCAACTGAAGTTTACCGTCAGCAATCCTCTTCATTGGGTTCACTTCAGTATTCCAGCTCAGTTGTTTCAGAATCTTGTATGCTTGAGATGTCCAGTTCATGTACATTGGGCTGACGTTCTTGTAGGTCACTGTAGCCTTAAAGCTATCAGGGGCATGGGCTCTGATCAGCATCTCGTGGGAAGCGGCCTGATATTGGTTGCCGTTGACGATCTCCTGCTGCACCAATTTAGCTAAAGGATGGTTCGTAAGCTGCTCAGTGTACCTCTTGGTGCGTTCAGTGTTTCCTTGGATATGAATATTTCCATTCTGACCGTACTTAATGTCAGCTTCGTAAGACATCTTTATGTCCTTCTTTAGAGCTTCTAAGAAGTTCATTGGCGAAATTTCAGGCTTGGTTACTTTGACAACTGCGTTGATCTGCTCGTTACCCTGCTTGGCTGAGTTCCTTCCAGCGAATAGAGCAGCTTGGATTTTCTGGTCGACGGGGCTGTTGGCAATAGCGGCGGTTAACATGTACTGCTGTTTCAGCTGACCCTCGAATGTGGCGCTGAGGTCAACCACTTGTGCTCTGGCGCTGTTAATTCCTGATGAAACACGCTTGACCATCTCTTCGCGACGGGCTCCGCTGTTTGGTGTCACATCTTGTTTGTTTTCAGCCTGTCCCAGTTCACCACTTTGTTTCTGGTTGAAGAATTGGTCTGTAAAGGTAATAAAAAGGTATAAACAAGTTATAATTCCAATCAGAAAAAAGAAACAAAACAACTACTAGGTACCTTTCGAAACAAAAGTCTTCAGACGTCATCGTCATCAATCGAAAATAGATATACATCAATAACTATTAACACTATTTATATTAATACGTACCATAAGAAGAAGTGAAAGTGACAGCCTTGTTCTGAGACTGTTTTCCCAGGTATCTTAAGTTGTAATGGGTCAAAGCGATATCCCTGGCAGCTAATAAATCACCCATGTTGTACAGGGCCTGAAGCAGATTGCCGGCGTTTCTGAAGTCTGAAGAGTAGGAGTATCCTTGCAGTTGGAAAATAGTACCAGTTTGCTGACCGAATTTCACATCAGTGGATTGCACTTTCCTTGTGCGTTCTACTATTTTGGTTGCAGGGTCCTGAGAGTAGGGCACTAAGGTATCCTTCTTCTGGATAGTAGTATACGGCCATACGCTGTAATGAGCGATGGTGTAGTCTTGGTCAGGGCGCAGTGGTTCCACCTTCATTTTGGCTTCTCCAGATTTCATCTCGATGCTCAACTTGACGGGTACGTTAACTTGGTATTTCTTGATGACTCCAGCACTAGCAAGCTGGTTACTAAGGGTGTCCATAAAACCAACGTTTCCGTCAATATTTCTCGCAGCTGTAAGTTGGAGTTCCTTATCCATGACAGAAGACAACTCGTTGCGGTTCTTGGGGTTACGGTCGATTTTGCCCTTTGCCTTGCTCTGGACGTGAATGACGACAGGCTCCTTATATTTGTAGATGAACGGCATACCTGAGGCGATGGGGAACATAACAGACACCTGGTTTGAGTTGAAAACTTTAGTGTAATGCTTCTCGACACCTTGCTCTAACTCCTTCATGTACTCCATGATGTCTTGTACCAGTCTTGTAAGGTCATTTTCGTCGAAACTGAAGAACCTCTCCTGGTCGGTAATGGTGTAAAAGAAAGAAGCCTCAAGTGGACTCTGTGGTTGACGTTTGATGTTAAGCATTTCCGAAATCCTTTGGGCAGAGTATTTGTGGTTGGCATCAGACTTAAGGGGCTCATACAACATTGTTTTGATAAAATCAACGACTTCCTGAGCATCGGAGAATGAAGCACCAATCTGGATATAAAAAAAATGTTTTGTTAGTAAGATAGATTACAAACAAATAGAATACTTTTTAATAAATAACAAAAACTATGTCACTATGGCAAAAAAGAACATAGCTAAAGCGCAACTTACCGTGTTTTCAAGGGACCATCCGCTGATTTTGTTCCTCCATGAATATTTCTGGTATTTAGGCATAGCACTGCTATCGCCACCAATGTAAGATGCTACCTGGAAGTATTCCTGTTCCTCGTTGTTCACATAGTTGTCTACGAAGTATTTGTTAGAGTAGCGCATACCAAGATTTTCAGGTGTTACAATATCCTTAACAGCTTGAGCTGTCCTTGACCTAAAATAAATACAAAAAAAAACATTGAATCAATAATCTGTTTCGCAGTTTTACCTCTATCTTTAGTAAGTATAAATTAAAACATTTGAATTACTTACAGGTGCCAGAAACGAGGGTCTTTCAAGTTTGCAGCGGTTTCAATGCCATTCTTGAGAGCAGAACGAACCTGGACACTGGGGTCATCATTGGTCATCTGGGCCATCACTTGCATCATCTCGGCGGTCGGGTGAGCCATGAAAATGTTTAAGATAGCAGCCACTCTCACTTCATAGGGCTCAGCGGTGTTTCTCAAGATACTGTAGAGTACAGCACGCACATATTTATCCTTCTGGTCCGCGAGAGTGCGAAGCTGTACAACCATTTGAACACGGAGGTACGTAGACACTTGAGTACGACCCTCTAGGTAAGGCGAAAATACTTGCAGGATCTCACGGTGTCCTAAATTGCCAATAGCCTTAATGTACACCTGAGCCCTGCTCCATTCTTTAGCTTCAACAGCTTGTTTCAACAGTTCAGACAGACGAGGAATAACGGCGTCGAGCACAAATCTGTCATGTTTGCGGGCAAGTCGACCATACATGTGGGAGGGGTAGTAGGAGTGAGCAGTTTCGTTGTTTACTTGGGCCATGTGGATGAATTGCGTTGCAGCGATTAAGGCACTAGTGTTAAGACGCTCCTGTTGTTGGACCTCTGGGCTCAAAGCAAGTTCAAAGAACTGTACCATAATATCCTTAGTAGGGTAACGAAGTGTTCTTGCTAAAGTAGAGATGACCTGAGCTGCTTCCTCGCCTTGGAGTTTATTGGTCTTAATCCAAATCTTAATTTGTAAAAAGGCTGGTGGTGTGCCAGCTTGTGCGACAGCATCACGGAAGATCATCCACATATCAACTTTAACGTTGTTGTTTGAAGATCTGCCGACTTCAATGCCACGGCTTGTTTGGGCGAGCTGATCACTGCTCATGGAAGCAATAATGCGGACAAGAATGTTGAACTTGGAGAGGAAGTCAGCTTTAGGCATGATATTGGGATTCTGCAGTTGCTGAGCGATGTCTTGGAGCAGTTTTTGTACATTCATCACGTTCTGTTTCTTATCCCCGCGTGATTGAGCACTCATGTACAGAGCAGCATACGCTGGTTCATTCATCCTTGGAACGTCATCGTTGATGTAAGCCGATGAAGAGTCACTGGAACTTGATGACCTCCAATCCTTGTTGAACTCTTTCTCTTGCTGACCATACGAACGACGCACTCTGCTTTTTAGGTCTTCCAATTGCACATTAATGTGCTCATGGGATTCAGAAGACTCATGCGACTCGGAAGACTGGTCGTGAATAGCCATTTGCCTGGTGCTCATTGCGTACAGGAGGGTCTTGATTAGACGGCTACCCTCAGGCTTTTGCCATTCGGCAACATTGTCTTGGTCAACGGATACTAAGTTCAAGCTCACGTAGCTGTGAACCTGCGCTTTCTGCTTGCCATATAAATGAGGATGCACGTTTACTGAGCTAGTTGTTTCAGACTTGTAGATGGGACCCTGCTTGCCAGCAAGGATGCGAGAGACGGCAGAGTGCGAGATGAACTGCTTCTCCTCATTGCTGTGAGCTGTTCCTGTCCATTCGGCACCTTCAGGTACTCCGAAGTGGTAAGCGACGCGGTGGTGGCAATGGCCGTAGTTCTTGCTCTTTGTGATTTCCATGGGGTCTTCTTCTGAGGCAAACAGTGGCAGCTCTCGTCGCCATTCTGCGGCCACAGGAGAGACTGTGTACAAAGTTTCGCAGTCACCGGTGACATCAGCCTCCATTTTTTTGAAGAGACCCTGCTGGCGTTCTTTGTCGTAGCTGTCCTGGTGGTTGTGTACATGGTGGTAAGCAGATAAGTCGACTTGGAGTGTGCTGAGCAGACCCTTCAACAAGTTCTCGTGAGAAAGCAAGAACTCAGAGGGCAGACTGAAGCCGAGCACACGGCCACCTTCAACAGAGATTTCGAAAGGTTTGTCCATGTTCTGTACGGTTTCGTACTTGAGGTCCGAAGGTACGGCCATATTGTTGGGCAGCTGCTGGTGGAACTGAGCATGTTGCGGGTTTTCCAGCTTAGCCTGGAGGTGACCTGGGGACTTGACGCGGACGATGAACTGGGCCTTGAAAGCGTTGCCGGAGCTGGCGCCTTCCTGAAGGCGGGCCAGGGTGTGACTGTTCACTTCATAGCGGTAAATTCTGCCAGTTTGCCATGGCCATTGGTCACCCAACTGCTGCTCGCTCAGTCTCCCTGAGGAGACGACGGCTAAACAAAAAGAAAATGTTAGGAGACGCAATTATTCGGGTTTTTGGAAAAGAAGGGTTTTGAGACATTTAAGATTGGTTGCTACTTGCTAGAGAATGTATAGTAATTCCGAAAATAGTAACATATATAGATATTATTATTGTCTTTAGGGGGAAAAATACAAGAGGATTATCCAATTATGGTGCATCTGAGGATGGCCTTCACTCTAATGAATATTTAATAGAAAATGTAAGATTTGTTGGAAGAAAACAGATAATAGAGCTAAGAACTTGTTTAAAAACACATCACTTTATAAAAAATTGCTACACTTTTCATCACTTAATGTACTATAGTTAATAAAACACTTTGACAAAACTCACCGATAAACGCCGCCAATACAAACAACTTCATATCAAAGTCCTGAGGAGTTCCGGTACTTAATGGTTACTGGAGAAGTGTACTTCTGATGTTTCGACCGGACTCCAGGCCTTATATACCAGGTTTATACACGTGGAGAAGGTACGGGACCGACCCCTGAACTTGTAGACGATAGTTACAATGTTGATATATTTGTTGAAAATTGATTGCCTTGATATTATTGTGCTTATCTGCTTAGATTCTAGACTAGGCTTGAGTTTAGGTTTCATCTGAGAATACATGTCCTGTTGTAATAAATTGGCGTATTAATACACTTCTTCTTCTTTGCTGTTACTTTTAGTAAAGGCTAATTCAAAAAAATGTAAAAAATAACATAGGTTTTGTCTTTATGGGCATTCAGAATCCTGACAGTCTGACAACTAGCCTTACCAAGGGGTGTTGAGTTTCCCAGTAATTGGGTTCTGGAGGTCAGATAGGAAGACACTCCATGTAAAATACTGGTATTCAGCTGCATCCGGTTAGACTTAAAGGCGACCCCATCAAAGTTAGGAAAAGGCTAGGCAGATGATGATGATGCGGTTTTGTCTTTACAAATCATACAGGGTAGAAGGGAAATCGACGCAAAACCTGAAACCATGAGATGATTCTGGACAAACCAGCGTTGAAATGTTTCGCTGGCCTTTACCTCATTCTTACGTTTCTTTTTGGAGTGTTTTTTTACTTACAACAGTAAATAGTCATGATTCAATCAACATTTTTGTCAAACACAATAAGATTTTTAAATAATAAGTTATTACCTTACATCCGACTCTGGATACAGGTTGGCCGAAGCAAGGAAAACCTGTTTGCACTTCACAGGAGCTGATGAACGCTACTGAAAGCATCAAACTCGTTGCCAAATTTTGGCTGATTCAATTTAAAGGTCATCGACACGCTAAGTAGAGACCTTACGTCTCTTATTCGGTCTGAAAGACAGTTTTTGTGCGGACAGTTTTTTTACAGTTTAGTTGGAAAAATGTCAGGGGTGTGTAAATTTATAATTGTATTTAACTCGTGGTATCAGTTCGTACATCAATATTCCTTCCATCCTGTATTTATCTATCTCTCTCTCGTGTTCCTTAAACGCAATTCATTGCATTTCAAATTACAAAGGCGCTTTTGTTCTTTCTTTCTTTCACTGAACTTCATGATCTTTGCCATTTTCATTTGTTTATATCTTTAGAATATTCATATTTATTTACCGAGCGTGTTTCCTGTACCAATAACTGTTTTTGTTTCTTTCAACTTTGTCTTAGGCGGTTATTGATTGTACATAGAATTAATGACCGCAAAACATAGAAAAATCACAGTCAGTCAAATGTTCTTTTGCGGTTTTAAGACGTTTGTTTACGTTGTATGAACGCCTGGGTAATCATTGTAATTCTGGATACTCCTACTATATGTTATGGCTCAACGGTATGAAGATTAGTTCCTTATTATTTTAGTTATCCATAGATACATAATGCAACACCTGTAGCTTTTATGTTTAAATTTATGAGGCAAGCGTAATAAGTATCGCCCATAGACATGTATAAATTCTTAAAAATTATTATATTTTATATTCCAATCGAGTATTTTAAATGTTAAAATCGTTCGAACTGACGGAACATTAACGTCAAAAAAAATGCTAGACACATCCGTACAGACCGAAAATTTCAAATTCAAATTTAATGTCATAACATTGTCATTGTAATTAAATAAATATAAATGTAATTTTTGGACCTTTTCCTACGACTAGCCAATCAAAAACCAACTTGAAATCCTACGTAACGCTAAAGTATATCTGGTTGAATAAGCGGCAACACATGATTTTTCCAACATTTTGGGGTTGGCTTCCAGTCGAACCGGACCTAGGCAAAACTGGCTGTCAGATTTTCTAGCCTCTGACTACCCGTAACGACTGCCAAAGATCTTCTAATGACAGTCGGGACTAACCTCTTAACGTCCTTTCCTAGGCACATAGGGGTCTCAATATGTAATAGATGGTCACCAATCCACGGACTGACCGTATAATTTTAAATTGATCGAATTAGGATATTTCTTTAACGTATGTGTATGTCGTGTATCCCTAACTTAACTATTATTGATTTATATTTAAGAACAAACTGATACAATATCAAATGTATACTGATATTGGTGTTATTAATGTGGCCACAACATGGCCCACAAATAATCCAAACTCTAAGCCTTTTTTGTTAACATGAAAAAGAGCACTGTGGGGGTTGGCGCAGCATGTCTTTTATTCTATATATCTCTATTTCCCGTCATCTCCATAGTCACCTCAATCTAGCAATACCAATATCATCTTTCACACAATGCATCCATCGTTTATTTGTTCTTCCTCTACTCTTGTGACCCTCCACATTCAAACTCTAAACTTTCCTCACAACATGATCCTCGAAAAAAAAAGAAATATTCCAATCATACAAAAACATAATTTTCCATATAAATACTGACCGTCAATCGATATAATATTAAGTCAACAGGAAAGTTTATAAATAAGTGAATCAGTTGTAACAATGTTGCTGGTGACGTAAACAAGACGATGAACTGAAACACGGGTAGTAGGTACTGAATGACGACATCTATCCATTTCCACATACATGGAAATCATTATGTTTGTCTTCTTCAAAAACAACATAATAATAGAATTCCAGGTGACGTCCTACATGGACATACACTAACCTTATTGGAGATGTTCTTTAGAAAGGTAAGGTGTGTTGTACACGCCACCGGCGTACGTGTATGTGCAGGTGTATGAACGTAAACGAAGCAAAAGGAGTATGTAAGGATCGTAGCAGGTAGCATTCTGTAGTTTCTGCCTACTGCCATAGGAAATAGGCGTGAGTTTATGTATGTATGTATGTATAAAATAATACTCTTTACTGTACACCTTAAAAACTGCAAATAATAACGCTAAGAACAAGTAACACCCTATGTAGGGTGTTACAATGGGCATATACAGTTAATTTATGTTTCGGCAAAAAACTATGTGGCATGAGTAAATAATTATCTGCCCAGCGTTTTCTCAAGCATGTTGAGGTCGGCTTCCAGTCTAAACAGCTATGCAGCTGAATACCAGCAAGTATATTACACGCAGCGATTGCCTATCCAACCTCCACAACCCATTTACGGGGGAACACGATACCCCTTAATAAGACTGTCAGACTTTCGTGTTTTAACTACCTGTAAAGACTGTCAAAGATCTACAGCAGATGCTCAGCTCTCAATATATGTATGTGTACCCTTATTTTTGTTGATTTATATTCATATTCATATTCATATTCATTTATTTTGCGTACCATAATGTGCATAAAAGATGTTACAAAAGCTTACAGCTAAGGTACAATTATGGACCCTGTTAGGGCACAGCAACTTGGTATTAAACTAAAAATAAAAATTTATAAAATTAAAAATTAAAAATAACACAATTCTTATAAAATTTTGTAAACTTATGTACCTACTTATTAAAATATATTGTTAGTTACTTATAATTCTATTGAGATCTTTTATTTGTATTAGTATAAATAAAGCTATTAAATTGAATAGAAAATAAAATAAAAATTCATATATAAAAAGAAAAAAATATGTGAGCTTATGTATTTATCTAAGTATTCAAATGTATAGTATAGTTCGAAATTATCATTATATTAATATTGTTATTTAATTATGGTATATTATTTATGTATTAATATTAAAATTATATATTTTTTATGTTTGGTGTTTAAGAGAGGGGATAATTTTATTTTGGAATTGATTTGTCATCTAAAAACTCTTTTACGGAATAATATACCTTGGATTCCAGAAGTTGTTTACATTTATTAATAAATATATGTGTTTTGTTTAGTTCTCTAATGTTATTCGGTAATTTATTATAAATTTTTATGGACATAATTAAAGGGCTGGTTGAGTGCATTTTGAGTCTGGATTGAGGTTTGTTTATTTTGTTTTTGTTATGTCGCAAGGTGTATCTTGTTTGTGTTTCTTCGCAATTAGTGTAAAAATTTGGGTGTTTTCTGACAAATTTACATATTTCCAAGATATATAAACAAGGGAGTGTGAGTATTTTGTGTTTTAGGAAGTGTGGTTTGCAACTGTCTGTGTGTTCTATGTTTGTTATAATTCGAATTAGCTTCTTTTGTAAAATAAATATGGTTTGTGAATCTGTACTATTACCCCACAGCATGACCCCATAGCTGAGCCATGCCTGGGCATATGCATAGTATGCGACTAGTGCTGTTTGCAGGTTGGTAGTTTTTTTAAGTTCGCGTAGGGCATATGAGAATGTTGATAGTTTAGCTCGTATTTTCTGTACATGGGATTTCCAGTTTATGTGGGTATCTATAGACACACCGAGAAGGGTAAATTCGTTTACTTGTTCAAGTTTATGATTATTAAACATGAAATTTAATTTTAATGGGGATTTTTGATGGGGATTAAAAGTAATTAATTTTGTTTTTGCGAAGTTGATTTCAAGATTATGGTTAACCATCCAATTTAAAGCTGTAGAAAGAAGGAAGTTTAACTTAGCATTTATGTTGTAATCGTTTTTGCATGAGGTGAGTAGGGAGATATCGTCCGCAAATAGAACACATGGTTCGTTTATAATTTTAGGAAGGTCGTTTATATAGATTAGGAACAAAAGGCAGCCTATAACACTGCCTTGGGGAATTGATGCATTAACTGCTTTACTGTCAGATCTCATTTTAATTATTTCATTTGTGTTCTTGTCAAAATATTCAATTTCTACTACTTGTTCCCTGTCCTTAAGGTATGATGTGAACCATTCATGAGCTTTTCCTCGTATACCTATCCCATGTAACTTGTCTAATAGTATTTTAAATTGAACCTTATCATAGGCTTTGGTCATATCGAGCAGCATACCTACGGCGTAGTTTTTATTATTAATAATAGTTAGGGCCTCTTGTACGTACTTATATACAGCTAGCGTTGTTGACCGGTTTTTACGGAAACCGTTTTGGCAGTCGTCAAATATTTTATACTTTTCGCAAAAAGAGTAAACGCGGTCACACATAGCCTTTTCGAAGATTTTTGACGCAGTTGGCAGCACACATATCATATACTTTGCTTTATCTTCTTCTAATATATAAAATTCCCGTGTCACAATGTTTGTTACCAAACTCCTCCGAAACGGCTGGACCGATTTGTATGAATTTTTTTGTGCATATCGGGTAGGTCTGAGAATCGGCCAACATCTATTTTTCATACCCCAAAGTGACAAGGGTAGTCCACCCCGATATATTTTTTATATCGGAAAAACTACGTTTGCCGGGTCAGCTAGTATTTTATAGATGCAAGTTCTTCAAACATATCAGGCAGATGTGTTGTTGTAAACTTTGTTACGCCAGTTCTTCTTCCCAGCAAAAAGACTAGGAAATGATGAAGTGGGGGCGTTTTTGGGGACTTCTGTAATTATTGACGTTCATAAAGTGCTAATTCTCAGCCTAATTACAGTAAATCGATTTTGATGATTAAGAAGAGAAATGCCAGGCAGTAACATAGGATTACATATTGCAATGTACTTTGTACACGTGTCTACGCGTTTGCACACACATCCAAAGCTTATCTAAAACGCATGGAGAGCGTCATTTCAGTGATAAGTATTATGGTAATCTAAAGAGTCATCGTCTCTTGTACACGTGTTAATCTGAAACCTAACTTCGTAATTGTCATTTTATTGATCGCCTTTCGTTACACATGTTGACTTAAAGTCCAGTTTTCTTACATTGCTTGACATGCGTAGAAGGTAATATTAATACTTCTAGTAATTCATTTAATATCAGTTGAATTTAGGACTTTATCGGGTATGTGTTTCAGTTGCGCTTATTTTCATCCTCCTGCCCTTATCCCGATTTATGTGCAATCGGCGCAGCGTGTTTTCTTCTTCCATACATTCTATTTGCCGTCATCTCCATGGTCACCTCCTTTCTCACTACATCATCTTCCATACAGTCCATACATCGCTCCTCTGCTTCCTTCCACATTCATACAGAAAACTTTCTTCACAACATGATTCTCATTCTTTCGTACTTCCTTTCCAAAGCAACGATGGATGAATTATCGTATATCACACAATACATCCATCATTTCTTTGGTCTTAATCTACTCTTATAACCCTCCACATTCATACAGAAACTTTACCTGACAACATGATCCTCATTACTTCGCATCATATGCCAATAAAATGACTACCTGGCCACTGTCGCCAGTTTCAGAATTCCTCTTCCATACTCAGTTCCTCATATTATAGCGTCACATATGTATGTTTATAGCCCCGTTGAGTGATTTTTGGTACAAGGAAAACTCATGGGTTCGCGTAACCGACATGCTAATGTAACGTATTTCAAAAACACAGTTATTCCAAAGTTTTAAGTATTCACTTCTATCGGCAGTTCACATGACTGCGTATTTTTGTTTGAAGTGATAATTATATTTATTTCTGTTAATTGATTGTTACAAACACTTTTATCATGCATCGTATCAGTCATACATTTTAAAAATATTTTTTGAAGTTCTGTTGGCAGTCTCCGTGTTTACCAATTTTTTTTGTTCTTACTCTGACTCAGACACTTTCTTCCATAATAATAAACGTGGGTACTACTTAGAATGCGTCAGGACCGATGGGCCAAAATCGTCACGTAGTGGGTGTCAGAAGACGGACGTCGTCGCTGAGGGGGACCTAGCCGAGGGGGACTAAAAAACGCTGGCGTTACGACTTAGACGCGTTTGCCAGAGAAGACTTCAATCCTATGTTTTACGAGCCAACAGCAGGACACCCTGCCCAGTACCGTCAAGGTGGTCGTCGATATAAGGTTCTTGTCAAGTTACATAAAAATCCAAAAACAAATTATAAGTTGCATATGTATTATATAAATGACTGAGGCGGTTTTAACTCTCAATAAATATAAATATATAAATATAATTCTTCATTTATTGATATTATGATGACCCTAAACACAAGTTAAATATTACTCTGGATGTCAGAGTTCATCGAAAACACTCTTTCTCTTCGTTGTAACGCTGCATTGTGTTTAGATAATATTTTTTTTTTTGTATTATTTATATATACTAATTCTATACATCACATTTCATACTTAATTAATACAATAATTTCGATCGTTGTCCTAATTTCTCGTCACAGGTCTACTTACACGTTATGCTACATCAAAAATGATCGATTCTTTTCGATCTGTAAATTGTAATGATACATTATATAACATTGTGATACTACTACTTTTCGCATTCCATATATTCCATTAGCAATAATAACTTCATATTGCCGCTCAGTACACATGAACGCATTGTCTGACATAGTGTAAACAACTAATTTAGATTCAAGCAAATGCTCAGAATCAAATGTGAATTAGTATATTACAATCGTATACTGGTCAGTCTAGGTGGCAGTATAAGGTAGTGTCCTTAAAAAATCTGATTGGTCCTAAAGTTGGATTACTCAAAAATACTGGACACGTATTTTTTCTTTTGTCACGTAAACCAAAAATGACGACGGTATAGTGCGTTGAAATTGCGCGTGACATCACGCCGTGCTACACTTTTCGTTAAAAGTGTAGCATGGCGTGACGTCACAAGCCCCTTCTCCTGAACTTTGATGTGCTATATCATTGTCACTTTTTATTGAATTAAGTAAGCAAAAAATACGTGTCCAATATTTTTTGGTAATCTTACTAACGGACTAAATAGACTTAATATATTTTTACCTAGGACACATCCCTATTTTAATGTAATGCTCAAAATCGAATCTGAAATGTAACATTGCAGGCGCATGCTTCCAGCAAGGGAGCACCTTAATTTGTCAATATAATAGTACTATAGTCCTTTGACAGACTTATTCTTGGCCTTGCTCCACTCAGCATCAGAGCGGAGGATGTTGGTGTACCTGGTCACAGGCTGGTACGCCTTCAGTCTAGCTTCCTTCTTTAGCTCTACGGTCTTAGGGTCGCTGTATTCACCGTCCAATGAGAAGGACGCTCCGTAAAGCTCCGGGAGGTCGACCAGACCGTAAGGAGTCATGTAGTCGTCGCGTGTCTGGGTAGAGCTCTGTCCACAGATACCTCTGGTTGAGCTGCGGTGGTCAGAGGTGAAAATGACCAGCCTCTGGCTGTCGTACACTACTCGTAGAGCTTCGTTGTTAATAAGGAAGACTTGAACACCATCGGCCAGAGTGTAGTATTCCAAAAGAGCTGAATGCGTAATGGGGTCCATGTAAATGGTGTGATCACCCTCGGACACTTTGTCTGCGTTACTCTTAACCTCAACTGCTGTTGGCTTGATGTTTATTTCTACGTATGGATCATATTCGGTTCTAAAAAGAATTACACAAAATAAGTTAAAAAAAAACTGTTGGAAATCAATTGTTTTGGCTTTCTGTTCTTCCTACATTCTCACTTTATTCTTACATTTTAACTACCCCAAACTACACAATTTCCCGCAATATTCTTAAAAAGGGATCCGAAGTTTTCGCTTCACCCTTTTATACTTAAATAAAATATTTTACATAGATAGATATTTTTTTTTTATACATAGCATGTTTGGTACGTATAATAAAAAAATATCTATGGATCTATGTATGGGATTTGTTCCGGGTGTTCTGGGTGTATTCCTAGAACACCCGGAACAAATCCCATACATAGATACATACATAGATAGATAGATATTTTTAGGTATATGTACTAGATGACTGATAAACTTAATACAATACATTACATAGATAGATATTTTTTATTATATATAGCAAATACTCAGAACACCCGGAACAAGTCTTTGTAGATCGTACAAACATTTGTCCCAGGGCGGGAATCGAACCCGCAACCTCCTGCGCCGCAAGCGGACCTTCGCCCGCCGCGCCACATCGATCGTCAAACTCGACGCGACTTAGATTGAGGTCGTCTTTATTGCTATCTCACTGTTTCTGACTGGCTTATTACTTGTTACAACTTAATTATATTGATATCTTATCTTCATTCAACAACAATGTCAAGGTTATATCTTGAAATAACGTTCATGATTGCAAGTATAGAAATGAAATAAGCTAGAAGTTGAATTTATACAAGATTAATTTAACTAAAAATATTCACCTGTAATAGATGTAGACCTCCTCCTGGTTGTCGCTGGGCCTCCTCGCTAGGATGACCAGGTCTGACAACTTGCCGAATTCGTTGGACTCGTCCACCATCACAGCGTGCCAGGAGCTGGTGAGACTGTAGTCGTAACTGCGACCACTAAAGGTCCAGATCTTGCTGCTGTCCACAGCGCAGTAAGCTAATCAACATGAAGAAAACAAACTAATGTTTAAAGCAGGGATGATGCAGACAACTAAAGTAAACTATTGAATAACTTGATTCTACTCACGCATGTATTGGTAACCAGTAAACCAGTTGTAGGAACGCTCCCAGTTAGTAATAGGCACGTAGATAGCCATGGTATAGGGGTAATGAGAACGTGCCTCTGCATTGTTTATACGGAACACTCCATATGTGGAGTTCACTTTATAGTTGATTAGGTTTTCGTAGTAGAACGCTTGTGCCTCAATCTCTACTGTTCCCCCTTTGACTGCCTTTGAAAGGTCCCCTTCTTCTTCCCAAGTGGTGAAGTGATTGTAAAGCTCATAAATATTATAGGGCGCGTTGGAAATGGCAGGGCTGAGGTCTGTGTATGTAACTGTACCCTTAAAGAAATCTGGGGCGTGCGCTTTGATGATCATCTTGTAGCATTCCTTCTGGTAGAAGTTGTTTTTACTGGTTTCCTGCAAGCATTTCTTCGCCCAGGGGTCATTTTTCAACTGTTCAGTATACTTCTCGGTTCGCATACCAAAACCTTTGTAGAGGATGTTTGTAGTATTGCCAACCTTGAAATCGGCTTCGTATAAAACTTTGATTTGGTTTTTAAGAGCGTCGTTGAAGTTCAGTGGGGCAATTTTAGGTTTGGTCATTTTGAATACGGCGTTAATTTGATCATTTCCTTGGGCAAACACGATAGCTTGAACCTTGTTGTCTACTACACTGTATGCAAGAGCGGTGGTAAGCACAAACTCTTTTCTCTGCACTCCATCGAATACGGTGCTTATGTCAACTAGACTAACTTTAGCGGAGTCGATGCCTGATGCAACGCGTTTGAAAAACTCTTTACGTCGAACCTTACTGTTGGTGACGTCACTTGTAATAATGCTAGCTGGGCCTAATTCACCGCTCTCCTTCTGGTTGTATAGAGTGTCTGTAAGATGAATGATATAATTTTATTGTTTTATAGTATTTCATTCAAGTAAGTTATTTGTTTTGTAAATTTTGATTTATTAAAATAGTAAAGCAAACGTTTTGAACGATGTGGAACTCAGCAAATGAAGGGAAAGCTTTTCTTCAACAGTTAAACATGTAGAGTGAAATAGTTATTCTATAAACTTACCGAAGAAGAATGAGGTGGTAATAACATTGTTTTTGGTATCCTTGGCCACATATTTCAGGTCAAATTGAGTCCATGCAACATCGTTCTGGTACAATAAGGTGCGAATATTAGTCAGCAAATCAGCAGCAAAGAGTTTTTTCTTGAAATCAGAAGAGTATGATTCACCCTTGAGATACAGACCAACACCGGCAAGTTCACCTAAATTAATGTCAGTAGACAAAACTGGGGCAGAGCGTTTAACGGGTTTAGTAGCTGGGGTCTCAGCAACGGTCAGCGGGGTAAGAATCTTCTGCACAGTACTGTAGGGCCACACGCTCAAGTGAATAAGGTTAACGTCATATTCAGGAAGCGTAAAAGTAAGTATGACGTCTTCAGCTTTCATTTTTGCGCTAAGCATGGTGGGGATGTTGATTTGAAGCTTATTAATCACACCACTGCTAACGTAGTTCCCACTAAGAGTATCGATGAAACCCACACTGCCATCCAAGTTTCTCGCATAAGTGAAATCAATCTTAACATTTAATGCTGGAACCCATTCCATAGTGAGTCTTGAGTAAGCTTCTCCTTGAATTATGAAAACAATAGGTTCAGTGTATGCAAACACGAAATTCGTACCCGCAGCTAGAGGGAAGGTAACTACCACCTTCTTGTCAATCACCACCTTGGTGAACTGCTTCTCAACACCGGAAAACAAGTTGCTTTTAAAGTATTTAATGGTTTCATGAATAAAATCTTCAAGTTCCTTTTCACTAAAGGTGAACAGTTTCTGTTGGTTCAGATTATCAATGAAGATGGCGCCTTCAAGGGGGCTGTGGGGTTGGCGTTTGATGTTTAGTTCTTCAACAATCTTCTTAGCTGAGAATTTGAAGTCGTCATGTGATTTGTAAGAGACTTCGAGCATGGTTTTCGGGAGCAAGTCTAGCAGTTGTTTCACATCGGAGACGGACAGACTGAACTGGAAATGAAAAAAAATCACTCATGGATTCGTGTGTTTTTTCGACACATACTTAATTATATTTTCTTCAATCTTATATGTTTTCATGAATATTAAGGAATGAGACTTAATATAGTATCTACCGAGTCTTCCTCAGGAACGCCAGTGCCTCTTAATCTTAAAGCTTGCCTCTGGTACTTGGGTAGTAAACTGTTTTCGCTGCCGATAAATGACATCTCCCTAAAGTGAGCGAGGTCATCGCTGCTCGTGTACTCGTCAATTATGCTGTCGGCTGAGTTGTGGTATCCAAATTTTTCTGCAGAGACGATGCTTGAAACAAACCGAGCGGTCTTAGCGCTAAAATAAAGAAACTATTATTAACAGATTACTTACAGTTTAATTGTTTCCATTTTAAAGCGCTATTCAAAAATATTTTAAACCAGCATGTTGCTAGATATATTTAACTTTATGTGAAAATTATAATTTGATAAGTGTAAAATCTTTGAACACTAAACAATTTTTCAAGTACCAGTACGAATATGATCATGTAAGGATGTACTTACAGCTCTGCGAAACGTGGGTCTTTCAAGTTGGCGGCGAAACCAATGCTAGTTGCAAGTACTCCACGTACTTGGGTACTGGGATCATCGTTCGTCATATGTGCCATAACTTGCATCATCTCAGCTGTAGGGAAAGCCAGGAAAATATTAAGGGCAGCAGCCACCCTAACTTCGTAAGGCTCTGCGGTGTTTTTCAAGATACTGAACAGTACAGCACGGACATCTGCGTTCTTCAGGTTAGCCAAAGTTTTGAGACTAACAACCATTTGGGTGCGTAGGTACTTGGTAACTGCGATGGGACCCTCTAAGTAAGGAGCAAAGACCTTCAGGATTTCAGGATGAGCTAAATTTCCGAGGGCTCTTATATACACCAGAGCCTTGCTGCTGTCCCCTTCTTCAACGGCTTTCTTCAATTCCTGGGAGAGACGTGGAATAACTGTGTCTAACACAAATAATTCCTGTTTGCCGGAGCGCAAAAATCTGGTCACAGCCAATATGGCGGAAGTGTTGAGAAAACTTTGTTCCACAACTACTGGATTGAAAGCGAGTTCGAAAAACTCATTTGAAACTTTTTCAGGGAAGCCAAGCTTGCTGGCCACAGAAGCGATAACTTCAGCGGCTTCTTCTCCTTGAATTCTCTTTGTCAAAATCCACGACTTGATTTCTTTAAAAGCGGCTACGGTACCTGCTTGTGCAATTGCATCACGATATATTATCCACATATTATTCTTAGAAGACTTAGCGACCTCGATGCTGCTAGTCATTTGACTCAGTTGGTCGACATCCATGAACATGATGAAACGGACAAGGACGTTGAATTTCGAAAGGAAATCGGCTTTCAGCAGGTTGCTGGGGTCCTGCAGTAAAGGAGATATTTCTGTGAGCAGATTTTGGGCATCTACAAAGTTTTCTGCAGTAATTTTGAAGAATGGAGGCTCATTACTTGTGACTGAAGGTACACGATTGACATCAGATCCTTGCCATTCAGTATTATCCGCCGGTATGACAGAAGTCAGGGTAAACCCGACATAACTGTACACTTCGGCTTTTTGTTTTCCAAACAGAAGAGGGTTCACAAACACAGAGCTCAAAGTCTCCGATTTGTAAACTGTTCCCTGCTTCCCAACAAGAATGCGTGACTCAGAAGCGTGCTTGACGAACTGTTTCTCATTGTTTTCGTCAGCGATTCCTTCCCACACAGCGCCTTCTGGCACCCCAAAGGAAAAACCAGCACGATGTTGGCAAGAGCCGTAATTCTTGCTCTTAGTGATTTCGATGGGATCTTCAGCAAATGCAGGTAACTCACGACGTACCTCCGCGGGAACTGGCGAAACGGAATAAAGAGTTTCACAGTCACCGGTAACGTCAGATTCCATCTTCTTAAACAGACCTTGATAGGTTTCCTTATCATAGCTGTTTGGAAAGTCGTTCACATTGCCATAAGTAGATAGATCTACTTGAAGAGCACCGACCAGACCATTCAGTAAGTCCTTGTTAGGGATAGAAATGGAATCGGGTACATACACGGCGACAACACGGCCTCCTTGGACAATAATCTCGAAAAACTCGTCGAGTTTCTGAACTGGTTGGTATGTCAAGTTAACAGGAACATTACTGATGTCCATCTGACCTTGGAGTTGAGCGTACAAAGGGTTTTCAAGTTTAGCTTGCAGATGGCCTGGTTTCGGGACGCGGATGACAAATTGGGTCTTGAAGGCGTTGCCATTACTGTTGCTGTTTTCGAATTTGGTCCACGTATAAGATTCTACGTCATAGGCGTATTCTTTCCCTACTTGCCAGGGCCATGTTGAGTTTTCGGCAAGCGGTGTCGACGCGACGGTGACTGAAAGTTAATGTAACACTCATATTAATTTACTTAATTTTAAACACTAGTATAACTCAGATTGCAATATAACAAAAAAACTCTTTTTTGATGAATAAATCATAGGACCAATTTGGATAACAAAGACAAATTCTAAAATGACAATGAATAATCTTGTTGTGAAGATAAAAAATAACCTAAACATTTGCACTTATGTGGGTATTTCTCCTGTATCGTGGGTGCATTTTCAAACATTTTAACTCACATACACAAACAGCCAGTCCCGGAACAACTACCTATAGGCCATACAAATATTTGTACGTGTGGGAATCGAATCCGCTACACGCAGCGCAGCAGCCACTGCGCCAACCGTGCCGTCAAAAACCACAACAAAACTCGAAAGTTTCGTCGTAACTTTAAATGTGATCGGAATTGTTGTGTGCAAATGTTCAGAGGGAATGCATTCCAAAGGAAGACTGCCTGGACGAAGAAGAGAAGCAAGAGTGAGTCCTTTGACTTACCAAGGATCGCCGACAACACTAACAGCATCATAGTCCCAGGTCCTTCTAGAGGTGCTCAGTGTGGCACGGTCGAGCACACTTCTGCTGTGCGACAAACTATATTTTAGATTTCAAAAATACTTACCCTGACTGATAACCCCTCGAATATTGATAACGTAACCATCGAGTCTTTTGACCGCAGGGCTGGTCTTTTGTTCATTAGTATCATCGTTATTATAACAGCTGGGAAAGTTCTATATTTACATTATGGCCCATACAACTGACCTGCCTTGGAGGCTTTTTTTGTATTCAGTTTAGCAGGCTTTGCTTGAGTTTATTGTTGATTTTGGTATATAGTTTTTATTTATTTATTTTGGCATATTGGTGTGTGCTAGCTAACATGTAGCAAATTATTGAATTTATTGATGTATAAAGATGACTGACATAATTATTATTTTTTGACATGTGTTGTATACTTTGTATAGCTTCAAGTTCTTCAAACCTATCAGACAGACGTGTTGCTGGGGAGTTTGTTCCACCACTTCTTCTTTCCAGCAAAAAGACTAGGAAGTGTTGAAGGTCGGGCGTTTTGGGGGACTGCCTTATGTAAACGTTTTGACGTTCAAAAATTCTGCTGATTCTCGGCCTAATTTGAATAAATTAATTTTGATTTTGATTTTGATTTTGAAACTGTACCGACTGAGGAGCTCGTGGCTGAAACTGCCACATCTTTATAAATTAAAACCCTTTGAGGGTCTATTGATTGCAATCAAAACAATCTTTTTTCAATTATTTGTATAATTGGTTAAGAGAATTAATGTGACTGGTATCTTTCAATACGTAAAGTTTTGCATTTATTTATTTAATTATTTTACTTGATATATATTTGAATAAGTAGCAACCCTATGTTTTAGGTTATTTTATAAGAAGCATTGTAAATGGTTTTCAAAAATATCGTTGAGATAACATACTAGAATATGCCGCAATAAAAATAAGCATGTACAGTACTTGCTAAACAAACACACATGTTATACAAAATACCAAGGATTATAACCTGCTTCTTTGCTTAGTGTCTGTGGACTATAATAATAAATCATTTATTTCAGGTCTATAACCCATATACATTTCAACAAATAATAATTTTACAACCGTTAAATTCACACAATACATACACAACACATTCCATTAAAAATTACAAAATAATTACAGAAATTGAAATTAAAATTATAAATCAAATACAAAAATTTTAAAAATGTCAAAAAATATAATAAATTACTAAAATGTTAAAATTTAAATCAATAAAATAAAATGTCATACGTTCAAAGATGGTAATAAGTGCAGGCGCTGGCATGCAGCTGCAGCCATCTCCGTAAGAAAGGAGAATCCCACCGCTCGGACAACACGCTCAGGATTCCGTTCGAACTGCCCCTACAGCGACGCAGAAACGATGCACTCCTTTTCCGGATTATTCCGTAGAAGTCATTGGTAGTAGCATCAGCGACCATCGCTAATGCGCTACAAAACCGGGGCCGCCCTATCAGAATTCTGAACGCGTTGTTGTACTGGACACGAAGCGCGTTGTACGCCCTCAGAGTGAAGTTGGTCCACAGGCTGCACGTGTAAAAAGTCTGGCAGTATGCCTTGAACAAGGTTGTTTTTACCTGTGAAGAACAACGTGCAAACCTACGAGCCAACATGTTGCACCGGACGGACAACGCCCTTCGCTCCCTCTCGATGTCCGCATTGTCAGACAGATCATCAGAGACCCAGTGACCCAGATACTTAAAACGATCTACTTTATTCAAATTTGACCCGCAAAGAGTGACAAGTGGTTCAGTTGAGTAGCTTTTAGTACCAGCCTTGAAGATCATGTATTCACTCTTCTTTGGGTTATATCTAAGCCCATGGGCCTCCGCGTAGGTCTCGCAAATGACTATGACAACGCCTTCCATTCGATCAGACTTGGCCTTTACAAGTCTCTTCAGCAGTGCCATATTAGCCATCGCTACATCGAGGTGGGAATCGAAGTGTCTTTAAGAAACTGTTCTATGCCACTACGGCTCCAGGACCATACATCTAAAAATATCTTTCCGCAGTAAGGTGTGAGAAAGGGGGATTTTTTATCTGAAACTGATCACCTGGATGTCGGGTGCACTCGGGGGCGTATCAAGGTCCTGGACTGGACAGAAGTATGCTTCCACATCAATGAAATGAAACCCAAATTGCTAAACACACTTGTTATACAAAATACCGAGGATTATAACCTGCTTCTTTGCGTAGTGTCTCTGGAATATGACAACGCCTTCCATTCGATCAGACTTGGCCTTTACAAGTCTCTTCAGCAGTGTCATATTTGCCATCGGTACATCGAGGTAGGTATTGAAGTGTCACTATGAACCGGTTCTATGCAAGTCCGGCTCCAGGACGAGAAGTTCCCTGTTCCCTGGTGTACCGTTGCATTTGAGGATGGATTCAAGGTCCTGGACGAGAGAGAAGTAGGCTTCCACATCCATGAAAAGAAACCCACGTTCAGTTTTCCGAAGATATAGTAATCATGCTGTATAACCTCAGTGGAGCCTCGTAAAGATGGATCTGGATTGCACATGAATGCGGTACTTGACCAGGCTGCATATTGAGTATCTACTCTGGATCCAATCCCAAATTTAGACTTCGATAATAGACATTTTACTATTGTATATTTTTTTTACCTAATACATGATTTAACAATTTAAGGACTAAATCTGATATAAACGAATTTAAAGAGTCAGGTCTAAAAATAAACCCAAAAATATCAAAGGTCATGTAACACAAACGGAATAGATAATTATAATATTTGTCATATCCTGACCAACTCATATTTTTCATTGGAATCCTAAAACACCCAAAGTGATTCACATCCTCACAGCGGAATTGGTTGAGGTTATTACTTACTGATAAGATAACGAATTTTACCCACAGTACTAATCTATTTATACCAAATTCCCTGGATGGTTGATTGTACACAATGGAAATAATCGGTGGAAAGCCCCAGCTAAGGCTTTCTGTCCATTGAAGCGGAGATATGGAGAAATATTAACCAAAAAAGGATCCTTGTCCACCTGAGTTTTTATGCAATCCTAAACAAACAACAATAACGACATAACTTACATACAACAACAACAACATAAACATTTCTCCGTTTCTCCGCTCCGCAGCATCGATCGCTACGCTTCAATGGACAGGCAGTCTAATAAAAGCGTAAGATTAATAAAGCAAATTCATGTATATCCCGTTCAGCGCAAAGATTATAAAAATGAATTTATCTGCCACAGTGAAAAGTATTTGTTAACTGTTTTAAATGATATACCTACAAACATAAACTCACGACTTTTTCTCATGCAAAAACCACAGAACGCCACCTTCTACGATCCTTACATACTCTTTTCCTCACGTTCATACATCTGGTCATACACGCATGCCGGTTGCGAGTACTACGCACCTGACCTTTTTGAAGAACATCACCAACAAGGTCATGTGATATTGTAATAAATAGAATTAACTACTTATAGTTATTCAAATAGTGTTCAAACATCATGCTTCCATATAATAGTCATTCAAGTAGTACGATGAACTCAAAAAGTCGTGTTAATGAAATTGAAGATTACGTTTCGTGAAATCTGTGTTTGTTAAGGTCGCGAATTACTTTCTTAATAGCAATTGAATATCGCGAGATGCCGACACGTATTCATCTGAAACAAATATCAACTTTAAAGAAGTGTAATATTAAGTCAAATTTACAATGACCAGTCTATTGAAAAAGTCAAAAAATTGGCCCAAACTGAACTTTACTTGTGGAGTGTTAAAGATATATTTCCAAACACAAATTCGCTAAGGTTTTTTACGCCTAACTGCAACGGAGGACAGGTTAATTACAGGACTTTTCGTTTGTAACATTATTTGTAAGTTTTCATGGTGTACAATTTAAAGTATTCTGTTCTATTCTATTCTTAATTAAAATTATTAGAGAAGAGAAGAGAAAGAAAATTGAACTTTAAAAAACAAAAAAAAAAATCAAAATACTCTTCAGGCGTTCTTCTAGTGTTGAGAGTTTCTTCCCATCAACAGACACTAAGGACTAACATTAAATTTGTAAAAAATATCTGCTCCTTCACTTTGTCATGTACATTAAGTCGTAGGCATTATACAAATTAATGTAATACACCATCTGCACCTGTGCCTACTCTTTGTCGGGTTTGATACATGCAGTAGGAACATTTACATAGAACAATATATTCAATGAAAGAACATTTTAAATTAATACGTGACGGCCTCCAGTTTAGTCCTAAAATATGAAGCAACATTAATATTTTAAAATAACCGTGTTTTCTTTGCTAAAGTTTTCAGTGCAAAATGTTTATAAAGTGTATGTTATTGTTATTTGTACTGAGTTTTGTTGAAACAGGTAATATTTACTTACTTTGATTGTTGTTTTTATTGCCTCTTTTTTAAGAGAAACTTGTGGCTAAATAAAAACAGCGGTACGGGTTGATCGAAGGTTAAGCGTGCTGAGGTCAGCCTGCATGACCGTTCGTAACAAATCCAGTCTCATCCGTGCCTCGGACAGCACGTTAAGCTGTTGGAGCCAGCTGTCATTTCTACACCTTTGACAGTCGTTACGGGTAGTCAGATACCCAAAAGTCTTACAAACGTTACCAAGGGGTATTATGTCCCCAAGTTACTGGGTTGAGGATGTCAGATAGGCAGACGCTTCATGTAAAATAGTGGTATTCAGCTGCATCTGGTTAGACTGGAAGCCGACCCCAACAAAGTTTGGAAAAGGCTAGGCAGATCATGATTGCCTCGTTTTAAATATATTGTTGCTATGGGAATATATTTATGTTTCTGTTATAATTATGCAATTGATGAATATTTTTAAACCATTTCGGTTTCTAATTCATATTAGAAACTCTAACTTTTTTGACCGGTGGACAGTATTCAGATTTTTGCGTAAACTGTGGATTAACAATGTTAGGATAAAAAACAATAACATGGGAACATTAACTGCCAATTTCACTAAAGTAGATAGAAAGAAAGAAATTAGTTATTTGCCAATAATGTAGGTATACAGTTAAGATGGTAATTTTGATGAGCGTCCTGAAACATTTTGCCTAACGGCATGCAAAATTATTCAACATGTTTTAATTATTATTTAGGTATAATTCTTCACAGCTTGATTGTTCCATGGAGCAGGACTAGCACGTTCTCAAGCATTCTTGTCTTGAATACAATTCTTTAATTTATAGTATGTTTTTTTACTAAGAGACCTTTTAATACACGACGACACGATTGGCGCAGTGGTTGAGCCATCGGCTGCTGCGCCGCGTGTTGTGGGTTCGAACCCCGCACGGAACAAATATTTGTATGACCTACAGGTAATTGTTCCGGGTCTGGCTGTTTGTGTATGTGAGTTTAAATGTTTGTAAACGCGCCCACGATACAGGAGAAATTCCTAGTGTGGGGCAACGTTTTTTTAAAAAAAGAAAAAAAAAAGAATACAAGTTATTATGTAACTAGGTATTTAGTTGTAACATTTAACTCGAAAACGTTTTACAAATTGTTGCAGTGTTCCCCTTACCGCCATCATGCCCGACTCTTGGAATCAAGAACGGACGAGCTCAGCCAAAGCAAAGAGGGAAGCTTCTCAAGTTTTCCTGCAAATGTGGATATATTCTGGTTGGCAACAGATTTGCCACGTGTCGGCTTGGACACTGGGATGTGCCTATACCCGTCTGTGTTAGTAAGTATCGTGCATGGAAATATCCCAGTCGAGACTAGGTAGAAAAAAAACTTGAGAGGTGTCAAGGGACACCCGGATGGAACGAAGTTCTTTTTGATATTATTTATTATGTACAAAAAACCTGTATACACTCAACAAAAATATTCGTCGAGACACCACACTGTTCAATGCGAAATAGAAAGACGAAACGAAAATAACTGGCTTGCTTTCTATGAGAGGGAGAGAGAGAGAGAGAAAGAGAGAGACAGACAGACAAACACGCGCACGCCGCACGGCTTACAACTATAGCAAAAAGTGTCGTTACAACTTATTGCCTTATTTTTTTCCGTCTAGCCCCCTTTCGCAACGCGCGATAAGGAACTTCGTTCCAAAAAACAAATTTTAGTCCGTCAATCAGATTAAAAATAATATTAGATACGTATTTTTTTGCTTTATCGTATTAATAAAATGACTTAGATGAAGCCCATTAAAGTTGTGAAATGGGGGTACATACTTGTGACGTAGCCACCCCCATTCCCCACTCGTATACAATCTGCATGTACGTGACGTCGTGCACAATTTTAAGTCAATGCTTTGACGTTATCGTTCGAAGAAAAAAATACGTGTCCAATATTTTTTAATAATCTTACAGACGAAGAAACGCCTAGTTCTCACTCACACAAACACCTTTCAGAACTGAAACGTAAAACCGGCTCGTAAAAAATACGAAAATAATTTTGGGAAAAATAATTTTATCAAAAACCACAGGATTATTATAATTACAAATAGAGTTTATTGAACCCTTCAATAATTGAGTTTTGTCGGTACTAAGTTAACAGAGGTCGGAATTAGGTAGAGTTATTTATGTACTTGCATCGAAATGTTGATATTAATATGGATCTTCCCGGGATTTCCCGGGATTTATAATACAATCCCATATGGCCAACAATATTACAAATAAATAACAATAAAAACCTCAGAGATAGATAAGACATCCGGAAATTCGATGTCGGATGGTTTAAATAACGACACTGTTCACGCAGTGACTGAGCGAACAACTTCTGCGCCGCGTGTCGTGGGTTCGATTCCCGCACGGAACAAATATTTGTGTGGCCCATAGTTAGTTGTTGCGGGTCTGGCTGTTTGTGTATGTGAGTTTAAATGTTTGTAAACGCACCCACGAAACGGGAGGAATTCCTGGGGGTGGGGCCACGTTTTTTTAAAAAAGAAAAAGAAAAAAAAAATTGTGTAAAAGTAAATAACTTTTTTATTTAATAAATCACGGGATTTTTCTGGTCTTTATAATTAATCCCGGGATTTGAGGCATAGCCTCTTTATTATTTCGCTGCAAGAAATCAGTGTAAGTACATAAATAACTCTTAATAATACCTAATTCCGACCTCTGGTTATTTACTACCAAGTATGCATTAGAATTAGCAAGAGAAACTCATCTCTGTTTGCTCATAACTTTTCAATGACTTTTTACTTTACAATTCTATATCCGCACAGACAAAATTAATAATGACACAAAACGATACCACGTTTAACTTTGGATGTACAGAGGCCAGCACATCAACCTACCCCAATGTGTCAAATTTATTTAATAGATTTTCAACTTTATCTTAAATTATATAAGGTTCATGTTCAATTGGGAAAATTTGACAGTTGTGAGTAGCTTGATGTGCTGGCGTCTGTACAATGTCAAACTGTACAGTAATTCCCGAAGTTTGTGCGGAATAAATATCGTACGGAGTAGTTTAACCTAAACAGTATTTTCTTTCACTTTTCGAAGGTACGGGCTGCCCAAAACTAGAAGAAAGTAAGAATTCGGTGAAGGTAACATCTCATAACGATGCGTGGGTAGTCTTTCACTGTTTACCCGGATATGATCTTGTGGGTTCACCGGTTGTTTACTGCGACGGATCACAGTGGAACTCGACTGCTCCTGAGTGTGTTGGTAATGTATTTTTACACGCTTTATATTAGTTTCACCTGTATGTATGTATGTGTGTATGTATGTTTGTAACCGACTCCTTTGGACGCTATTTTGACCCACTTTAAACGGTCAGATTTCATTCAAATTTTGCACACCTGTCAAAGACCGCTGACAATGCAATAATTCGAAAAAAAATTACATAGTTCAAAAAAAAAAAACTAGAAATCACGCTTTTATAAAAAAAATCAACTAAAAATTGAAAAATAAATTATAGTTTAAAAAAACTAAAAAAACACGCTTTTATAGAAAATCCAACTAAATAATAGAAAATGAAATTTTATAAATTTGGATTAAGAAAAGTGTAAATTAGAAAAAAATGTATATTAATGGAAAAAAGCGCGGGGTGCATAGTGTCAATAGTTATTAACATTTTCTATTTTTCCATGGTTACTGTCATTCACAGTGGGCTCCATGTATCGGCGTGTATTCTTCAATATTAACACTATGCACCCCACACTTTTTTCCATTAATATACATTTTTTTCTAATTTACACTTTTCTTAATCCAAATTTATTAAATTTTATTTTCTATTTTTTAGTTGGATTTTCCATAAAAGCGTGTTTTTTTAGTTTTTTTAAACTATAATTTATTTTATTTATTTTTAGTAGCCTATGTTGTCCCACTACTAGGCAAAGGCGGGAGGCCTTTCAAGCACTCTTTTACCGCACCACCTCGTGCCAGCCTTTATAGTATGCATCCAGCCCCAGGTCGTGCCGTCACCTCTTTTTGGGACGAAATTTTAAATGTCAATACTCCTCAATCAATCTCTGTCTCAATACCAGTGGTTTACCACACATGTCGACTGGTAATATTGGTTTCAATTCAGGGCAGCTTTGTTTATTTTTTTATGAAATCACAAATTATTCTTTTAATTTTACTGCCGTTTCTACCCTGCCATAACCATTATAGAAATATAAAAGTTAAAAGCTTGGATGAACAAAGAAAGAAGCAATCGACAATAATTTCAAAATAGCTGATGTATTCTGTGTGATGTTTAAAAAAGAATTGATAGGCTTAATATTGTTCAGTCAGCACTCAACACTCACAACTCTGGAATTGGCCCAATTGGTCCTCAATACACACTTACCCTATGCTACATAATATTACGTAATTTCAATTTATTTCATTAAAATGATACATAGAAATAAAATAAAAAAAAATAATCACAGGGCGAAATTAGTTACATAATTCAATAACTTAGCTGTAGATGCCTATTTACTCAAAAATTGACTACTCAAAAATCAATGACCAATCAATTTATTAAGAAATTCTTGTTTTAATTACCAGGGGGTTCAATAAAAAAATCTGGAACGGAATGTGACTTCGAACAGCCCAACATTTGCGGTTGGAAGCTGAACACGTTCAACGATTATACTTGGAGTAGGTTGAATAAGAAGACTCCAAGTTCTTTTCTACAGACTGGGCCGTCGTACGACCATACATATGGGAAGAATGGATCCGGTAAGACTTGTACAGAGGCCAGCACATCAAGCTACCTCAATCTGTCAAATTTATTTGATAATTTTTCAACTATTACAAGGAATAACGTTTAAGTTCAGTTGGGAAAATTCGACAGTTTGGGATAGATTGATGTGCTGGCGTCTGTACCCCTGAAGTTACCTTGTAACGGGTAGGCAGTGATGTAGGTATATGTATACCGTTATTAGTTCCATGAAATAGAAAGACTATTGCCATCTTCACATATATTCATTCTTACTATTTTATTACTGAGAATTTAAGCAATAGGGTATTTCCTTGATTTTGTTTTTAAAATTTCCCGAAACTTAAAAAAGACAAGCTTCGGTAAAAAAATCTAAGACAATTCGTCTTACAAAAGGGCGAAGTTGTAAGTGTTTTAAAATGTATGCTGAAAGAGACAGCATTGCTAGCATCTGATGTCACTGGACAGGAACGCCTTACTGAATCGCACCATTCAGCACAAACGCCCTTCTAGGTGACGAGAATGGCAGAAAATCATTTTTACCACCGATTTTTTTTCATTTTTAATTAATTAAATTTTCTAGAACTCATTTTTAAATAAATTACTTGTACTTATATATAAAAGGCGTCAAATAACCTATTAGTATCAACCATAAATATGAATAAAGTCTTCATAATAAATGAATAATAAATTCGATACGAGTTTTTCAAATTTAAATTCGTTAGAATTGACATTCAGTTAATGTCAAACATTTGTGCTGGGCACAATGGTCCGTAGACACCACCTCGGGACTTGGTTTAGTCAATACCCTGTTTCACAGGATGAGTACTGTTACATCATCACCTCGCTGCCCAAATCACAATTTATTTGGAGTCGGCGCAGTTTGTATTCTTCGTCCATACTCTATTTATTTATTTATTTATTAACATTTTGTAGACTTAACAGGTCAACCCAAGGCGTCTACAAACAAGTTACATTTAGTAATTTACGCGTACAGTTGTTTGTTACGTTACTAACTTAAAGTGAAGTAGAAGAGTAGCTTAGCCTTGTTACGTAAAACATATATTTTAAAAGATGAATAATTGAATTATATTTTAGAAAGTTAACTTTACAAGTAGATTACCTACACTATGCATTTTGGACATAATCTAAAACATTCACACGTTATAACGTATATTTTGATTGGTTGTTATCGTCTGATTACAAACCTTAAAAGTCTGCTATCGTCGCCTTAACTTGTACTAAAAGCCTCACATGGGCATACTCAGACAACATTCTTACACAAATACTCGATCACAGGTGCCACTTTCCGACTTCAATTTACATACTAATTTCTTATTTTGCCCATTGCGCGAACACAAATTTCCTTCTTAACATTCTCATCTCAGCTGCATGTAATTGCTTTTCACTCATTTCTACTGTAGCCCAACATTCTAATCCATACAAGGCAGCAATTCGAACTATTTGTCAGAAGTTTTAGTCACAGAGGCCAGCACATCAAGCTACCCCAATGTGTCAAATTTCTTTGATAGATTTCCAACTTTATTACAAAAGAATAAGGTTCATGTTCAATTGGGACAAGTCTTTACATGTCCCTAGCGAAACTCGAGCGGAACTGTAAGTACGCAGGCTACACTTTTACCTATCTTTTCTGGAAATATAATCATTATATTATCAATTTCAGGTTACTACATGTACATAGAAAGTACAGGTAGAGCTGAAAATGAGACCGCTCGTCTGCTGTCACCCGTATATGAAGCTGACCTGGCCAAGGATGGTTGTTTCGTCTTCTGGTACCACATGTTCGGAAGGTAAATATGTCGATCACTTAATATGGTGTCTTAGATACAAATAAAATAAAATTGAAGTGTTTGTTTGTAATGTCAAGCAGCTTTTTACTACAATCATATAAAAGTATACACGGTAGTAAAAGTTAGTTTGTCTGTCTGTTTGTTTGGGCCTATTTCCAAAACCACTGAACAGATTTAGACGGGACTTCCTGACTGGTAGATAACTAATGTTGTAAGCGGAGATTGGAATTAGGAAGAGTTATTTATGTACTTGCATCGAAATGTTGATATTAATATGATCTTCCCGGGATTTCCCGTATTGAGGATTTTTTCTCAGTTTTTATTAATAAACAAAAAAAATGTATATTAATAATGTTCGTATGGTTTGTTGTACTAATAAAAACGAAATATCTGTCTTATCGTGTTGGGCAGTTGAGAAACAGCGGTCTAAGCATGCTAAGTTTAGTCTGACAAAAGCCGGACAAGCCGTACACCGTTTATTTCGGCTGAACACCTAATCAGAAAGCCTACGTACGTC
The DNA here is from genome assembly GCA_905147745.2 of Phlogophora meticulosa. Lineage (NCBI taxonomy): Eukaryota > Metazoa > Arthropoda > Insecta > Lepidoptera > Noctuidae > Phlogophora > Phlogophora meticulosa. Next base: position 10,196,573 of record LR990542.1, on the reverse strand, counting down.
CGGCTTTATCCGGACGCCTAGCAACGCTATTTACAGTACCTAAGGCTCCTTCACCAAATTTGTGTTTTTAATATTTAATACAGGAGCATGGGGAGACTCGTTGTTTACCAGAAGCCCAACAAAATAACGATGGATCAGCTGCGGGTCCTGCGCTACCTGTCGCGGGCTCAGAAATACACGCTGTTCGAGAAGTGGGGAAATCAGGGCAACGAGTGGTACAGAGCCGTCGCCATGTTGTCTGACTTTGGTGACAATTTCCAGGTAGTAATATTTCACAATTAGACATACACTGCATTTATGATTTGATTCAAGAACATGTCCTGAGTTCTATTTCCAGGTCAGGACAAAATAGTGAGGGTCAATTCACACCGAGATGCGACGCGACGTGACTTGGCGCGTAGTTTTTAAGATAGTTATACCAAATATGACTTTATTTACTTCACGAAAAGACACAGTTTATATTAAGTTAATTCGATATATGACCTGCTGCGCCTCAAGATGTCTCGCGCTTCCAGTCTCACCGAATACAGCTGAATATTAATATTTTACATGGAGGGACTGCCTATATGACCTCCACAACCCAGTTACTGGACAACACGATACCCCTTGGTTAGACTGGTTGTCAGACTTTCGGAATTCTGACAACCCCTAACGACTCTCAAAGGTTTTCAAGTGACAGCCAGGACCAACCGCGGGTTAACGTGCTTTCCGAGGTAGGGAGGAGTTTCGCCATGTAATGAACGGTCACCCATTCACAGGCTGACCTCGTCAAGCGTAGCTTAAATTCGATCGACATACTAATAATAAGTTTTTTCCACATGACGAGAACCTCGTGAAGGCTGAGAAAGAGAAACAGATGACGTATCTTAAGTAATGGTTGTCGACATGTGGGTTGTGAATACAGCAGTCATTGTGCCGATAGTCGTGACGGCCAATGGCATAATAGCCAAGAGCCTCGATCAACACCTAAAGAGGCTCTCATTGGGCAGTTGGATCAAGGGTTTGATCCTGAAAGCAGTACTCTTGGACACGGCGCGCATAGTAAGGAGGTTCCTCTCCAAGAGCCCTCACCACCGGTAGCTTGGACCCTGTTCCCGATGCCGCCCACTATTTTTTATATTTTTAAATGTTTTATTTTTTATACTGAAATATTTAAAAATATAATTTATATGTATAGAGAAAAATAAATGAAAAAAGTTTTATTTATTTTCTCTTACAGGTTCAGTCACAGTACAGTGCCCTTGACTGTTTTGAACTGTACAAACATGTGTATATACCTACTGATGTTAAATTATTTTTGCGCAACAATCAACAGATCGTTATTGATGGCATCAGAGGACAGAGTTTTATGAGTGACATCGCAATCGACGATGTGTCCATACAACATGGTGATAACTGCAGCTACGCCATGCTTCAAAACTCCAAGCCATCCAGCGTATTACGTAAGTAGAACTTAAATATACCTACATTATTTTAAGGTTCCCCATAACACATACACATTCCCATGGGGGTAGGCAGGAACTACAGAACTCTACCTGATACGATCCTTTCATACACCCTTTGCTTCGCTTACGTTACTAACGCATTTTTCCCCCGGGGCCGGGGGTCGGAAAACGTAAAGAACGCCACCAGCTTCGAACCTTACATACTCCTTTTGCTTACTTAACGTTCATACATCTGGTCATACACGCACGTCGGTTGCGAGTACTACGCAGCTGACCTTTATAAAGAACATCTCCAATAAATTTAATCTATGTTATTTTGGGACTTTAAACGTTTCCACTTAAGTCTTATTACGTTTAGTTAGTTGCCTTTCATAAATAAATAATGCTGGACAATCCACACAGCATCACCTAGCCCCAAGCTAAGCAGAGCTTGTGTTATGGGTACTAGATGACTGATATACTTAATACAATACATTACATAGATATATATTTTTCATTATACATAGCAAATACCCAGAACAAATCTTTGTAGATCGTACAAACATTTGTCCCAATGCGGGAATCGAATCCGCAACCTCCTGCGTCGCAGGCGGACCTTCGCCCACCGCGCCACATAGGTCGTCATAATGCTAAGCACTAAATAAATAAATAATGCTGGACAATCCACACAGCATCATCTAGCCCCAAGCTAAGCAGAGCTCGTGTTATGGGTAATAGATGACTGATATACTTAATACATAAAATAAAATAAAATAAAAATATTTTATTTCAGACAAAAAAGTCCATAGGCAAGACAAGATTGTTAGTAACAAGAATTTTGCTTATATCTATTGTTAGTAATTAAAAGTAGGTATCGGTAACAAACTGGACACACCGTCTACCCCTGCACAGTAGGCTCACCGGTCCCGCAACACATGGAGTTCAGTGAACCTACTGAGCAGGACAGTATCGGTTCTCTCGCCAAACATCCTGAGGACGGTATTCGGGCTCCCCGTACTCGGCGCACCAACGACGCTACTTTTTTACGCATAATTGAGTATACATCAGCAGCAAACATGCCGGATGCACTGCAATACCGAGGGAGCCGAAACAGAGCCCTGAACACATTGTTATACTGGACGCGCAAGGCATTGTAGGCTTTCTGTGTAAAGTTTGCCCACAGGCCGCTCGTGTAGAACGTCTGGCAGAATGCCTTGAACATAGTTATTTTAACTGGAGCAGTACAACGAGCGAACCGGTGCACGGTGTGCCAACATATTACCACGAACCGACAATGCCCTGCGCTCCCTCTCGATATCCAATTCGTCACTCAAATTCTCTGTTACAATGTGACCAAGATATTTAAACTGTGCAACACGACTTAGAGGTACACCGTTAAGTAATAAAGGTGGTATAAAGATATTGTTTTTATTTTTACATTTAAATAAAATGAACTCACTTTTACTTTCGTTGTACCTCAAGCTTAAGCTAAGCTCAATGTTCCACAGCATAAACCTCACACACCTTTAACAGCTGTCTAAGACCACCAATTGAGGGACATAGATAGATTTTTTTTTATTATACATAGCAAATACCCAGAACACCCCGAACAAATCTTTGTAGATCGTACAAACATTTGTCCCAGGGCGGGAATCGAACCCGCAACCTCCTGCGTCGCAGGCAGACCTTCGACCGCCACGGCCCATCGGTCGTCAAATGTGTATGTCAAGTTATGTTTCTTAATAAAACTTCTATTTTTACAGCATCGACGTCAGAGGGCTTCTCAAACAGCTCAGTGCTACCACCGATGACTCAGGAACAGGTTACTACAACCACTGAAACACTACCACCTACCATCGCCTCGACCACTAAGTCCACGAAAACAACAACTACGACTACCACCACAAAGATACCTCCACCTCAAGCTGTTCCGATGACTACTTCCACTCCAACTTCTAATAGATCTAAAACCACTAATATGATCAATGAATCAACATCGTGGACTCTTGAAGCGAAACCACTGTCTTCATCAACCATTTCCATTTCGCAAACTTCGAAGCATGAAGATAAAGTGGTAGCAAAGGAAAATGGAGGTATGATATTTTTACGACGTAGATGTAGTGTAACTCCTCTACTGCCCAGAGGTCACATGGCAAAATACTTCGGTAACCCATTTACTCTCCGAGATCGCCAGCAACGTCAGATCGCTGCTGGCTTTTCTTGAGGAACTAGGGTGGATCGAATAAGGTATTGTCCCACGCAAAATATGCGCAGAGTCTTGGAGTTGCGCCTATCGGCCCGTCAAACAATACAATGTAGTGTAACCTTGAATGGTAGATTGAGGCAAGATGTTATAATACAACATTTTGGTTTAAAAGAAGATGACATGTTTCGTGACATCAATTATTGAAAAGAGAATGCTCAGATGGTTTGGTCACGTTGAGAGGATAAATGAAAGACGACTAAAAAAAGGCAGATGTACGTGGAAACGACGGAAGGGGAAATACTAGAAGGACATACACTGATCTTATTGGTGATGTTCTTCAAAAAGGTCTCGTGCGTAGTACTCGAAACCGGTGTGCGTGTATGAGTAGATGTAGGAACGTAAAAAAAAAGCAAAAGGAGTATGTAAGAATAGTAGCAGGTGCCGTTCTATAGTTTCTGCCTAACCCCATGGAAAAAAGGCGTTAGTTCATTTTAGTGGTATTTGGTAGCATAGGCTAGCTGTTCCCCGTGACTTAGCGTGGAATTGCAAGGGTTTTGCATGGGAATTGCATGGTTTCATTTTTAATTAAGTTACTCCTTATAGCTCCTTGCAGCTGACTAAAATATGTTTTTGCAAATGAATCATAAATAAATATAATATTCTGAAATTTACGACAGACTTGAAAAAGTTCATAACATCACAAAGTTTCTTTGTTTTAGCCGCGGTAACGTCAAGTCCGCTTAATCAGAGCGGAAGCTGGCCCTGGCAGGCCGGCAAGGAGTATCTGTACAATGTGAACACCTACACCTGGACCTCATTCGACAACAGCAACAGCAATGGCAACGCCTTCAAGGCTCAGTTCATCATCCGCGTCGTAGCGCCAGGCCAGCTCCTCGCTAAGCTGAGTCAGCCTTTGTACGCGCAAATCCAGGCAGCGAAAATTACGTACAACGTTGTACCCGCCGACCTCAAGTTCCAATCCGTTGAGATCACCGACCAGCCTCTTGAGATATTCGTCGAGGGAGGTCGTGTTAAGTCATTCAATGTTCCTCTCACACTTTCCGTTGCTCACGAGAACTTGTTCAAGGGTCTGATCAGCGCTCTCCAAGTTGACATATCTGCTTTCGGCCATGTCGACAGCTTCCCTAACAGCTTCTATAAGGAAACCTTCCAAGGTCTCTTCAAGAAGGTGGAGACTGACGTCACTGGTGAATGTGAGACCCTATACACTGTTTCACCGGTATCTGCGGAATGGCGTCGTGAATTGCCCACATTCGCTTCAGAGGCAGATCCCGTCGAGATCATCAAGAGCAAGAACTACGGCTCATGCAAGAACCGTGCTGCCTTCTCCTCTGGCCTGCCAGAAGGAGCCGTTTGGAATGGAGTCGCTTACGAAAATGAAGAGAAACAGTTCATCAAGCACACTTCTGAATCCCGCTTGGTCGCTGGCAAACAGGGCACTATCTTCAAGTCAGAAGTCATAAGTTCAGTCTCTGTCAGTCCGCTACTGTTCGGCAAACAGAAGGCTGAAGTGTACAGTTTCGTCAAAGCCTTCCTCTCGTCTGTCCAAGATGTAAGTGGTGCTGAGTGGAAAAAACCTGACGAGAACCGCCAGATCGATTCGCTCTTATTCTCAGCAAGCGAGTCTACCTTCATCCTCAAGGTTACTGATCAAAGCATTGCCAACGCCCAGAAATTGCTTCAAGACTTAACACCTTTGCTGCAGACTCCAAGCAAATTGTCGGAGGCTGACTTCCTTTCAAAGTTCAACGTTCTCATTCGCGTCTTGGCCTCATTGAACTCAGAGCAACTGACCCAGCTGACTAGCAGCGTCGATATTGCCAAGGACTCGAAGAACGTCGCTAAGAACGGTATGTGGATAATCTACCGTGACGCTGTCTCCCAAGCAGGTACTGGTGCCGCATTTGAACAAATCAAGTCCTGGATCCTTACAAAGAAGGTTCAAGGTGAGGAAGCTGCTGAGGTGATCACTGGTTTAGGTGGATCTCTTCGCTTTGCTACCAAGGAGGTTGTGACTGAATTCTTCGACCTCGCAACGAATTCTTATGTAAAAGAGCAGCAGTTCCTTAACAACTCAGCCCTGTTAGCAGTCACTAAATTCCTGCGGTTTAGTAAGCAAAACTTATTTGTCGTCGATACCGTCATCCCACGCATCTCTAAATATCTGAAACAAGCTATCGAAAATGGAGACTCTAACAAGGCTCAAGTTTACGTAAGAGTTCTCGGCAATTTAGCTCACCCAGACGTTTTGAGGGTATACGCTCCATACTTGGACGGTCGCGTTGCTGTAACAAAATACCTTCGCATCCAGATGGTTGCCAGTCTCAAGCCCTTAGCTAACCAGAAGAACGAATCTGTTCGTGCTGTGCTTTTCAGCATCTTGAGAAATACCGCTGAGCCTTACGAGGTGAGGGTGCTTGCTGCCCTGAACATTTTCATGGCTTTCCCTACCGCTGAGATGATGCAAGTATTGGCACACATGACCAACGATGACCCAAGCACGCAAGTACGTGCGGTTTTGGCCAACGGAATCAATTTCTCCGCTGGACTTAAAGACCCCCGTTTCGCGGAGCTGTAAGTAATCTTCCATGGATTTCATAATTAGTACCTAATGGTTAAATATAAATATTGTATCAAATGCGTAATATAATTGTGGGCTGTTTATTTCAGTGAATCGACATTAATGATGTTCTTATTTTCTCTTACAGGGCTACGAATGCTCAGTTGGTACAACCTATCGTTGCCAAAGAGAAATTTGGATACCGCGTCTCGACAGACAGTATAATTGACAAGTACACGAGCGAAGACGACATTGCATTCTTCAGGGAGCTGTCTTACGTTGGCAGCGAGGACAATTGGCTACCTGTATACCACAGAGCAGCTTTAAGGACAAGAGGCACCGGTTGGACTGAAGAAAACCAGGTACGTAACCAACTATCTTGTAACAAAGAAAATTATAGTGTTATCTTCTTATATTTAAAATTCTCGTGTCATGTTAGTTACCATACTCCTCCGAAACGGCTTGACCGATTTTCATGAAATTTTATATGCATATTCAGTAGGTCTAAGAATCGGCTACTATCTATTTCTCATACCCCTTAGTGATAAGGGTGGTCCACCCCTAACATTTTATTTTATTTTATGGACATTATTTTGATTTTTTGATTTTTAATGAGGCATTAAAAAGACATACAACCCTAGATTTTCACCCTTCTATCACCAACCCCTATATGGCAAAACAACGTTTGCCGGGTCAGCTAGCTTTATTATAAATATACTATATACGTAATTATGACCCACATTTCTAATCATAGACTAGATAGATGGTCCTGTTATTTTATTCTTACATTTGATATTGTCTTTAGATCAGTTGGTTTAATTATAACACCAAAGGACGGGGTACTCGCAACCTCAGGAAACGTAAAGCTTTGTTTATTTAACTTAAGTTCTGAGCATATTGGTTTTGAGTAATTGTGTATTTTTTCACTTATGTGTCATTGCAGTATAATGTGCAAAACTACGTTGACACGCTTCTGCATCGTTATGACACCAATATTTTTCAAATTTATTATTTATCATTCCAGATAACTATGTCTGTATCAGGCGTTCAACAACTCTTGGCTTGCATCGCTCAGATGGCCTACGATCCTAACACATCAGAAGTTGATTTGAAATTCTCCCCTAAGAAAGTAGCTGAGGCACTAAACATCAAACGTAAACCTAGCGCTCCTCTAGAGGGATCTCTTTTTATTGAAAACTGGAACCAACAGAAGCTTATCACATTCAATGAGGCGGATTTACAAAAATTTTTCTCTAGCACTATCAACAACTTGAGCCTATTATTCAAAGGTGCTGACGTCCAATACACTAAGGTGTTGAGCCAGAGACAAGCATACGTATCTTTCCCTCTGGCTGCTGGTGTACCATTCTTCTTTGACTACAGCGAACCACTCGTGTTTTCAGTCACCGGCCATGTTAAAAACAAACTTGATAAAAGCTACTGGGAGAAATCTCCGCATACAAACCTTGACATTACTTATGCAAGAAACTTAGATGGCTGTGTCGGTTTTCTGGACACACTCGGTGATGTATATGCCGCTGTAGGTGTTGTCAACAAGATCCAGTTCTACTTGCCCATCAATTTGAACACAGTGGTTCTGCCAGGACAAGTAAAGTTGAATTTTGTGCTTCCTGAACATGACGCCACTTACATTCACTTGAGCGTTTGGCCTTACACTACTTTCCAGAAAGCCCAATCTCTTTTAACTGTTTCTGAGAACCCAGCGACTAAGTACATCAAGCGCTCCGCTAAAGTTATCTCTGCTGATTTTAAGTTGGGTAGCATAGCCGGTGTCTCTTTCCTGCTTCAAGGATACTCTTACTCTTCTGACTTCAATAACCCCGGTGATCTAAACAATGCCGACATTTTATCGAACATTGGTACTTTGATATACCAAAAGGATATCGCTCTGACTCAGTTCAACTTGAAATATCTTGCCAAGGAAACTAGCAACAAGGATGTCGCGCTGAACTTGTTCTTCGGTAAATTTATTCATGACTATTCGTATGGTATTTCTGATAAAAACAATGTCAGAATACTTAATCTTTTTCATTGTTTACAGACACTCTATTCAACCAAAAGCAGAGCGGCGTCTTGGGTCCAGCTTTTTTTATCCCAGATGCTTTTGCTAACAGTCAGGCGAGACGTGAGGAAATTGGCAAACGCGCCGCGACTGGCATCGAGTCCGCTGAAGTCCAGCTGTACGACTTCAGTGCTGTCTTTGATGGAAAACAGAAAGTGGAGTACGTGATCACCGCGGCTCTTGCTGACAGTTTTGTGGACAACAAAGCCCAGTTAGTCTTTTTCTACAACGGCTCGGACCAGATCAACGCGGTCTTCAAGGTAGTTAAACCCACAATTGCTCCTCTCAACTTTGAGGAGGCTTTGAAGAATAAAATCAAGATTACCTACGAAGCTGACCTGAAATTCGGACACACGGAAAACATTAAAATCCAAGGATTCAGTGAGCGCAGCGATCAGTACACCGAACAGCTGTCCAACGACCCCTTGGCCAAGCAATGTCTGCAAGAAACCAGTAAGGACAACTCTTACCAGAAAGATTGTTTCAAGTTGATTGTGAAGGCGCACGCCTCAGACTACTCCCAGTTCACCGTATCACGCAGTGACCTCAGCCCTGCCTACCTTGACTTATTTGAGCTCTTGAAGAAAACCTACCCCTGGGAACAGGAACAGGAAGTGAGGAAGACATCAGTTGATGATGGTAAAATGGAAATTGTGATTCAGTCATTCTACTACGACAATTATGAGAACTTCGAATTCACATCTAAATACGGAGTGCTCCGCTTGAACAATGTCAAAATCTTGGGCTACTATCCTTATGCTATGGCTGTCTACGGACCCATCACTAAATGGGAGCGCGCCTATAACTACTACTACGGCTACCAATACCTGCGTGAGTTTCTCTTTAATTTAATATTTTAAGCTAGATTTTTGAAAATTTCGCCATTGCACTTACAATGCTATAATTTATATCATTTTTCTTCAATAGCGTACTGCGCTGTGGACAGCAGCAAGGTCCAGACGTTCAGTGGTCGCAGCTACGACTACAGCCTCACCGGCTCCTGGCACGCCGTGATGGTGGACGAGTCCAACGACTTCGGCAAGTGGACCGACCTGGTTATCCTCGCAAGGAGGCCTAGCAACAAACAAGAGGAGGTCTACGTCAGTTACAAGTAAGTGTAAAGCTATCTAAAGAAATAGTGGGAATGAAAATTTACGACCGGCGCAATAAACCTTTATCAGACAATAATTAGACTACAATCAACAGTAGACCATAAATCAACTATTTTAATACGAAAATCTTATTTTCAACTAACGACATATTTTTCTTTTCAAGGACCGCAGGCGGCAAATACGTTGAGCTGGACATCAAGCCCACATCAGTTGATGTCAAGAGCAACACTAACAAGGTTTCCGAAGGTGCGCTCACCACATACTGGAATGACAATGATGACGCGCCTCTGTTGCAATACTACGCCCTTGCCGATGGTGTTCTCGTTTTCAACATCAACAACGGAGCTCTTCGTCTGGTGTACGACAGCCAAAGGCTCGCCATCTTCACCGCCGACCACCGCAGAACCACCAGAGGTATCTGTGGACAGAGCTCTACCCAGACCAGCGACGACTACCTGACTCCTTACGGTCTGGTCGACCTCCCGGAGCTTTACGGAGCGTCCTTCTCATTGGACGGTGAATTCAGCGACCCTAAGACCGTAGAGCTGAAGAAGGAAGCTAAACTGAAGGCGTACCAGCCTGTGACCAGGTACACCAACATCCTCCGCTCTGATGCTGAGTGGAGCAACTCAACGAACTATTCTCATTAAATAATTTTAAGAGTTTTTTATTTTATTTTAATACTTTGTAATAAAATCAGGAACTTTATAATAAAAAAGTAGTGTGTTAAATATGTGTTAGAAATAGTAAAGTACCAGCCTATTACTGTCCCACTGCAGGGCAACGGCCTCTTCTCATACAGAGAAGGCACGAACATTAATCACCACGCTTGCTCACGACGCCGACGGGTTGGCGATTTCAGACTTATAATAATTATATAAAGTCCAGGTTTCCTCACGATGTTTTCCTTCACCGATGTCAGTGTCCAAGATAAACTTAGAAAGTACATATGAATTGAAAAACTCACATTGGTTCTTGCTCAGGTTTGAACCCACAACCTCGTGCACAAGAGGCGAGGCTTAAACTACTGGGCCATCTTGACATTTATCGTAGTTAGATTATTGTTGTATTACTCAATTATTTAAAATTGTTATCGTAGAGTGATAAATGTAGAGGCGCTTTCATTCTTCGTAGGAATTGTTTGCGTTTTCGTTTTCACCCTGATAGAGATGCAGATGATTTTTGATGTCCAGCAATTCATTCTTCCTATTCTTCACATATATGTATTTAAGAACAGCAGCCTATATTTCCCGGTGGATTGGGCAGAGGCTCACTTATAGTAACGCCCACTTTTCGCCAGTTATGTTTAAGTTCCATGTAGTAGGGGGCCAGCATACTGCAATCAGGCACAAATTGTGCATCAGGGATATTTGTTGATGCTCGTGTCGATTGCTTCTACATTTCTGCACTTTTATGGAAAGAAGGAGCGCTTACCTGGTGAGTCGGGTGCGAGGCAGCCCCAACATTATAATGCAGTGTATTGCGAGCACACTGGTCTGTTTGTGTGTGAATCGTTGCTGCAAGCTTTCCACATCGGTGTTCAAAATCAAAATCAAAATTTATTTATTCAAATTAGGCTGAGAATCAGCACTTTTTGAACGACAAAACGTTAAGCTTGAAGCAGGGATTCTCATAACTATAAGGCAGTACTAGGTTAAGTTTACCAAGGTATTTTAAAGATGTTTTATTTATTTATTTATTTATTTATTATTAAGGCACATCAACAACACAAACACAGACATTTACAAATAACAGAAAACAGAGGCATGGACTAGTGTTTACGTCAATTACAGACGTGCACAGCATTCACAACAAAAGAGAAGAAAAAACACAGCATTCACATTACAAAAAAAAAAAACACACACACACAATAAAAGAAATATTATTTTACATTACATTACATTACATTATTGTGTTGTCTACAGTCTTCCCCTCATTTATTATCTTGGATCTAAAACGTGTGGGATGGTCGTGGAAGATATCCAAATTATACTTATTGCAAAATTTGTTGTACGTGGACGTTAGCCTAGCCATTTGTTTTGTTACTAAGTCATTGAGTCACGGTTACTTGTTAATTAAATATAAATAAAACAAGTAAAATTTCTTACGTTACTGGCCATAGAATCTGATGCCACAGCAATATGATTCTAAATTACTACTACTAGGTGTGTTCCTTATCATCTGCCTAGCCTTTTACCAACTATGTTGGGGTCGGCTTCCAGTTTAATACAGATGCAGCTGTATACCAGTGTTTTACATGGAGTGACTGGTAAGACTGATTGTCCTACTTTCGGTTTTCTGACTACCCGTAAAAACTGTCAAAGATCTATAAATTGCAACCGGGACCAATGGCTTAACGTGCTTTCCGAAACACGGACGAATCTCGATATGTTACGAACGGTCACCCATCCACAGACTAATCTCGGCAAGCGTAGCTTAACCTTCGAACAACCAGTGCGGCTATATTCTATTTAGCAAAAAAAAAACAACGGTTTATTTATTTTCGAGTGCTCTTCTGCATGAAGTGTTACCCCTTATCATTGTACAATGAAGGTAGCATTGCACAGCAGAAGCAGTTCTCGGGTAGTCTTTTATATTTCTTTCACTCAAGGCGATGCTGGATTGCGTGCAGTGGCGATGTGGCGATGCTGGATTGCGTGCAGTGGCGATGTGGCGATGTGGAGCACGCAATCCGCTGTATTCATAAAAAAATATGGTTTTCGCCATGGTTCGGAGATAGCAGGTGCTGTTCACAAAAATAGAGGGAAGAAAAACCAGCTCCATCTGTCCTTATCGCACCTTGCAGGTTGTTTTTTTTTTGCTGTATTTCCTGGCTCAAATAAATGTAACTAATACTGCAAAAGTTTACCTGAAGCTCCCGTAACCGTCTTCTTCAATGCCCGACTCACCGTACTGACTTCATCCACAGTTCTTTCTTCGTCCAAGCTATTTCTCTGTGGAATGCGCTCCCCCAGGAAATCAGGATGGCAACCAACCGATTGGCCTTCAAAGTTAAAGTGCGTGAGCATGTTCGTAAGAAGTTGGCAGTGGTATCGTCACAGCGCTAATTTTTTCTCATTAACTGTCCTTATTGTTTATGTATGTATATATTCTATGTAGGTATAATATTTATAGTTCATATAAATATCTTATATATAAAATTCTCGTGTCACAATGTTTGTTCCCATACTCCTCCGAAACGGCTGGACCGATTCTCATGAAATTTTGTGAGCATATTGAGTAGGTCCGAGAATCGGCCAACATCTATTTATAATAATTAAAAAAAAAATAGGCGGTACGAAGTTCGCGGGCACAGCTAGTCTTATATATAAAATTCTAGTGTCACAATGTTCGTTCCCATACTCCTCCGAAACGGCTTGACCGATACTTATGAAAGGAGATTGTTCTATTCCCATACATTGTTCGCCCTGGAGCCAACAGCATAGAAAAAATCATTTTCTATTTGTAAATTGCCCTTAGTAGCCCATAAGAACAAAGTTTCTTGACGGACACTTTAGAGAACAGATTTATTTAAAAAAAAGAAACTGATTTTGAGGTTATTTTTAATAAACAAAAACTTAAGTAAGTAATTCCTTCTAAAATCGCTATTTCTGGTTTCTACAAAGCATTAAACTTCAAATACAGTAAAATAATACTGTAATTACAGTTTTATTATGCCTTTTAATGGTAAAAAATACGTCTTTGCTTTACTGGCTACTGATAACAAAAATAAGATCCGTTAATAAGAAAGCTTATTTGATGTCAAAAACCAGAGACAGTGACGTATTTTTTACCAACGCCTCTTTTGAACTAATATTTTCTCACTTGACAGAAAATCCCTCGTCATTCGACTAGTAAGTACATTTTGTGAGTTTGTTTTGTTAATTATATTTTCATCATAATCGTGCTAGGCCATATTCATCATAAGTTCCATTAAAATGTTCACGGAACTAATTCCATGAAAAAAATATGCATGAAAACCTTTTATGTTGCACATTTTCAATGTTTTGGAAGTGATAAATATCGAACACCCATTATTTATCACTAGATAGTATGGACATCGTCGTCGATATCGATATTTATGTATTATGAGCGAGAGCGACACTATCAAATCTTTTGTGACATTCACATTGACAATTCCTTGAAAGATGGCGGGTTTAGTTGGTAATAAAATCAATGAGCTCACTTTTAAAAACCTATTAAGAATTAAACAGAATTCCGCTTGAATTTATTATTTTTACAAAGCATATTAAAATATAATTAAAATTAACGTACACGTCAAATGTTTGTTGGTTATAGGGCGGTCTAGAACAATCTCCTTTTGTGTGCATATCGGGCAGGTCTGAGAATCGGCCAACATCTATTTTTCATACCCCTAAATGATAAGGGTCGTCCACCCCAAACATTTTATATGGCAAAACAACGTTTGCTGGGTCAGCTAGTATACATATATATATTTGTTTTCCCTTTTCTTTTAAGAAGTTGCACCTGCCACTGTTTGTCTCTGCATCATCCAAAGGTTGACTGGTAGAAAATGCCTCAGTCATTAAGTCCGCCTCTGTACATTTGTGTGCTTAAAGTAATAAATAAATAAATAAGCTTTCCTGGATGGCGTTGGGATCTAAATAGACCTCGCTGTAGTTTCGTTACCAAAGTATATATTGTTCTATTTTTTTGTAAGTGCGTTTTCCGTTGTTTAAGTTGTCCTAGTTCGTGTGTTTCGTTGTGTGATCACGCTTTCGGACCTTGAAAATCAAAGATAAGACAAGATAAGAAAAATTTTATTTGTCAAAAACATGTGTAGGTTAAGACTCAGTTGGAACGATTACAAAAATAAAAAAAGTTTCAACATGTTTTTGCCTAGAAAGGCGTAGAAATACATAATCAGATAATATCAAATTAAAAGTACAGAAATCAAAGTACAAAATAATTGTCTAAATTACATCATTTAAATATTCGCCTACATTATAGTAGCATCTATTCAAAGACGTTTGCTATCTTTATTACTTTGATGTACCAAATACCAAAGATCTTGTAATGGCCGGGGTTCTACCTGGACTGTTTAAAAGAAGAACAATTTACAGGCACACAATTTAATACAGAAAACTAACCTAATTCTCACACTAAAATAACAATTTAAAACTAAACAAAAGGAATAACAAATAACAAAATCATATTAAAATAAAAAAGTATGGCTGGTTCGAACTCGTGGCGCGCTACAGCTCGTAAGTGGAATATAGTAAAAATCATTTTCTCAAAACATTTTTTTTTTTTTAATAAAACGTTGCCCCACACTAGGAATTTCTCATGTGTCGTGGGTGCGTTTACAAACATTTAAAGTCACTTACACAAACAGCCAGACCCGGAACAACTACCTGTAGGCCATACAAATATTTGTTCCGTGCGGGAATCGAACCCACGACACGCGGCGCGGCAGCCGATCGCTTAGCCACTGCGCCAACCGTGCCGTAAAATTTATTTTGTATGCTGGATAAACTTTTTAAACCCGGACGAAAAATAAATATGTGTACCAGATTTGATGCGGTTTTTTGTGATCGAGATATAATTCATGAAGATTTGTTCAGGAGTTTGAGAATCATCACTTCATTTCCTACTTGACAAAAGAGTGTCGTAACAATTTTCACAGCTCCGATTGATTCTAAATTTGGTGTAATGGTACTTCAGTGGTATTTCGAAAACATGGTTATCTTGAACGGATGCTGTAGCATTAAGATAGTCTGCTGGAAACCCAACCCATTAACAATTTACTGCCGATATATCGTGTTTGCTCATTGACTCATTAGCTTGCACTAAATAGTACCAGCCTATTACTGTCCCACTGCAAGGCAAAGGCCTCTAATCATACAGAGAAGGCATGAGCATTAATCACCACGCTTGCTCAAGATGGGTTGGCGATTTCAGACTTATACTAATTATATAAGTCCAGGTTTCCTCACGATGTTTTTCTTCACCGATGTCAGTGATGTTCAAGATAAACTTAGAAAGTACATATGAATTGAAAAACTCACATTGGTACTTGCCCAGGTTTGAACCCACAACCTCGTGCACAAGAGGCGAGGCCTAAACCACTGGGCCATCATGACATATTGCACTAAATGAGTAGGTGTTACTCATAATACATGATCTAGGCCCCAAGGCGGAGAACAATATATAAAATTAAAAAAGAAAAAAAAACAAATCCACACAAAAGTAACTTAACATCACTCCTGTATTCGCCAAAGAGCTGGGCAGAGGTGCAACTAGAGTAACACCCACATTTTGCTAGTTATGTTTAAGTCCCATGTAATAGGGGGCGAGCCAATTGCCACCAACGGGGCTCAAATCAAGACTCGTGACTGCCATTGAAAAGATTCCTGTTGGAAAAATTCAATAACACTTTACCCGACCAGGGTATCGTACCCAGGACCTCAGGCTCAGTAGTCACACTTGAGACCACTGGACCACCGAGGCAGTCAAATAATTTATAAAAAGTAAATAAGCTTCGTCAGTTCGAGGGACTGCTAACCACTAGCCAACAATACTGAAAGTACGCTGTTGTGGAAAAGATTTTGGTGGTCTCTGTTGTCTTTTTTTTTCTTTTGCTCGGATAACTTTAATATCGCGATGTAGGATGCGTCAGATTTCGTTCATATGTGGCGAGATAGATGTCGCTACAGGATAGCTGCTGCTGCCTATTACAATTTAACTACTTAACGGTCCCTTGACGGGAGACGCTTGGATCACCGTATAAGAATTTAAACTCCTACATATGACTTTTAATAAACATTTTGAGCAGATAACGGGTGACTGTTCATTACATATCGAGATTCCTCCGTTCCTCGCAAAGCATGTTAAGCCGTTGGTCCCGGCTGTCATTTGTAGATTTTTGACAGTCGTTACGGGTAGTCAGAAGCCCAAAAGTCTGACAAAAAGTCTTACCAAGGTGCGTCGTGGTACCCAGTCACTGGGTTGTGGAGGTGACCCCAAAATTTCATCTACAACAATACATTTCGATACGAATCCGTACCAATGTAACTTTCTCGATACATGTATGTGCCTAATGCCTAGGTATAACATATTAGACGTCACTGACTTCGGTGAAGGAAAACCTCGTGAAGAAACCTTGACTTATTATTAATAAAGGTAAGTCTGAAATCACCGTTGTGATTAATGCTCATGCCTTATCTCTAAGAGAAGAGGCCTTAACCCTGCAGTGGGATAGTAAAAGCTTCTGTTATTATTATTTCATGGATAAAAAGCCAGTTTGAAAATGAATGTGAATCAAAGAGTTAAAAGAGTAAAGAAAGAACAAAGAAACGATGGATGGATTATGTGAAGGATGATATGGCTATCGTAGAGGTGACAATTGAGATCACATCAAATAGATATATGGAAGATGAAACTATGCCGATCCCAAATAAATGGATGGGATGTATGGATAAGGGCAGGAAGATAACAAGTATTACAAGTTATATAATGAATAATAAAAAGGCAGAGCTTAATTGATAATATTATTATATTAAAGTTACTTCAATGAAGTTAACGTCCTTAAACACAATTTCATTTCCAGATACGATATGTTTGTATTTGTATTGTGTATTTATTAGATGTCTTATACATATTTCAAACAATATTCTGTATTAATACAATAGGAAATACTAAGATAATTAAGTTACACAGACATATTTATGTGAATAAATATTAAAATAATTGATACATTTCTGTTACACTTTCCTGCGTTTTGAAATAAATAAGTTGATGACTGCTTAGTGAGAATAGTTCTTTGACTTGCTCCACTCAGCATCAGAGCGGAGGATGTTGGTGTACCTGGTCACAGGCTGGTACGCCTTCAGTTTAGCTTCCTTCTTCAGCTCTACGGTCTTAGCGTCGCTGAATTC
Source organism: Phlogophora meticulosa (assembly GCA_905147745.2). NCBI lineage: Eukaryota > Metazoa > Arthropoda > Insecta > Lepidoptera > Noctuidae > Phlogophora > Phlogophora meticulosa. The sequence goes on along the minus strand of LR990542.1, from coordinate 10,179,269 downwards.
ACCGTCCAATGAGAAGGACGCTCCGTAAAGCTCCGGGAGGTCGACCAGACCGTAAGGAGTCAGGTAGTCGTCGCTGGTCTGGGTAGAGCTCTGTCCACAGATACCTCTGGTGGTTCTGCGGTGGTCGGCGGTGAAGATGGCGAGCCTTTGGCTGTCGTACACCAGACGAAGAGCTCCGTTGTTGATGTTGAAAACGAGAACACCATCGGCAAGGGCGTAGTATTGCAACAGAGGCGCGTCATCATTGTCATTCCAGTATGTGGTGAGCGCACCTTCGGAAACCTTGTTAGTGTTGCTCTTGACATCAACTGATGTGGGCTTGATGTCCAGCTCAACGTATTTGCCGCCTGCGGTCCTTGAAAAGAAAAATATGTCGTTAGTTGAAAATAAGATTTTCGTATTAAAATAGTTGATTTATGGTCTACTATTGCTTGTAGTCTAATTATTGTCTGATAAAGGTTTATTGCGCCGGTAGTAAATTTTCATTCCCACTATTTCTTTACATAGCTTAACACTTACTTGTAACTGACGTAGACCTCCTCTTGTTTGTTGCTAGGCCTCCTTGCAAGGATAACCAGGTCGGTCCACTTGCCGAAGTCGTTGGACTCGTCCACCATCACGGCGTGCCAGGAGCTGGTGAGGCTGTAGTCGTAGCTGCGACCACTGAACGTCTGGACCTTGCTGCTGTCCACGGCGCAGTACGCTATTGAAGAAAAATCAAAGAAGTTATAGCATTGTAAGTGAAATGGCGCAATTTTCAAAAATCTAGCTTAAAATATTAAATTAAAGAGCAACTCACGCAGGTATTGGTAGCCGTAGTAGTAGTTATAGGCGCGCTCCCATTTAGTGATGGGTCCGTAGACAGCCATAGCATAAGGATAGTAGCCCAAGATTTTGACATTGTTCAAGCGGAGCACTCCGTATTTAGATGTAAATTCGAAGTTCTCATAATTGTCATAGTAGTATGACTGAATCACAATTTCCATTTTACCATCATCAACTGATGTCTTCCTCACTTCCTGTTCCTGTTCCCAGGGGTAGGTTTTCTTCAAGAACTCAAATAATTCAAAGTACGCAGGGCTGAGCTCACTTTGTGATACGGTGAACTGGAAGTAGTCTGGGGCGTGCGCCTTCACAATTAACTTGAAACAATCTTTCTGGTAAGAGTTGTCCTTACTGGTTTCTTGCAGACATTGCTTGGCCAAGGGGTCGTTGGACAGCTGTTCGGTGTACTGATCGCTGCGCTCACTGAATCCTTGGATTTTAATGTTTTCGGTGTGTGCGAATTTGAGGTCGGCTTCGTAGGTAATCTTGATTTTATTCTTCAAAGCTTCCTCAAAGTTGAGAGGAGCAATTGTGGGTTTAACTACCTTGAAGACCGCGTTGATCTGGTCCGAGCCGTTGTAGAAAAAGACTCCCTGGGCTTTGTTGTCCACAAAACTGTCAGCAAGAGCCGCGGTGATCACGTACTCCACTTTCTGTTTTCCGTCAAAGACGGCACTCAACTCGTACAGCTGGACTTCAGCGGACTCGATGCCAGTCGCGGCGCGCTTGACAATGTCTTCACGTCTCGCCTGACTGTTAGCAAAAGCATCCTTGATAAAGGAAGCTGGTCCAAAGACGCCGCTCTGCTTTTGGTTGAATAGAGTGTCTGTAAACAATGAAAAAGATTAAGTTTTCTGACATTGCTTTTATCAGAAATACCATACGAATAGTCATTAATAAATTTACCGAAGAACAAGTTGAGCGCGACATCCTTGTTGCTGGTTTCCTTGGCAAGATATTTCAAGTTGAACTGAGTCAGAGCGATATCCTTTTGGTATATCAAACTGCCAATGTCCGACACAATATCGGCATTGTATAGATCGTCGGCGTTCTTGAAATCAGAAGAGTAAGAGTAGCCTTCGAGCAGGAAAGAGACACCGACAAGACTACCCAACTTAAAGTTGGCAGAGATAGCTTTAGCGGGGCGCTCGATGTACTTAGTCGCTGGGTTCTCAGAAACAGCCAAAAGAGATTGGGCCTGCTGGAAAGTAGTGTAAGGCCAAACGCTGAAGTGGATGAAGGTGGCGTCATGTTCAGGAAGCACAAAGTTCAATTTGACTTCTTGCACCAGAAGCGCTGTGTTCAGTTTGGTGGGGGAGTAGAACTGGATCTTGTTGACAACACCGACGGCGGCATATACATCACCGAGTGTGTCCAGGAAACCGGCACAGCCATCTAAGTTTCTGGCATAAGTGATGTCAAGGTTTGTATCGAAAGATCCAGCTACGGCTTTGCTGCTCGTTGCATCTCGGATGACTTTCACTTTGCCGTTAAGCGACAATAAAAGGGGTTCGCTGTAATCGAAGAAGAATGGTACACCAGCAGCCAGAGGGAAGGATACGAATGCTTGTCTCTGGATCAACACCTTAGTGTATTGGACGTCAACACCTTTCAGTAATTGCTCAACGTTTATGATAGTGCTAGTAATGAAAGCTTTAAGATCTGCTTCATTGAATGTGATAAGCTTCTGTTGGTTCCAGTTATCAACGAAGAGAGAGCCCTCTAGAGGAGCGCTAGGTTCACGTTTGATGTTTAGTGCCTCAGCTACTTTCTTAGCGGAGTATTTCAAGTCAATCTTAGATGTGTCAGGATTGCAGATCATCTTTGTGATGTAGTCGATGAGTTGTTGAACGCCTGTTACAGACATAGTTATCTGTAAGCATAAATAATAAATATTACAATTACTGTTGACATGGAGATACAGAATCAGAACGATGTAGTTTTAGTCCAAAAGTGACACGTAAGCATTGTCATAGATAGCAATATGATAAACAAGATTAAATTAAAAAATACACAATTTATGTTTTGAGTACCTCGACCTTTCATGTTATAATTAAACCAACTGATCTAAATACACTCAAATATACTAAATATACTTAAAATAAAATGATTTGACTATGTACTAGTCTATGGCTAGAAGTGGGGATCATAATTATAGTGTACATGTATGGAAGAATAAAACTACAATATTTTTCGTTCCAAGAAAATTGGTTACGTACCGAGTTTTCCTCAGTTGAACCGGTGCCTCCTGTCCTCAAAGCTGCCCTGTGGTATACAGGTAGCCAATTGTCCTCGCTGCCAACATAAGACAGCTCCCTGAAGATTGCAATGTCGTCTTCGCTCGTGTACTTGTCAATGATACTGTCTGTCGAGATGCGGTAACCGAATTTCTCTTTGGCAACGATAGGTTGTACCAACTGAGCATTCGTAGCCCTGTAAGAGAAAAAAAGAACATCATTAATGTCGATTCACTGAACACATGAAACAATCAGCCAACAATTATATTAATATACAGTACTAAATATTTAACCAAGAATACTTACAGCTCCGCGAAACGGGGGTCTTTAAGTCCAGCGGAGAAATTGATTCCGTTGGCCAAAACCGCACGTACTTGCGTGCTTGGGTCATCGTTGGTCATGTGTGCCAATACTTGCATCATCTCAGCGGTAGGGAAAGCCATGAAAATGTTCAGGGCAGCAAGCACCCTCACCTCGTAAGGCTCAGCGGTATTTCTCAAGATGCTGAAAAGCACAGCACGAACAGATTCGTTCTTCTGGTTAGCTAAGGGCTTGAGACTGGCAACCATCTGGATGCGAAGGTATTTTGTTACAGCAACGCGACCGTCCAAGTATGGAGCGTATACCCTCAAAACGTCTGGGTGAGCTAAATTGCCGAGAACTCTTACGTAAACTTGAGCCTTGTTAGAGTCTCCATTTTCGATAGCTTGTTTCAGATATTTAGAGATGCGTGGGATGACGGTATCGACGACAAACAAGTTTTGCTTACTAAACCGCAGGAATTTAGTGACTGCTAACAGGGCTGAGGTGTTAAGGAACTGCTGCTCTTTTACATAAGAATTCGTTGCGAGGTCGAAGAATTCAGTCACAACCTCCTTGGTAGCAAAGCGAAGAGATCCACCTAAACCAGTGATCACCTCAGCAGCTTCCTCACCTTGAACCTTCTTTGTGAGGATCCAGGACTTGATTTGTTCAAATGCGGCACCAGTACCTGCTTGGGAGACAGCGTCACGGTAGATTATCCACATACCGTTCTTAGCGACGTTCTTCGAGTCCTTGGCAATATCGACGCTGCTAGTCAGCTGGGTCAGTTGCTCTGAGTTCAATGAGGCTAAGACGCGAATGAGAACGTTGAACTTTGAAAGGAAGTCAGCCTCCGACAATTTGCTTGGAGTCTGCAGCAAAGGTGTTAAGTCTTGAAGCAATTTCTGGGCGTTGGCAATGCTTTGATCAGTAACCTTGAGGATGAAGGTAGACTCGCTTGCTGAGGATAAGAGCGATTCGATCTGGCGTTTCTCTTCAGGTTTTTTCCACTCAGCACCACTTACATCTTGGACAGACGAGAGGAAGGCTTTGACGAAACTGTACACTTCAGCCTTCTGTTTGCCGAACAGTAGCGGACTGACAGAGACTGAACTTATGACTTCTGACTTGAAGATAGTGCCCTGTTTGCCAGCGACCAAGCGGGATTCAGAAGTGTGCTTGATGAACTGTTTCTCTTCATTTTCGTAAGCGACTCCATTCCAAACGGCTCCTTCTGACAGGCCAGAGGAGAAGGCAGCACGGTTCTTGCATGAGCCGTAGTTCTTGCTCTTGATGATCTCGACGGGATCTGCCTCTGAAGCGAATGTGGGCAATTCACGACGCCATTCCGCAGATACCGGTGAAACAGTGTATTGGGTCTCACATTCACCAGTGACGTCAGTCTCCACCTTCTTGAAGAGACCTTGGAAGGTTTCCTTATCGAAGCTGTTAGGGAAGCTGTCGACATGGCCGAAAGCAGATATGTCAACTTGGAGAGCGCTGATCAGACCCTTGAACAAGTTCTCGTGAGCAACGGAAAGTGTGAGAGGAACATTGAATGACTTAACACGACCTCCCTCGACGAATATCTCAAGAGGCTGGTCGGTGATCTCAACGGATTGGAACTTGAGGTCGGCAGGTACAACGTTGTACGTAATTTTCGCTGCCTGGATTTGCGCGTACAAAGGCTGACTCAGCTTAGCGAGGAGCTGGCCTGGCGCTACGACGCGGATGATGAACTGAGCCTTGAAGGCGTTGCCATTGCTGTTGCTGTTGTCGAATGAGGTCCAGGTGTAGGTGTCCACATTGTACAGATACTCCTTGCCGACCTGCCAGGGCCAGCTTTCGCTCTGAGTGAGCGGGCTCGCCGTTACCGCGGCTAAAACAAACAATGTTTAATATTATGATTTTGAGTGATCTTGCTCAACTCTATCGTTAGAGTAAGAATAAATGTAAATGTGATGCATTTGCAAAAAAATATGTTAGCCGTCTGCTGTTATAGGCGTTAGGAGATTTGACAGACTGTCAGCGTTAATTATACAACCCCTGAATCGATCAATTAACATTTACGTATTGTCGGATGACAATCACAATTTTTAGTTTTGTAAATTTTATAGCGATAAGGTCAAGGTACTAATTATCTCTTTGTGTTATTAATTTGTAATTGGTTAGATATTTAAAGTAAGTAATGGATGCATCGTTTCTGTTAGATTTGCATGAATTGGAAACGAAACTTAATATTTTTTGAAAATCTCTTTGCCAACGTAATATTATGATAATGAATAATCATGACGTCATGAATTAAATATGAATGTACCCAAATATACATGTTACAGTATCGATAAGCAACAAAAAATTAAATATAGGTAGGTTTAAAATTTAGAGATAATAACATCACGCCTGTGTTTCTTAAAGGGTTAAGCAGACGTGCACCTATTGTTTATTACACCCACATTTTGCCAGTTCTGTTCAAGTCTAATGTAATAGGGGTGAGCCCATTGCCATCAATCGGGGCCTGATCCAGACCCTGGACTTCTACTTATAACATTTCTTATAACCACTAGACAAATGAGGCATTTTAGGCCAGTTGAGTCAGGAATTAGATTTATTATAAATTAAATTATTCAAAATAATCATTTGAAAATAGTTTTTTTTTCAAACTATGTGTCTATTTGAATGCTGCTCCGCCTGTGTTAAGAATCGGGGAATTTCAAAGAAAAAAACCGACTAATTTTATTTTATATTGGCATTTTTTAGTAAATCAAACGTAATTATGGACAACACTACCAAATTTAACTTTAAAGGTCAATGGGAAGTTAACAAATTACCGGTATAATAAAATAAGATTTTTAATTAAACAGTAAATAATTCACTTCATCATTAAAAATTAAATAATTAGGTAGAAATTATTACTGTGTACATTTAAAAGTGAAAAAAGCATCAGAAGAAAAAGTTACATTTGACAAAAGCCAACGATACAAGCTAAACGTTTGGGGCTCTAGAATCCTGTACTGAACTTATTGTATCAGGTTGTACGTCAATGACACTACCATTCTGTATATATGTATGTACTTATATATGTATGAACTTATCCATGTACGAATTATTAATAAATATTGTTAAGTATGTTTCACTACATTCCTCAGGCACTAAGTCCGCCTTTGTACGGTAATTTTTACTTTGGCATAAAGTTTAAATGAATAAACTTTACAAATTATTACAAAATCAGTAAGTTAAAAAAGTCAAAAGAAAAAACTCAAGTGAACCATGGTGAGAAACTTGCAGATCCAAATACAAGTTGAGTGATCAAATGTGGTACTCACCGATAATCGCCGTCAGTACCAACAACTTCATAGTTCCAATTGATGAGCAGTAGTCGTGTTCAGTGTTGCTGGGAACGCACACTTCTGATGAACCAACCAGACACTCATAGGCTTATATATAGACAAATGGGTCTCCCTTATCGGACCCCTAACCTGGTGGAAGATAGTATTTTCAAAACAGAAAAGCAAAACTAATTATTTTAATAATCTACTTGTTAACAATTGTGTGTAATAATAAAAGCCAGTGGCTTACAAACTCTTCACACTGGGGCCCGCAAAACAAATATTTTACTGTGTCTTTCTTAAATTGGCCTACAATCTCGAAATGTTGTTGAATAACAAGTTCTAACATACATACCAACTGCAAATGAAAGTCTTAACAAAAATGTTTTTGATGTGATAAAACTATCCAACAATACTGAAAGTATGCTGTTGTTGAAAGGATTTTGGGGGTATGGGCGTGTAAAGTTTCTTATCCTCCATAGAACAGTGGGGATCCGCCGACGGGTGTTGTGTCTGGTGTGCTACTGCCCAACGGTTGTTGTCAGTGTTCAATTGCTCGGATAACTTTAATATCGCAATGTAGGTTGCGTCAGATTTCTATAGCAATGGGATCGTGTCCCTACCTACAAGATGGCAAAAAGTTATCAAACAAAATAGTACCTACATACTTTAGTTAAATGTAAATAAACTATATTAAAAAATGTTTTGAAATTTCTCAAAAAATTCGAAGAATTTTTTTCTCCGACCTCTTAATGTGAGCAGATTGCGGAAGTTTACCTCCTTTACAGTTTGGGTGCATGTGAATGATCATTCAGATGTAGCCATTGATAGACAGACGGAAGGACGGACCGCGGAAGCTTAGTAATTGGGTCCCAATGGTACCCTTTGGAACCCTAAACAAGTTGCTATACGCATCCAATCTCACATCGTCGACGATTCAATCGTACCCACAATATCGCAAGACGTCAACATACGTCACGTATTGTTCTGGCACCCCCCGTACCTCGTTTCGTGCCGTCTGCCCATCGATCCGTTCAGCTGTCAATACGAACTGGTTCTTTTTGATTGATAAATAATTAAAGTGGTTTATTAAACGAGAGGAGTTCGTTTCTAAATACAGACAAATGCACGGATCCATGGAAGGTTAAAGTACGATTGCCGAGGTCTCTCTGTGGATGGGTGACTGTTCATTACATATCGAGATTCTCCGTTCCACGCATAGCACGTTAAGCCGTTGGTGAAGGCTGTCATTTTTAGATCTTTGACAGACGTAACGGGTAGTCAGAAGCCCAAAAGTCTGACAACCAGTCTTACCAAGGGGTATCGTGTTACCCAGTTACTGGATTGTGGAGGTCAGAAAAGCAATCGCTCCATGTAAAATACTGGCATTCAGCTGCATCTGGTTAGACTGAAAGCCTTCCACAATATATGTAGTTGGGGAATGGCGGGTAGATGATGATATAAATAAATAATAAATAAATACTGCTAGACAATCCACACAGCATCATCTCATCTAGCCCCAAGCTAAGCAGGTCTGCTTGTGTTATGGGTACTAGATGACTGGTATACTTAATACAATACACTTAGAATAATAACGCATAGATGCCGCGTCTATGACAAAAAACGAGCGATATCGTGTGTCCACTTCTATTTCTTTGTGTGCGCAAGCCGAATTTGTCTACGCTCTTCAAATACACACAGATTTAACTTTCAGTGTTACCATTACAGTCCGTTCCCCACTAACTATGGGAAAATGCACTATTATACAGCTGGATCAAATTGAGAAAACTATTTAAGTAATGAGGAACCGAATAATATAAAGATGATTTTTCATCCAATAAGACATATCTTGCGGAAGGTATAATTTAATTAATTTTAAAATAATAAGAAATAAATGAACCACTAATCGCATGAGAAATGGGATATCGTTCTATGCGTTTAGAATTTTTGAAGTGTGATATTTGACATCTAAATAAACAGGTTCGATATCAGTTAGTAGTAAGTGTTGTTGTGAATCCTCATCGTGGAAATGCATTGAGCATATCTTAGTATTTTTACTTGGTTTCCATGAATCTTCTTTGCGATTACTTCGGAATATTTGTATCCAACGATTAGCTATCACAGAATTGACAGGTAAACTAACAAACAAAATAAATGGAATGCTCATATTACATTAAAACACGTAAGTAGTTAAGTACCTACGTAATCAGAACAAGCACACCAGGTTATTAATACAGCACTTGGTTTATGTCCCTTTTTTTTTTTTGCTAACGGGGGAAACCTTCGAAAGGCGCCTGGACTTTTGGGGAAAAGACCAGGGAGTGTGGGATTCTTACCTCACTAAAACCACCCCGGTGATCACCATCAGCACATGGAAGGGGCCCGGTTACCTCACTCCGGGACCCTTGGTTTATTTACCTAATCAAATATTTGCAGGAAAATAATCACAAACTCAGTGATTTGGTCCGATTTTATTCAACTATCGGAAATTACTAATTAACTTTTGGGTTAAAAATACTATATGTAGCAGTGTCCACAACAATCATAATATAAATAAATATGCTTTAGTTTGTCGCACATAGAATCGCCATCCAATTTACACAAAGATTAATATAAAAAACTTTATGCCAAGTTACAAGTTCTCGGCACTGGCAAAAAGTCATATCGTTTTTAATAGCGTAGGTACATCAAGAAAAATAAGAACAAAATTGAAAGCAATGTGGGCATTTTTTCCTCACAAGTAGCAACACTGTATTATTATAAGTTAGGTTATTATAATTTTTGTTTGATGATCGGTTTATGTAAACAAAACGTATAAAATGTAAGTGCTTATTGGTGAAATGTAATTTGGTCATATTTTTTTGTTTTCCTAAAGTGCTGTGCTGTGACAGCCCCTCACGCTACAAACAATCATTTTCAATTTTTTTTATTGTTTATTCGCGAGCTGTGTTCAAAGGAACGTGACCTTGAGTACTGACGGCTTGCCGAGAAAATTTAGCCACAATGGCTAAGTTTTAGTTGCCTCACTTTTTGCAATCGTACTAGGTTTCTATGTATTTTATTCTAAGACATACATAGATATTTTTATAATACATAAAAAAGGCCTCTTCTCATACAGAGAAGGCAACTATATATATCTTTTCTTTTTTATTTTTTAAAAACGTTGCCTCACGCTAGGAATTTCTCCTGTGTCGTGGGTGCGTTAACAAACATTTCAAAGTCACATACACGAACAGCCAGACCCGGAACAATTACCTGTAGGCCATACAAATATTTGTTCCGTGCGGGAATCGAACCCACGACACGCGGCGCAGCAGTCGATCGCTCAGCCACTGCGCCAAGCGTGTCGTCAAATATATGACTTTTGAAAAGTTTGAATTTGTGATGGGGGTTTTGTTCTTTTTTACCTTTATTGGGAAGTAGTGTAAGTGTATCAAAATGGTATCGCGACGTTTTACTTTATTCATAATTACTGAAGGTGGCGGAAACCTTCAGTAGCGCCATCAGGATGGATTTTGGTGTGGACAAATGTGTAGTTGCATGCATGTAAAGCGAGGAGTGATTGTGGAATCCGCGGGAACCCAACTCTCGGATTCCATATGCCTTAGATCCCTCTCCTCAACTGTAACCTACAAGTATTTGGATATGTCGGAAGCGTTAGGCATCAATGCTGCTGACATGAAACAATCTTGAAGGAGCGCTTCTTTGGCCGCCTGAAAAAGTGTAAAATAGTCTTTAATCAGGTGGCAATGAGGTGCGTGGCTTCAAGATTGTGCCCTGGATAGGAGCGTGCACACATTGCTGGCATATCGCATGCATCACCCACGATCGTCGGTGATGAGACTGTATATCTCGCGGAAATGCGGGGGTCGAGGCTTTTAAATGTGACCCTGCACAACCGTAAGGTTTGCAGTCTCAGAGAGTACTTCCTTGAAGCCGACATGGGGATGCATCGAGATGTGGTCGCGGTGGACAAGGGCCTCACCCTGCTCTCCTTGGCTAACGAGAACTGGCGCAAACCCATAGTATTAGATACTAGGTACTGACTGCATGGAAATTTGGAAGAGCAAAGAGCTTCATGGACGCTTTTATCGGGTCTTACATGGATCTGATGTAGACCTTTTAGCGTCCATATCCTGGCTGCGTTTCGGTGACCTCATCGGGGAAACTGAAGGTTTTGTTTGTGCGATTATGGACGCAGTTATCATGCAAATAACTACCGGAAATACATTGTGAAGGACGGTACGGTTGACATCTGTCGGGCATGCCACCGACCCGGTGAATCAATCCACCACATTATTTCTGGTTGTTCTCGTCTTGCTAACGGAAAATATTTACATAGACATAACCTTGTTGCCAGCATTATCCACCAGCAACTTGCTTTGAAGTATAACCTTGTGGAATCAGATTTACCATACTACAATTATATGCCCGACCCAGTTCTTGAAAATGATCGAATCACGTTATATTGGGATCGATCTATCATCGCTGACAGGACTATCGTTGCTAATAAGCCTGACATAGTAGTGATAAATCGATAAGAGCGTTGCACTATGATTGTTGATATAACGGTCCCACGTGACTGAAGGCTGAGGAAGAGAAACATATGAAGTAATTTGATCTGGAACGCGAGGTTGTCGACATGTGGGATGTAAATACAGCAGTCATTGTGCCGATAGTTGTGACAGCTAATGGTAAAATAGCCAAGAGCCTCGACCACCACCTAAGGAGGCTCTCGTTAGGCAGCTGGATCAAGACCTTGATCCAGAAAGCGGTACTTCTGGACACGACGCGTATCGTTAGGAGGTTCCTTTCTCAATAGCCCTGACCACCGATAGCTTGGACCAACAGGGCCCAATGGTGACCCAGTGGGCTACTATTTTTTATATTTCTAAATGTTATTTTTTATTATTTTTGTATTGAAATATTTAAAAATATAATTTATAAGGCGTATTTCGGCCTTTATACAGCCATATATTGTTAGTAAACATGAACCTTAAAAAAACTGTGTTAGTAAATATGTAGGTTCGTCAGGTTGTACAATATAAAAGGACAATCAAATTTCCCCGCAATGACATTCAGGAGGCTGTTCGAGCTGCCCCGGACCCTCAGCAGCAGCTATGCAGCACGCTAACGTCTGATCGCTGGGAAGCTATCAGTGTACGCATCAGCAAACATTCCCGACGCACTGCAGAAGCGAGGCAGACCCAACAGCATCCTAAACGCATTGTTATATTGAATTCGAAGAGCATTGATGGCTTTCTGCGTACAGCTTGTCCAGAGGCTACACGTGTACAGTGTCTGACAATATGCTTCAAAAAGCGTCACTTTCACTTCTCACGTACAACGAGCAAACCTACGGACAAGCATGTTGCATCTAACCGCCAATGCTCTTCGCTCCCTTTCTACATCCAGGTCATCTTTGATGTCCGCGGTAACAATATGGCCGGGGTATTTCAATTGATTAATTCATTTTAAGGCGATTAGCTATACTTTAAACATTATAATTTCGATATCAAGCTTAAGAAGCACATTAGATAAGATGGCTACGGACTAACACTAAAAAACAAAAATTATTTCTAAAAATGAACACTAATTATTTTGAAACCTTGCTGACTTCGTCATCTATGTGCCCATCAAACAATAGCTTGGAGTCAAAATGTGACCCTTACATGTCTGATGATGCTGATTCTGACCACTGAATTTTCAGAAGCAACATTTGAAAACATTTGTATCCAGTCTAATTCTTACGCAGCAGTTCCTCACTTTTCATGCACGACAATTCATTTCGATTCGAATCCGGTCACGTACAAATGTGACTTTCTCGATACATATGTAATGCCTAAGTATAATATCTTTGACCTCACTGACTTCGGTGAAGGAAAACCTCGTGAAGAAACCTTGACTTATTATTAATATAGGTAAGTCTGAAATCACCGTGGTGATTAATGCTCATGCCTTATCTCTAAGAGAAGAGGCCTTAATCCTGCAGTGGGATAGTAAAAGCTTCCATTATTATTTCATGTATAAAAAGCCAGTTTTGAAAAATGAGTTAAGAAAGACCAAAGAAACGATGGATGGATTATGTGAAGGATGATATGGCTATCGAGGTGACAATAATTGAGATCACAGCAAATAGATATATGGAAGATGAAGCTATGCCGATCCTTACTTAACAGACAGAAAGCAATTTGTAGAAATCACACAAATATCCTTAAATAGTAGTTACGAGAAAAAATATCGTTCCGAAAGCGAGAAAATTAAATACGGCGTTCCTCAAGGTAGCGTGCTGGGACCCCCCCTTTTCCTCCTCTACATAAATGACCTTCCGAGGCAAATAAAACACCCTATGGTACTATTCGCCGATGATAGCACCGTAATCATAAAATGTGATGATCCCAATACGTATGAAAATGAAATAAACATGACATTGAATAGAATTATAACATGGTTTGACAACAATAATCTAATTATAAACTTAGAAAAGACTAAAATTATGCATTTTTATCAGAGAATACCAAATACAATCCATGACATTAGCTATTTAGGCACAAAAATATAATCAACTACTGCTACTAAATGAACTAAAACTACTAACTACTAAAAAAACTACCTATGCTCTCTATAAATTATCGAAAATAGTGAGCCTCACGGCTATGTTGCATCAACACTAAGATATGGCGTAATATACTGGGGCAATTCAGTTGATAGAGAACGCTTATTTAGAGCCCAAACAAGATGTGTCAGAGCTATGTGTGGCCTTAAAAGCACAGACAGTTGCCAACCGTACTTTATACGCCTAAAAATACTTACCTTGCCATCGCTTGCCATCACAAATGTGTTCGTCAAATCTAACATTTCACTATATAAAATAGCTTCTAAAAGTTACTACAGAAAGTTGCGCGATAGAAATAAGTTGGAACTCGAAGTGACCTATGGCAAAACTGCACTAATGAATAAAAGTACCTTATGTATGGCCAAAAAAATATGTAACAAACTACCTGAACAAATAAAAACGTTAAATCTGGACACTTTCAAAACACAATTATTGAGGATATTATTCAATAAATGCTATTACTCACTACAAGAATATTTGGACGATAATTCTATAATTTCTGCTTCAGAAAATTGTACATCACCTTATCTATTTTGAATCTTATTGACATCAGCATTAATATTAAGACATGTAACCTAATATATTTGACATTTATTGAAATCGATTATATTCTCTATTTATACTGATTAATCTATTTGACATCTTTATTGAAAATGATTATATTCTTTTTCTTGATTATATTCTATTAATTGATTTTATTACCAATGTGACATAATTTTATATTATTCTACCACTTTATGATAATTATTTTAAAAGTTAAATTGTTGTTCGAAATAAAGACAATGTAATTAAATATATTTGTACGTCTCTGGGCAAAACATAGAGGACCTACCTATCTGTAACACCACTATTATAATTTGACCTATGTTTACAAATAAAGCATTCTGATTCTGATTCCCAAATAAATGGATGGGATGTATGGATAAGGGCAGGAAGATTATATAACTTGTAATACTCGTTGTATTACAAGTTATATAATGAATAATAAAAAGGCAGAGCTTAATTGATAATATTATTATATTAAAGTTACTTCAATGAAGTTAACGTCCTTAAACACAATTTCATTTCTAGATACGATTTGTTTGTATTTGTATTGTGTATTTATTAGATGTCTTATACATATTTCAAACAATATTCTGTATTAATACAATAAGAAATACTAAGATAATTAAGTTACACAGACATATTTATGTGAATAAATATTAAAATAATTGATACATTTCTATCACACTTTCCTGCGTTTTGAAATAAATAAGAAAATTGATGACTGCTTAGTGAGAATAGTTCTTTGACTTGCTCCACTCAGCATCAGAGCGGAGGATGTTGGTGTACCTGGTCACAGGCTGGTACGCCTTCAGTTTAGCTTCCTTCTTCAGCTCTACGGTCTTAGGGTCGCTGAATTCACCGTCCAATGAGAAGGACGCTCCGTAAAGCTCCGGGAGGTCGACTAGACCGTAAGGAGTCAGGTAGTCGTCGCTGGTCTGGGTAGAGCTCTGTCCACAGATACCTCTGGTGGTTCTGCGGTGGTCGGCGGTGAAGATGGCGAGCCTTTGGCTGTCGTACACCAGACGAAGAGCTCCGTTGTTGATGTTGAAAACGAGAACACCATCGGCAAGGGCGTAGTATTGCAACAGAGGCGCGTCATCATTGTCATTCCAGTATGTGGTGAGCGCACCTTCGGAAACCTTGTTAGTGTTGCTCTTGACATCAACTGATGTGGGCTTGATGTCCAGCTCAACGTATTTGCCGCCTGCGGTCCTTGAAAAGAAAAATATGTCGTTAGTTGAAAATAAGATTTTCGTATTAAAATAGTTGATTTATGGTCTACTATTGCTTGTAGTCTAATTATTGTCTGATAAAGGTTTATTGCGCCGGTAGTAAATTTTCATTCCCACTATTTCTTTAGATAGCTTAACACTTACTTGTAACTGACGTAAACCTCCTCTTGTTTGTTGCTAGGCCTCCTTGCGAGGATAACCAGGTCGGTCCACTTGCCGAAGTCGTTGGACTCGTCCACCATCACGGCGTGCCAGGAGCCGGTGAGGCTGTAGTCGTAGCTGCGACCACTGAACGTCTGGACCTTGCTGCTGTCCACAGCGCAGTACGCTATTGAAGAAAAATCAAAGAAGTTATAGCAAATGGAGCAATTTTCAAAAATCTAGCTTAAAATATTACATTAAAGAGCAACTCACGCAGGTATTGGTAGCCGTAGTAGTAGTTATAGGCGCGCTCCCATTTAGTGATGGGTCCATAGACAGCCATAGCATAAGGATAGTAGCCCAAGATTTTGACATTGTTCAAGCGGAGCACTCCGTATTTAGATGTGAATTCGAAGTTCTCATAATTGTCGTAGTAGTATGACTGAATCACAATTTCCATTTTACCATCATCAACTGATGTCTTCCTCACTTCCTGTTCCTGTTCCCAGGGGTAGGTTTTCTTCAAGAACTCAAATAATTCAAAGTAGGCAGGGCTGAGCTCACTTTGTGATACGGTGAACTGGAAGTAGTCTGGGGCGTGCGCCTTCACAATCAACTTGAAACAATCTTTCTGGTAAGAGTTGTCCTTACTGGTTTCTTGCAGACATTGCTTGGCCAAGGGGTCGTTGGACAGCTGTTCGGTGTACTGATCGCTGCGCTCACTGAATCCTTGGATTTTAATGTTTTCGGTGTGTGCGAATTTGAGGTCGGCTTCGTAGGTAATCTTGATTTTATTCTTCAAAGCCTCCTCAAAGTTGAGAGGAGCAATTGTGGGTTTAACTACCTTGAAAACCGCGTTGATCTGGTCCGAGCCGTTGTAGAAAAAGACTCCCTGGGCTTTGTTGTCCACAAAACTGTCAGCAAGAGCCGCGGTGATCACGTACTCCACTTTCTGTTTTCCGTCAAAGACGGCACTCAACTCGTACAGCTGGACTTCAGCGGACTCGATGCCAGTCGCGGCGCGCTTGACAATGTCTTCACGTCTCGCCTGACTGTTAGCAAAAGCATCCTTGATAAAGGAAGCTGGTCCAAAGACGCCGCTCTGCTTTTGGTTGAATAGAGTGTCTGTAAACAATGAAAAAGATTAAGTTTTCTGACATTGCCTTTATCAGAAATACCATACGAATAGTCATTAATAAATTTACCGAAGAACAAGTTGAGCGCGACATCCTTGTTGCTGGTTTCCTTGGCAAGATATTTCAAGTTGAACTGAGTCAGAGCGATATCCTTTTGGTATATCAAACTGCCAATGTCCGACACAATATCGGCATTGTATAGATCGTCGGCGTTCTTGAAATCAGAAGAGTAAGAGTAGCCTTCGAGCAGGAAAGAGACACCGACAAGACTACCCAACTTAAAGTTGGCAGAGATAGCTTTAGCGGGGCGCTCGATGTACTTAGTCGCTGGGTTCTCAGAAACAGCCAAAAGAGATTGGGCCTGCTGGAAAGTAGTGTAAGGCCAAACGCTGAAGTGGATGAAGGTGGCGTCATGTTCAGGAAGCACAAAGTTCAATTTGACTTCTTGCACCAGAAGCGCTGTGTTCAGTTTGGTGGGGGAGTAGAACTGGATCTTGTTGACAACACCGACGGCGGCATATACATCACCGAGTGTGTCCAGGAAACCGGCACAGCCATCTAAGTTTCTGGCATAAGTGATGTCAAGGTTTGTATCGAAAGATCCAGCTACGGCTTTGCTGCTCGTTGCATCTCGGATGACTTTCACTTTGCCGTTAAGCGACAATAAAAGGGGTTCGCTGTAATCGAAGAAGAATGGTACACCAGCAGCCAGAGGGAAGGATACGAATGCTTGTCTCTGGATCAACACCTTAGTGTATTGGACGTCAACACCTTTGAGTAATTGCTCAACGTTTATGATAGTGCTAGTAATGAAAGCTTTAAGATCTGCTTCATTGAATGTGATAAGCTTCTGTTGGTTCCAGTTATCAACGAAGAGAGAGCCCTCTAGAGGAGCGCTAGGTTCACGTTTGATGTTTAGTGCCTCAGCTACTTTCTTAGCGGAGTATTTCAAGTCAATCTTAGATGTGTCAGGATTGCAGATCATCTTTGTGATGTAGTCGATGAGTTGTTGAACGCCTGTTACAGACATAGTTATCTGTAAGCATAAATAATAAATATTACAATTACTGTTGACATGGAGATACAGAATCAGAACGATGTAGTTTTAGTCCAAAAGTGACACGTAAGCATTGTCATATAGCAATATGATAAACAAGATTAAATTAAAAAATACACAATTTATGTTTTGAGTACCTCGACCTTTCTTGTTATAATTAAACCAACTGATCTAAATACACTCAAATATACTAAATATACTTAAAATAAAATGATTTGACTATGTACTAGTCTATGGCTAGAAGTGGGGATCATAATTATAGTGTACATGTATGGAAGAATAAAACTACAATATTTTTCGTTCCAAGAAAATTGGTTACGTACCGAGTTTTC
The DNA here is from genome assembly GCA_905147745.2 of Phlogophora meticulosa. Classification (NCBI taxonomy): domain Eukaryota; kingdom Metazoa; phylum Arthropoda; class Insecta; order Lepidoptera; family Noctuidae; genus Phlogophora; species Phlogophora meticulosa. The sequence goes on along the minus strand of LR990542.1, from coordinate 10,161,518 downwards.
CTCAGTTGAACCGGTGCCTCCTGTCCTCAAAGCTGCCCTGTGGTATACAGGTAGCCAATTGTCCTCGCTGCCAACATAAGACAGCTCCCTGAAGATTGCAATGTCGTCTGCGCTCGTGTACTTGTCAATGATACTGTCTGTCGAGATGCGGTAACCGAATTTCTCTTTGGCAACGATAGGTTGTACCAACTGAGCATTCGTAGCCCTGTAAGAGAAAATAAGAACATCATTAATGTCGATTCACTGAACACATGAAACAATCAGCCAACAATTATATTAATATACAGTATTAAATATTGAACCAAGAATACTTACAGCTCCGCGAAACGGGGGTCTTTAAGTCCAGCGGAGAAATTGATTCCGTTGGCCAAAACCGCACGTACTTGCGTGCTTGGGTCATCGTTGGTCATGTGTGCCAATACTTGCATCATCTCAGCGGTAGGGAAAGCCATGAAAATGTTCAGGGCAGCAAGCACCCTCACCTCGTAAGGCTCAGCGGTATTTCTCAAGATGCTGAAAAGCACAGCACGAACAGATTCGTTCTTCTGGTTAGCTAAGGGCTTGAGACTGGCAACCATCTGGATGCGAAGGTATTTTGTTACAGCAACGCGACCGTCCAAGTATGGAGCGTATACCCTCAAAACGTCTGGGTGAGCTAAATTGCCGAGAACTCTTACGTAAACTTGAGCCTTGTTAGAGTCTCCATTTTCGATAGCTTGTTTCAGATATTTAGAGATGCGTGGGATGACGGTATCGACGACAAACAAGTTTTGCTTACTAAACCGCAGGAATTTAGTGACTGCTAACAGGGCTGAGGTGTTAAGGAACTGCTGCTCTTTTACATAAGAATTCGTTGCGAGGTCGAAGAATTCAGTCACAACCTCCTTGGTAGCAAAGCGAAGAGATCCACCTAAACCAGTGATCACCTCAGCAGCTTCCTCACCTTGAACCTTCTTTGTGAGGATCCAGGACTTGATTTGTTCAAATGCGGCACCAGTACCTGCTTGGGAGACAGCTTCACGGAAGATTATCCACATACCGTTCTTAGCGACGTTCTTCGAGTCCTTGGCAATATCGACGCTGCTAGTCAGCTGGGTCAGTTGCTCTGAGTTCAATGAGGCTAAGACGCGAATGAGAACGTTGAACTTTGAAAGGAAGTCAGCCTCCGACAATTTGCTTGGAGTCTGCAGCAAAGGTGTTAAGTCTTGAAGCAATTTCTGGGCGTTGGCAATGCTTTGATCAGTAACCTTGAGGATGAAGGTAGACTCGCTTGCTGAGAATAAGAGCGATTCGATCTGGCGTTTCTCTTCAGGTTTTTTCCACTCAGCACCACTTACATCTTGGACAGACGAGAGGAAGGCTTTGACGAAACTGTACACTTCAGCCTTCTGTTTGCCGAACAGTAGCGGACTGACAGAGACTGAACTTATGACTTCTGACTTGAAGATAGTGCCCTGTTTGCCAGCGACCAAGCGGGATTCAGAAGTGTGCTTGATGAACTGTTTCTCTTCATTTTCGTAAGCGACTCCATTCCAAACGGCTCCTTCTGACAGGCCAGAGGAGAAGGCAGCACGGTTCTTGCATGAGCCGTAGTTCTTGCTCTTGATGATCTCGACGGGATCTGCCTCTGAAGCGAATGTGGGCAATTCACGACGCCATTCCGCAGATACCGGTGAAACAGTGTATAGGGTCTCACATTCACCAGTGACGTCAGTCTCCACCTTCTTGAAGAGACCTTGGAAGGTTTCCTTATCGAAGCTGTTAGGGAAGCTGTCGACATGGCCGAAAGCAGATATGTCAACTTGGAGAGCGCTGATCAGACCCTTGAACAAGTTCTCGTGAGCAACGGAAAGTGTGAGAGGAACATTGAATGACTTAACACGACCTCCCTCGACGAATATCTCAAGAGGCTGGTCGGTGATCTCAACGGATTGGAACTTGAGGTCGGCGGGTACAACGTTGTACGTAATTTTCGCTGCCTGGATTTGCGCGTACAAAGGCTGACTCAACTTAGCGAGGAGCTGGCCTGGCGCTACGACGCGGATGATGAACTGAGCCTTGAAGGCGTTGCCATTGCTGTTGCTGTTGTCGAATGAGGTCCAGGTGTAGGTGTCCACATTGTACAGATACTCCTTGCCGACCTGCCAGGGCCAGCTTTCGCTCTGAGTGAGCGGGCTCGCCGTTACCGCGGCTAAAACAAACAATGGTTAATGTTATGATTTTGAGTGATCTTGCTCAACTCTATCGTAAGAGTAAGAATAAATGTAAATGTGATGCATTTGCAAAAAAATATGTTAGCCATCTGCTGTTATAGGTGTTAGGAGATTTGACAGACTGTCAGCGTTAATTATACAACCCCTGAATCGATCAATTAACATTTACGTATTGTCGGATGACAATCACAATTTTTAGTTTTGTAAATTTTATAACGATAAGGTCAAGGTACTTATTATCTCTTTGTATTATTAATTTGTAATTGGTTAGATATTTATAGTAAGTAATAGGAACGAAGATATTTCAGCCAATGGATGCATCGTTTCTGTTAGATTTGCATGAATTGGAAGCGAAACTTAATAATTTTTTGAAAGTCTCTTTGCCAACGTAATATTATGATAATGAATAATCATTACGTCATGAATTCAATATGAATGTACCCAAATATAAATGTAACAGTATCGATAAGCAATAAAAAATCAAATATAGGTTTAAAATTTAGAGAAAATAACATCACGCCTGTGTTTCTTAAAGGGTTAAGCAGACGTGCACCTTTTATTTAGTACACCCACATTTTGCCAGTTCTGTTCATGTCCAATGTAATAGGGATGAGCCCATGGCCATCAATCGGGGCCTGATCCAGACCCTAGACTTCTACTTATAAAATTTCTTACAACCACTAGACAAATGAGGCATTTTAGGTCAGTTGACTCAGGAATTAGATATATTATAAATTAAATGATTCAAAATAATCATTTGAAAATAGTTTTTTGAAAAACTATGTGTCTATTTGAATGCTGCTCCGCCTGTGTTAAGAATCGGGGAATTTCAAAGAAAAAAACAGACTAATTTTATTTTATATTGGCATTTTTTAGTAAAACAAACGTAATTATGGACAACACTACCAAATTTAACTTTAAAGATCAATGGGAAGTTAGCAAATTACCGATATAATAAGATTTTAAATTAAACAGTAAATAATTCACTTCATCATTTAAAATTAAATGATTAGATATAAATTGTATGAGGTTGTACGTCAATAACACTACCATTCTGTATAATTATATGTACTTATCCATGTACGAATTATTAATAAATATTGTTAAACTGTATGTTTCACTACATTCCTCAGGCACTAAGTCCACCTTTGTACGGTAATTTTTACTTTGGCATAAAGTTTAAATGTATAAACTTTACAAATTATAACAAAATCAGTAAGTTAAAAAAGTCAAAAGAAAAAACTCAAGTGAACCATGGTGAGAAACTTGCAGATCCAAATACAAGTTGAGTGATCAAATGTGGTACTCACCGATAATCGCCGTCAGTACCAACAACTTCATAGTTCCAATTGATGAGCAGTAGTCGTGTTCAGTGTTGCTGGGAACGCACACTTCTGATGAACCAACCAGACACTCATAGGCTTATATATAGACAAATGGGTCTCCCTTATCTGACCCCTAACCTGGTGGAAGATAGTATTTTCAAAACAGAAAAGCAAAACTAATTATTTTAATAATCTACTTGTTAACAATTGTGTGTAATAATAAAAGCCAGTGGCTTACAAACTCTTCACACTGGGGCCCGCAAAACAAATATTTTACTGTGTCTTTCTTAAATTGGCCTACAATCTCGAAATGTTGTTGAATAACAAGTTCTAACATACATACCAACTGCAAATGAAAGTCTTAACAAAAATGTTTTTGATGTGATAAAACTATCCAACAATACTGAAAGTATGCTGTTGTTGAAAGGATTTTGGGGGTATGGGCGTGTAAAGTTTCTTATCCTCCATAGAACAGTGGGGATCCGCCGACGGGTGTTGTGTCTGGTGTGCTACTGCCCAACGGTTGTTGTCAGTGTTCAATTGCTCGGATAACTTTAATATCGCAATGTAGGTTGCGTCAGATTTCTATAGCAATGGGATCGTGTCCCTACCTACAAGATGGCAAAAAGTTATCAAACAAAATAGTACCTACATACTTTAGTTAAATGTAAATAAACTATATTAAAAAATGTTTTGAAATTTCTCAAAAAATTCGAAGAATTTTTTTCTCCGACCTCTTAATGTGAGCAGATTGCGGAAGTTTACCTCCTTTACAGTTTGGGTGCATGTGAATGATCATTCAGATGTAGCCATTGATAGACAGACGGAAGGACGGACCGCGGAAGCTTAGTAATTGGGTCCCAATGGTACCCTTTGGAACCCTAAACAAGTTGCTATACGCATCCAATCTCACATCGTCGACGATTCAATCGTACCCACAATATCGCAAGACGTCAACGTACGTCACGTATTGTTCTGGCACCCCCCGTACCTCGTTTCGTGCCGTCTGCCCATCGATCCGTTCAGCTGTCAATACGAACTGGTTCTTTTTGATTGATAAATAATTAAAGTGGTTTATTAAACGAGAGGAGTTCGTTTAAATAATACTAAATACAGACAAATGCACGGATCCATGGAAGGTTAAAGTACGATTGCCGAGGTCTCTCTGTGGATGGGTGACTGTTCATTACATATCGAGATTCTCCGTTCCACGCATAGCACTTTAAGCCGTTGGTGAAGGCTGTCATTTTTAGATCTTTGACAGACGTAACGGGTAGTCAGAAGCCCAAAAGTCTGACAACCAGTCTTACCAAGGGGTATCGTGTTACCCAGTTACTGGATTGTGGAGGTCAGAAAGGCAATCGCTCCATGTAAAATACTGGCATTCAGCTGCATCTGGTAAGACTGAAAGCCTTCCACAATATATGTAGTTGGGGAATGGCGGGTAGATGATGATATAAATAAATAATAAATAAATACTGCTAGACAATCCACACAGCATCATCTCATCTAGCCCCAAGCTAAGCAGGTCTGCTTGTGTTATGGGTACTAGATGACTGGTATACTTAATACAATACACTTAGAATAATAACGCATAGATGCCGCGTCTATGACAAAAAACGAGCGATATCGTGTGTCCACTTCTATTTCTTTGTGTGCGCAAGCCGAATTTGTCTACGCTCTTCAAATACACACAGATTTAACTTTCAGTGTTACCATTACAGGCCGTTCCCCACTAACTATGGGAAAATGCACTATTATACAGCTGGATCAAATTGAGAAAACTATTTAAGTAATGAGGAACCGAATAATATAAAGATGATTTTTCATCCAATAAGACATATCTTGCGGAAGGTATAATTTAATTAATTTTAAAATAATAAGAAATAAATGAACCACTAATCGCATGAGAAATGGGATATCGTTCTATGCGTTTAGAATTTTTGAAGTGTGATATTTGACATCTAAATAAACAGGTTCGATATCAGTTAGTAGTAAGTGTTGTTGTGAATCCTCATCGTGGAAATGCATTGAGCATATCTTAGTATTTTTACTTGGTTTCCATGAATCTTCTTTGCGATTACTTCGGAATATTTGTATCCAACGATTAGCTATCACAGAATTGACAGGTAAACTAACAAACAAAACAAATGGAATGCTCATATTACATTAAAACACGTAAGTAGTTAAGTACCTACGTAATCAGAACAAGCACACCAGGTTATTAATACAGCACTTGGTTTATGTCCCTTTTTTTTTTTGCTAACGGGGGAAACCTTCAAAAGGCGCCTGGACTTTTGGGGAAAAGACCAGGGAGTGTGGGATTCTTACCTCACTAAAACCACCCCGGTGATCACCATCAGCACATGGAAGGGGCCCGGTTACCTCTTAAGAGACCACTCCGGGACCCTTGGTTTATTTACCTAATCAAGTATTTGCAGGAAAATAATCACAATCTCAGTGATTTGGTTCGATTTTATTCAACTATCGGAAATTACTAATTAACTTTTGGGTTAAAAATACTATAGGTAGCAGTGTCCACAACAATCATAATATAAATAAATATGCTTTAGTTTGTCTCACATAGAATCGCCATCCAATTTACACAAAGATTAATATAAAAAACTTTATGCCAAGTTACAAGTTCTCGGCAGTGGCAAAAAGTCATATCGTTTTTAATAGCGTAGGTACATCAAGAAAAATAAGAAGAAAATTGAAAGCAATGTGGGTATTTTTTCCTCACAAGTAGCAACACTGTATTATTATAAGTTAGGTTATTATAATTTTTGTTTGATGATCGGTTTATGTAAACAAAACGTATAAAATGTAAGTGCTTATTGGTGAAATGTAATTTGGTCATATTTTTTTGTTTTCCTAAAGTGCTGTGCTGTGACAGCCCCTCACGCTACAAACAATCATTTTCAATTTTTTTAATTGTTTATTCGCGAGCTGTGTTCAAAGGAACGTGACCTTGAGTACTGACGGCTTGCCGAGAAAAGTTAGCCACAATGGCTAAGTTTTAGTTGCCTCACTTTTTGCAATCGTACTAGGTTTCTATGTATTTTATTCTAAGACATACTTAGATATTTTTATAATACATAAAAAAAGGCCTCTTCTTATACAGAGAAGGCAACTATATATATCTTTTCTTTTTTATTTTTTAAAAAACGTTGCCTCACGCTAGGAATTTCTCCTGTGTCGTGGGTGCGTTAACAAACATTTCAAAGTCACATACACGAACAGCCAGTCCCGGAACAATTACCTGTAGGCCATACAAATATTTGTTCCGTGCGGGAATCGAACCCACGACACGCGGCGCAGCAGTCGATCGCTCAGCCACTGCGCCAAGCGTGTCGTCAAATATATGACTTTTGAAAAGTTTGAATTTGTGATGGGGGTTTTGTTCTTTTTTACCTTTATTGGGAAGTAGTGTAAGTGTATCAAAATGGTATCTATATATAATATATAATTACTGAAGGTGGCGGAAACCTTCAGTAGCGCCATCAGGATGGATGTCGGTGTGGACAAACGTGTAGTTGCATGCATGTAAAGCGAGGAGTGATTGTGGAATCCGCGGGAACCCAACTCTCGGATTCCATATGCCTTAGATCCCTCTCCTTAACTGTAACCTACAAGTATTTGGATATGTCGGAAGCGTTAGGCATCAATGCTGCTGACATGAAACAATCTTGAAAGAGCGCTTCTTTGGCCGCCTGAAAAAGTGTAAAATAGTCTTTAATCAGGCGGCAATGAGGTGCGTGGCTTCAAGATTGTGCCCTGGATAGGAGCGTGCACACATTGCTGGCATATCGCATGCATCACCCACGATCGTCGGTGATGAGACTGTATATCTCGCGGAAATGCGGGGGTCGAGGCTTTTAAATGTGACCCTGCACAACCGTATGGTTTGCAGTCTCAGAGAGTACTTCCTTGAAGCCGACATGGAGATGCATCGAGATGTGGTCGCGGTGGACAAGGGCCTCACCCTGCTCTCCTTGGCTAACGAGAACTGGCGCAAACCCATAGTATTAGATACTAGGTACTGACTGCATGGAAATTTGGAAGAACAAAGAGCTTCATGGACGCTTTTATCGGGTCTTACATGGATCTGATGTAGACTTTTTAGCGTCCATATCATGGCTGCGTTTCGGTGACCTCATCGGGGAAACTGAAGGTTTTGTTTGTGCGATTATGGACGCAGTTATCATGCAAATAACTACCGGAAATACATTGTGAAGGACGGTACGGTTGACATCTGTCGGGCATGCCACCGACCCGGTGAATCAATCCACCACATTATTTCTGGTTGTTCTCGTCTTGCTAACGGAAAATATTTACATAGACATAACCTTGTTCCCAGCATTATCCACCAGCAACTTGCTTTGAAGTATAACCTTGTGGAATCAGAGTTACCATACTACAATTATATGCCCGACCCAGTTCTTGAAAATGATCGAATCACGTTATATTGGGATCGATCTATCATCGCTGACAGGACTATCGTTGCTAATAAGCCTGACATAGTAGTGGTAAATCGATAAGAGCGTTGCACTATGATTGTTGATATAACGGTCCCACGTGACTGAAGGCTGAGGAAGAGAAACATATGAAGTAATTTGATCTGGAACGCGATTTTGTCGACATGTGGGATGTAAATACAGCAGTCATTGTGCCGATAGTTGTGACAGCTAATGGTAAAATAGCCAAGAGCCTCGACCACCACCTAAGGAGGCTCTCGTTAGGCAGCTGGATCAAGAGCTTGATCCAGAAAGCGGTACTTCTGGACACGACGCGTATCGTTAGGAGGTTCCTTTCTCAATAGCCCTGACCACCGATAGCTTGGACCACAAATTTCTGAGCTTAAATTATCTAACGAGCAAACAATGAACTTGATTCGCGAAAATAGCACCCAGATTCATGAGATCAAATCTTCAACGTCTAACATCGCACAAGGGCAAAAAGAACTGCATTCAACTGTGTCACAATTAGAGAACCAAGTCCAACAGGACCGACATAAAATATTATCAATTGAATCGGACCTCAGTGCTCTCAAGCTATCATCCAACTTCCAGCCAGAGTCGTCTACAATAAAAAACCAACTCTATTCGAATGAGCAAGTAATTAAGGAGGTAGCAGATCGGAAAGCCAGAGAAAGAAACATTATCATAGTTGGGGTACCCGAACAAACTACCACAAGACAGAATGACTAAAGACGAACAAGACGTCTGGGAAATCACTAACAAGGTGTGCAAAGATCTTCCTAAGCCTACAAAGATTTTTAGAATTGGAAAATACACTCCTGGCAAACACCGTAGCATCAAAGCATGGTTCAACACTTCAGATTCTGCTAAATATCTTCTACAAAACAGAGACAAACTGCCACAAAATATAAAAATATTCTCAGACCAGACTCCGACACAGCAGCTATATTTGAAGAGTCTGAAAGACGAATTAGCACGCCGTGAAAATGATGGTGAGACTGACCTCACAATAAAACACATACACGGGACACCAACAGTTGTAAAAAAGTCTCCAAAAAACCCAAACTAATCTGCGGCAATATAACTTCCGACATGTACTGTAACACCTATGAAATACTTAATGACTATCGCACTATTAATACTTGCAAATCACGACTAAGATTTTTATACCTAAATGCTAGAAGTATACGGAAAAGCGGAAAGCTGGACGAGCTAAAATGTATCATAAAATCACTACCAAAAACCACACATGGCATTTTAATAACAGAAACCTGGATAAGATCGGAAACCCAAGCCTTGGCACTGCAAATTGATAATTATACCCATTATTATAACTATAGAACAGACTCAAAAGGAGGAGGAGTTTCAGCATTTATCCACAATGATCTCAAACATTGTTTATCGGAGTCTAAGTACTTAGGTGGAAATAATTACTTATGGATACACTTGGAAAGGCATGATTTTGAAGTCGGAGTAATATACAACCCTGGTAACACCAACTACAAGGAGTTCCTTCAAGAATATGAGTCTCAACTTCAACAAAGAAAGAGAGCGATCGTTTTCGGCGATTTCAACATCGATCTATTAGCAAAAACCAACAAAGAGACTAAACAATACAAAACAGCAACTAAAGAGGTCGGGTATGTACTATTGAATAAAATAACTAAAAAATATTGTACAAGGGACTCGAAAACAAAGAAAAGTATTATTGACCACATTAGTACTAATTTAGTGAACGACAAATTCCACATGGTGATATTTAAATCTTCTATGTCCGATCACTATCAAATGTACTTAGAACTCAAGAAAGTAGAATGCCCTAGAAAATTGCGAGCTCAGTACGAAGCAATAAATTACACAAACCTATATAACTTCATGGAAAAAACTGACTATAAAAACCCTTATAATGATTACCTGGCATTGGAATATGTGTTAAAGTCATGTGTAGAAAAAAGCAGAGTTACGAAGACTAAAATACTAAATCTTCCACAAAAAGACTGGATTAATAAAGAGATTATAGCCCAAATCAATCAAAGGAATATGATGGGGACGGAACTTAAAAGCAATCCTGACAATGCACTAATCAAAGAAGCATTTGCTGAAAAAAGAGACTCTGTAGCCAAACTAATAAAGAAAACTAAAAATACCTACTACTACGAAGCGTTTACTAAATGTATAAAAAAACCAAAAAAAATGTGGAATCTCATAAACTCCTTAACAAATAACAAAACAAAACAAGGTTGTGTTCCTTCAAAGCTAGTAGTTAATTCAAAAACGGTTACAGAACCTAATGACATTTGTCAAATCTTTAATGATTACTTTTCCACGATAGGACCCCTACTAGCGAATGAAATACCTATTACATTTCATGATGATTGTGCCCGCGCGTTACCTTTTTCTCCTCCTAAAGACCTCGAAGGGCTATCCAGTTTAAATCCTTGTTCTGCTAAAGAGATACTTAAAATAATTACAAACCTTGATCCAAACTGTAGCACGGGCATAGACGGCATTAATACCAAAGTCATAAAATGTACCAAAAATTTAATTGTATATACCCTAAGCGAATGTTTTAATAAATTACTAGCTGATGGAAACTTCCCTGAAACACTAAAAATTGCAAAAGTAACTCCTATCTACAAATCTGGAAATGCCAGTGATCCTGGCAATTATCGCCCGATTTCAGTTTTACCTGTAATGTCAAAAATTCTAGAAAAAATCCTCCACAATCGCTTAGAAACATACTTAAACTCTATCAACTTCATCACCGATCGTCAATATGGTTTCAGACCAAAAAGTAATACCACTACGGCTACAATTGATAATTATTTATAAATTTAATTGTTTATAAAAAATTGTAAACAAAATAAAACATAATATAGACTGTAAAAATACATGCTTAGGTATCTTTATAGACCTGAAAAAAGCCTTTGATACCGTTTCCCACAAGTTACTTTTAAAGAAACTGGAATCAATTAATATTACTGGCAAAGCTCTGAAAATGTTCGAATCATACCTAACCAATCGCTCGCAAGTGGTTAAACTTGGTAACTATCAAAGTGACGCAAGACCTATAAAGTATGGCGTTCCACAGGGATCAATTTTAGGCCCCTTGCTCTTTTTAATATACATAAATAATATACATGAAATAAAGTTACACGGTCACCTTACCTTGTATGCCGATGATACATGTTTGTTTTACTTCGGGTCTTCAATTCACGACATCATTTCACGAGCTCAAGAGGACTTAAATTCCCTATCCATGTGGTTTCAGTTCAACCTTCTAACAATAAATATTTCCAAAACATGCTATGTAATATACAAGGCAAAAAATAAACATATTCCCCCATTTAACCCTCTTACAATTAACGATACGCCGTTGCAGCTAAAAACTTGCGAAAAATATCTCGGTCTTAGAATAGATAGTTCCCTTTCCTGGAATGCTCACATCGAATACGTAAAGAACAAGCTCTCGACACTAGTCGGAGCTCTGCACAACATAGTTCAGTGCATTCCACGAGGATTGCGATACACCATCTATAATTCCCTAGTGAAGCCACATCTACTATACTTGGTCGAAATATGGGGTAGTGCTGTAAAAACGAAACTAGCACAACTACAAATATCCCAAAATAAACTAATAAAAAAGCTCTTTAACTATCCGCGCTTAACATCAACAACAAAAATATACAGAGACACAAAAATAATGAACATAAAGCAACTATATATTTATAACACATGTATATTTATCAGAAAAGTTCTTAACAAAAACATTCACACAAATATCACACTTACCCAACATAGACAAGTTAGTCAACGAAGCACACGACGAGCAAGTTTATTAGTTCTACCAAAAACCAGGACCAACTATGGCAAAAAAATGCTTACATTTGAAGGAGCACAGCTATACAATAAGATACCCTCCCGCATAAGAAACCTACACTCATTCAATGCATTCAAAAACCAGCTTAGCTTGTATCTAACCGCTAACCGGACATTACTTGAAAAATGAATGCGTTGGGTGGGTCGAGTTTCGAGTAGTTTTATTTAGTCTGTTACGGATGTTGTCGAACCTAATATAAGTATTAAGTTAAGTAATATTTATTGTTCTCAAGTAAGTGACATGTTATGTTTTTATTGAGAATAAAGTTTCTTTAAACCTAAACCTAACAGGGCCCAATGGTGACCCAGTGGGCTACTATTTTTTATATTTCTAAATGTTATTTTTTATTATTTTTGTATTGAAATATTTAAAAATATAATTTATAAGGCGTATTTCGGCCTTTATACAGCCATATATTGTTAGTAAACATGAACCTTAAAAAAACTGTGTTAGTAAATATGTAGGTTCGTCAGGTTGTACAATATAAAAGGACAATCAAATTTCCACGCAATGACATTCAGGAGGCTGTTCGAGCTGCCCCGGACCCTCAGCAGCAGCTATGCAGCACGCTAACGTCTGATCGCTGGGAAGCTATCAGTGTACGCATCAGCAAACATTTCCGACGCACTGCAGAAGCGAGGCAGACCCAACAGCATCCTAAACGCATTGTTATATTGAATTCGAAGAGCATTGATGGCTTTCTGCGTACAGCTTGTCCAGAGGCTACACGTGTACAGTGTCTGACAATATGCTTCAAAAAGCGTCACTTTCACTTCTCACGTACAACGAGCAAACCTACGGACAAGCATGTTGCATCTAACCACCAATGCTCTTCGCTCCCTTTCTACATCCAGGTCATCTTTGATGTCCGCGGTAACAATATGGTCGGGGTATTTCAATTGATTAATTCATTTTAAGGCAATTAGCTATACTTTAAACATTATAATTTCGATATCAAGCTTAAGAAGCACATTAGATAAGGTGGCTACGGACTAACACTAAAAAACAAAAATTATTTCTAAAAATGAACACTAATTATTTTGAAACCTTGCTGACTTCGTCATCTATGTGCCCATCAAACAATAGCTTGGAGTCAAAATGTGACCCTTACATGTCTGATGATGCTGATTCTGACCACTGAATTTTCAGAAGCAACATTTGAAAACATTTGTATCCAGTCTAATTCTTACGCAGCAGTTCCTCACTTTTCATGCACGACAATTCATTTCGATTCGAATCCGGTCACGTACAAATGTGACTTTCTCGATACATATGTAATGCCTAAGTATAATATCTTTGACCTCACTGACTTCGGTGAAGGAAAACCTCGTGAAGAAACCTTGACTTATTATTAATATAGGTAAGTCTGAAATCACCGTGGTGATTAATGCTCATGCCTTATCTCTAAGAGAAGAGGCCTTAATCCTGCAGTGGGATAGTAAAAGCTTCCATTATTATTTCATGTATAAAAAGCCAGTTTTGAAAAATGAGTTAAGAAAGACCAAAGAAACGATGGATGGATTATGTAAAGGATGATATGGCTATCGAGGTGACAATTGAGATCACAGCAAATAGATATATGGAAGATGAAGCTATGCCGATCCTTACTTAACAGACAGAAAGCAATTTGTAGAAATCACACAAATATCCTTAAATAGTAGTTACGAGAAAAAATATCGTTCCGAAAGCGAGAAAATTAAATACGGCGTTCCTCAAGGTAGCGTGCTGGGACCCCCCCTTTTCCTCCTCTACATAAATGACCTTCCGAGGCAAATAAAACACCCTATGGTACTATTCGCCGATGATAGCACCGTAATCATAAAATGTGATGATCCCAATACGTATGAAAATGAAATAAACATGACATTGAATAGAATTATAACATGGTTTGACAACAATAATCTAATTATAAACTTAGAAAAGACTAAAATTATGCATTTTTATCAGAGAATACCAAATACAATCCATGACATTAGCTATTTAGGCACAAAAATATAATCAACTACTGCTACTTAATGAACTAAAACTACTAACTACTAAAAAAACTACCTATGCTCTCTATAAATTATCGAAAATAGTGAGCCTCACGGCTATGTTGCATCAACACTAAGATATGGCGTAATATACTGGGGCAATTCAGTTGATAGAGAACGCTTATTTAGAGCACAAAAAAGATGTGTCAGAGCTATGTGTGGCCTTAAAAGCACAGACAGTTGCCAACCGTACTTTATACGCCTAAAAATACTTACCTTGCCATCGCTGTACATATACGAAACAAATGTGTTCGTCAAATCTAACATTTCACTATATAAAATAGCTTCTAAAAGTTACTACAGAAAGTTGCGCGATAGAAATAAGTTGGAACTCGAAGTGACCTATGGCAAAACTGCACTAATGAATAAAAGTACCTTATGTATGGCCAAAAAAATATGTAACAAACTACCTGAACAAATAAAAACGTTAAATCTGGACACTTTCAAAACACAATTATTGAGGATATTATTCAATAAATGCTATTACTCACTACAAGAATATTTGGACGATAATTCTATAATTTCTGCTTCAGAAAATTGTACATCACCTCATCTATTTTGAATCTTATTGACATCAGCATTAATATTAAGACATGTAACCTAATATATTTGACATTTATTGAAATCGATTATATTCTCTATTTATACTGATTAATCTATTTGACATCTTTATTGAAATTGATTATATTCTTTTTCTTGATTATATTCTATTAATTGATTTTATTACCAATGTGACATAATTTTATATTATTCTACCACTTTATGATAATTATTTTAAAAGTTAAATTGTTGTTCGAAATAAAGACAATGTAATTAAATATATTTGTACGCCTCTGGGCAAAACATAGAGGACCTACCTATCTGTAACACCACTATTATAATTTGACCTATGTTTACAAATAAAGCATTCTGATTCTGATTCTGATTCCCAAATAAATGGATGGGATGTATGGATAAGGGCAGGAAGATTATATAACTTGTAATACTCGTTGTATTACAAGTTATACAATGAATAATAAAAAAGCAGAGCTTAATTGATAATATTATTATATTAAAGTAACTTCAATGAAGTTAACGTCCTTAAACACAATTTCATTTCTAGATACGATTTGTTTGTATTTGTATTGTGTATTTATTAGATGTCTTATACATATTTCAAACAATATTCTGTATTAATACAATAAGAAATACTAAGATAATTAAGTTACACAGACATATTTATGTGAATAAATATTAAAATAATTGATACATTTCTATCACACTTTCCTGCGTTTTGAAATAAATAAGAAAATTGATGACTGCTTAGTGAGAATAGTTCTTTGACTTGCTCCACTCAGCATCAGAGCGGAGGATGTTGGTGTACCTGGTCACAGGCTGGTACGCCTTCAGTTTAGCTTCCTTCTTCAGCTCTACGGTCTTAGCGTCGCTGAATTCACCGTCCAATGAGAAGGACGCTCCGTAAAGCTCCGGGAGGTCGACCAGACCGTAAGGAGTCAGGTAGTCGTCGCTGGTCTGGGTAGAGCTCTGTCCACAGATACCTCTGGTGGTTCTGCGGTGGTCGGCGGTGAAGATGGCGAGCCTTTGGCTGTCGTACACCAGACGAAGAGCTCCGTTGTTGATGTTGAAAACGAGAACACCATCGGCAAGGGCGTAGTATTGCAACAGAGGCGCGTCATCATTGTCATTCCAGTATGTGGTGAGCGCACCTTCGGAAACCTTGTTAGTGTTGCTCTTGACATCAACTGATGTGGGCTTGATGTCCAGCTCAACGTATTTGCCGCCTGCGGTCCTTGAAAAGAAAAATATGTCGTTAGTTGAAAATAAGATTTTCGTATTAAAATAGTTGATTTATGGTCTACTGTTGCTTGTAGTCTAATTATTGTCTGATAAAGGTTTATTGCGCCGGTAGTAAATTTTCATTCCCACTATTTCTTTAGATAGCTTAACACTTACTTGTAACTGACGTAGACCTCCTCTTGTTTGTTGCTAGGCCTCCTTGCAAGGATAACCAGGTCGGTCCACTTGCCAAAGTCGTTGGACTCGTCCACCATCACGGCGTGCCAGGAGCTGGTGAGGCTGTAGTCGTAGCTGCGACCACTGAACGTCTGGACCTTGCTGCTGTCCACAGCGCAGTACGCTATTGAAGAAAAATCAAAGAAGTTATAGCATTGTAAGTGAAATGGCGCAATTTTCAAAAATCTAGCTTAAAATATTAAATTAAAGAGCAACTCACGCAGGTATTGGTAGCCGTAGTAGTAGTTATAGGCGCGCTCCCATTTAGTGATGGGTCCGTAGACAGCCATAGCATAAGGATAGTAGCCCAAGATTTTGACATTGTTCAAGCGGAGCACTCCGTATTTAGATGTGAATTCGAAGTTCTCATAATTGTCGTAGTAGTATGACTGAATCACAATTTCCATTTTACCATCATCAACTGATGTCTTCCTCACTTCCTGTTCCTGTTCCCAGGGGTAGGTTTTCTTCAAGAACTCAAATAATTCAAAGTAGGCAGGGCTGAGCTCACTTTGTGATACGGTGAACTGGAAGTAGTCTGGGGCGTGCGCCTTCACAATTAACTTGAAACAATCTTTCTGGTAAGAGTTGTCCTTACTGGTTTCTTGCAGACATTGCTTGGCCAAGGGGTCGTTGGACAGCTGTTCGGTGTACTGATCGCTGCGCTCACTGAATCCTTGGATTTTAATGTTTTCGGTGTGTGCGAATTTGAGGTCGGCTTCGTAGGTAATCTTGATTTTATTCTTCAAAGCTTCCTCAAAGTTGAGAGGAGCAATTGTGGGTTTAACTACCTTGAAGACCGCGTTGATCTGGTCCGAGCCGTTGTAGAAAAAGACTCCCTGGGCTTTGTTGTCCACAAAACTGTCAGCAAGAGCCGCGGTGATCACGTACTCCACTTTCTGTTTTCCGTCAAAGACGGCACTCAACTCGTACAGCTGGACTTCAGCGGACTCGATGCCAGTCGCGGCGCGCTTGACAATGTCTTCACGTCTCGCCTGACTGTTAGCAAAAGCATCCTTGATAAAGGAAGCTGGTCCAAAGACGCCGCTCTGCTTTTGGTTGAATAGAGTGTCTGTAAACAATGAAAAAGATTAAGTTTTCTGACATTGCTTTTATCAGAAATACCATACGAATAGTCATTAATAAATTTACCGAAGAACAAGTTGAGCGCGACATCCTTGTTGCTGGTTTCCTTGGCAAGATATTTCAAGTTGAACTGAGTCAGAGCGATATCCTTTTGGTATATCAAACTGCCAATGTCCGACACAATATCGGCATTGTATAGATCGTCGGCGTTCTTGAAATCAGAAGAGTAAGAGTAGCCTTCGAGCAGGAAAGAGACACCGACAAGACTACCCAACTTAAAGTTGGTAGAGATAGCTTTAGCGGGGCGCTCGATGTACTTAGTCGCTGGGTTCTCAGAAACAGCCAAAAGAGATTGGGCCTGCTGGAAAGTAGTGTAAGGCCAAACGCTGAAGTGGATGAAGGTGGCGTCATGTTCAGGAAGCACAAAGTTCAATTTGACTTCTTGCACCAGAAGCGCTGTGTTCAGTTTGGTGGGGGAGTAGAACTGGATCTTGTTGACAACACCGACGGCGGCATATACATCACCGAGTGTGTCCAGGAAACCGGCACAGCCATCTAAGTTTCTGGCATAAGTGATGTCAAGGTTTGTATCGAAAGATCCAGCTACGGCTTTGCTGCTCGTTGCATCTCGGATGACTTTCACTTTGCCGTTAAGCGACAATAAAAGGGGTTCGCTGTAATCGAAGAAGAATGGTACACCAGCAGCCAGAGGGAAGGATACGAATGCTTGTCTCTGGATCAACACCTTAGTGTATTGGACGTCAACACCTTTGAGTAATTGCTCAACGTTTATGATAGTGCTAGTAATGAAAGCTTTAAGATCTGCTTCATTGAATGTGATAAGCTTCTGTTGGTTCCAGTTATCAACGAAGAGAGAGCCCTCTAGAGGAGCGCTAGGTTCACGTTTGATGTTTAGTGCCTCAGCTACTTTCTTAGCGGAGTATTTCAAGTCAATCTTAGATGTGTCAGGATTGCAGATCATCTTTGTGATGTAGTCGATGAGTTGTTGAACGCCTGTTACAGACATAGTTATCTGTAAGCATAAATAATAAATATTACAATTACTGTTGACATGGAGATACAGAATCAGAACGATGTAGTTTTAGTCCAAAAGTGACACGTAAGCATTGTCATAGATAGCAATATGATAAACAAGATTAAATTAAAAAATACACAATTTATGTTTTGAGTACTTCGACCTTTCATGTTATAATTAAACCAACTGATCTAAATACACTCAAATATACTAAATATACTTAAAATAAAATGATTTGACTATGTACTAGTCTATGGCTAGAAGTGGGGATCATAATTATAGTGTACATGTATGGAAGAATAAAACTACAATATTTTTCGTTCCAAGAGAATTGGTTACGTACCGAGTTTTCCTCAGTTGAACCGGTGCCTCCTGTCCTCAAAGCTGCCCTGTGGTATACAGGTAGCCAATTGTCCTCGCTGCCAACATAAGACAGCTCCCTGAAGATTGCAATGTCGTCTTCGCTCGTGTACTTGTCAATGATACTGTCTGTCGAGATGCGGTAACCGAATTTCTCTTTGGCAACGATAGGTTGTACCAACTGAGCATTCGTAGCCCTGTAAGAGAAAAAAAGAACATCATTAATGTCGATTCACTGAACACATGAAACAATCAGCCAACAATTATATTAATATACAGTACTAAATATTTAACCAAGAATACTTACAGCTCCGCGAAACGGGGGTCTTTAAGTCCAGCGGAGAAATTGATTCCGTTGGCCAAAACCGCACGTACTTGCGTGCTTGGGTCATCGTTGGTCATGTGTGCCAATACTTGCATCATCTCAGCGGTAGGGAAAGCCATGAAAATGTTCAGGGCAGCAAGCACCCTCACCTCGTAAGGCTCAGCGGTATTTCTCAAGATGCTGAAAAGCACAGCACGAACAGATTCGTTCTTCTGGTTAGCTAAAGGCTTGAGACTGGCAACCATCTGGATGCGAAGGTATTTTGTTACAGCAACGCGACCGTCCAAGTATGGAGCGTATACCCTCAAAACGTCTGGGTGAGCTAAATTGCCGAGAACTCTTACGTAAACTTGAGCCTTGTTAGAGTCTCCATTTTCGATAGCTTGTTTCAGATATTTAGAGATGCGTGGGATGACGGTATCGACGACAAACAAGTTTTGCTTACTAAACCGCAGGAATTTAGTGACTGCTAACAGGGCTGAGGTGTTAAGGAACTGCTGCTCTATTACATAAGAATTCGTTGCGAGGTCGAAGAATTCAGTCACAACCTCCTTGGTAGCAATGCGAAGAGATCCACCTAAACCAGTGATCACCTCAGCAGCTTCCTCACCTTGAACCTTCTTTGTGAGGATCCAGGACTTGATTTGTTCAAATGCGGCACCAGTACCTGCTTGGGAGACAGCTTCACGGTAGATTATCCACATACCGTTCTTAGCGACGTTCTTCGAGTCCTTGGCAATATCGACGCTGCTAGTCAGCTGGGTCAGTTGCTCTGAGTTCAATGAGGCCAAGACGCGAATGAGAACGTTGAACTTTGAAAGGAAGTCAGCCTCTGACAATTTGCTTGGAGTCTGCAGCAAAGGTGTTAAGTCTTGAAGCAATTTCTGGGCGTTGGCAATGCTTTGATCAGTAACCTTGAGGATGAAGGTAGACTCGCTTGCTGAGAATAAGAGCGATTCGATCTGGCGTTTCTCTTCAGGTTTTTTCCACTCAGCACCACTTACATCTTGGACAGACGAGAGGAAGGCTTTGACGAAACTGTACACTTCAGCCTTCTGTTTGCCGAACAGTAGCGGACTGACAGAGACTGAACTTATGACTTCTGACTTGAAGATAGTGCCCTGTTTGCCAGCGACCAAGCGGGATTCAGAAGTGTGCTTGATGAACTGTTTCTCTTCATTTTCGTAAGCGACTCCATTCCAAACGGCTCCTTCTGACAGGCCAGAGGAGAAGGCAGCACGGTTCTTGCATGAGCCGTAGTTCTTGCTCTTGATGATCTCGACGGGATCTGCCTCTGAAGCGAATGTGGGCAATTCACGACGCCATTCCGCAGATACCGGTGAAACAGTGTATAGGGTCTCACATTCACCAGTGACGTCAGTCTCCACCTTCTTGAAGAGACCTTGGAAGGTTTCCTTATCGAAGCTGTTAGGGAAGCTGTCGACATGGCCGAAAGCAGATATGTCAACTTGGAGAGCGCTGATCAGACCCTTGAACAAGTTCTCGTGAGCAACGGAAAGTGTGAGAGGAACATTGAATGACTTAACACGACCTCCCTCGACGAATATCTCAAGAGGCTGGTCGGTGATCTCAACGGATTGGAACTTGAGGTCGGCAGGTACAACGTTGTACGTAATTTTCGCTGCCTGGATTTGCGCGTACAAAGGCTGACTCAGCTTAGCGAGGAGCTGGCCTGGCGCTACGACGCGGATGATGAACTGAGCCTTGAAGGCGTTGCCATTGCTGTTGCTGTTGTCGAATGAGGTCCAGGTGTAGGTGTCCACATTGTACAGATACTCCTTGCCGACCTGCCAGGGCCAGCTTTCGCTCTGAGTGAGCGGGCTCGCCGTTACCGCGGCTAAAATAAACAATGTTTAATATTATGATTTTGAGTGATCTTGCTCAACTCTATCGTTAGAGAAAGAATAAATGTAAATGTGATGCAATTGCAAAAAAATATGTTAGCCATCTGCTGTTATAGGCGTTAGGAGATTTGACAGACTGTCAGCGATAATTATACAACCCCTGAATCGATCAATTAACATTTACGTATTGTCGGATGACAATCACAATTTTTAGTTTTGTAAATTTTATAGCGATAAGGTCAAGGTACTAATTATCTCTTTGTGTTATTAATTTGTAATTGGTTAGATATTTAAAGTAATAATAATGGATGCATCGTTTCTGTTAGATTTGCATGAATTGGAAGCGAAACTTAATATTTTTTGAAAATCTCTTTGCCAACGTAATATTATGATAATGAATAATCATGACGTCATGAATTAAATATAAATGTACCCAAATATACATGTTACAGTATCGATAAGCAACAAAAAATTAAATATAGGTAGGTTTAAAATTTAGAGATAATAACATCACGCCTGTGTTTCTTAAAGGGTTAAGCAGACGTGCACCTATTGTTTATTACACCCACATTTTGCCAGTTCTGTTCAAGTCTAATGTAATAGGGGTGAGCCCATTGCCATCAATCGGGGCCTGATCCAGACCCTGGACTTCTACTTATAACATTTCTTACAACCACTAGACAAATGAGGCATTTTAGGCCAGTTGAGTCAGGATTTAGATTTATTATAAATTAAATGATTCAAAATAATCATTTGAAAATAGTTTTTTGAAAAACTATGTGTCTATTTGAATGCTGCTCCGCCTGTGTTAAGAATCGGGGAATTTCAAAGAAAAAAACAGACTTTCAATATATTGGCATTTTTTAGTAAATTAAACGTAATTATGGACATCACTACCAAATTTAACTTTAAAGGTCAATGGGAAGTTAACAAATTACCGGTATAATAAAATAAGATTTTTAATTAAACAGTAAATAATTCACTTCATCATTAAAAATTAAATAACTAGATAGAAATTATTACTGTGTACATTTAAAAGTGAAAAAAGCATCAGAAGAAAAAGTTAAATTTGACAAAAGCCAACGATACAAGCTAAACGTTTGGGGCTCTAGAATCCTGTACTGAACTTATTGTATCAGGTTGTACGTCAATGACACTACCATTCTGTATATATGTATGTACTTATATATGTATGTACTTATCCATGTACGAATTATTAATAAATATTGTTAAGTATGTTTTACTACATTCCTCAGGCACTAAGTCCACCTTTGTACGGTATTTTTTACTTTGGCATAAAGTTTAAATGAATAAACTTTACAAATTATTACAAAAACAGTAAGTTAAAAAAGTCAAAAGAAAAAACTCAAGTGAACCATGGTGAGAAACTTGCAGATCCAAATACAAGTTGAGTGATCAAATGTGGTACTCACCGATAATCGCCGTCAGTACCAACAACTTCATAGTTCCAATTGATGAGCAGTAGTCGTGTTCAGTGTTGCTGGGAACGCACACTTCTGATGAACCAACCAGTCACTCATAGGCTTATATACAGACAAACGGGTCTCCCTTATCTGACCCCTAACCTGGTGGAAGATAATATTTCCAAAACTCAAAAAAGGAAAACAAAACATTTTGATAACCTACTTATTAAAAATTGTGTGTAATAGTGTAAGCCAGTGGCTTACAAACTTTTTCACACTGGGGCCCGCAACACAAATATTTTACTATGTCTTTCTTTAATTGGCCAATAATCTTTAAATGTTGTTGAAGAACAAGTTCTACCATACATACCAACTGCAAATGTGAAGTCATCGCAATAATGTTTTTGATGTTATAAAATTACAAATTAATGATTTTGGGACCTTTTTTTTACTCAGTCTTTATCTTGCTTCATGCCAAATTTCATGATTTTAAGTAGGTCCGTGGGGACTATCCAATAGGTTTTTATTTATTTCAGCTATCAAAATATGCAGTTGGAATGGCTGTATTTTTTATTGGGTTGACTTAGAGGCTTCATTTTTTTAGGCTTACAAGAAACAATAGACCTACGTATTTCACATTAATTACAGCTTGATACCTGAATGCGTTCTTAAGTTTAAGGGTCTGGAGAGCCAGATAGACAAACAGACAGACAGGCCTACGGACAGACTAAATATACGTCAATAAAGTGATCTTACAAGATGTACGGAACCCTAAAATTATAAAAAGTCGCGAACAATTCCACCGCTGGGGGTTTTAGAATATAAGTACTGAACTTATGTTTGTGCATAGATGTCTCGCCCAACCTGTGATTCAGTCTCAACTTCACTTCGAAGATCATTCTCGAGAATGCCGAGAATTTTGTCGCTCAGCGAAACGGTATGAGACGGGATCAATTTCACATGCAGATGGCAGCACATTTTATATTTACGAGTTGGTACTATTTAAAAAAAGTTATTTACATTTTTTCCAATATTAGGGTCTTATGCCAATGTATATGCTAAGAGATACTCAGGCCACACATGCATGGTTTCCTGACATTGGTGCCGAAGTTGGCCCGCGGGCCTCACTTTGTCAATCCCTGATTTACGCTTTTTTCTGGTTTGATATCGATATAGTTAGACAGAGTACCCACGCAAGACAACAGTGAGGCCCCCGTGTTTAAAAAAAAAAGAGAAACAGTCTCCTCCCGTACATTTTTGAAATTAATAACATTAAATATAAGAACATTCAATAATAATTCTTGCTTGATATAATATTGCGTAACAATTGTTTACCATAAACACGATTAATAAATGAATCGTCATCATCATCTGCCTAGCCTTGTTTGTCCAACAATGTTGGGGTCGGCTTCCAGTCTATCTGAATGCAGCTGAATACTAGTATTTTACATGTAACGACTGCCTTTCTGACCTCCACATCCCAGTTATTGGGCAACACGATACCCCTTGGTAAGACTGGTTGTCAGACTTTCGGGCATCTGACAACCCATAACGACCGTCAAAGATCTACAAATGATAGCAAGGAGGAATCTCGATATGTAACGAACGGTCACCCATCCAAAGACTGACCTCGGCAAGCGTAGCTTAACCTTCGATCAACCCGTGCGGCTGTTTTTCTTATTTAGCCACGAGCTCCTAATGAATGATGTGAACTGTGGTAATCTATAATTACCGTACGAGGCGGGGTGAATGGCAACAAACTTTTAAAGGGCATTTTCATGCAATCGTTCAATAACAGGTTGTTATTATAACAAATTAAAACTTGGTTGTTTGATAAAATTTATAATATAATTCATATCTGTTACATTTTCCCCCTTGGTTTATAATACTAAAATACTTTATTCATCATCTGCCTATCCTTTTGACAACTGTGTTGGGGTAAAATATACATAAATATACAATAAAATATAATAGGTACACACATACAAAAATAGGTATTTTTAATAGTAGTATAAGAAACGCCAGAATATTGTCTGTAAACGATCTTACAATCGTTTTGTGATATTGTTATCGATTTCACTCCACTCAGCATCAGAGCGGAGGATGTTGGTGTACCTGGTCACAGGCTGGTACGCCTTCAGTTTAGCTTCCTTCTTCAGCTCTACGGTCTTAGGATCGCTGAATTCACCGTCCAATGAGAAGGACGCTCCGTAAAGCTCCGGGAGGTCGACCAGACCGTAAGGAGTCAGGTAGTCGTCCCGGGTCTGGGTAGAGCTCTGTCCACAGATACCTCTGGTGGTTTTGCGGTGGTCAGAGGTGAAGATCACCAGCCTCTGGCTGTCGTACACTACTCGAAGAGCTCCGCTATTGATGTCGAATACCAGAACACCGTCAGCTAGGGTGTAGTATTGCAACAGAGGGGCATTTTGAGTATCATCCCAATATGTGGTAAGTGCACCTTCGGAAACCTTGTTAGTGTTGCTCTTTACTTGAACTGCTGAGGGCTTGATGTCCAGCTCAACGTATTTGCCAGCTTCGGTCCTGTAAAGTAAGAATTATATTTCATAAGAAGTTTGAGCTGTTTTTTAGGATTCCGTGCCATCGGAGCCCTGTAACTATGACTCCGCTGTCTGTCCCTTTATCTGTCTATAAGTTATTCGTGAACCGTCATAGGTAGACAGTTCAAATTTTCACAAAGGGTGCATTTTTATTGAAAAAATATACATGTACACATATACTGCTGCTATCACAAAAATACAGGAAATTAGATAATTTAAATCAGAGAAACAGAGACGATTGTGTGCGAATGCGACTCGCACTTCGCCGGTCATTTAAAATAACTGTTATTTTTACTTTCCTAAAAACAGCACAAGAGTTTATGCTTTGTAATCAGCTATCAGGAGTACTAAATGAGTGAAGTGAGTACTACTTGTCTTACTTAAGCTGAGCGACACTACCAGCCCACTTCACCGCTCACTTCACCTAAGTCTTCTCAGGCAGATCTATTTTCACTGAATCAATCGGCTGATTCTCAGATTAAAAAAAAATATATAATTAAGACAGAAATTAATTAATTTTTTGAAAGCGTAGTTTTACTTGTAGGAGATGTAGACCTCCTCCTCATTGTCACTGGGCCTCCTCGCTAGGATGACCAGGTCGGTCCACTTGCCAGAGTCGTTAGACTCGTCCACCATCACAGCGTGCCAGGAGCTGGTGAGGCTGTAGTCATAGCTGCGGCCGCTGAAAGTCCAGATCTTGCTGCTGTCTACGGCACAGTAGGCTGTTGGAAAAACAGACCAGCATCGTAGAATGCGCCGATACGTTCAGAACTCTAGACATAGACATTGAACCTAAAAAAATTAACTCACGCATGTATTGATACCCGTAGTAATAGTTTAACGAACGGTCCCAGTCAGAGATCGGTGAATAGAAAGCCGCAGCATAGGGGTAGTAGCCCAAGCCTTCGACGTTGTTCAGGCTGAACACTCCGTATTTGGTTGTGAATTTGTAGTTCTCATAATTGTCGTAAAAGAATGCCTCATTCTCAATTTCCATTTTACCATCATCGATTATTTTCGTCACGACATTATCTTCTTCCCAGGAGAACTTCTCCTTAAAGAGCTGATATGTGCTCTGTGTCATGTTCAAGTACTCCTGATTAAGGTCTTTGTATGTAAGAGACATCTTGAAGTAGTCAGGGGCATGTGCCTTAATGATCATCTTGTAACAATCCATCTGATAGAAGTTGTGATTGCTGGTTTCTTGCAAACATTGTTTTGCCAAAGGATCGCTGGACAACATTTCTGTGTATTTCTCGCTGCGCTCCCCATAACCTTGGAGGTGAATGATTTCGGAGTTCCCGTATTTCATTTCGGCTTGGTAGGTTACCTTGATCTTATTCTTCAAGGCTTCCTCGAAGTTAAGAGGAACTATTTTAGGTTTAACAAACTTGAAGACCGCATTGATCTGTTCCCAGCCATTAAAGAATAATACTCCCTGGGCTTTGTTGTCTACAAAACTATCAGCAATAGCCGCGGTGAACACGTACTCCACTTTCTGTTTTCCGTTAAAGACTGCACTGAAGTCGTACAGCTGGACTTCAGCAGAATCGATGCCAGATGCAGCGCGCTTGGCCATTTCCTCACGACGCGTTTCACTATTAGCTGAGACATCGTTTATGACAGAAGCTGGTCCCAGTTCACCGCTCTCTTTCTGATTGTATAGTTTATCTAAAATGAAAATATCAATTTTAATTTCTATTCTTTTGATGTCCTGGACGAAGTTTATACCTTCGAAATATCATTAAAGAATAGAATAATGCAAATCGGAAGTAGTGTGTTGACTTACCACTGAATAGGCTGAGTGTGATTTCCTTGTTATTTGTTTCCATGGCAATATATTTTAAGTCAAACTTAGTCAGAGCGATATCTTTTTGGTAAATCAATGTGTCAATGGTGGTCAGTAGGTCAGAATCGTTAAGATCGCTGGCATCTTTGTAGTCAGAAGAATAAGAGTATCCTTGGACAGTAACTCCGGCTAGGCACCCTATATCAAAAGCAATAGACACAACCTTTGTGGGGCGCTCGATATACTTAGTTGAAGGGTTCTCAGAAACGGTTAAAAGAGAATCAGTCTTTTGCAGAGTAGTGTAGGGCCATACACTAAAGTGAAGGAAGGTAGCGTCTTGTTCAGGAAGCACAACATTCAGTTTGATCTGTCTTGGTTGTACTGCTGTGTTTAGATTGATGGGGAAATAAAACTGGATTTTATTGATAACTCCAGCAGTGGCAAATACATCACCGAGAGTATCCAGAAATCCAACTCTGCCATCTAAGTTTCTGGCATAAGTGATGTCGATGTTTTTATGTAAAAATCCAGCTAGGTTTTTACTGGTCTTATCAAGTTTAATTTTGACTTGTCCATTAACTGAAATCATGAGCGGTTCGCTGTATTCCAAGTAAAATGGTACACCAGCAGCCAGAGGGAATACGACGTATGATTGTCTTTGGTTCAACACCTTAGTGTATTGGACGTCAACTCCTTCGACTAACTTTTCCATGTTTTGAATAGTGCTAGCAATGAAGGCATTTAGATCAGCCTCATTGAAGGTGATAAGCTTCTGTTGGTTTAAGTATTCAAGAAAGAGAGAGCCTTCTAGGGGACCTGTCGGTTTGCGTTTGATGTTAAGTTTCTCAGCAACTTTCTTAGCTGAGAATTTGAAATCAACCTTAGATTTTTTAGGTTCGTAGACCATCTGTGCGATGTATTCCAAGAGCTGTTGCATACCAGATACAGATAAGGTCACCTAAAAAAATAAGAATAAAAAAAAACTAATACTTTAAGTGACTATTAATTATTTTGCGTAAGTATTCATTTGTTAATACCTGGCTTTCCTCTGTCCATCCAGTGCCTCTAGCCCTCAAAGCTGACCTATGATAGACAGGCATAAAATTATCCTCGCTGCCAACATATGACAATTCCCTGAAGTATGCGGTATCATCGTCCTTTGTGAATTCGTCAATTATGCTCTCGGTCGATGTGCGGTAGCCGAACTTCTCTTTTGCAACGACACCTTGCACCGACTGAGCAGTCTTGGCCCTGCAAATAAGTAATTGTAGATTTGAAGAATTGCTATCATTAATAGGCCATCAAGAACAATGAGATCATTTTTAATTTCATAAATGCAACTTATCAATATGTAAATAAGAAAAGCATTGAGTTATACGAGTAGGATATCAAAAAATCATTCACCGGGAAAACTGCCTAAAAGTCGGGCAGCATTACCACGTTGAATGGCAATGGTGTTTATTCGGACAAAAAAAGGACAGCGCGGACCAAGCACTCGTTGATGTCTATATTAGAAGTATGTATATTGGTTAAGTCTTTTCATCAGTATGAAATAAAAAAAACAAATACTTACAGGTCTTTGAAACGTGGGTCTTTCAGTTCCGCAGCGAAGTTAATGCCATTCGCCAAAACGGCGCGGACTTGTGTGCTGTGATCTTCTTTGGTCATGTGCGCCATTATTTGCATCATCTCAATGGTAGGGAAAGCCATGAAGATGTTCAGGGCAGCTAGTACCCTCACCTCGTAAGGCTCAGCGTTATTTCTCAAGATGCTGAATAGCACAGAACGAACAGATTCGTTCTTCAGGTTAGCTAAAGGCTTGAGACTGGCAACCATCTGTATACGAAGGTACTTCGTCACAGGTATGCGACCGTCCAAGTATGGAGCGAATGCCTTCAGGATTCCCTCGTGAGCTAAATTGCCGAGAGCTCTTACGTAGACCTGAGCCTTGTTGGAATCCCCATTTTCGATTGCTAGTTTTAATTCCTTAGAGAGATGTGGAATTACGAAATCGGTTATACACGGATTTTTTTCATCAATGCGCAACAATTTGGTAGCCGATAGGAGAGCTGAGTTGTTAAGAAACTGTTGCTCGTTGACTTCTTGGCTCGTTGCGAAGTCATAATATTCAGCTAAAAATTTATTGGAAGGATTGCGAATAGTGACTCCTACACTTGTGATCAACTCAGCTGCTTCCTCACCTTGAACCTTCTTAGTAAGGATCCAGGACTTGATTTCTCTAAATGCGGCAACAGTACCTGATTGGGCGACAGCATCTCGATAGATTATCCACATACCGGTCTTAGCGATGTTTTTCGAGGATTTTGCAATTTCTACACTGCTAGTCAGCTGTGTCAGATGCTCTGAATTTAATGAGGCTACGATGCGTACAAGAATGTTGAACTTCGAAAGAAAGTCCGCTTTTGGCAATTTGTTGGGGGTTTGAAGCAATGGAGTCAAGTCTTGGAGCAATTTCTGGGCGTTGGCAATGCTTTGATTACCAACCTTGGGGATGAACATAGACTCACTGATTGAGAATAAGAGCGAATCGATCTGGCGGTTCTCTTCAGGTTTTTTCCACTCAGCACCAGTTACATCTTGGACAGACAAGAGAAAGCCTTTAACGTAACTGTACACTTCAGCCTTCTGTTTTCCGAACAGTAAAGGACTGACGAAGACGGAGCTTATGACTTCTGATTTGAAGATAGTGCCCTGTTTGCCGGCTATCAAGCGGGATTCAAAAGCGTGCTTGATGAGCTGTTTCTCTTCATTTTCGTAAGCGATCCCATTCCAAATGGCGCCTTCTGGCAGGCCAAAAAAGAATGCAGGATGTTTTTTGCATGAGCCGTAGTTCTTTCCCCTGATGACCTCGATGGGATCGGCTTCTAAAGCGAACTTGGGTATTTCGCGACGCCATTCCGCAGAGAGCGGTGAAACATTGTACAAAGTCTCACATTCTCCTGTGACGTCAGTTTCTACCTTCTTGAAGAGACCTTGGAAGGTTTCCTTATCGAAACTGTTAGGGAAGCTGTCGACATGACCAAAGGTTGAAATGTCAACTTGCAGAGCGCTGATCAGACCCTTGAACAAGTTCTCGTGAGCAACGGAAAGTGTGAGAGGAACATTGAATGACTTAACACGGCCTCCCTCCACAAATATTTCGAGAGGTTGGTCGGTGATCTGAATAGGTTGGAACTTTAGATTGGAAGGTATAGCTTTATAAGTAATTTCCTCCGCCTGGATCTGCGCGTACAAGGGCTGGCTCAGCTTAGCGAGGAGCTGGCCTGGCGCTACCACGCGGATGATGAACTGAGCCTTGAAGGCGTTGCCATTGCTAGTGCTATTATCAAATGATGTCCTAGTGTAAGTGTTCACATCGTAAATATACTCTTTGCCGACCTGCCAGGGCCAGCTTTTGCTCTGGGTGAGAGGGCTGGACGCTACTGCAGCTGGAAGATAGAGAGGATCAGCTTAACGCATGTGTGTGCTGTGTGTTATAAAGATAAGTTAAAACAACGTTGAAAAACGTAAACTGTGTATGACATTGCCAAATCTATAGTTATCACTACTTTTAGTATGCAAATAAATAATTGAAATGTCTGTTTGTAATGTCAAAAATAACAGCTTTTTACTGAATGCATATGAAAGTTTATACGGTAGTTATACAAAAAAGTCTTTTTTTTCATTGTAGTCCGTTTATTTGAGGTATGCATATATTCGTAACGACTGTATTGATTTGGATAGGATTCACCCTGGCAGATAGCTGATGTTACGTTAGAAAAAGTTCCACAAAATTAGGGTTCCATGTAAGAAATGAAAACCCATCTTTTGTTAAATTCCACGCGGTCAAAGCCGCAGGCACAGCTAATAAATAATAAAGCTAAAAATTTGTTTGCATGAACGCGCTAATCTCTAGAACTTCTTGTCGAATTTGAAAATGTCTCTTTGCAGTTGATATCCTAATTTTTTAGGAAGGTTATTGGATATTTAACATAACGTTACACCTCTTAAACCGCGGGTCAAGCCGCGGGACCCAGCTAGTCATGCTATATGTAACCACTGGTGTTAATAACGTGCTCTGATATGAGGCCCCGTTAATATCCATTGTAGGCGTTAGTTGAACATACTTCAGTTCTTTGACGCAAGGCCACATCTGTCAACAGCATCGTCTGCTGTGAACGAATGCCTTGTGTACAGGCGCTGACAGAAACACCGTATGGGTTCAATTAATAAGAGACCAATTAATTCAATTATTTTTTATTTTTTCAAAATTATTTATACGTGACACTGTTTTATAAATTTGTATGCTCACCATAAGCTGAATATGGTGACACCCTACCTGTGTAACACCTTTGTAAACCCATATTGTGCAAATAAAATGATTGATTGGTTGATTGATTGATTGACCAGTATAAAATGCAAGTATTGACTTACCGATAATCGCCGTCAGTACCA
Organism: Phlogophora meticulosa; assembly: GCA_905147745.2. Taxonomy (NCBI): domain Eukaryota; kingdom Metazoa; phylum Arthropoda; class Insecta; order Lepidoptera; family Noctuidae; genus Phlogophora; species Phlogophora meticulosa. Next base: position 10,130,675 of record LR990542.1, on the reverse strand, counting down.
ACAACTTCATGGTTCCGATTGGTGAGCAGTGGTCGTGTTCAGAGTTGCTGGGGACGCACACTTCTGATGGTAGAACTAGAGTTACTTAAGCTTATATACAGTGCACTTTTATCCAATTCACCTCTGACCTGGTAAAACGCTGATAACAAAACTTTAATCCCTACAGTATGCTTCTTAAAATGGTTAATTGTGCAGTAAAAGTAATTTAATCTTGTAACCTTTTTTTATCTTCTAATTTTATTACACAACATTCTATCTCGCCTGTAATCCCAGGAGGGTTAAGCACAGGCGTACGTATTTGTACACCTACATTTCGCCAGTTATGTTTAAGTCCCAGGTAATAAGGGCGAGCCTTGAAATCAACCAAGCAAAAATCCAGACTCCAGGCTGCTACTGAGAAATTCCAGATGGCAAAACCTTCATAAAGCTTTGCCTGATCCGGGAATTGAACCCAGGACCTCAAGCTCAGAAGTAGCACAGACCACTAGACCAAAGAGGCAGTAATTTTTACGTTTCATTACATTTGCTGTGCCCTACAGGGTCCATGATTGTGCCTAGCTTTAACCCATTATTTAAGATCTTAAATGTAGATTGTAGAATGCGAACAAATGATTTGAATATAAACCGAATATTCATGATTGCGATAAAATAAGTAATGTATGAGTTATTAACTCGTAGGGATTCATGATTACTTACATTTCGATTTATACTTTATTTTCACAAGCTGACTTCATCATCCTCTTGCTCATGTCCCAATTTGACGGCACGATTGGCGCAGTGGCTGAGCGATCGGCTGCTGCGCCGCGTGTCATGGGTTCGATTTCCGCACGGAACAAATATTTATATGACCTATAGGCAGTGATTCCGGTCTGGCTGTTTGTGTATGTGAGTTTGTATATTTGTAAACGCACCCACGATACAGGAGAAATTCCTAGTGTCGGGCAACGTTTAAAAAAAAAGAAGAAAGAAAGAAAGATAGCTGGTGTCATAAGGATGTCACCTTATTTAGAAAAAGAATTGATGAAGAATGTTTAGAAATAATAATCGACTGCTGCATGTATGAACGTCAAGATATTTCACAATGCATATAATGAAATAGAGCTGATGGTGAAATATCAGGAGACCTCAACAATGAACTTCCATGCATCGTCATCAGGTAGATAAACTAACCCAATACAACGCTAACCCAACTCACTATAAATTGAGAAATAAAAAACTAGATAGTTTTTTATACATAAAATTCTCGTGTCACAATGTTTGCTACCAAACTCCTCCGATACGGCTCTACCGATTTTCGTGAAATTTTATGTGCATATCGGTTAGGTCTGCGAATCGGCCAACATCTATTTTTCATCCCCCTAAATGTTAAGGGTGGTCCACCCCAAACATTTTATATGGCAAAACAACGTTTGCTGGGTCAGGCTAGTTGCACAAAGTCAACCGACTTCAAAAAAACACTAAAAGGTGTAAAATAAGTATAATTTCGGAAGTCGTTGACATAAAACTACTCAAGTGAAGCCAAAACCAAATCCGGTTGAGTTTTGTTGTTAAAATAAACTTTTCTTTCGAATTTATTTATTTATTTAATTAATTACAACGGTTGAAGAACTAATTACAGTAAATAAACACAAAATTAATTAAATTAAAAGATTAATAAATCATCCTGTTGCATACTGAAATGTAGGTACATGTAGGTATTTGCTGGACAATACCCTTTCTCTCAAACTCTACTGATAACTTCAATGTATATAAACAATGCCTTATTCAGAATATAGAAGATTACATGGTGGCACATTTCATACATCGGATAACCCTCAAATGTTGTTTCTTTTATCTGAGCTTATTTTGTAAACATTTACCTATTCATTGAAATGTTCACCTCATTATGCACTGAGGGCGACATTCATCGTACACTGACCAAAAAATTGAATATTTTTACAAATAACGGTCACGTATAGTTACAATAAATAAATAAAAATAAATAAATAATGCTGGACAATCCACACAGCATCATCTAGCCCCAAGGTAAGCAAAGCAGAGCTTGTGTTATGGGTACTAGATGACTGATATACTAAATACAATACAGATAGATATTTTTATTATGCATAGCAAATACCCAGAACACCCGGAACAAATCTTTGTAGATCGTACAACCATTTGTCCCAAGGCGGGAATCGTACCCGCAACCTCCTGCGTCGCAGGCGGACCATCGCCCGCCGCACCACATCCGTCGTCCAATCAAGACACGTAGATCTGGACGAGATCAAATGTGGAGCTCATGAGGAACTGTGTCATTGATTGCAGCATACAAAACAGTGGACGAACATTCACCGGTATCAATACTCAGGCTCACTAGCATCTAAGCATTTAAAGCAAATGCTTAAATGGTATGGTCACGTTGAGAGGATGAATGAAAGGGGTCTAACAAAAGGTATGTATAAGGTAGATATAAGCAACGCCGGGAGAGGATGCCCTAACAGGACACACTTTGACGTTATTGATGATGTTCTTCAGAAAAGCCATGTGCCTAGTACTCGCGAACGAGGTACGTCTATGACCTGTATGAACGTTACCGAAGTAACAGGGGTATGTAAGCCTAGGTCTGCCAGTTGCGTTCTTTCTGCCCACCCCCATGGGAAAAAGGCTTAAGTTTATGTATGTATATATACAGGGTGGAAGGAATATCGACGGACAAACTGGTACTGTCTGCCTGCCTGTCTGACCTCGATAGCCCGGTTACTGGGCAACTCCTCACTTGCGAAGATGTGTGACAACCTTAATTCATTTGTTAAATCCGTACCTGAAGCATATATATGTATATGGCGATTCTAAGGCGAAGTTTAAATCGAGAATCTTGGCTTCCCTACGTACTGGTAATACTAGTCATTGACTTCTTGTTTGTATTACTATGTTCGCTACTGTTTTATCTTTTTACTTTTTAATTATTTTTAGTTTTTAATTATTATTATTTTTTCTGTTTGTTAAATAATGTAAATCTATTATAAGTTAGCCTGTAAGCGGTAGTCTGGCGTCTGTGTTGACAGTGTTGTGTTTGCCCATAATTGGCATATATATTAGAATGTAACCTAAGATTAATTGTATTTATGTTTATTTATGTGCTGTGGGTGAGCCATTAAATAAATAAATAAATAAACACGATACTCTCTGGTAAGTCTGGTGTCAGTCTTTCGGGCTTCTGACTACCCGTAACTACTGTCAAGGATCTACAAATTACATCCGGGATTAACTGCTTAACGTGCTTTCCCTTCCTTAGCATAACCTTCGATCAGCTCGTGCGGCTGTTTTTATTTAGTAATCTCCCGGGGCCTAACAGAATAATTCCGGTAATTATAAAATTTTGAAATAATCTCCATGATCTGTTAGTAAACAAAATACTCTCTACAAATGTCTTCCTATCAGACGGATCACTACTCCAATACAGTCATGATGCCTTCAGTAGCTAAGTGATGGGGAGCTGTGTTTATTTTTCTCTTAATGTTATTTTAAACGAAATTTTAATATTTGTATTTTTTTTTATCTTTAAGAAAACGTTGCCCCACTCTAGGCATTTCTCCTGTATCCTGGGTGCGTATACAAACATTTAAACTCACGTACACAAACAGCCAGACACGAAACAACTAAATGTAGGCCATGCAAATATTTGTTTCGAGCGGGAATCGAATTCGCGATACGCAGCGCAGCAGCCAATCGCTCAGATACTGCGCCAACCGTGCCGTCAAACAATAATGTATTTAATTCAACTCCCATGTAGATATATGGTACTATTGTATGCCCTATGGGCTCTTGATAGTGTTGTGAACCTTATAGGGATGTGTCCTAGGTAAAAATACATTAAGCCTATTTGTTCCTACAGTTAGATTACCAATTAATATTGGACACGTATTTTTTGCTTACTCAAATCAATAAAAAGTGACAATGATATAGCACATCAAAGTTTAGGAGAAGGGGCTTGTGACGCCACTTTTACATAAAATATGTAGCACGGCGTGACGTCAAGCGAAATTTCAACGCACTGTATCGTCGTCATTTTTGGTTTACGTGACAGAAGAAAAATCGTGTCCAGTATTTTTGAATAATTCAACTTTCGGACCAATCAGATTTTTAAGGATACTACCCTATTGTCGATGCGAGAATACAATCAGCTTCATCTTAGAAGCTGGAATAGTTTGTCACTTGCAAGCTGTCAGTACACGTGAACTTATTGACAATGCAAACACGTATGACATGACCGACTGTTATCTTTAACTCACCTCTGTATCAAAAATATGAGCGTCATTATTTTAATCGTTTCAAATACAATATTTCTTTTGTGTTACTTGGTACAAATGGGATGCTTCTGCGCTGTGCAGTCACCAAAATTATCTTCATGATAAACATTGTCATATTTATTCTGAATTGACATCCTTATTAAAGTAAATAGTTCTTGGATTTAAGAGCTGACACACTATGTCAAAATGTAACGATGATATATTTTAGAATATAATTATTTAAAAAAGTGTACTTTGGGCGGTTTCATCGCACAGGACGATCAGGTACCGACAACATTTGGATGGACTGAAAGGAATAAGGTAGGTTTTGAGCTGTCAGTGTGGTGCTACTAACTACAGAGATGTATGGAAGAACACATGAATCGAGTATGATGATGACTGGGGTACCAATAACCAAAATCAAACTTCATAAAAACCTTCTTAAATAGATGTGTGTTTACGTATAATAAGTACCCTATATTGTTGCATTTCTGGATCGATGTGTTCATTATTTACACTTTTAGATACCTAAGTAATTTAAAACTAGATTAATACCTTAAGTAGGTATTAATCTAGTTTTAAATTACTTAGGTATCTAAAAGTGTATTTTTAAAATTTTTGTACAACTTCTTTATGCATAAGGAGTTTGCCTGTAAGTGATTGTTGCACTATTGCATACATACATTCGCATGTTACCCTTAGTATAGAACCTGTGTAAACAATTGTTGGTGAGCCAAATAAATAAATAAAATAGAAAGTTCATTAGATAGGTTCTGTTGCAGACAATCTTTCGTTGGAGTGAAAGAAAGAAAATACATGTTGGGCTCTCCGTGTAGTGTGTACCTTAGTATTTAATTCAAATATGAAATGTTCATGTGGTATGTATGGTGTTAAGTGGTTTTCTTGCAATAATTTGTATTGTTTGACGGGTCGATACCCGCAACCCCACGACTGCGCGTATTTCGCGTACGGGACTTTTGTGAAGTTGCAAGTAATAATTGAATTAATTAAAAACAGAATAGTGTAATTTATAAGATCAAAATCTAAATTTTATATCATTTCTTTTGGATCTTGGAACGATCTTTACTTTTTATAGACATGGCCCGTTTTGAATATATTGTCAGTGTTCTGAGTTTTTTTTTCTCTCATGTGTGTGTTGTTGGATTTTTCCATCTGGGATCGCTCAGCTGTACTAGCCCGGAGTCTGATTTGTGCCCTGTTGATTGCAATAGACTCGCCCTTAACGAGTGATACATAACTAACAATATGTGGGTGTTCTGTTTAACTCTGCCTGTTCTACCAGAGCGATAAAAGTGAGATGTTATATAATGTGATGTAAAAAAATAAAACAAAGTTTTCAGATCGAACCTTATCTTTAATTGAGCACTACCATTAGAGACAGCTACTGTCATGAAGTAAAAAAAAAAACGATGTTCAAACATCTTTAAAAATAGGTATACCTACGTAATATCTAATGAGCAAATTAAGAGATCTCAAAACGGGAAATACTTTTGTAATCCTAATACGAGATTCTTTGGAAAGCATGCATTTGTACATTTTAGGAATAAATTTAAACTATACAGTGTGATCTGCAAAGTTATAAATATTTGTGCCGATTCCCGTGTTGTTAAGCTAAACTATATTAAGGCTACTTTCATCTCTTTCTGTCTTATAAAACAAGAATGAGACGGGCTTAAGAGCTGTCAATTTTAGTGGAACTGAAACTTGAACTAACATAGTTGACATTTTAATATAATCAATCAAAAACATGGCTAAGTTCAAGGCATGCTATCTGTCAGAGAGAGATGCCAAATCTCTAATTTATGTTTAGTGTGTGATCAAAGCAATCGACACCAATAGCGCCTTCTCCCTTGTTCACAAACTAAACATACATTAGATAATAGGCATGTTTATGACATCCATACCTTGCCCTGGATCAGAAAGGCAATCCTCGTGATTAAAAACGTTCAAAATCCCAATCTCATCTCAGCGACAATTAATGTCAAAAACTTGCCAAAAATGGAGGGATATTAGACGTATTTTTGACAGATTGAGACTGAGATTACAATACAAACGTTCTTAAAAATACAGGAATTGCCCATAAGATAAATTTGAGGCACTGTACACACTCTGTCAGAATACAATATTATTTTTAAATTTGACATAGTCCTAGGATTCACCTGTTTTTAAGGGTGTCACAGTGACGTGTGCGTCTGTCCATAGGCAGCATATACACTATAGAACATTATTGTTCTATAGTGTATATGCTGCCTATGGAAATAAAAATAATATTGTAAAAAAGACACTTTCCAAGCGCCTAAAGAAATCTATGGCCCTATTTTGTGTTTTCCTTTCAAAATTTTCATTAAATTATTTAATTTTGTTCCAATTTGGTGTTTTTATAACACGTTATTAAATACAATTTAATGTTGCTTTTGTTTTTTTTTCTTGTCTATCTAAGAAGCTATCTTGCCTGGTTTTAAAAATATTAGTGGCATTTTTATTTGGATCGTCATTGTAGTGTGACCAAATCTGTACTTATATTTTTTTATGCAATAAAGCTGTATATTTTGATTGTTGGCATGCGAAAATCTTTGGAAATGCCAGTCGCATTTGAAAAACTCTTTTTGCATTTTTTTGCCCAATTCTTGAGGAAGTTTATGGGTTATTTAACATCGCGCTAGAAGCGGGCAAAACCGCATAGAACAGCATAATATTACAAACTTTTCAGACAACACTGTTTTTCTTACGATACTTACTTAAAATACAGTTTACAATATCTTACATTTAATTGAGCAAATATAGGTGCAAATGGAACAACATCTTAATATCTAAAAGATTGTTTAAAACATGCATATTTAGGAAATTTATTTAGATATTTTAAAGAGATCTATGTTGATGGTACAGTCGCAAAGCACGTCAAGCTATCAAAAACTGTCATTTCTTACTAATTGAACATGAACCTTGACAGGTTGGGTTTGTAGCTTGATATGTTGGCCTCTGTACCTAATTTAGTAGATAGGTAACTAGGATAGATTAGTCGGTATAAAAGGCAATAATACCACAGACACTTGTCCGCAACCACAGACCGTGGAAGAAGTCTCGGAAGCCGCTGAACCAATCGTGTCAACGAGAGTCACCACGAAATATTTGTAAAATAGTAACAACCTTCGCCAGTTGTAATAAGTATTAATTTTGCATGAACAACGAATAAGCTTTTCGTCAAAATTGAATGTGTTGTTCATACCAAATGAAGACTTATTACAACTGTAGAAGGTTGTTATTATTTTACATGTTTTTCCGCATAATTGTCTCACGTGGTAGATAGCTGTGTGGACACTTCCACTTGTTTTTTTTATATTGCGTGATTGTCACAGATATCCTATAAAAACTGACGGCCAGTGACAAAAAGAATGACGACTAAGAATATTTCTAGTCCGTCAGGTAGATTATCAAAAAATACTGGACACGTATTTGAAGTGAAACTTCTAATGCGACTCTAATGCTCTCGCAATCGTCTCTCATAACGGTATATTTTAAATGCCTTCTATCTCCGAGTTTAAACCTGGAATTGGTATTTACAAACACAATTTTACATGTTATTAATTTCCTATCAGACATCAACTAACTAAAGAAACTATTTTTGGAATCAATGATTTACTTAGACAAACTATTCTTAATTAAGAAGTTGTTTAAAATATCTTAATCTAGATTTATGTGTTTTCAACACTAGTGAGATTAACTAATTACAACTATTTATTATGTTATAAAAAAAAAATAACTAATTTTGAGCCAATCATGTCCTTCAGTCTTTTTTGAGCATTTTCTTTTTAAACTTTTCTGATAACGGTTTTTTTTTAAACTTTCAACGAAACTTAAATATCTTAATGATAATAATTATTAAACGTGCATAAAACGGAAGTCTTCATTTGAGCATTATTTTTTTACAGAACTAAAAACTATAAAATACCTACTATTCCGTGATTTTGCAAAGCTGTACTGAACATAAAATAGTTGGAAAAATGAATCACCCTAACTCATTAAGAAGATGAAAGTACCAAGAAATAAAATGCTAGCTGTATTTGAAAGATTAGCCAAAGAAGACCAAATAATCTAATCCAAGTAGATACTATTTAGTGCTGAACTATATCGCTAACCAGTGGTCCAGTGGTGAAAGCACGTCTCTTTTTCACATTTGATCTTTTTTCGATGTCATTTCCATAGTTTTCGGAACGAAATTAAAACCAAATTATCTGTAAGGGCAGAGCCCACGACAAAAGGAAACATACTCGTCATACAGACCATATAAACCAGTGACAATATCTTTACGATAAAATTCGACTAATTTGAAATAAGAACTGTCGAAAGCAGTTCTTATCTTTAGGCAGTTCTTTTTTCAAATTAAATTCAAACGTCAATGTGGCTTAACATCCACACATTTTTAAGTCACATTTGACGTTTAATTGGCCAAATGTCAAAAAATCCGTGATTGCACCGCAGTCCAGGACTTAGCAATAGAAAGAACTAAGAACTCCTCAGTAGTCTTACAGTTTCTGTAACCTCGGCACAGTCAACTTATCCCTAATACATCTGAGTGTTGTCAGCTTAGCTGGAGAACTTGGCACCGTCTGCTCCTGATCAGGCTTTCTCATAGGCCTGGACGCTGGTATGCAAGTCCGAGGCACGTTCGTGATGTGAGGATGAGTCTTCACATGCTTCCGAAGAGATGAAGGATCTGTGTACCTCTTCCCGCAACCAATAGCTCCACATGCGTAGGGTCTCTGAAAACATCGGATTAATGAATAATGTATTTGGGATAATAATCGCAAACGGCGCGCGTGTAAGAACAGATTTATGAACGTAAACGAAGCAAAAGGAGTATGTAAGGTTTGTAGCTGGTAGCGTTCTGTAGTTTCTGCCTACCTCCATGGGTAAAAACGCGTGAGTGTTTGATGTATGTATTTGGGATTTCAATGACAGTTTCTATGGTTTTTATGTTGAGAAAAAGGTCTTTTATGACCGTAACAAATGTCTGTTGCACTAAGTCTTAATAATTAAAACCATTAATACGACTTTTAGGCCAAAATTAGGTATCCAATTGAATGACTATTTCATACTAAATACCGCATCTGTATATTGCAGGAAATCTATCAAAATTTTGAATTTCTTGGTGGTCTACTCTAGCGCTTTCCCCTTAAATTTGACGACACGGTTGGCGCAGTGGTTGAGCCATTGGCTGCTGCGCCGCGTGTTGTGGGTTCGATCCCCGCACGGAACAAATATTTGTATGACCTACAGGTAATTGTTCCGGGTCTGGCTGTTTGTGTATGTCAGTTTGAATGTTTGTAAACGCACCCACGATACAGGAGAAATTCCTAGTGGGGGGCAACTTTTAAAAAAAAAAAAAAAAAAAAAAAAAAAAAAAAAAAAAAAAATGGAGTCACTGCCTATATGACCTCCACAGCCCAGTTACTTGGCAACACGATATCCCTTGGCAAGACTGGCTGTCAGACTTTTAGGCTTATGACTACTCATAACCATATACTGTCCCACTGCAGGGCTAAGGTCTCTTCTCATACAGAGAAGGCATGAGCATTAATCACCACGCTTGCTCAAGACGGGTTGGCGATTTCAGACTTATATTAATTATATAAGTCCAGGTTTCCTCACGATGTTTTCCTTCACCGATGTCAGAGATGTCCAAGATAAACTTAGAAAGTACATACGAATTGAAAAACTCACATTGGTACTTGCCCAGGTTTGAACCCACAACCTCGTGCACAAGAGGCGAGGCCTAAACCACTGGGCCATCAGGCCACTACTCATAACGACTGTCAGAAATCTACAAATGAAAGCCGGGACCAACGGCTTAACGTGCTTTTCGAAGCACAGAGGAGTCTCGATATTGAATAAACGGTCCACCCACAGACTGACCTCGACGAGCGTACCTTAACCTTGGATCGACCCGTGCAAATGTTTTTATTTAGCCACGAGCTCGTCTGTTAAATAAAATATTTACTAACAATTTCATAACAAATTCATTGTATTACTTTTCATCTTACAAAAGCACATTTCTTCTCTGTGCACATACTTATACATTATTTCTTTCTTTTCTTTATTGATTTTAGTACATTCAATTTTCTTTCCGAGTGCAGGAGTAGTAAAATTAACAAATAATAAATAAATAATGCTGGACAATCCACACAACATCATCTATCCCCAAGCTAAGCAGAGCTTGTGTTATGGGTACTAGATGACTGATATACTTAATAGAATACATTACATAAATACATATTTTTTATTATACATAGCAAATACCCGGAACACCCGGAACAAATATTCGTAGATCTTACAAACATTTGTCCCAAGGCGGGAATCGAACCCACAACCTCCTGCGTCGCAGGCGGACCTTCGCCCGCCGCGCCACATCGGTCGTCAAAGTTGACTTAGGCGATTGGCACACTGCACCGCATCACGGAGCAGGGTAGGTGGCGTCGAACGATGAACACTGCGCGTGAATTCGTCTCCTGTGTGTTGCACTACGCGTATCTTCTATACAAACACAGGTACTTGGAAACAACGTAAGAACACGCACTCCCGCGCTACGCTGCGTGATGCGGTGCAGTGTGCCAATGACCTTAAGTGACTAGGTGTGATGCTATCTTACAGGTGATCTGTATTACAGGTGACCTGTATTACAGGTGTTACTGCCTACCACAGGCACCAGCGATCCACAACCAAAAATTGCCTACTGCTTGTGTGTAAATATTGTTTGTATTTTTTGGCTTGTGGTGCAACACACCGATAAACAATAACAAGAAACGGCTTGTGGTGATAAAGACTTTTTATTTATTTATTATTTTATTATCCTATCTCTTCCCTAAAGTAAAAGTTTTTGTGTATCTCTGTGTACAGTAGTTGTAGATAGGCGAATATAATGCCACGAGGCAAAACGTTTGATATCAGTTCTATTATTTCAAACGATTGTGTTTGTTATGTTTTAGGATAAGAGTTCAAGATCAGCACCTTTCTGTCGCGAGGCGAATATATGCCTATATTTTGACTGCCGTTAGATATTGTATACTAGCATTACGCAATGCCACGAATTAAGGTTTGTTTAAAATTATTTTGCCACCTTTTGGCCTTTCTTGTCAGTGTTGTCTAATTCAAAATTTTCCTCCCTTCAATCGTGTCGTAAACTTTTTTGAAGCGTAATCTTATTTAGCCGCGATGAGCGATTTTTGGTACGGGCTAAAATGGGTTCGAGTCACTGACATGCTAATGTCACGTGTTGCGCCAAGCAGAGTTACTCTAATATTTTAAGTTTACACTTCTGTCTGTAATCCCCGTGCCTATCCTCTTTTTTTTTAAATTGATGGCTGGCGCAGTGGCTGAGCGGATGGCTGCTATGCTGCATGTTACGGGTTCGATTCCCGCACGGAACAAATATTTATATTGCTAAAAGGTATTTGTTCCGGGTCCAGCTGTTTGTGTATCTGAGTTTGAATGTTTGTAAACGCACCCACGACACAGGCGAAATTTCTAGTGTGGGATAACGTCAAAAGTCTAGATTATGAGCAGATGAGATGCCTCTATTGGCGTGTGGGGTGTCTCCCAGTAAAGTTTGCCCTATCTTTCTGTACTCATTCTTCTCGTTCACTATTCTGGTTGAAGATTTGCCCGCCGGTTTTTGAATCGGCGGATGCTTTCTTGGATATTGAGATGCCCCGCAAGCTGATTCGGATGCTTAAGTACCGGAGTTTGTAGGTACCTCCTTGTGTACTTTATATCCTCTCTGACCATAAGAATTATAAGGATCTCTGTTGTCTTGATTTTAGAAATGTAATATCTAGGTATCACGGTGTACCCACGTTTAAAATTCACGTTCATCAAACGCACAAAGTTAAGTTTTCCGAAATTTTTAAAATTTTCTGCGCAATTTTCTTTACGTAAGAATCTTCTACAAAGTATAAGAAAACTTTAAAAAAAGATGAATGAAATAGCTAAAGTTGTTGTCAAGTTATGGCATGACCAAGGGAAACAGGGATTCCTTTTTATACATAGTTAATTATGTAAAGACACTCACGGCATTGAAATGTGTCCTCTGGTGTTTGGCTCTGTCTGAGGAGTTGGAGAAAGCCTTCCTGCAGTTTGGTGCAGGACATGCATAAGGACGCTCACCAGTGTGAGACCTGACGTGGATCTTCAAGTTCTCTAGCCGGGAAAAAGCCTTGCCACAGCCTGGGTGCTAGAAGATAAAAAAACATATATAAACTTGGGGAAGAGTGGTTTATCTTACCAGCCTGTTACTGTACATCTTCAAAGAAAGACCTCTTTTAATACAACGGATGGTATGAGCATTAATTACCTCATTGCAGACTTAATTTAATTATACGTCCAGGTTTTCTCACGATGTTTTTTTTTTTTTTAGAGAAATCGTTGCCCCACACTAGAAACTTCATTCAAACTCACATACACAAACAGCCAGACCCGGAACAACTATCTGTAGGCCATCCAAATATTTGTTCCGCGCGGGAATCGAACCCACGATGCGCAGCGCAGCAGTCAATCGCTCAGCCATTGCGCCAACCGTGTCGTCAATTAATATACGTCCGAATTTGCAACCCGCCTCATGCCTTTTCTGAGAGACCTTTGCTCTACAGTGGGGCAGTAACAGGCTGGTATTAACATAACATCACGCCTATATTCCCCGAAGGGTTAGGCAGAGGTATAGCCATATTACACCCTCATTTTGCCAATCATGTTCAAGTCCCATATCACTAGGTGAGCCTATTGCAATCAACCACGCACAAATCCAGACTCCGGGCTGCTACTTAGAACTCCCAGACTGAAAAACCTAATAACACCTTGACTGACCCGGAAAATCGAACCCAGGACCTCATCCTCGGCTTTGACAAGGTTTTAGACAGCGGTCACTGCAGAAAAATGAACTATTCCGACCGCCAAATTTCGTTAATTTAGCTCGTACTTGACGCCTCGATCACCCGCAATCATCAATAAATAATTCCAGTTGATACAACTCAATAACGCTGTCGGACATGAATCGAATCCAGGACCTCATGCTCAGCAGTAGTCCTTGCAACAACTAGACCAACGAGGCAGTTGGCATTATTTATTTGAATGAATTACTTACATGGCACCTGTTGGGCTTGTGTCCAGAATGCACTCGCATGTGGATTAGAAGTTTGTATCGAGCGTTGAATGGCCGACGCTCTCGAGCACATTCGCGCCACAAACAGCTAAACTCGTCACCTTCACAACATAAATATAAAGATATATTTATTGCATAACTGTGTAAATTAAGTTCTTATTAATAAACATGACGTTTTTAGTTTCAACAGTCTACCCAAGTCAATAAAGGATATACATATATATTTCTAGATTCCATCCGCGGCTTCGCCCGCGTGGTTTGTTGATAAAAAAAAGTAGCCTACGTCCTTTCCCGGTGTGCAATTTATCTCTGTGCTAAATTTTATCGAAATCCGTTCAGTGGTTTAGGCGTGAAAGACGGACAAACACACACTTTCCCATTTATAATATTAGTACGGATAGACTAATAATATTTATCTATCTATTTAATTTTAAAGAAAGCCTACAGACTAATAACAATCATAAATATCATGCATAAGTAGGGTATATTTGCTAATTATAAGCTTCTACATGTATACGAGTATGTCTACTTAGTTACGAGTTATTTGCGTTTACCAGTTACAGCGATTTAAGTTATGTAACAGTATACAATGAAAACATGGTGTGTGGAGATAATATATTCGAGTAGTAATATTTCCTATTCTCATTGTAGAAGTACCAGCCTATTATTGTCCCACTGCAGGGCAAAGGCCTCTTCTCATACAGAGAAGGCATGACCATTAATCACCACGCTTGCTCAAGACGGGTTGGAGATTTCAGACTTATATTAAATATATAAGTCCAGGTTTCCTCACGATGTTTTGCCTTCACCGATGTCAGTGATATCCAAGGTAAACTTAGAAAGTACATGTGAATTGAAAAAGTCACATTAGTACTTGCCCAGGTTTGAACCCACAACCTCGAGGCGAGGCCTAAACCACTGGGCCATTATGACATCGATTGAACAGGTCCATTAAAATCTGTGTGGTTTTTTCCTCAAAAGACCATCTCGGGCACTAATCTGCATGGTCCTTACATGATCTAAACAAGATAATGTCTGGACTTTAAAAGAGACTGTGATCTCTGAGATTCTTTCGGTATTTATTAGTATTAATACTTAGATAGCGATACACCAACCTAGTTTAAAAAAAAAACATTTTACTTGTTGACGTTTGTTTGTAAAACCTTATTTACAGAAATAAAAATAAATTTATCATATATCATTAGCACAGTGGCTTTTACTATAAGTACCTAAATCTTCTTCTCTAAACATAATTATTTGAATTTAGGTACAATAGGCCGCTAATTTGTCGTAAAAAAACCAGTATAATCTGGCCTGCAGTTGCAAAGAAACTCCGTACAACATTAGAGTAGCTTAAAGTCAAAGTGACTGTCAACTGAGATGCGGTCGGTTGTAGAAAATCTAAAATAGGTACTTGGTTATCATTTCAGTTTTACAGTACGGGATGACTATGCGTATCTTTATCTTGCTTTAAAACTGTTATCTATGAACCTAAAATTAAATACCTTTTGTGTTTCAAAAGGAATGTTGAATATCGAAAGGAAAAGTATGAAATCCAAACGGAGGAGTTCTCAGGGGTCGAGTATTAAATAAATTAACAATTATTACCTTTATATGTATTGACGTGAGCTCTCTCGATGTGTTCCACCAGGGTAGTTTGGTTCGGATATCTTTCGTAACACTGCTCCCATAAACATACTCTTTCTCCTAAAAAATAATAAAAGATTACAATAACAGCTCTAAAAATAAATAAATAAATAATGCTGGACAATCCACACAGCATCATCTAGCCCCAAGCTAAGCAGAGCTTGTATTATGGGTACTAGATGACTGATATACTTAATACTTTTATTATACATAGCAAATACTCAGAACACCCGGAACAAATCTTTGTAGATCGTACAAACATTTGTCCCAAGGCGGGAATCGAACCCGCAACCTCCTGCGTCGCAGGCGGACCTTTGCCGGCCGCGCCACATCGGTAAAAAAAAAACAGCAAGCAATGAACCCCGGACCAATTTTTTTCTTAAGGCCATCAACACCTATGCAAGTCGGTGCATATGCAATACTCAAATCACAATCAAGACAATTAAACTGGCTAAAATATTAAAAGTTACATCATTTACCTTGAGCCTTATCTTTGTCAATTTTCCTCTGATTCTGAGATTTATTTTCTATAACATTGACATTGTTATCCGTCTCAAAAGTTAATCCAAAGTCATCTAGATTTACAAACAGGTCATCATCATCGAAATTTTCAGAGTTTTCATCGTAATAACTTGAACTGTGTACATCACTCTCAACTGATTCCGACACTGATATTTTCCTTTCATTTCTATCGTAACTGAATTCATTACAACTTGTCGGTGTATCTGGTAATACGTATTTTCTTTCTTCTAAGTTGTAAAGAATGTTGTTTGGATAACTGTAGTGTTCCAAGCTATTTACAGAACTAACACTTTGTTGGACAGGAGTTACATTACTATATTCTGGCATTTGAGCATCTTCAACATTATAACTACAGTATCGTTTAGAAAACACTGTATCTATTGATGGTAGAAGATTCTTCTCTGGTGTAGTAGAATTTAAATACTCTTCATTAAAATCTGGTGTTAATCTACAAGATTCACCATCTTCTCTACAGAGCTCATCTATGAGTGATTCGTCATCTATGTAGTCGTTATTCGCATCATACATTTTAGTTTCCTGTTCTTTGTAGGCACCAATCTTGCAGTTCTTATCTTCAAAGTCGATGCCATCTAAATCTAAGAGGACTTCCTTAATATTTTGCTCGTTGATATTACTATCAATAACTTCGTCTATAATCTCAAAATCGGCTTCAGTATTTGCAGGGGCGTTCCAATTATTGTCTAATACTTCAAAATCAAAACTCTCTTCCACTCCATACTTAAAATTGTCTACTTTCTTGTTTTTATTGCTATTTTCTAGTTCTAAATTAAATTGTGACATGTAATAAGCATGTAGGTCTGTTACATTGTCGTTTCTATCGCTGAACATGTCCTCGTCTTCGTAACAAGGTATGATATCATATTGCGCCATCTTCGTAGGTTCATTTACCTACAAAAGTTCAGTAATCTCTATGTAGAGGTGTTGACATGTGGTGTTTACTCGTAACTTTGCGCATATGGTTTTGCTATTATTATAAAAATAAACTTTCTCTGTGTATGATCACGCGTGGCCGGAGCATCTGCGAATTATAAATTTAATCGTCTCTTTAGAATTATTATTTGGTTGCCACACGTGTTAGTAAGCTGACTTATGGCCTATTATTATTTCAGTTAGGAAGCTCATTGGATGATGAAAAAAGGGCTTTATTTTTAAATATTGAATGGACATCTTTTGCTTTGAATCACGCTTGAAATATGTTTAGTTCATCACTGAATCTTTTTATCAATCACATTTTTATAACCAAATGTTTAGTTAAACCTAATGAGATTAGTATTATTTGGATTGCTGTAGTAAAAACCGTGAAGACACATGGATTGCTTGACGAGAAACATATTCGAATATCTTTTTTTTTTCTTAAATTTACTATTTTCGGGCACGTTAAAACGCACACAAACAGATTGCCGTTCTAGAACCAACCAATTTGTAGGTACCTATTTTATTTTACGATGTATGCATCATCATCATCTGCCTAGCCTTTTCCCAACTATGTTGGTTTCGACTTCCAGTCTAACCGGATGCAGCTGAATACCAGTATTTTACATGGAGCGACTGCCTATCTGACCTCCACAACCCAGTTTACTGGGCAACACGATACCCCTTGATAAGACTGGTTGTCAGACATTCAGGCTTCTGATTACCCGTAACGACTGGCAAAGATCTAGAAATGACAGCCGGGACCAACGGCTTAGCATGCTTTCCGGGGCACGGAGGAGTCTCGATATGTGACGAACGGTCACTCATCCACAGACTGACCTCGGCTAGCATAGCTTAACCTTCGATCAACCCGTGTGGCTGTTTTTCTTTAGCCACGAGCTCCTCTTACGGTGTATGCATCACATTTTTGTTTGGAAACATTGCGTAATTTATATTTTTACTAGACCACTGCAAAGCGAAATAGGAAGAATTTTAGCTGAACCATGTATTTTCAGACATGGCCTCGAAACGCATTCGCCTAACTACTTAGGTAGGTAGGATTGTAAAGATAATAGTTTGGTAACGTGTATAAATATAATAGCTAAAGTAGACACAAGTTTTTGTTTTTTTCGAAGAAGCGCCTTTGGGGAACCAGCGTGTGAGCCTTGCACGAATGCTTGACGTAAATTCGTTTGATTTCAAAAATAAATTATTCGTTTCGAACTATTTTTTTAAGACTTTTTTTGATATAGCCATCATCATCCACCTCGCCTTTTCCCAACTATGTTCGGGTCGGCTTCCATTCTAACCGGATTCAGCTGAATACCAGTATTTTACACGGAGCGTCTGCGTATCTGAACTCCACGAACCAATTATTGGGTAACACTAAACCCCTTGGTAAGACTGCTTGTCAGACTTTCAGGCTTCTGACTATCCGTAACGACTGTCAAAGATCTACAAAAGACAGCCGGTACCACGGCTTTACGTGCCTTCTAGGCACGGAGGAGTCTCATTATGTAGTGAACGGTTACCCATCCACAGACTGACCTCGACCAGCGTAGCTTAACCTTCGATCGACACGTGTGGCTGTTTTTATTTAACCATGACCTTAGTATTACCACTTTAGATATCTGTGAATCTCAGGCAAAATAAATATTAAAAAAAAATGTGGTTATTTTTTGTTTCTGCGTTATCTTTTTGAACTTTATCAATTATATTATTATTACTGACTAAATTAACTAGCTGTTAACTTTATCGTCTTCTTTAAATGAAGGATTCCGGATGTGTGCCCGGTTGATGGCAATAGGCTCGCCCCCTATTACATGGGACCTAACACAACGATGTTGTACACACATCGTTGTGTTAGGTCCCATGTGGTCCAATGGGTATTTTAATATTAATTCGCCTCTGCCGAACCCATCGGGGATTACAGTGTTATGTTACAAATGAAGGATAACACCCACAACCTCCTTTCCCCTTTTAGACCATTATTTTTTTGTCATGTTTTACTTAATCTTTGTATGGAGATCTATCATATGATCTATCATAAATATCTATGTGTGATGGTAACGGCGCTTGCCTCATACATTTACGACATCATTTATTTGACGACCGAAATGGTGCGGCGGGCGAAGGTCCGGTTGCGGGTTCGATTCCCGCCTTGGAACAAATGATTGTACGATCTACAAAGATTTATTCCGGGTGTTCTGGGTGTTTGCTATGTATAAAAAAAATATCTATGTATGTAATGTATTGTATTAAGTATATCAGTCATCTAGTACTCATAACACAAGCTCTGCATAGCTTGGGACTAGATGATGCTGTGTGGATTGTCCAGCAATATTTATTATTTATTTATTTATTTAACCAATATGCGTTATAATAGTTGTATTTTAGATTAATAAATCGTTAGGATATACGTTACAATACGTTCCTGCCCAAAGCTAAGGGCCTCTAAAATAAAGTCGTTGCCGCCACCGCCGCGCTGCCGCCGTCGGCGTGGGCGCAGCACATAGTTCTATGCAGGTTACTACATATATTGGTAAAGTAATATGTGATAATGCAACACCAAAAGGATTTTCGAATGAAGTCAACGTTGTGTTGAGTGTCGAATGTAATTTTTTATAGAGATTCAAGTTCTTAAAACTTATCAGACAGACGTGTTGCTGGGGAGTTTGTTGCGCCACTTCTTCTTCCCAGGAATAACTCTAAGAATTGGTGAAGGGTGGGCGTTTTGAGGGACTGTCTTATGTAATTTTTGATTGGTGATTCTCAGCATTTTTTTAGTAAATTAATTTTGATTTTGTTTTTACAAAATAATCATGACTGTATTCTCTGAAGGGTTCGGCAGACAGTGCACCCACGTTTCGCCAGTTATGATTTAAGTTCCATGTAAGGGCGAGCCTATTGCCATCAAACTGGCATCTAGGCTACAGGCTGCTACTTATTAACCCTCAATAATTTTATTGTATTGTAGGTACGGTGTTAGTGAGTACGTTGATAGTATTCAGTGCCCATCTAATCTCACTATTTGTTTATATTTTTTTTTACGTTCCGTTATCATGAACACATTACCTAATATTCTTATTTAACCTTTCAATACGTATCTAATCATTAAATTCTTTGCAAAATTAAATGAGTAAACAATAATTGCAAGTGATAATTATTACTGGATACTCTTAGTCATTTATAACGTTTCGATATTTGTTTTTTTATGTTTATAGCTGTTAATTTATTTATTTAAAAAAATATGGCTTTAATTTTAAATAAAAACTATGGATGCCTTTATTGATTGCATACACCTACGTCTAAATTACATTTTCAAATATTTTGAAATAAGAATAGAATATTCCTTATTGGACACCATAAATCTTACAAATTACATTTTTAAGCTACATAGGCTGTTACAATGAGCAGCTCTTACAGATTAGATAGACTTGATAGAAAAGGAGAAAAGATATGTAATATAAAAAAACCTTTTTAAATATAAAATGTAGCCCGCCGTTATCGAGTAGGTACAGATTATTGGTACTTATAATAATATTGCGATGGGCATAGGTACAAATGAATAGAAAGATTCAAGATTTAGGCAAAAACGAAGAGCTTGGTTTAAATCTAATTTAGTTTTTTTTATAATCGCATTTCATCGCAATAGTCTTAAAAAGGGGACCGGTGCCAGGCATATGGAATATCAATTTAAACAATTTGAAATCCTGTTTTCTTTTTTGTTAAATTCCCGCTAAAAATACGTAAATGGTAATTATTCAAAGAAAATATACAAAGATTTAAAACAAAACCAAGTTTTTGAGTACGGATAGTTCTTATAAAATTATAACTACCCACCTATCACAGAGCTTAGGTACGTTCCCATTTTTTTTTTAATGGGTACTAAATTCAAAATGTTTATGTATTAATTAACTAAAAACCGAACACGGGTGCCTACCTTCGCATTGGGGTTTTGATTTAAATACTTGCAACGTGTTGCTTTAAAATACCTACTCAAATAAGCTCCCAACTTGTACCTACTGGGTTTAGATAAAAAAAAAACAAATGAAAACAAACACGCGCTGAAAATACTCACTTGTCAAAAACAGCGAAAGTCAAAAACACAAACTTCACAATTTTGGCGCGAACTGTCAAAGTGACACATAACCTAACTTTTATGTGCACAGAGCACACGAGTGAACAACACCAGGACATTGACTGGAATAGTACAGGAGCTAACGGGACGCCTTACTGAAACCATAAGACGCCATGGAGATGGTAATAAATGGAAGGAGTAAGGACACGTGTGACGCGGATGTCTGGAAAAAAGTAGCACGCGAATGTTACAACTTTTTTTAGTCTGGCTACTATTTTAGATTTGGTTTTCGCACATTATAAAAAGAAATGTAGGAAGTATAGTTTTTTGTTTTCGTAACAGCCATGTTCATTGCATGATTATGAATATTTTAAAAGGATTCAACTGTTTTCTTTCATTTTTTTTCTGTCTTCCTATTTTGAATCTTAGAATAAATACTACCATGGAACATAATGTCATACGTCATCCATATGTGACCTGTAGGAAACTATTTCAGATCTATTTGGGACAGCAATATTATTTAATTCTTAAATGTATAAGTAGTTGATTATAAAAATATAATAGTCTTAAATATAATTCTTATGTGCTTTCTGAGTTTATCGAAGACATCACTGATATCGGTGAAATAAAACATCATGAGGAAACCTGGACTTATAAATATTAGTACCTGGATGACCGAGTTTTGCTTGGATAACAAAGATCGACTTATCGCCCCCGAAATCTACTGCATACTAAATTTTTCAAAAATCGTTGGAGCCGTTTCCGAGATTCAGATTATAAATAAATGTAGGTACATATATACAAGAATTGCTCGTTTAAAGGTATAAGATAATGTATAATAAATCGGAAATTGCCAACCCGCCTCGACCAAGGGTGGTGATTAATGCTCGTGCCTCCTGTAGGAAAAGAGGCCTTTGCCCTGCAGTGGGACAGTAACAGGCTGGTTTTATACTATTTTTCATTATATTCTAAAATCTACACCATCTAGTTCCTTTAAATCAATGTAGCAACATGTGCTTTCAAAATGCCAACTTAATTTTCGGTCAAACGCTGTTGAAAATGGTAGTTTATCGTCCTTATTTGCAGTAGTATACGGTTCAAAATCCTTCAACGAACGGTAAACGTTAATGCACGAGGATGTAAAGATGTGTTTCTCTGTCTTTTGGCGCCAAGGATATTTTATTGATTCACTTGTCAATATATATTTTTTTTGGAAATTATTAACGGAGTTTGGATCTTTTGAAAAGATGGCTCACTAGATTATATATTTTTTTAAATACCTCTACATTGCCATTTCTACGTATATTTCGGCCCATTTATATAGTTTGAGGATAGGAGAGGTTTGCATTTGACCTATCTATCGTCTCAAAACATAACATCACGCCTGTATTTTCTAAAGGGTTGGGCAAAGTATAACTCACCGTACCTACACATTAATTTCATATGCTGTAATTAACTCCCATGCACTAGGGGGCGCCTATTGCCACCATCCGGGCACAACTTCAGACCTCTGACGTCTGAATACTCGTAACGATTGTCAAAGATCCACAAATGACGGCTGGAACCAACGACTTAACGTGCTTTCCGAGGCACGGAGGAGTCTCGATATGTAATGACTTCAGCAAGCACAGCTTAATCTTCGATCGACCCGTGCCTCTGATTTTATTTAGCCACGAGCCCCACCAGATACTTCTACTAGCTCCTACAGAAACGAAATGGAAAGTGCTTAATAAATTGAAGCTTCTATAAGTTTCTACTTCGGGCTTACACCCAAACCATTACTTAGGTACTGTAAGGCAGTTCACTGTGGAGCATTGCCTCAGAAAGACCGGGGCGAGAACTTACAACTGTAAATGATAGGGCTCCATTTATTGAGCGCACGTCTTTACATTCGAGTATCCAAAATAAATAAGCCAAAACAAATGTCACGTTCTTTATTTAAAACTATTCTAAAACTATTTTTTCTAAATAAATTGGTCAAAGAATCAGTATTGCCATTCAACGTGCTGTGCTGCCAGCCTTGTGGACACTTTTCCCGTTAACACTTTTACTACCAAGCACCCGGCTCCCGAGTCGAAAAAAAATTTTGTTCATGTCCCAGAACTCGCTTCCCGAGTCCTATAGATGAGATGTGAACATGCCCATCACCCCCTACCATGTACCCACGCATTATGTAATTTTCCAAACATGTTAAACACACATACAAGTTAAATCTTATTTTTGAACTGGGCAGCAAAAGGGTTAACAGCGATGTGAATGAATTTTTAAATGCATGTGTTTTTTTATTCGTTTCAGGTACATAATAGTTTTACGGCTTTATTCTAAAATCGTTTCAATGTTTGAATTCAGCCAGACTTTATATTATTCCAGCCAGTATTACACAAGTTTCAATTTGGCATACAAACGTCAGAATACCTACCTTTTTTAATTTTGAAAATCGATTTTTAACTGGCATATACGATAGCGATTTCCAAAGCAAGTATTTATGTCCGTACAAAGAGGTTATCATTAAAGTTTATCTTGCTGAGAGTGTGGGGCAACAGATTAAAATACTATCAAGAGCGTAAGGACTATCATTTGTCTACGAGTATGTTGACTACCGAAGAAGTATGAAGAAAGTCAACTGTACATACAGTGAGGAGCTCGTGGCTAAATAAAAACAGCCGCACGGGTTGATCGAAGGTTAAGCTACGTTTGACGAGGTCAGTCTGTGGATGAGTGACCGTTCGTAACGTATCGAGACTCCTCCGTACCTCGGAAAGCACGTTAAGCCGTTGGTCCCGGCTGTCATTTGTACATCTGTGACAGTCGTTACGGTAGTCAGAAGCCCGAAAGTCTGACAACCAGTCTTAACAAGGGGTATCGTGTTGCCCAGTAACTGGGTTGTGGAGGTCAGATAGGCAGTCGCTCCATGTAAAAAACTGGTATTCAGCTGCATCCGGTTAGACTGGTAGCCGACCCCAGCATAGTTGGGAAAAGGCTATGCAGATGATGATATACATACATACAGTACCAACCGGTACCTACTATTGAAGTATGAGACCATCTTCTTACTTTTTAGGATTTAGTATCCAAAAGGTGCCAACGGAACCTATTACTAAGGCTCCTCAGTCCGGCTGTACTTCAGTCTGTCAGGGGGCTATATCTCATAAAATAAAGAGGTTGACAGTTGAAAATTTCACAGATTAACCTCAATCAAAAAAAGTAAAATTAAAGGGGGCTCCCATACAAAAACCGTGATAGCTTTCAAATCTTGTACAATGATACGGAACCTTTGGTGGACCAGCAGGTCTGTGTACTTTTTTAAACAACCAAATTCAGTACCCACAAATTTGAGGCAAAAAACTATGGACTAGTAAAATAACTGTTCAAAGGCGAACTAAATGCCTTAGGCAATTTCTACCAGTCTACCATAGAGTGATCACCATTGGTATTCACGTCAGTTTGTCTCTTGTGTCAATGGTGGTACTCCATTTTTTCCACTGTACTGGGAATGGTACAGTGGTAAAAAATGGAGTTAGACTGGTAGCCGACCCCGATAAAGTTGGGAAAAGGTTAGGCAAATGATAACAACCAAATAGACCGTTAGCGTATTAATTTCACCGAATCGAGCTGAGCTGAGGAAGATTTATAGGTGGAAACATAGTACCAAAGGTTTTAGAACAGTTGCAAAATTGCATAAGATTCTTTTGTGTCTTTCTTTTTATTTTAACGTTGCCCCACAATAGTAATTTCTCCTGTATCGTGGGTGCGTTCACAAGCTTTTCAACTTACACCCACGATACAGCAGAAATTCTCAGTGTGGGTCAACTTTTTTAAAAAAGAAAGAAAAGAAAGAAGATGGAATCCACAACAAACTTTGAAAGTAGCAGTAGTAAAAAAGAAATAATAATATAGAAAGAAAGTAAATCCTGGTAACAGGAAAGCCTTTTCGGGAAAGAGGTGGTATGTACCACCTCTTTCCCGAAAAGGCTGTTCTAAAGACCCTATAATGTTGCAACATTATATAATGTATGACGGCTTGCTTCACCGATGTGTATAGTAAAGTTTCCTTGGCAACTCAAATTATTTTGGATGATTTTGTAAAAAAATCAAGTATGGGGACAATGCCAGATAAGTTGAAGGTCTGAATGATAACTTTGAGGGGTAGGTCAGACGATACGATTACCAACAAGCTCACGTTGAAGATACAGCAATAGTTTCCAAAATCAACAAAGTGAGGGTCAGAGGTCACTCAAAATGTTATCTCAAAATGACAAACAAAAGCAAATCATATTTAAAAAAATGTGTTCCATACATTTTTGCGCAATGATTTAAAAGTCTTTCTCATTAGGTATTTAAGATAGTTTTTTTTTTTTTTGTGTGATAATGTTTTTATTATTTTATTAATTGGGTCGGCTTCCAGTCTAAACGGATGCAGCTGAATACCAGAAGTTTACATGCAGCGACTTTACAACGATCTTGTGTAGTGATTTAATAAATATAACTTTATTTAATGTTCATGATGGACCAGTGGTTTGGGCCTCGCCTGTTGTGCACGAGGTTGTGGGTTCACCTGGTTAACCTGGGCAAGTACCAATGTGAGTTTTTCAATTCATATGTACTTTCTATGTTTATCTTGTTTAGTTTATCGGTGAAGGAAAACACCGTGAGGAAACCTGGACTTATTTAATTATTAGAAGTCTGGAATCGCCAACTCGTCTTCGTGATTATTGCTCGTGTCTTCTTTGTATGAGCAGAGGCCTTTGCCCTACAGTAGGACAGAAATAGGCTGGTACTTTACTTAACTAATAGATAAAACTATATTGTACTATATATGATTCAATAGATAAAACTATAGTTCCTACTTTCCTACTTGAATAAATGTGAAATAAAAGTATGTGAGGATGTTAGTTACTCTTTGAAGCAAGAACTACTAAACCGATTCTAATGAAACTTTATAGGATTGTAGTTTACACTTCAGATCAGCATTTAAGCTTTAATTTATTCATATAAATGTGGTGATGTGGCTGCTAGTGTAATAATAATATAATCATTATCGTGTACATTATTATTTTCTTCTCATCGTGATAGATATTTCAATTTATGTGTTTAATTAATAATCCATACGTGGAAAAGTGTGTGTGTCTGTTTGTCCGTCTTTAAGGGCAAAATGAAGCGAAATTTTCCCTTAAAGCCGAAAGAAGAAATTTTCTAAGTGGCGCCTGTGACAGAGAAGTTGTGTGGAAATCGGTTATCATGGTATAGGCATGTGATGCGAAGGAATGATGATCATGTTGTCAGGAAAGTTTTGAGTATGAACGTGGAGGGTTACAGAATAGAGCTAGACCTAGAAAACTATGGATGGATTGTGTGAAAGATGATATGGCTAGGAAGGAGGTGACTTCTGAGATGACGGCAAGTAGAAATGTATGGAAGAAGAAGCTGCGTTGACCCCAAATAAATTGGGATAAGGGCGAGAGGATGATGATGATGATGATGGTGAAAAGGCATTAAATCTTTAGTTACTACGATTGTTTCTAGCATAAACGCATGGCATCAAGATACCCCAATCTAGCTAGTCAAATTTCTTTGATAATTTTTCAACTTCATTACAGCATGTGTGCATTGCAGTATGTGTGCTTAAATAATAAATAATGCTGGACAATTCACACAGCATCATCTAGCCCCAAGCTAAGCAGAGCTTGTGTTATGGGTACTAGATGACTGATATACTTAATACAATACACTACATAGATAAATATTTTTATTATACATTGCAAATACCTAGAACACCCGGAACAAATCTTTGTAGATCGTACAAACATTTCTCCCTAGGCAGGAATCGAACCCGCAACCTCCTGCGTTGCAGGCGGACCTTCACCCGCCGCGACACATCGGTCGTCAACGTCAGCTTGTCGCGTCAGTGCTTATTTTATAAATAAATCTTTTCCAAATTGCTCATAAACCCGGAGGAGAAGATGCTTATTAATTTTAATCCCGTAGCTCGTAAAATGTTGTGCCAAAAAAACTAAACTCCTGTAAAATTGACACAAATGGGTCTTGGAGCTTTAAAAAGTCGTCGAAGAGACATAATGACGGCTCCCGTCAAATGTTTTTTTGCCTTGTTTTCAAACAAGTGCATTTTTATTAGTTAGGGTTTCGTATCTCAAAAGGTAAACGGAGAACCCTTATAGGATGACTTCGTTGTCCGTGTGATTATTAAGTCCCTTTTTCATAAACACTAAGGTGGAATTCTCTGGACGTGATACCAAATTCAAATTTCTAAGTCAACACAATCCAGAGATATGGTCAATTATGTCTTATTGTTTCGATGATAATAATTTTGTTATATAGTTCGTTAATATTGTTTATTAGTAGTATTATAGTATAGTTATGAGTAAGTACCTTTGTATAAGTATAATGTTGAATAACAATATTCGTATGCCATGTATGCTGATATGTAATTTAAGAATGTTATTTTTAACAGCTATGTATGTATCCTTCGAATAAATATCTTTTATCTTACTAAATTATACAACTACTATACTACTTCCCGTTGACCTGAAATCATTTATTTGTTTTCAAGAAGCAAGTTCCTTTGTTGAAGTAATAAAAAAAAGTAGGAAATTGAAGTTTGAAGGTTGAAGAAGATTTAAGTTAGTCCGACTACCAGAATTTGAAAATCATGCGCAGTATCTTGCAGTATTATTATCTAACTCCATATTTAATTCAAATTGGCCAGGTCTACAGTCTATCAAAGGTTTTCTGCGGTTAGTCTGGAATAGCTCTTAAATGGAACCCTCAGGGCGTGAGTCCTAGTTACACTTGACCGTATTTTTTTGCGAAAGATACAATATTTTGGAAATATTTAGCGTTACTAAATACATTTTATGAGCAGATACGAAATTGGTAATATTAAAATGGTTCTGCAAAGGTATTATAATTGTTATCTTGTTATAAAGTTTAATAGCATTTTGCTATCGCGAATTGAGACGAGGTTCAGTGATTTTCATAAATAAAAGACATTTAGTAATAGTCTTATCAAATATTAAATAATCCTTACAAAAAATGCAACCACGAAGTCGGCTGTACTGAATGGTAAACTGTGCTTGGTTGTGGTCTAAGGCCGGGTAAGTTACCGTGCTTTATCTTACACTACATAGAAGCAGGATTTATTTGTAAGTAATCGTATATTTATTAACTTAACTACTAATAACATAACATCACGCCTATATTCCTGCCTAAGCAGAGTTGCAGCTGTAGTAACACCCACATTTCGCCAGTTATGTTTAAATCCCATGGAGGCGAGCCTATTGCCACCAGGGACAAATCCAGACTCCGGGCTGCTATTGAGACAATTTATATTGGCAACACTGAATAACAACATATTTGTCAGCAAACTTAATTGAACAGACTTCAAGAAACCATGTGTGTCGAGAATAAATTAGCATTTAAATCATTGGTTTAAATGAAAACAGCCGCACGGGTCGATCGAAGGTTAAGCTACGCTTGCCGAGGTCAGTCTGTGGATGGGACACCATTCTTAATATATCGAGACTCCTCCGTGCCTCGGAAAGCACGTTAAGCCGTTGGTCCAGGTGGTCATTTGAAGTTCTTTGACAGTCGTTACGGGAAGTCAGAAGCCCGAAAGTCTGCCAACCAGTCTTACCAAAGGGTATCGTGTTGCCCAGTAACTGGGTTGTGTCGGTCAGAATGGCAGTCGCTCCAGGTAAAACACTGGTATTCAGCTGCATCCGGTTAGACTGAAAGCTGACCCCAACAAGTTGGGAAAAGGCTAGGCATGAGATGTATGTTTACACAGTATCACAGCTACATATATTTAATACTGTGTCTATCTACTGTGTATATGGTCGGTCTAGAAAGCAAACTGAGAATTGAGAATTTTCAGGAGAGCCCTGGTATATATTTAACCGACGAACAAAAAAGAGGAGGTTCTTTTTACTGTGTACTCCGAATTAGATGATTCTTTTATTATTAGGTAGGGTATACGTTTAATTTTGTCTTTTTTTAAATTTGATAATAAAAATCCAGGCCTTAGTGTAGGAAATTGGGGATGATTTACTTTTACCAACTGAATTTTATCAAGAGTCGTTTCTAACTCAAAAATAACTAAATTGGTTTTACAATCACTTTGACATGTTAAACAAAAATTGTTTTAACCTAGTTCGGTGCTTCCTTATCAGACTACTCTAAGAAAAAACGCTGAAATCCAGTCTCTTTTAAAGTCTAGACATTATCTTGGTCAGATCATGAGAATACCATGCAGATTAGAGTTGCAGAACATCACAATTCTTCATCAACTACTTCTTCTGCAACGACTTTTACAACTGCTGACATAGCCTGCTTCAACACCGACTGAGGAACCTACACACCTACCCTACCCTGTCATCAAACAGAGTCACTCACCCCTAAAAGAAAAAAAAAATACAAAAGCAAACATAACTCTTAATTTCATTTAAAAAAAGAAGCAACGGTTTTATCATCAATTCGAATACTACCGTTTAAAAAAAGAAGTGTTGCGTGTAAGTGCGCGCGCGCAGCCTCGCTCGTTTTATTGTCGCTGCAGTTGTTGTACACGTGTGCGAGATGAACCATTTGTTACAATAATCACTAGCTTTTTGTACAATTATTTGTTGGAGAAAGACTTTTACTTTTTTGATGGCGGCTCTTTTTTGTATGATCCTGATCTGATAAGGGTAGTCGTATGTTGATCCTGATGTGATAAAAAGCTCCCGAGCCCTGCCCCACTTAGTTAACTAAGATAGGTGGTAGATGGATATACCTAAACAGGTGCAGCTGTTTAGATATATCTAAGATAATTGTTCCTAGAAAAAAAAAATGTTGTGTATTTCCTGGCCGATAAGTTAGTATAAGTTTGTGTTTTGAACCAACTGTATAAAAATTGCATGCTGCAGGAAGTCTGAAAGTGGCGCCTGTGACCGAGAATTTGTTTGGGAATCGGTTGTCATGGTATGGGCATGTGATGTAAAGGAATGAGGACCAAGTTTTGAGGAAAGTTTTGAGTGTGATGTGCAGGGTTATAAGAGTAGAGGTAGACCAAAGAAAAGATGGATGGATTGTGTGAAAGATAATATGGCAAGAAAGGAGTTGACTTTTGAGATGACGGCAAATAGAGACGTATGGAATAAAAACACATTCAGCGCAGACCCCAAATAAATTGGGATAAGGGCA
The DNA here is from genome assembly GCA_905147745.2 of Phlogophora meticulosa. Classification (NCBI taxonomy): domain Eukaryota; kingdom Metazoa; phylum Arthropoda; class Insecta; order Lepidoptera; family Noctuidae; genus Phlogophora; species Phlogophora meticulosa. Next base: position 10,100,857 of record LR990542.1, on the reverse strand, counting down.
GGAGGATGATGATGAAATAGTTAATCCCTTATTAATTTAATAGTCAATAGGAAATTGTTTTAAAGTCCGTGACCCATATACTAATAACGTGACTAATTACAGTGAAATAATAACTGTATTAACAAGCTAATATAACCAAATGTATGATTAATTATATGTTTATATCTTGCCGCCACGTTCGTTCTATCTAGGACACATCTACGAGAAATGCTTACACTTGTTGCAGGAGAGCGGTTCTCAAAGTTTTTATAAAGCAGTCATTGTTATTGTAGTATAAACTTCTTTAGGCGCATTGAGCGATTTTTGGTAGGAGCAAAAATTATGTGTTTGCGTCACCGACACGCTAATGTGACACAGTTATTCCCAAGTTTTGAAGACGGCCTCTTCTCTTGTGTCTACGTATCTTTATAAATGATAGCCCATGTGTTATTATATAGTACAAGCTATAACACTGTGAAGTTTCATTGAAATCCGTTCCAAGTAGGACTTAAAATCCTTGGTATTGTGATCATGGCTTAGACTCTGGAGGAGCTCGGTATAATGCTCGATGATCTAGGAGAGTCTCTCAACAAGAGGGTCCAGAAATAAACATGGGCAATGAGAGATGAAGATCAAATCAAAAATTAAAATGTTTTTTTTATTTATTTATTTTTGTTTTTTTTTGGATGTTACTTATATTTTCTTGTTTCAAATTCTATTATATTTTTGTACATCAATTTTACCTTTTTATCATTTGTAATTGAAGAGCGGGTCCTCCTAGCACAGGTATATCTTTTACTTAAAAGGAGGTCCCTATGTAAGTTTAACTGTAAAATTTATACAAGTTTCTGAAATAAACTTTTTGTATTTTTGTATTTGCCAGATAATACATACAAATTATACGGAAAGATGCCACTCCTCTGGGGTTTGCTTATGGTTATTTTGTACCTTGGAGAAATGGTGCAGCTAGGTAGGTCTTCGGACTTTTATTTACATAACAGAATCTTGACGACCGATGTGGCGCGGCGGGCGATGGTCCGTCTGCGACGCAGGAGGTTGCGGGTTCGATTCCCGCCCTGGTACAAATGTTTGTACGATCTACAAATATTTGTTTCGGGTGTTCTGGGTATTTGCTATGTATGTAATAAAATAATATCTAACTATGTAATGTATTGTATTAAGTATATCAGTCATCTAGTACCCATAACACAAGCTCTGCTTAGCTTGGGACTAGATGATGCTGTGTGGATTGTCCAGCATTATTTATAATTATTTATATTATTTATTACAATACACAACATTTTAAATTATGTTTTTATCAACATAGATGGAAAAACGCTAGGCAGACAAGGTATTAGGATTACAGTTATTTTCAATGAAAGTAGTACTAATAATGTTGAGAAACATTGATCATCGCGGTGGTACACCAAATTAACACACTCGTGCGCATCTGGGGAGCTCAACTGCGGCCCGCTAGATACCAACAGGAGATCCTGGTTATCCTAGTTGGGCAGTTACAATCACTTCAGGATCTTCTGTTAGTATAGTCAGGAATCTTAGTACTTAATTTGACAACTCTGAGAAGTGTCACGTCTATAAGAATACTAACCCGTTACTGTCCCACTACACGGCTAAGGCCTCTTCTCACACTGAGAAGACACGAGGATTAACCACCACACTTGCTCAAGACGGGTTGGCGATTTCAGACTTATATTCTATCTATCATCGGTATGAGAATAGGGACCAAGTATATAGTCTCCTATAAATCTCTCGTCGACTTGATAGTATTTTGTAGAAATAAACTAAACACACAACATACATACGTAAACTCACGTCTTGTTCCCAGACCTGCTACGATCCTTATGTACTATTTTTGCTTCGTGTACGCTCATCTGATCTTACACGCACGCCGATGTCTTTCTGTGGCGTCCCCTCCGTGGGCTTACTTCTGCCTTATATATACTTTTATTGGTCTTCTTTACAACTTACCTTTTGGGTACGAATGTGAGTTAAGTCGAGGTAAACTGCTAACTTCTTATTATAAATACCTGTGTATTTGTACATTTAGATAGATGAGTTAGTTAGTAGTGAGTAGACTTAGGAGGTGTAGTGAGCTTTTTTTTAAATGTTTGATTTGTGGAGCTATTGTATGAAATTTCTGTAGAGTCGATTGTCTGTCGGTTATGTCAGAAAGATAGATTTCGCATTTTGAGGGATTAAGGTCCAGGCCTATAGATTTAAATTCCTGTTTGAGAAATTTGAAGTCTTTTAAAACTTCTTATTTAATTCAAAATCAAAATGCATTTATTCAAATTAGGCTGAGAATCAGCACTTTTTGTACGTTAAAACGTTCAAAAAGTGCTAAAAAAAAACCCAAAACGCCCACCCTTCACCACTTCCTAGTGTTTTTGTTGGGAATTTTTTATCATTGAATTGAGATTTTTCTCGTTGCAGCCCCCGGTTGGTGACCCGGGTGATAGGTACAAAAGTAAGCACACGCACATGTGGCCCCACAGAAATAAACACAATACTTACTCTTAGTAGTAATTGTGCCACACGCCCGTTTCGGCGCGCGGACAAAAAGACAACACAATTTTTTTATATAAATAATCTCTCTCTCTTTGAAAACTCCGTAGATAAGTCGGGCATTTTGTTTATGTAACTTTTTGGTAGATAAATTATAATTAATGGTTTGATGTAATGGTTAATAGCATAGGTTTTATAGAAGCTTATTGGTTGGTTTTCGTCAAAAATTATTTGTTGATAACTGATGTCGTATTTTATCTCTTTGTTAGCTGTGTGCGATTGGGTTACTGGTTACTGTGACTATTTAAGTCAGTGGCGGACTAAGCCCGTCAGAGGCCCTGGGCGGCAAAGCTGAATGAGGCCCCCAAGCAAAGTCAAAAGAATGTTAGTACCGCGTAAAAAGCCTGTAGTGTTTTGATCTTGATGAAATTTTGTAGGCACTCGTACATACTAAGCACATTTTTAAAGTCTTGTTTATGATTTGAACAAGGGAACGACAAGGCATTAGTAGGCCCCCCAAGACCGGAGGCCCGGGGCGGGCTGCCCCTTCCCGCTGTTAGTCCGCCACTGATTTAAGTATCCACTAATACACCTTCATTTTACGTAACCCATCTTCTTAGCGTGTTAATGGAAAACTGTACAGGGAGACAGAGAAACTATGACCATGAGTTCACATACATGATTCTGGATTCTCCAGGTCCAGGAAAGTTTACGTCGGCTTTTTCACATGTGCGAATGTTATATTTCTTAACACTTTCGGTCGATAAATAGTTTGTTCATGTATCCAGAACTCGCTTCCCGAGTCGTACATGTAAAAAGCTATAGATGAGATGTGAACATGCCCATCACCCCCTACCATGTACCTACGCATTATGTAATTTGCCAAACATTATGACATACAAGTTAAATCGTTTTTTTGAACTGGGCAGTGAAAGGGTTAATAAACCAGTAAAAAGTCAGGAGAAAATCATAACAAAGGTTTACCATCTCTCACTAAAAAACTCAATAGGTAACGTAGAAAAACTGATTTTCTACAATTTTAATTAAAAACACATCAGAAAAATGGTACGGCTGGCTCAGTAGCTGAGTGATTGGCTGCTGCGATGCGTGTAACAGTTTCGATTCCCGCACGGAACAAAAAATATTTGTTTTCCGTGTGTAGTGGTGTTCCGGGTCTGGCTGTTTGTGGAAGTGTGTTTAAATATTTGTAAACGCACGCACAACACAAGAAAAATGTGTAATTCAATTTTAACGAAAAAGAACTTCAGCTCTGGGATGTCCATAATCATAATTATATTGAACTCATGGTATCTGTTTTTGCGTCGATAGCCTTTCCACCCTGTATAGAGTCGACCCATAAATTAGCTACGAGTTTGGCGCCATCATCATCTGCCGCGCCTTTTCCCAACTATGTTGGGGTCGGCTTCCAGTCTAAAAATTATTTGTTATTGAACCGGATGCAGCTGAATACCAGTATCTTACATGGAGCGACTGCCTATCTGACCTCCACAACCCAGTTACTGGGCAACACGATACCCTTTGGTAACACAGGGAGTCCGACTTTCGGGCTTCTGACCACCCGTAACGACTGTCAAAGATCTACAAATGACAGCCGGGACCAACGGCTTAACGTGCTTTCCGAGGTATGGAGGAGTCTCGATATATTACGAACGGTCACCCATCCTTAGACTGACCTAGGCAAGCGTAGCTTAACCTTCGATCAACCCGTGCGGCTGTTTTTTATTTAGCAACGAGCTTTGTTTTTAGCTTTGAGTTTGGCGCCATCAGTATGCATGCCGCGTGCAGATATAGCCCATAAACAGTAGACAAACATCACGAACAGTCAACTATATGTTATTACCTACCTACCAGCGTGTTACTGTCCCACTACAGGGCAAAGGCCTCAGCTCATACAGAGAAGGCACGAGCATTAATCACCACTTATTTTCATTTTCAGACTTATATCAATTATAAGTCCAGGTTTCCTCACGACGTTTTCCTTCACCGATGTCAGTGATGTCCAAGATAAACTTAGAAAGTACATATGAATTGAAAAAGTAACATTGGTACTTGCCCAGCTTTGAACCCATATCCTCGTGCACAAGAGGCGGCGCCTAAACCACTGGGCCATCATTAAATTTTTAATGACATGACATTTTATACGTCAATATGAAAGAAAAATAACAGAAATTCTTTATTCAAATTAGACTGACATTATTAATATTTACTTGAGGTCGGCGCAGCATCACTTCTTATTCCATACCTACATATTTTAGGGGAGTAAAAAAGGAAGTTGCGGGTTCGATTCCCGCCTTGGGACAAAAATGTTTGTACGATCTACAAAGCTGTGTTCCGGTTATTCTGAGTATTTGCTATGTATAATAAAAATATCTATTTATGTATATTGTATTAAGTAAATAAGTCATCTAGTACCCATAACACAAGCTCTGCTTAGCTTGGGGCTAGATGATGCTGCGTGGATTGTCCAGCATTATTTACTTATTTTATATTTATTCCATACATCTCCATAGACAGATCTGCTGCCATCTCTATAGACAGATACCATATAATCTGTCGTACACTCGCCCTTCACCACTTCCTATTGCTTCTGCTAGGAAGAAGTGGCGCAACCAACTCCTCAGATGGAATTGACTGACTGGCTTTTCAGCCGCACTGGAACAGTGAGTCAGTCATTTCAACTAAGCAAGCAAGCGCCACTGCTGAGCATGAGGTCGTAAATCCAGACTTAGGTAGTATTATTAGGATATTTCAGCAGAAATTTACCCGTAATTTGGATTTGCGGTTCATGGAAATAGGCTCGCTCTCTATCACATGGGACATAAACATAACTGGCGCAAGGTGTGTTATAGAGGTAGAACTCTGCCCAACCCTTCGGGGAATACAGGCATAATGTTATGTTGCTATGTCCATAACTGTGAAAACGAAACATACCATTACCGCTTGGTGGTTGTATCATCATCATCAGGCTATACTAGTCCACTGCTGGACATAGCCCTCTCCTAATGAGCGCCATAGCGCCCTGTCTTCAGCTTGCCGCATTTGGTGATTGTATAGGTACTGTAAAGCATTTCCTTCAGGAGTACTGCCTCATAGGTAGTGCAGAGCAGTGTGGTGGGATTGTCCCATAAAAAAGAGGTTCCATTTGGCATACGAACTACACAGAACTGTAGTTTCCTTGCTAAAACCTCACCACATACAGGCTGGCAGAATATTAGTTATGGTTGGATTCGAACACTCGAACTATTTCAAAATCGTTCGAAATATGTAACGCGTCATTTGTTTATCAGCGGAGTACTAGCTTGTTGCTTGTAGTTGATAGCATTTTTATTTATTTCCACTACCGACGGTTGTAATAATTTTTCTAGTTGGATGATGGAGCAGCCCCTAGTCCCGTAAAGGGTTAATTCCTAGCACGGAACTGGGTTCTTACTCTGTTATACACTGTAATGTTCCTTTTCGTTATAAGTAATGTTTCCAGTTCACCTGTAGACACATTTTATTTAGACAAAGTCGGTGGAAGCAGATTTTCCTCTTAACGACCGTTAAGAGCGGCGCGGCGGGCGAAGGTCCGCCTGCGACGCAAGAGGTTGCGGGTTCGATTCCCGCCTTGGGACAAATGTTTGTACGATCTACAAATATTTGTTCCGGGTGTTCTGGGTATTTCCTATGTATAATAAAAATATCTATCTATGTAATGTATTGTATTAAGTATATCAGTCATCTAGTACCCATAACACAAGCTCTGCTTAGCTTGGGGCTAGATGATGCTGTGTGGATTGTCCAGCATTATTTATTTATTTATTTATTTATTTATTTAAAGGGATCCAGTGACTATTATCCTCAGTAATAAGTGACCGATTGAAGAGGGTAGATTTGATACAAATAAAAACAATATTATTATTTGCTTTCATACCCGGCGCATCTGCCAATTTGTAAGACAGTTGGCCCTACAAACCCCGGTAGATAATAAATACCTAACTAATACAATAACGTTTCTTAGAATCTTAAAAAAAGAACGCTGCAAAGCTTCAAAATAAGTACGGACTCACGCCCAAAACATTTCCACTCTTGGAAATCTATAAACAAAACTGACGCAACGTAGAAAAAAACGGTTTCTCACGTGTTTCGAGTGACAACACCAAATCATAGACACATGCACCGTCATTACTCATCTCTTTAACAAAAAAAAACCTCCAAATAACACTAAAAACCCGAAAAATACTAAATTAACCCCTAAGTTTCCATTTCGAATTGAAATGACATTTTTTTTGTAAAAAGAAAAAAAAACACGCTCGTCTAAATTTTAACCCATTCGTAGCCATGTGCACAAAAAAAGGTTTTTTTTCTCTCTCTAAAGTTCAGTAACCAGATAGGGATTAAAAACTACAGTTATTTTAGATTTTTTTGTGACGGTTCACTAGTTTTTAGGCGCGTACAACTCCAGTTATAATTAAGAGCCACATGTCACACTAGTGTTGTGCAGATGTCGATAAATTGCAAACGTTGTGATGTTATTGACGCATCCCAAGTTGAACGATAGTCAAGTGTTGCGATTGGCTGTTGATAATTGGTTCAACCAATCATAGAATTTAACGCGCATTTAACAACTTGTCACATTTATTTTGTGTTACATTTTGTTTCATGAATGGGTCCTGATTGTTCCTATTACTTATGTTTCATTACTTGCTGAAGCATTTGCCATTGTTCTGTCCAATTTGTATACGTAAATAGTTTAATATTATCGCTATTTCATCAACATAAAATATCCAGTTCAAGAGTTCGGAATCACGATAAAAACAAAAAAATGCTAAAAATGTTTCCTGGTTTGAGGGTTAATTTCAATTAGAAGTTTCCACTTGTGTTGTAATCTTTAATTATTTCATAAGTAACAGATCTTGAACGATACCATTATACATTTTTAGTTGCTGTATTATTCAAATAGCTCTTTCGTACTATTAATAGGTATAGGTAAGAATCGCCACCAAGTTTCATAGGGTTCCATATTAGATTTTTTCTTCATCACAATAGCCAACAGTGCATATACCAGAAATGATCTTCAACATTTCTATCGATAGTTCCCTTTGAGTCACATCCCTAGTGCACTTGTTTCGTATCATAAATCAAGCGTGCTCGCGCTTGCGACGTATCGATTATATTACACACCACATTTAAGTAATAGTTTTATTCTGTTTATCTGTTCAACCTGTGCTGTCTTCCTTTGATGTTAAAAAAATACTTTTGTACACATAACATAACGCCTGTATTCCCCTAAGAGTTGGGCAGAGGTCCACCAAACATCCACATGACGACCTATGTGGTGCAGCGGGCGAAGGTTCGCCTGCGACGCAGGAGGATGCGGGTTCGATTCCCGCCTTGGGACAAATGTTTGTACGATCTACAAAGATTTGTTCCGGGTGTTCTGGGTATTTGCTATGTATAATAAAAAATATCTATCTATGTAACGTATTGTATTTAGTATATCAGTCATCTAGTACCCATAACACGAGCTCTGCTTAGCTTGGGGCTAGATGATGCTGTGTGGATTGTCCAGCATAATTAAAAAAAAAAAAAAAAAAAATTTTAAGTTTTACTGAAAGTAAAAAAGTATTGAACATATCCGCCATACTGATATTATGGAATGCTCAAATGACTGGTAGAATCTATTTCAGAGCCAAAACTTGTTGCTTAATCTATTGCGATAAAAGTAAAAAGAAAATTAAATAAATGGGCCCAGATTAAGGCACACAAGAAAAAACAAAAAGAAATACTAAACTTAGTTGCAAAAATATTATCTTGAGTTACCTTACCTATCTATTTCTATACATATAATAAAATTGCAACCGGCCGATGTCTGTACTTACATTAGAAAATCTAATATTTGAGGGAGTATTGAGAGATTGATGAGGGAGGAGAGGAGAGAGGGTTTTGATTAGAGCAACGGAAGCCAAAACAACAGTTTTTAGAATTTTTGTCTATCTGTGTGTTTATATGTTTGTACACACAACACGCAAAAACTACTGAATGGATTTGAATGCAGTTTTCACCAATGTATTGCTACAGGTGGAAGAGACTAAAATCTTTGAGTTTTTTAGTCATCACTTAGAAAGGAAACTCCGATGCCTCAATCTCAAAAAAAAACTAGACGTATATTTTTTTTTTGTTTACAGTCGATCGACTTGTAAAATGTCTGGAAAGATCTACTACCTACTGTCATAAATTTCATTTCATTTCATCATACAAAACCAAAGTAAAATAAAAAAGGGAGAGGAATATTAGATAAAACTAAGTAACTAAACTAACATTATCTAAAACTAATTAACAAATATAAATGTCGCTCATGAACTTGTGTAACCGAACTCGGCGTCCGCCATTATTATCATCAACGAGTGCTACAGGCGAATGACCTCTGTAGTCATTTAGCACAGTTTTTTTTACAACCAAGCTGTTTCTAACTGATAGACAGTCTGAAAAGTATTAAATAACAATTTTATTAAAAAAACTTCTTGTACGAGTACATTAAATTCTACTCTTTTTCATGACTGCTTGTTGTCGGTTCAAATCCGGGCAAGTATTAATGTGGCTTTTAGTTCATTGCCTCTGGTTAGTAGAAAATTTTAAAACGGGAATAATGGATGGGTAAGAAGACTGCCAGGCTCAAATGGGATTGGGCGAGTCACGTGAGCCGCGTGCAATCAGACCGTTGAGCAAGTCTCCACACAATGGATGCCCAAGATGGACGCTGCCGCCGGCCGGCCCAGGAAGAGGTGGCGAAATGACCTGGACGCGTGCTCTGAGGGCTAGTACGAAGTGGCATAGGAAAATAATATTTGTATGGACTTGTTGGAGGCCTAAGCCCAGCCATCGGACAGTATATGCTAATAAAAAAAAAAGTAGAAATTGGTTACTTCAACCTTTCACGGCTGATACAAAGACCATCAACCATCTAGCCAACTATCTTACACTAATTTATGATAATCGTTAAAACTACAGCGGATACGTCGCTCGACGGATACGAGGACTTCTTTTATTTTTACATAATATTAATTATAGCCTGTTATAACGCATGCGCAACAAATGTGATCGTTACTGACTCATGAAACGGCTTGGTACCATGTTACGACATACTTAAGGATGCAGTTTTGTACGTACTATTATTATTGCTCACCCAGTAGTCGGAATTCGATTGTTTCAGCTTTCTTCATACATAACATCACGACTGAATTTCCCGAATGCGTAAGCAGAGGTTTACCTTAACCCTTATTATGTTTAAGTCCCATGTAATATGGACAAATGTTATACAAAGATTTGTTCCTATGTATAACAAAAAAAAATATATAAGAAAATGTCATTTATTTAGTACAACAGTCAACTAAAGTATCAATAACACAAGCTCTGCTTAGCTTAGGGCTAGATGATGCTGTGTGGGATTTTCCAGCAATAGTATTGTAATAAAAAACAAAATAGGGGTGAGCCTATTGCCATCTACCGGGCACACATCCGGCCTCCAGGATACTGAGAAATTCCTGCTGAAAAATCTGAATAACACATTACATTGTTCGACCAACACGCTTTCAGTCTCTTCTCCATATAAAATAACTTAAACAGTGCCAAAAAAATGGACCCGATGTTTTTGCTTTACGAATCACTTAGTATATAGATCTTGTGACATATAAAGCATGATGTAAGCTTCATCATCACCATCATAATCATCCTCTTGCCCTTATCCTAATTTATTATTATATTTTTTTCTTTTATACATCTCTATTTGCCGTCATCTCAATAGACACCTCCTTTCTAGCCATATCATCTTTCATAAAATCAATCCATCGTTGCTTTGGTCCTCTTCTACTCTTATAACATCTCCTAACTCCTTCTTTATCAAGTCCATCCAAAGGTTGTCTGTAAGAGATGACACCCTATGTAGCTCTTAAAAATGTAATTTGTAAGATGTATCCAACAAGGAATATTCTAATCTATTCTAATTTCGAATATTTGAAAATGTAAGTTAGATGCGCTCATTAGTTGTAAGTTTTCATGGTGAACAATATAGAGTATTCTATTCTATACACATATACATACTTCATACTGAAAACAACTTAGCAATGTTACAGTTATCTGTGAATGAGTCTGAATAAAAATAGAATTCCTTTAGTTGTCGTTTTTCTAAGAATCTTTGATTGAAAAACTGTAATGACTAATTCGTATAGTGTCGGTTTCAGGATATAAGATAGAGGGCCCGCTACGCAGTCATTGGCACTGACTTTCATTGTGACGAATAAAAAAAACTAATTATTTCTGAACTATCTGTGCCCGCGACTTTGTCTGCATGGAATTTCATGGGTTTTATTTCTTGCGCGAAACTCTATTTTTAAAAATACAAGTTACCTTAGTTACTCTATATAATTCCAGCTATATGCCAGTGCAAGTCCCGTCAAAATCGTTTCAGCCGTTTCGGAGATTACACACACTAAACAGACCTACAAAAACAAAAGATTTTTGCTGTAACTACCGTATATACTTTCATGTTATTTTGACATAACAAACAGGCATTTCAGTTTTATTAATGCGTATAGATATCTAATGCGAGTTCTAGGATTATGGAAGCAGCAGCTGTAGTTTTGGTTCCACCTGCTGCTAGAAACACGAAGTTTGGAATAATGAAGAAAAAGCAATCGAAAATCAAAATCACATTTGATTTTTGGCCAGTGAATCATACATTGCCATTTAGCGTTGTAATGCTGCCAGCCACTTTATGATTCATTTTTTTTTCATGTACATATTAGTGGTGTTGCTTTATTAAATAAATCAAATATTTCACTGAATAAAAAAGAAACTTATGTCAAAATAATTATTTGTATTTTCGTTTCTGATTGAGTTAAATGATTTTTTTCACTGTCTGGCCGAGAATCAACCACTTTTTTAACAGTCCCAAAACGCGCGACATCAACACTTCCTAGTGTTTTTGATGGGAAGAAGAAGTGGTGGAACAAACTTCTCAACAGCAATAAAAGGGTTCCCCGCTACTGTACAATAAAACACGTCATAATTGTAATGATTTCGTTTAATACAACACTAAGTAAGTATAATTTACAATAATCAATAAAAGTATTCGTGTTGGCTCGAGCGCAGTAGCTCCACTGAACATAAGCACTCCTTCTGCTGACCAGCTACGTCAAACGGAACGCAAATAAGAGGCGATTCGCACTACACCGCCCGAATCCGCAACGATCGCCTACGATCCCGTACGAATACTCACGAACACACCGACTCAAACTAAATTCTACGATAGCAAAATAATAAGAAAATAAAATTAAACCAATTCGTATACGGTGTAGTGAGAAGCATCAAACATATTTTTAATTTAATAACCGCTCATCGATCGCTAAATAAAAAATATAATGTCATAATGTAATTTTAACTCAATTCCAAAACCAGTATCAATGTTTCCGTGCATAGTTTTACAACGAGATACGTAACTATTGTACTTAACTGTTAGGGTTGGTACACACGTATCCGCTATTGACAGACGATGTGTGAGATGGACCAAAAAACAAAACACGCGAGCAGAAAAATCAGTCAGCAAATACTTCTTATACCTTCAATTTACGAGTTATCATTAAGTAAACGTACGAAGAAATTGTATATCTACTGGCTACGGGACTGTGACCAATGCGTGTGAAACTCTACAGTAGGTCAGGCCACGATAAAGATGCAGATTTGGAATAGAGTTCCAGGCGGCGGGAGTCAGGATATTTAGGCGGACCAGCTGCTAAGAATAAACATACGGGTTCTATTTACTTCTACTTGTTATATTCAAAAGCTTGTTTACCGAAGCCCAACCTCAACAGGATTTTGCTATATTTTTTTTGCAAAGTATATGTTATGTGACTATGTAACACACCTACATCACTATAATGTATACATTTTTTAATCCCAAAGTTATTGCGTAATCGAATATACATTTAACATACTCATTTTACAGTTCTACGTTACAAGTATACATACAATGTGTGATATGGTTATTTTCACCCTTTCCGATATAATTATCGAAAAAGTAACAAAAATCCCAACTTAATACGCACTTAACATTATTTTATAGTAAATGCAATATCGTAAAATGCACGAAAAAACAAGTTTTTTTTTTCTCAACAAAACTAAAAACGATTATCAGAATACAGTGAATTTTTACTACTAAGTATTATTTCTTCTAATTTTTTTTTCTCTACAACATGAACGATTTAATATGCAATATTTAAGTTAACGTTTACACACTTGTCTAAATTTTTTACCATTTTTTTCAAAAAAGATTTATTTTTTACAATCCATGATAAATATTTACAATCTAAAACTTACGCTAAAAACAATTCCTTGGAATCAATAAAGTAATAGAAAAATGGTACCATAAAAAATAATGGCACGCCATTGAAAATAAAAATTACAATCATTTTTTTAACGTTACATCAGATCAATAATCACAAAAAACATATGTAAAAAATAAAGCGGACTCTGTATTTTTTGAAAATAAATGTAAAATGTTCTGAGATCTTTCTTGTAATTCTGTAGCACAAAATGTCGACACAACTGAAACGCTTGGCGTATATTTAAGCTTATTTTAACATACCAATAGTTACTACTTATTGTTCTTATTACTTGTATATTACAAATAATGGTTAAATATTTTTATTTAAATATTGATATGGACCTTTTAAGGTTATTTATCGTTGAATTCAATGATTATTTGCGCAATCCGTTCCATCTAAAATCTTCCTAACACTTATACGCTATAAATATGTTCTAACAAGTATAACTACCTCAGCTACCAAACCTAAGGGAAACCTAATATTTAAAAAAAAAACATAAAACCTATAATACTTCAAAACCCCGTTAAAACCGGGTTAATTAAAAAATAAAAGAAAAAAAAATATTTGGTTAACTCTAACTTACAATTCCTCATTTCGAGATCGTCCATTTTTTTTTTTATTACAAAATCTTCCAACAGTGAACACATTACACTTTCTAGAACACCATTTCTAATAACTTGAAATAGATCTACACCCGTAATTAATATAGTATTATATACTGTGATAATAAACGCCAAACACTGGAGTGTTGTGTAAAAGCTTTACACTTAGTTTACACACGTACACTTTACACTCGCACTGTGTACACTTAGCTTTGGATACAGATTGGTACACGCAGTGGTGTACTTACAGCCGCTCTTCGTACTTGATCGCGTAAGGTAGAACCACCTTTACGTGAAGTAGCAGATCTATTTATCAGATCTCTGTTCGTTGAGGGACAGGTTCTCGGCCTCATCCTTGATGTGGGACATCGAGGGCCGGTACCGGTCCTCGGGGCGCGGGTAGTCATCGTAAGGACTGGTCTCTCCGGAGCGGTTGCTGGACGACTCCTTGTTTGAGTTTGAATAATCTAGAAAGAAGGCAGACATTGTTTGTGTATGTAAGTTTAAATGTTTGTAAACGCACCCACGGTACAGGAGAAATTTCTAGTGGGGCGACATTTAAAAAATAAAAAAACAATTGCTGAGACACGGTTTACTTTGATAGGTGATGAAGGATCTTTTCCGTTGTGTTGTGTATTGGTCATGATCTAGGCGAGCCTATTGTAGTCATATATGGTGCCAATATTGCTGTAAAGCATTAGAAGACAAGGAAATCTTTTCCTAATCATTCATAACAAAAAGAAAAAAAACGTTTTTTTTTTATTGAAACTCTTTTTGGGTGGTAAAACTATGGGGCCCAGCTGGTCTTAAATTTGAGGGAAATAGATGATGAATGTTGACTAAATAAAACATTTTGATGGTATTTTTCCCTCAGCAGATCGATTTACAGTTATACTATCGAATCGTAGAGCTATACTTTAAAAAAATATGCGTGCTGCTACAAGTTGCAGGTAGCTTTAAAGTTTTGTTGTTCACAATTGTTAATCTGTAATTTTTTAGTCAAACCTGCCTAGCCTTTTTCAGTCTATGTTGGTGACGGCTTCCAGTCTAACCGGATGCAGCTGGATACCAGTATTTAACATGGAGCGACTGCCTATCTGGCCTCCACAACCCAGTTACTGGGCAACGTGATACCTCTTAGTAAGACTGGTTGGGCTTCTGATTACCCGTAACGACTGTCAAAGCTGTCACAGCCAGAACCAACGGCTTAACGTGCTTTCCGAGGCACGGAGGAGTGTCTATATGTTACGATCGGTCTCTCATCCACAGGCTGATCTCAGCAAGCATAACTTAACCTTCGATCAACCCGTGCTGCTGTTTAAATTAAAAAAAAACATATATAAATCGATTGTGATATGAAGACAAAAATAGCTTCGTTTCGTAAAAATCACTACTGAAATTTTAACGTGTTTTTTTTTTTTTTTTTTTATAATAAAACGTTGCCCCACACTAGGAATTTCTCCTGTATCGTGGTTGCGTTTACAAACATTTAAACTCACATACACAAACAGCCAGACCCGGAACAACTACCTGTAGGCTATATATATACTTCCTACAATATGTTACAGTACCTTTGTTAGAATAATCAGATGCCTGCATCTCATTCTTGAGCGCGTAGATGTTGGGCTTGACGTCCTGAGCGTCGCTGGTCAAGTCCTCGGCTTTCACGTCATGGGACGAGCTGCTGCTGCCATACCCGTTTAGCATTGGGGGCCGGCTGACAAAGATGATGATGTTAATACCGTTGGAGGACATAAAAATACAGCTATATAAGGCAATGGTGCATCTATAGTATAAACACATTGCGCCATGTGGGGGCGAGGCCATCAACCAATCACAATTCCCCTCAACGCACACACGACTCACATCATTCACTCATTCAAACATCACACACTTATACACACATCACACACTCATATACACATCACACACCCACAGACTTCCATTATAACACCACACAACATGCGCTTACTTACACACTATTGCTGCTGTTACACGGTTTAGCTTCCCAAATTTTGTAATAATAGGTCTTTACCTATGAAATTGCCGTTTTGTATGAAAAAATTTAAATGAATTTTTTTCATGTATTTTTTATTTGTATTAATCGAAGTAATCACCCATGCAATCAATGCATCTTTGCCAACGCAGTGGCAGTTTATTGATGCCCTTCTTAAAGAAATCAGCTGGACGGGAGGCAACAAATTCTTCAAAGGCATTTTGTACTGCCTCTCGGGTATTGAATTTTTTTCCCGCCAAGAAGTTATCCAAATTCTGGAAAAAGTAGTAGTCTGTAGGCGCAAGGTCTGGTGAGTAGGGCGGATGACGGAGAGCTTCCAACCCCAGTTCTTGCAACTTGGAGACCGTCTGCTGTGCAGTATGAGGTCGCGCGTTGTCGTGCAGGAGCAGCGGAGACGAGCGATTGACCAATGCTGGTTGGAGATGTGCCAGCTTCTCCATCATTGTGTTCAATTCTTCACAGTACACATCTGCAGTAATGCTCACCCCGTTTGGTAAGAAGCTGTGTTGAATCACACCGGCGCTAGACCACCAAACAGTGACCATCACTTTTCTTGGGGTAAGTTTTCGTTTAGGGCATTGTTTAGGTGCTGAACCAGGATCCAACCAACTTGCTGAGCGCTTGCGGTTATCAAACAGAATCCATTTTTCATCGCAGGTAACAATGCGGTTCAAAATTCCTTCATTTGTGTGTCTGTTGAGCAGTGCAAGGCACGTTTCGACGCGTACTTCGCGCTGGCGATCATTGAGTTCGTGGGGCACCCATTTGTCAAGCTTTTTTACCTTGCCAATTTGACGCAAATGGACCAATATTGTTTTGACGCTAACGTCGAAAGCTGCTGCTAATTCAGCCGTAGATTGTCTATCATCAGCTTCCACAATCGCCTTTAATTCGTCATTGTCGACCAAAGTCTTCGGACGACCGCGAGGTTCATTTTTCAGGTCGAAATTTCCAGAACGGAAGCGAGCAAACCAATAACAGGTAGTGCGTTGGTTTGTAGTGTTAGCTCCGTAAACGTCGTTGATGTTGCGTGCCGCTTGTGCCGCGTTGCTGCAACGACGGTACTCATATTCCATAATTACTCGAATTTTTAACGTATCCATGATGACGAAAAAGATTTAAATGCGATGAAAATGTAACACTAATCAATAAACAAATGACTACTTTTGGAAAAAAAAATCCATGTTTTTAAAATAAAATTAATTTGAAATTAGAATTCTTAGCCAAACAAAAAATATTTTGATTTGAAATGGCCAGTACTGCAGAACGGCAATTTCATAGGTAAAGACCTAATATAATTAACGGACGAATGGATGGCCCCTATAACACAGGATTTTCCTAGCATCGGGGTCATTATTCACAAAATTGAGCACAAATGTATTAACATAATATTGTAACATGTTTTGTATTTCTTCTTTTTGCTAAATAAAAAAATATTATTATTATTAATTCAGATTTGGAGTTGCTACTGAGAAATTCTAGATGGAAAAGCTTAATAACACTTTGTCCAAACTGGCTATCAAACCCAGGAGCTCATGCTCATCAGTAGTACTTGCTTCTAATAGACCAATGAGACAGTCACCGTTCGAGAAGTCTTAGTTATTTCATTGGATAACTTAAAACTAGTTGTTACTAAGAAACAGTCAGAAAAAGTACGGACGACCAAAGGAAAGAAGAAAACATACTTCTTTTTATATTATACTAGCTTTTTCCCGCGGCTTCGCTCGCGTTCGGAAGTGGGGAGATAGAAAGAGAAAAAAAGTAGCCTATGTCACTCTCCATCCCTTCAACTATCTCCACTTAAAAAATCACGTCGATTCGTCGCGCCGTTCTGCCGTGAAAGACGGACAGTCAAACACACACTTTCCCATTTATAATATTAAGTTTTAGGTAGTAGTAGGATTTGATCGTTTTGCTAGAGATATTGAATATTATTAAACAAGCAGTCTTGCCATTAATCGACACCGTTTTACGACTGATTTCAAAAACATTTTAGCCAAATCTCAATGCTCCATCTTTAATTGCCGCGTCTGATTCACCCTGTCTAGGTTCCAGATTGTAAACGAGATTGAGATACTGAGAGTCCTGCTAAGATCTATTGCGTTGTAATATTTATCTTCAACTGATGGATAATACGATACTTTATTATTTATCATGATCAACTTCTACCTGAGATAACGGCAAATTGAGATGTACATACGTAAGGCGAAGACATGCTGTACTCTAAAATTTGGGATAAGGACAAGAATATGACGATGATGATGGTATAACCATCCTTGTAATGTTGGAGCACTCGTACCAATGAGTATCATAAACTAAATTACCTGTAATCATCATGTGAGGATGGGTAGTCCTCGGACTGCATCATGTGGTCCTCACCAGACATGTAAGACAGGTTGCAGTCTTCCATCATGCCCTAGAAAATACAAAAAAACTGTGGTTAATAAAAGTCATCCGGTGTAAACAAATCATATATTGTATCTACATTCTACGTGGTCTTAATTTAGACACTTTATGTACTATTATCGACGACGACCGATGTGGCCCGGCGGGCAATGGTCCGCCTGCGACGCAGGAGGTTGCGGGTTCGATTCCCGCCCTGGGACAAATGTTTGTACGATCTACAAATATTTGTTTCGGGTGTTCTGGGTATTTGCTATGTATAATAAAAAAATATCTATCTATGTAATGTGTTGTATTAAGTACATCAGTCACCTAGTACCCATAACACAAGCTCTGCTTAGCTTGGGGCTAGATGATGCTGTGTGGATTGTTCAGCATTATTTACTATATGAATCACATTTGAATATGTAATATACTACTTTATAAAAAAGATAACTATTTACCGTACATTGAGTGTTAGAAACTAGGTCACATACATTGTACCATACCTGAAGGTTTCTTTTTAACGCTTCGCTGTATCCGTGGGGGCTGGTCATCATTGGAGGACTTTGCGCTCCCATGAATCTGCGAGAATATGACACTAGTTATATAATCTGCAAATCATAAAAATAATATTCGGCTTTCAAAATAAATCATTGCTTTTTTGTTTTAAAAACTTTCGATTCTAGTGAATTCATAATATTAAATGGAACTGATCGTTTTATAAAAAACAAAATTAATATAAAATCATACCCCGGCCATTTCAGACCTCTTCCAAATTAACTTATAACCATTTACACTATTTATAGTGAATTCTGTGTTGTGTTTATTATGTGGAGTGTATAATTTTGAATTAAAGTCCAATTTATATGAAAAGTGTATCAGTGAGTGTGTGAATGTGTATGATAGAGAAAGATAAATAGAATATAAAATAGAAAAAAATGGAAAAAAGGCAAGCATATCAAAAATATGTTAGACAAAACTTATCTATCATGCGACAAAAATGCACAGGTAAAGCTTAAGAAGCGGTACACTTACCTGGGGGAAAACATGCACAAATGTCAAAGATTGGGAACAGTAAAAGATTAAAATAAAATATTTAATCTTACTTGGGTATCCAACGACGATCCTTTACAATAATTTGTATTAGATGCAATACATGCAAGTCTTTGTCAAAGTAAACATTTTAAAAATCATCGACATAGCCGGAGTTTCATTAAGTGTCAATTAAAATATATACCATGTAATTACATTAGCAAAATATGATATAAGCTAGTTTATTGAACAAGTTATTTGGTTTAATGTGATGTTAAAACTATTGCAAAACAATTGGCTATAGCTTCGCACTCTAAGAGTCTATAATACTTGTGTGTGCTTTTATTTCTACTTAGACGATGTCATTCACTTTTCTCATTCTGTCTTTCTTTAAACATAATTTACAAGATTGTATTTATTGATGCTTTGCTTTTGTCATGAATTTCCAACGCGGACATAGTAAGTTCGTTATATTTTACATCCGAGACACAATAGAAAATGTATTATTTGTCGGTCACATGGCGTTTAAGCGGTTCGTCTAAAAATATTCTTACTAAAAGAAATGAAAGCACACACAGTGTTCATAATCAACTATTATAAACACGTGTCTAGTTACAGACTAACATGACATATTGAATTAATCTAAGCTTACACGGTGAAACACTTTACAATAATGGTCGGAAACATCAAATCTAGTGTGTCTACCGAGAATTATCTCTTTAACTCTAATATCTTGATAATTCTCGGTTACTGTATTCTCACATACATTAACGCTATGTGGACGCGATCGTCCAACGACTCACGTTTTTATATAAAAAGACCTCATTTTATCACATTCTTCGTTTTCAAGAATCAAATATATACGTCGACATATAGTCAGAAGTTTGCGTAACTAAAGAAATAATCTTATGACATCTAACTATATATAACTTAGTCAGCTTTTTGTGTTGACGTCCATAATTTTACCAACACGTCTTAATCACGAATACTACAGCTTCATCTTCAATCCTCAATGTTACTCAAATCATTGTGTACTTAGTCAGTGGTGTGTAAGACTATGAACGTCATAAAAAGCAGTACTAAGTAGATTCGTTGGACGGTCGCAGGTGTGTGGCGGCGCCTTACTGTGGCGGGGGGGGCGCGGGGGCGGCCGGGTCGTACTTGCGCGGCCGGCCGCGGCTCAGGTGGCGTCTCTTCACGAATTCCGCGTCATCCACCATCCAGAAAGAGCCGAAGTCGTCCTCGTAGCGCACGAAACATTTGTGCAGTGACAGGTTGGTCCGGATAGCGTTCTATAATTGCATCGCCGTTTAATAACTATCATAGTTATTGAAAAATCTCCAATTATCTTAATATTAATGCTTGTGCTGTCATTGTTTAGAATTTTGATTGAGAAATTTCGAAAGCTGACAATGAAAACACAATCAGATCGTCGTGGAATGGAACACCGTACCATGCAGGATATGATAGCCCCGGAAACCCTGAAGGAGGGATAGGAAAGGAGGTTAATAGGCAAGCGAGAAAACGTTATTCACCGTAGTGCCGAAACCCACGTACACACACATAAAACCTAAATACAGAAAATAATACAAATGACCTCACAAATTGGTGACTTTATAACTAGCAAGTTACAATGCCACTCACAATGATCAAGAGCTCACTACACAAAAAATTACAGATTCAAATCTGAAACGAAATCAAAACGTTTATTTACACAATAAGAGTTAGATACATCGCTAGGTTAGATAGAAAATATTTAGGAAAGATTAAAATGTACCGAAAACTGTGTAGTGTATGTCGTGTGCAGTATTTGATTTTGTGTAAATTTTTATTTGGGATTTTTGAGTTACTTAGGTCTTTATCGAATATTTGGAACTTTTTGTAGAAGCAGTTACTTCAATTAAATCAGATTTGCTTTTGTTTATTTACTTTTGGAGTGATTTAAAAAAATGCTGACCGTTATTTTCTGGACCTAGTCTCGAGGACTTTAGTCATATGAATCTGAATGATTCGGTTAATTTTATATTATGTGCTTCATGATCTTGTAGATTCTGAAGAGTTAACCGGTTATTATCAGTAGTAAAACAACTATTTTTCCATCTTTTTCATTGCTGGTTATTTTATGAAGAATAATAAATGTTGAATGTAATATTAGTGATACAGTACTCTTGTTGGTATCGTTGGATTATTTTGTTGGTTTTAAAGTATTATTTGGTTCTTGTTGTATTGTATATTTTCAGTTATGGTTGTGTAAGAAATTGAGGTATCAGTTAAGCAGTGTGACCAGTGTTACTTGAGAGGAAGCTGTTATTTTGTATTGACTTGTTTAGTTGCACAGTAAAGTTGTCAGTATTTAGTTTTCAGTAGTATTTATCAACAGTGTTAGTGATGTTGTATGTATTAACAGTACTGTAAAAATATTTAGTATTGCATAGTGTAATCTGTAAAGTATACAACGTGGAGTGTGAGTGGCTATTGATGAGTGTAATATCTTGTTGGTGTAAAAGAAGAAGGAAATAATGTGTAGTCAATTGTTGTGGTTGTAAATTGTACAGTTAATTGTAAGTGTTAACTGTAAAGTACACATTTTCTCCAAATCTGTAAGAACAGGTTTGCACGTAGAGTAGATGGTTCGGTGTCCAAGAGAGTCAAGTGTAAAGTATGTGTATAATTGGTGTATAAAACTGTAAAACAGGTATGTATGGTAAGAGTAGATTGTAAAGTATAGTAGGAGTGTAAAATGTTAAGTATTCCGTGTAAGTCAGATTTTGGAGCGTAATGTTATGTCATGTGCCGCCAAATGATTAGAAGAAATTCATGCTTAGCGAGTTTGTGTAAAGTTGCTCAGAAAATTGTGCATAAATGCACGACTTCTGATGGACCAAATGTGGTATGTAAAAGTCTCCAAAACGACGTTTAAAGTAAAGTGACAATTGTATAGTTTGGTGTGATGTTATGCAAAGGTCTGCATGTTCGAAGGTGGGCAGTAGCTTTAGCTAGATATAAAAAACTGTCAATAGTGTTAGCAAAACGTTTCATAAACGTAAACTGTAAATTTCGAAGTCAGTGTCAACTGCATATATTAGTGTAATGTTATGCAAATGGCAGTAAAACAGATCAGTAATGCTGAAGGTTAGTAGTTACTCAGTAAGATAATCAGGAATCTGTCAATAGTGTCACCAAAACGTCCCAAAAAGTGTAAAGTTCAAAGTCAAAAGTAAAGTGTCGACTGTATAGTTCAATGTGATGTAATGCAAATAGCAGTAGAACAGGTCTGCATGGCTGGAGGTGTAGTACCCGGCGTGCATGGGCGGGGGGTGCGCGTGGGCAGCTCGCTGGGGCCGGCGCTTGTAGAACTCCACCTCGTCCACGGTCCACACCGCACCCTTCACGTTCTCCACCCGCATGAAGCATTTGTGCAGGGACAGGTTGTGACGCACCGCGTTCTGTGTCGCCACTCAACGCGTCTTTATTTGCTCCAGTATTGTTGGACGATACGCTATGTTTTGTAGAGGACTAGACAAAATGCCAGTAGCAAGGATGATGGAAATAAGTTTCAAGCTGAAGTTCCTGTTAACTTTTCAAACAATGACCAATTTGTTCATGTTGATGAACTAATGGCAATTTGTCTTTACCATTTATAATGTTCAAGTGTATCATAGCGCATCGTCATGGTCACACATTATAATTTGTATTTAAACATTTAGGTAGAAAATCTTATAGAATAGAATATACATCTATAAGCTTCTTATTATTACTTGTTAAATTTCAGTCTTCAACTGAAAAATTAAATGGCCTAGATATAGTTACTTTTCTATAGTAAAATACTCAAAGATTCTTTATAAATTTTCAAAGCGTTAGGCAATTGCATAATCTCAGTTGAAGATTGCATTCAAAAATATGTTGATATAAGTTAATACTAATAAATTGATAACAACTACATTTACCTTGTCTCTTTGCATTTCAAACAGTCTTATGTTCAAAAAGAAAATATTAGTTACAAGTCTAAAATCCACACAATTTTTAATACGATATTTTTCAATAAATGCAAAATTTTGAATAACAAATATTTTTTTGCAAATTGATTAAATTCTCTCTATACAATCTCTTGAGTATCTTTAATGTTATTTGCCAATAGTGTTGCTTGAATCTTTTAATAAACTTAAATGTCTATGACATACCTTCCATGTGGCTGCGTTGCGCCTGAAGTAGCAGAATGTAGACTGGAACCAGTTGTAGATCTCGTTCAGAGTCAGCTGCTTGTCTGGAGATTCTATTATAGCCTGGAAAATACACAAAGATTCCATTAATATTGCTGATTGTTTTGCGACTGTACGACTCTTGATCCTGTAAAATCGTAGTCATAAATGTAGAGAGATCTTAAAAGTTTCATAGTCTGCATTAAAAATGGCCTTGGTATTAGGTCCCAATATGCTCCCTTGAGGAACCCAACTTTTGCTTCGAGAATCCTTTAATTTATCAAAGGTAGTTTTACGTAAATTACAAAGTCAATTGCTTATGTTAACAATGCTATCAATTGATAATAATTGAAACCGGTAATTATTACTGAATTCAGAAAAAAATGATATGGCAAAAAGTCGAAAGCTTTAGAAAGTACAGACCTGTCGTATAAGTGAAGCATATGTGAACGGCGGCCGCACATCTGCTGATTTGTAAAACTCGCGGTTGCGTTGTATCTCTGAAAATATTAAAGTATAGTTTAAAAGTTAATACAAATTATTACAGTACTACAATAACGTCCTACAAAAAAATGGAATGAAAATACTGGAAGTATACATTTTAAAATACAAGCTTTTTATTCACTATTTAATTACCTTGTTGCACATCTAATCCAGCTCTTTCGAGCATATACGGAAGACCTTTAGGACAGAAACAGTATTTTTAAATATAATCTATTCCGAAACTAGGGCATAGTTTCTTAGACTGTTGTGTGAATCAAAGCATGCTAGGAATCAAGTAAACGCAAAATGTCAGCGGTTGGAAATTTAAACCGGTGTTCTTTTCATTGACAATGGACTTCGTACGTCCGTACGTTTTTCACCTGATGTAGGTAGGCAAATAATGTGGAATTACCTCCTGCAATGGCAACGCCTGATTTATCAGAGACACGGCGCCGAACTGGCCCCGGAGATGCTCCCTCAGAAGCTCCACCTGAAATTAAAATGTCTCTTTTAAGTTTGAATCCGAATTTATGTCATAATCTGGATACTTTTTCACGTATACAGAAGTGTGTGTACTCGTAGCATTAAGCTGACATGTTCTCTGATTTTGTTCTTAATTCTCCTTATCCCATGTTACTTGAGGTCGGTGCAAAATGTTTTCACTCTTTAACCGTAACACTAATATTCAATCCCAATATAATATATAATATATTGTACATTGTACTATCATATAAATATCCGTCTTAACTTAGGGCTTTCTCTCCACCTTTTATAGACTGGAACTGTACTACTCATCATATTTTTCAAGTAGATAGTAATTTCTTTGTTCAAAAATGAGTTTAAAAGCAGTTTCATGATAAAGTGTCATACCATGCGGATGCTTAGCCTGGTGATGCGTGGTGTCCCTAGCAGCGTGCAGGTGGCGCATCATGGCGGCGAGACGGTCACGTTCACGTCGCAGTTGCAGCTCCAGCTGAGCTACCACCTGCATCTGCACACGCGCCTGTGCAGCTGACCGGTCGTCCAAAGTATGGGCTGCTTCCAGGTGCCTAAGGAATATGAAAAAATTTTGAACAAAGGTAGGTAGAACGCTTTTAACAATGGTTAATCTTGACTTAAAATTGATAGAAGAAATAATTGGAAAGGGCAAATTAACAACTTCAACAAACAATCTTCAATGATTGGAAAAGCACCTGTAGATGAAGACAAATAATTTTAAACTATTGATTTAGATAATAAAGGCATAAATATATTCAAAACAAAAGATATGGAAGGCTAAATAATAAATGTCAATTTGATATAGTATAGTGTACTCACTTCAAGAAAGCCTGGTAATCCTCAGCGAGCGCATCGCATCCGGGCCACTTGCAGACACCGCGTCCGAATAGAGGGTGCTCCTCCATTTCACTGCCCCATAGCATCAAGCCTATTGGACCAACTAAGTTAATGAAAATGGTGACCAAATTTTTCAGCGTAGACGACTTGTTCACGGTCACGGAAGTTAGGAAACGCACGGACCTTTAATCATACCTAAACTCAATCTACTCTTATCAACATACGTACACACATACCTATGGGGGTAAGCAGAAATTACAAAACGCCACGTGTTACGATCCTTAAATCCTTATATTATCTTAGTCTACATGTGATCGAAATCATAATTCATTTATTCAAATTAGTCTGAGAATCAGCACTTTTTCGACGTGAAACACGTGATGACTTTAAACACATTTGTCAGTCACTAATAAAACTTTAGAGAGAAAGAAGAACTATTTCTTGAGCTTCTACTTTCACAAAACAAGTATGTCTTCGGACGAGACGATCCACAAAAAGCTATTCGCCTAAGAATATATTTTCATCCAAAAATAATGGGTTCATTGCAAAACACTGACGCCATGTGAAGAATTGCTAACAAACCTGGTGGAGCATTCGGTGGCACGGAGAGTGGTCCGTGCATCAGGTACTGACGTTGAACAGCCTGCAGCTGTTGAACCAGCTGCTGCTGCTGCGCACCTAGTTGCTGCTGAAGAGAACCTAGAAGGGACAGGTTGTTTTAGAATTTGATAGAACTTTAACATAGTAAAATATGGCAGAAAAACAAAAGATAAAGTAGTATAAGTAAATAACTAAGAATAGTAATTACGAGCAGCCACCCGTGAGGATCAATGACGTATTTCTTGTAAGATGACGAGACATTGCTCTCAAGCGTTGATAGAATCTGTTGAAACTCTGTCGTAGTCTAAAAGTCTTAAATGTCTCTAGTACAAGTACTGACCTGGCGAGCTATCTGGCGGCGGCAGATGAGATTGTGAAAGCAAGTTGAGATTGATCTGGTCTTGAAGCCGAGATTGCTCCAACTGACGCTTAGCAGCCTCCGAAGTCATGTGCTGTTCAAACAAAATACCATGTTATTATCTTTACTATAACATTTATTTACCGATTTTCTGTGAAGGAGAAGGCTTTTCTTTTTGGAATAGGTTTTTTTTTAAACTTTCCTAGCAAACTTCAAAAATCGATTCTTTGATCATTGCTTCATCATGCCTATAACCAAAAGTTATAGTAGGTAGGTATTATCAAAAGTTGGATTTTGTCAAATGTCACTTTATATTGTTATCCTTCTAAATTCTCAAACCTGTTTCTGCATATGATGCTGATGGAACAAGCGCTGCTTCATGAGCGCTTGGAGCTGCGTGTGCTGGTCAAGCAGCTGCATGGCCAGCAGGTCTGGTGCGACCAGCGGCAGCGGGGACCGCGGCCCGCCCACTGCACCCACGCTTCCTGCCGGAGACACCGGTGCGGGGCTCGAGTGTGCCGAGCCTTGCGGAGACGTAGGGGCGGAAGCCTGGGAAATCAAAATATTGATGGGGATGAAGGACCAAGAACTTCTTAAAGATGTCGTAAAAGTAGGTCTTCAGAATTAAGGAGGCGTGTTACCTATAGACACTTCTTTGTTTTCCGGACGAGAGTATTCTACTTGGCCTGTGATAAAAGTATTTATAGAGAGGTAATAGCCTCATCTCATACAAAAAAGGCCCAGGTTACCACGCTTGCTCGAGGTGGGTTGGAGATTGCAGATGGTATAGTATTAAAAAGTCCGGTCCACAACCTCGTGTATGATAGGCGAGGACCTAAGTCCTCGTCGAATGAATTTCGGACAGTGACCAGTATTTTTTGACATAATAGATATATGCGCGAACGACCCTTTGGAGGAACAATGTGCAGCATCCAGCCAAGGATGTTTTAGATAGAAATTCTACTTACCCGTGCGAGAGCGAGAGGCTCATGGTCACGAGGGGGCGAGGCGCGGCGCGGTGGCGAGCTGCGCCGGCGTCGCCGCGCCGCCTCGCCGCCCCACCTGCCGGACTCCTCCCTGGGAATAAAGCAAGTTTGTAATAAACTACCAACTTTAACATCCATCTAAAATCCATCTCCTACCAATAGAGATGACTCCTGAAATGAAATGATCCAATTTTCACCTTAGTTTTTGGCCAACCCACTATAGTTTTCATCTATAACCTACCTAAAATACCTATATACTATACCTTCTGTCTCGAGAATTCAAGATGATTAAAATGTTCACCATCTTCACGTTTCAGTTGCCCAAAGTTCTATGATTTTCTGGAAATCTCTTTATCTTCTTGATATAAACTATTTAGGTACATAATTTCTTCTAATTTGACAAGCAGGTCCTAGGTTACTTACCGGTCCAAACACCGGTCCAGCTCGAATGAGTTGATGAGCGGCGGCTTCGCGGCGCCACCCGAGTTTGAGTTCAGTGCCGACTCCGGACCCTGAGGACAACACAGCAGTATTTTAAGAACAGTAAGGTAACAAAACGGTGGTATGTGGTGGTGAAGAGCTCGTGGTTCAGTTATAACAGCAGCACTGATCGATCTTCAGGGTTAAGCAATCCTTACTGAGGACGGTTCGTGAATGGATGTTCATCCGTTATATAACGAGATACTTCCGTGCCTCGGGAAGCATGGTAAGGCGTTAGTCCCGCAGATGATGAAGATGCAGTAATAAAAAAATTGGTAAATAAAGAAAGATCAATTCATGACATCATGAGATAAAAAACAATGATCAAGTCATAGAAACAATCACTAGTGTACGTATCGAGATGCCTACTATTAAACTGAACGATAATCCTCTACAGACACAAAAACCAATTTAAATATCTAGGGCACAATCTGGCCGCCGACCTCAGGGATGATAATGACCGAACGGGAGCGAAGGGCGCTGTCTGTGCGTGCTAACACGATAGCTCGCAGGTTTGCCCGAGGTACGAGTGAAGTCATCGTCACATTTAAAAACGAACACAAAAATTAACCCAATCATTTTTACACTAAAGGCGTACCTACAGCACCCTTCGAGTCCAAAATAACAACGAGTTTAGGGTGCTGATGGGGTTGACGCGTTTTTGTGGTGCTTCAGGGATGTTTGCAGAAGCCCGTGTAAATTGCTTTTATACAATAATGCGTTACAAAGTCCCTTGTACGCAGGGTGCGGGGGATCTCCGGCCGACTGGATTGCGCGATCGTTAACCGGTGCTGCAAAATTTCTGCTGGACTTACAGCTTGATTACCATTTAACTAGCGGCCCGCTCCGGCTTCGCACGGGTAAAATATATATATTATACATATAAACCTTCCTCTTCAATCACTCTATCTATTAAAAAAAACCGCTTCAAAATCCTTTTCGTAGTTTTAAAGATTTAAGCATACATAGGGATATAGGGACAGAGAAAGCGACTTTATTTTATACTATGTAGTGATTTTATTTACTAACATAGGTTTAAGTCACATTGTTACTAAAACTAAGAGTTATGTTAGTTGAATTAATAATTGAATGATTTAAGTGCTGTTAATGCTGTGAGTCAGCTGCTACCAGTTCA
The DNA here is from genome assembly GCA_905147745.2 of Phlogophora meticulosa. Taxonomy (NCBI): domain Eukaryota; kingdom Metazoa; phylum Arthropoda; class Insecta; order Lepidoptera; family Noctuidae; genus Phlogophora; species Phlogophora meticulosa. The sequence goes on along the minus strand of LR990542.1, from coordinate 10,072,358 downwards.
CCACTGATATCAGCTGAACGTGAGCTGATACGTCGAGCAGTGGGCGCACATAATGATGAAACTTCTCAGCCTAATTTGAATAAATGAATTTTGATTTTGATTTTTTGATTTTGAAAACACATAATTTTAAAAAAATGCAAAAAAAGTGTTAGAGGAATTTATATATTTTCCAGAAAAAAAGGAACAAATTCAAACAATACTGTAAGGCACATTTTACAGCAGCAGGATAAGAAGTAGCTATGACTGATAAGGCTCCACAAATATGAAGAAGATTAGTCTCCTTACCACGTCGATGTCAATCTATATTGAGTCAGCCCAAACTTAGCTACGAGTTTGGCGTCATCAGTAGCGTCCATCAAGTCCTGGAGCGTGAAGCTGAGCATACAGGAGATCAGGTTTTAAATCGTTTGTGAAACAACACCACATGTTTCACCAAACATTAGCGCGTCAAACAAAAGTCTACTAAATACTAAAGAAACGATCCATACTTCAAACTATTACAAAAAGTTATAGTGTTTGAATTCACCCAGGACTAGTATTCTGTCAGCCTTGTTGCTGTAAGGTTCCTCTCAACTGGTACCACCTTGCAGTATTGACAAACCTGGCAGTATAAATACTGCTAGGTGGTACCAGTTGCTAAGTATGAAATCATAACATCAGCCAGTAATGTTAGGCTCATGTTAAAGGGGACGAGCCTTTTGCAATCAACCAAGCTTAAGGCTGCTAATGAGAAATTCCATATGGAAAAACCCAATAACACTTTGTCTGACCTGGGAAGCGAAAGCAGAACCTAATTTTGAGCAGTAGGGTTTGCAACCACTAGACTAACGAAGCAATCAGCCTATATGAAATCAATTGCTGAAAAACCGTAAACCTAACGTAAAAAGGAGCCTTATCATAACTTATTGTGGGTCCAAGTACAAACAAAACCATGTTTAAGTTCAAGGAACAGCTTAACGTATGCACGCTGTAGCGTTGTTGACGTCATGCAATAAATATGTAAGTGCACGTGTTTCTTCAGCAGTTCCATTTAACAATAGAATGTAAGGGGTCGACTATAATACCAGGCTGTTACTGTCCCACTGCAGGGCAAAGGCCTCTTCACATATAGAGAAGGCACGAGCATTAATCACCACACTTGCTCAAGACGGGTTGGCGATTTCAAACTTATATTAATTATAAGTCCAGGTTTCCTCACGATGTTTTCCTTCACCGATGTCAGTAATGTCCAAGATAAACTTAGAAAGTACATATGAATTGAAAAAGTCGCATTGGTACTTGCCCAGGTTTGAACCCATAACCTCGTACACAAGAGGCGAGGCCTAAACCACTGGACCATCATGACCTAGGGGTCGACTACGGAGGAAAAACCCAATTAAACAAAGCAAATCTGTTCGATCGATTACTGGTCGAACAGCGACATCTACACCGCCAAATACGAATTAAAGTGACGTATCCTAGAAAACGATACTAAAGTTATCCATATACAAGCACAAGACAGAACATACACAACCATTGGGCAGGAACCCACCGAAATGAGCACCTGTCTGGTCGGAGGATCCTTCCTTGTCAATAGAGGATCAAGAACTTTCCATCCTGTTCCTCTTACCCGTAATAATTGTTCTTTACACAAAGAATATGGCAGACTTCCTAGTCTGGTGATTTTTTTGACAAGCTTAGTGCGTGCTGTAGTCTGCACTCCTGTTGGACTACGGTGACTTTCAAGTATACCACTTTTGATACGTTTTTTAAACTAAATATTCTGATATATCTAGAAATATCGAATGACAATTAGTATAGTTATATCGAATGAAATATTTTTTCGACTACTTTTTCCAACACAAACTAAAGCCGACTACGACGAAATAGAAAGACAGTACAGAGACAGTTTTCACCAAACGCTTGGCCGTCATACTTAATACTTAGCAAAATGTTATTGTTACTAGTGTTACCTACTATCGCCGATGTACAAACATATTTACATTATGAGGTCACCGCTGCCCGTGGTGAGATTTGTTTTCATAAATAACCAACCATATTATAAACATGAAACCTCACATATTGTAAACTACGATACATTTTTTTATAAACATCCTCTACATAGAAAATAAAATATGGTCTAGGATGGGTGGCTAATTTTGCTATTGTAAATTATATCGGTAGAACAATGGGGGGTGAAGAGACAGTATTTAAATAATGTTAAAAACTGTACCTACTAGGTTTGATATGAAACCTTTCAGGGAACTATTACAGATAGATAAGATATGTGTGGTGCCCTTCACCGTGACTGACCCTGCACATGATTATGATAGAGCCCTAGGTCAGGAAAACCTCAACCCGAGGGTCTAAATTAATTCCATTGGTTTAAACCTCACTACTCACAAGCTAGGCCACACGCCTACACCTATAATATCGTCAATGGTGTTCTGACATGTCCGGTCTGTTGTCAGAGTTTTTTAGCCAAAGGTGGAAATATTAGCCATTTCAGAGTACATGAAGAATGAGCAGCACACCAAAGCTCCCAACAACCACTCTAGGAAGCCGTCGAATGCAGTCGCTGTGGCCGAAATCGGATAGATAGCATCATCATCATCATCATCCTCACTCAAAACCGCTGCAACTCAGTAAGCCAGAATCAACAGTGGCGACCACCAGAAAAGCGTCAAGGCAATGAAGCCAAGCCAACGAATTCCCGAAAAATGTCTGGAAATTAATTCAACTGGATACCGCAATTAAATTAATCAGAAAATAACAGAGATAGAAAATATGTAATTTTCATGAACGTAATTGACATTCAGGTAACACTGTGAAAAGTAAAAAACTGTCAGTAAACAAAAGTTAAATTAAACTCCCGGTTGATCTAAGCACGAGGTCTGGGTTTGATTCCCGGGGTCAAGCAATGTGTTATTATAATTTTTCATTAGGAATTTCTCAGTAGCAGCCCGGAGTCCAGAAGTGTGTCCACCCCCTCTTACATGGGACTTAAACATAACTGGTGACATTTGAGTGTGCTGCATGTATACCTCTGCCCAAAAAATACAGGTCATTATTAATTTTCTTGCCCAAACGAAACCTTTTGGAAGAAGCAACTAGAATCAATTTTTCTTATAAATACGACGTTCAATATTATAGGATGGTAAACCCTTCACCATCTGCCAAACCCTTCTGTGTCTACAGCCGTGATGATACGTTACTTAAATTAAATTTTATTTAAGAGCTTTACTCGGGTGATCACTGTCTCCGAAGACACTCATAACTTCCAAACGGTTCTTTGAACTTATTTGGCAACGTCTTCCAACCGTTACCTGATCCTAGTATTTAAAGAGCTTTCTACATTTATGAGTACATTTTGGAAGGGGCAACTAGAATAATTTTGTATTATATCTCTTAATCTAGTAAAATGGTAGAATTATTAATAATAGGTCTTTACCTATGAAATTGCCGTTTTGTATGAAAAAATTTAAATGATTTTTTTTCATGTATTTTTTATTTGTATTAATCGAAGTAATCACCCATGCAATCAATGCATCTTTGCCAACGCAGTGGCAGTTTATTGATGCCCTTCTTAAAGAAATCAGCTGGACGGGAGGCAACAAATTCTTCAAAGGCATTTTGTACTGCCTCTCGGGTATTGAATTTTTTTCCCGCCAAGAAGTTATCCAAATTCTGGAAAAAGTAGTAGTCTGTAGGCGCAAGGTCTGGTGAGTAGGGCGGATGACGGAGAGCTTCCAACCCCAGTTCTTGCAACTTGGAGACCGTCTGCTGTGCAGTATGAGGTCGCGCGTTGTCGTGCAGGAGCAGCGGAGACGAGCGATTGACCAATGCTGGTTGGAGATGTGCCAGCTTCTCCATCATTGTGTTCAATTCTTCACAGTACACATCTGCAGTAATGCTCACCCCGTTTGGTAAGAAGCTGTGTTGAATCACACCGGCGCTAGACCACCAAACAGTGACCATCACTTTTCTTGGGGTAAGTTTTCGTTTAGGGCATTGTTTAGGTGCTGAACCAGGATCCAACCAACTTGCTGAGCGCTTGCGGTTATCAAACAGTATCCATTTTTCATCGCAGGTAACAATGCGGTTCAAAATTCCTTCATTTGTGTGTCTGTTGAGCAGTGCAAGGCACGTCTCGACGCGTACTTCGCGCTGGCGATCATTGAGTTCGTGGGGCACCCATTTGTCAAGCTTTTTTACCTTGCCAATTTGACGCAAATGGACCAATATTGTTTTGACGCTAACGTCGAAAGCTGCTGCTAATTCAGCCGTAGATTGTGTATCATCAGCTTCCACAATCGCCTTTAATTCGTCATTGTCGACCAAAGTCTTCGGACGACCGCGAGGTTCATTTTTCAGGTCGAAATTTCCAGAACGGAAGCGAGCAAACCAATAACAGGTAGTGCGTTGGTTTGTAGTGTTAGCTCCGTAAACGTCGTTGATGTTGCGTGCCGCTTGTGCCGCGTTGCTGCCACGACGGTACTCATATTCCATAATTACTCGAATTTTTAACGTATCCATGATGACGAAAAAGATTTAAATGCGATGAAAATGTTACACTAATCAATAAACAAATGACTACTTTTGGAAAAAAAAATCCATGTTTTTAAAATAAATTTAATTTGAAATTAGAATTCTTAGCCAAACAAAAAATATTTTGATTTGAAATGGCCTGTACTACAGAACGGCAATTTCATAGGTAAAGACCTAATATATGAAGAAATAAAATAAAATAAATAATCACAGGGCATCGAAAAATTCATCCGCATCGTTGTCAACGGGAAAAGTGCCCGGAAGGCTGGCAGCATTGCCACGTTGAATGGCAATTCTGATTCTTTGGCCAAAAAAAGGCCAGCCCTCTGGTCACGTGAAGAGTCGACTTAATCTAGTATATAAAATTCTCGTGTCACGGTGTTTGTAATTAAACTCCTTCGAAATGGCGCGCCCGATTTTCGTGAAATTTTGTGTGCATATCGGGTAGGTCTGAGAATCGGCCAACATTTATTTTTCATACCCTTAAATGTTAAGGGTTGTTCTAGACATTTTTTTTTGTTTTTATTTTTATATAATACAACATACAAAAATATAAACAATTTCAAATGTTCATTCTTCTATCACCAACCCCTATTTTTATAGCCATATGGCAAAACAACGTTTGCCGGGTCAGCTAGTTTTACTATCAATTTGTGGTTCAAAAGTCCCTTGTAGGTGAAAGAGAAGGTGTACGCCAACAGCCCAGCGTCGATTCAAGACCTCAAAGATGGAATTCGTGAGGCTATCGAGGACATAGGGCAGCCATTTTCCGATTTGGTTATGGAAAATTTCATGAAAAGGATATGGTCCTGTAAGCGTGGTAGTGGTGGTCATTTGCCTAATGTTATTTTCCACTATTAACGGCATACCTTCCTCTTTAATGAATTAGAAAAATGCCTTTTTTTAATAAAAACCATCGGATGATGGTTTTTATTAAAAAATGGCATTTTTCTTTGAATATCAAAATTACACCTCTTATTGGATAACCCTGTATTATAAATGGGAAAGTGTGTGTGTCTGTTTTTCCTTCTTTCACGGCAAAACGGAGCGACGAATTAAAGTGATTTTTAAGTGGAGATAGTTGAAAGGATGGAGAGTGACATGGGCTACTTTTTGTCTCTTTCTAACTCCCCACTTCGTAACGCGAGCGAATCCGCGGGCAAAAGCTATTATTTTGTGTTTTTGCTGAGCTTCTCTACAACTAAATTAGGGCAACTAAGGATGATACCGCCACGATTTATAAGTAGGTAGGCTATTGCAACTTGATATCACTCTTGCGCAGGTGGTACATACATTATATGACTTATGCTGATTATAATAAAGCCTGGCTCGTTGGTCTAGTGGCTGTAAGCGCTACTGTTGAGCGTGAGAACCTCGGTTCAATTCCCGGTTCGGCAAAGTGACATTAGAATTTTTATTCCTAGATTTTATCAGTAGCAAACCGAGAGTCTGCATTTGTGACCAGTTGATGGTTATAGTAAGTAAGTACCAGCCTATTACTGTCCCACTGCAGGGCAAAGGCCTCTTCTCAGACATAGAAGCCAAGAGCATTAATCACCACGCTTGCACAAGAAGGGTTGGCGATTTCAGACTTATATTAATTATATAAGTCCAGGTTTCCTCGCGATGTTTTCCTTCACCGATGTCAGTGATGTCCAAGATAAACTTAGAAAGTACATATGAATTGATAAACTCACATTGGTACTTGCCGAGGTTTTCAGGATGGTTACAGACTCGTCCCCTTTTACATGTCACTTGAACATAACTAGCAAAATGTGCATGGACTACAGGCACAACTCTGCCTTACCCTGCGGGTAAAACAGCCGTGATGTTATATTGCCTAAGGTGACATTCAATTTGTTCTTCCACATCAGACCATAACGATAAACGTGTAGTTATTATTTCTAAATACGTGCAATAAACAATAACAAAAATTATACCGAGAGATGTGACAACAAATTGTGCTGCGTAATTACATTACAAGTAATAAACTAATAAATCACGTTCTCAACAGTTCCAGCGATTATCTACGTGATGAACACAAACATACAAACAAAAACTTTCCGGAGTTTCATACAATTGTACCTATATAACATTTACGTAAGTAAGTGGAATGTAAGCTGAGAGAATTGATGACTAAACATAATTATTACATACGGTGGAGAATTTTTTTTGAGTAAACACCAGTGTAGTGCAAATATTTTTTTTTTTTTTAAACGTTGCCCCACACTAGGAATTTCTCCTGTATCGTGGGTGCATTTACAAACATACAAACTCACTTACACAAACAGCCAGACCCGGAACAACTACCTGTAGGCCATACAAATATTTGTTCCGTGTGGGAATCGAACCTACGACACGCGGCGCAGCAGTCAATCGCTCAGCCACTGCACCAACCGTGCCGTCAATTAATTATAATAATAGAGACTGGCTATTCCCAGGTCGAGCTATTTTTTGTTAGGATTTTCCATAAGAAATTTCTCAGTAGCAGCCCGGAGTCTGGATGTGTGTCCAGTCGATGGCAATAGACTCACCCCCTATTGCGTGGGACTTGAACGAAACTGGTGAAATATGGGTGTACTGTACCTCTACTTCTGCCCAACCCTTTGGGGAATACAGGCGTGATGTTATGTTATGGCTCTCTCTTAATCAAGGTAGAGCGAGATTGCTTTGTCGACGCTTTCATATTATAAATAGCAGCTGTTAAAAAAAACAACTGAGTATTATTTAGGAAGCAAAAAGGGGTACCGGCCAAGACAAAAATATATATTTGAAAACGAAATGTGATTATTGTGAATTTTTTTCTTGAATTCAATTTTCATTATCATCCCGGATACCCCGCGCCTCCTACCGTGTCATAACGATTATACCATACATATTTTACGCTTGAAATTATTTTTCTCGGTATTTTGTCGCCCTTGCCAGTAGGTATATAGAGTGACCGCACCTCTCGTCCTAGGACCGCCGCTGCACGGTTGGATACCTTCCTGTCTCTGCAACCCTAACCACCACTAGCTTGGATTCTGGCACAAGCCTGATAAGTTCCTCGATAAGGTCGTAGTCTAAGCTGTTGAACTAATGGTCTATTGGCCGTTGTATTGTATATCGCTGATGCTGATACCTGCAACGTCCACCATCCACGTCCTACCGCGTTATTTGCGTACGGGTGGGAAAATACCTTTAATCTACCCCCAATTCCTGAAGAAAGCCAGCAGGAATTTGATGCTGGCCGTATTAAGTCTTCCTCCCTACCTTTTCTAAAGGAATGTAATACTACAGACAAGAAACAACAACATACCAACATATATTTTCTCCTTTTCTATCAAGACCATCCAAAGGTTCGTTAAAGAGATCGCTTTTAGCGATAAAGCCACCGATCGTAACACCCTATGTAAATCTTAAAGTCACAGCACTCGTAACCCCGAATGGTTACGCAGAGGCGTGCTTATAGTACACCCTAATTTCCCCAGTTTATTTGAGTCCCATGTAATAAGGGGCGAGCCTATTGCTATCAACCGGGCACAAATCCAGACTACGGGATACTACTGAAAAATTCCAGATGGAAAAACCTAATTACTTTGCCCGACCCGGGACTCAAACCCCTGACCTCGTGCCCAGTAGTTGCGCTTCCTACCACTAGAGGCAGTTAAACTAATTACTTGTAAATTTTTCATGGTTTACAATAAAGATTATTCTATTCTATTCTATACTACTGTACAGAAGAATTTTCAAGATTACCACGCAATTCTTCTGTTTTAAAAACAATCATCATTACTAGTAACTTAACACACTGAGAATAGGTTCTGTGCATCATAGATATTTTCAATATTGACAATCCAGTCGTGTACCACTGTGATACCTATGTTTTGTTATCAAATGTAGCTTTATCACTAGTATCTTCCTGAAATAATAGGTAGGTTCTGTTGAGTGTTAAACTTGACGTGATAACTCAATGCTTTTTTTAATTTTCAGCTTAGTACATCATCCGTAACAGCTTTTTTAGAACCCAGTGGCTTGGCACGCGACGATGGGAACAGACCAGATGGATTGACCATAATACCTTGGAAGATGGGTAGGCCTTTGGTGTGGGATGCAACATGTGTCGACACCCTTGCGCCATCCCATCTTCCAAGTACGGTGGATTGTGCAGGTGCGGCTGCTGCAGAAAACCTCAAACGGCGAAAATACAACAACCTAATTGGAAGTTATATGTTTGAGCCGTTAGTGGTTGAAAAACTAGGGACATGGGGTCCGAGTGCCCATTTAGCAGTATTGCCACTCAACGAGGCAATACTGCCAGCCCTCTGGGCACTTTTCCTGGTGATAGAGATGCGGATGAATTTTTCGATGCCCTGTGATTATTTATTTCTTCATTTATTAATATTAGTACTTATTAGTTAATGTGTTATTGAGAATGATATTGTCGAACGTAACAAAATACATTTCTGTAAATTGAATCACTCCCATTACAACTCGCTAAATTACAATTGCTCTCAAATGTCATGATTTCATGAAATAGTCATTCAATTGCACAATTTAAACTTAAAAATTAACGCACGCGAGTTCAGTATTTTTCCCGCAAGACAGCCAAACATTAAGAAAGAAAGTCTGATATCACCACACCGCCTTGAGCAAGCGCGGTGTTATAGATCATACCTTCTCTGTATGAGAAGAGGCCTTCACAGGGACAGTAAGAGGCTGGTATTAATATTACTGCTGGGAACAGTATAATTGCCTTTTGATTGCTCAGCTTCAGAAACCAAGAACCCATTCAATTTAACCCAAGTCAAGCGTAATTCTCCGCGCGTCAAGATCAGTATTTTCCCCACAACACATCCATACATAAAGAAATGCACATACATGTTTGTTTAAAATGAATGCTACGTTTGACTCAGCCCCAATTGTTTACTTATCAAGTTACTTTGTTTTGTTTTTTTAGGGAAAACACTGCGCGACGCGGTTGAATGCGAGCCTGTAGGAAAACAATAACATGGGACTGGACGTTGATAAACTAAGCTAATAATGTGCCTACACAAGTGTGGCTAGAAGAAGTGGCGGCCACCGGATGTGTTAGTTTATTTTTTACTTACTTATTTTGCGCAAACACTAACATCTCTCGTTCGTACGCTTTGATTCTGTGCATACAACTGTAATTTTTAGGTTTTACTAGCTGCTTCCCGCGGCGTTACTCGCGAAGTTAAAATAGTCGTTTAAGTTCTCTTGAATTTTCTTATGTTCCGCGCTACTTTCTTAGTTTTTTTTTTAAGTACCTTCTCCTTACAATAACAAACACAACAAAGAAATAATTATCGAAATTGGTCCAGCCGTTCACGCGTGATGCCGTGACCAAGGGAAATAGGGATTCATTTTTATTTATATAAGATTTTTATTTTTATTAAAAAATTAAAAACTTCATTGGTTGATATTCGTTCTGATTTATTGATCTAACTATATATTTCATATTATTATTTAAAATTAATTGTATCAATCTATCAAATTTATCTTTTGTTAATTATTCCATTGTTATTATTTTAAATTTTAAGCTGTTGGCCATATTGTTTCATTTACATGTCGACAAATTGATGAAACACGGACTTATTATTTTTAATTGTTGTATAAATTCATGAAAATATAATTTATTTATTATTTTGTTATTTATTATTTAAACGTAATTTATTTTAGTGTGTCTACTGTAATTATTATTGTGTAATTCTTGTGTTTAAATTCAGATACAAATTCCTAGTCTACGATTTTTTTTATTTAGATTTGATTATGACTATACCTTCCTATTATATTGGCCGTCTTGTCTTCCGACGTTTAAAAGTGCTTTTTAATGGTCTCATTATGAAGCACTTCTGGACGTCGGATTTATTAAGAAAAATTGATTCTAGTTGCCACTTCCAAAAAGTTTCGTTTGGATAAGAAAATTAATACTGACTCTTTTAAAATAAATAACTTAACATCACGCCTGTATTGGCCGAACGATTAGGCAGAGGTGTATCTAGAGCACGCCTACATTTTGCCAGTTATTTTTATGTCCTAAATAATAGGGGTTACCCTGTATATTGCCATCAATTGGGAAAAGATCCTAACTTTAGAGACTGATAAAATATGTTTTTTTTTTGACGGCAAGGTTGGCACAGTGGCTGAGCGATCGACTGCTGTGCCGCGTGTCGTGGGTTCGATTCCCGCACGGAACAAATATTTGTATGGCCTATAGGTAGTTGTTCCAGGTCTGGCTGTTTGTGTATGTGACTTTAAATGTTTGTAAACGCCCCCATGACACAGGAGAACATCTTAGTGTGGGGAAAAGTATTTAAAAAAAAAAGTTGTCATTTTTTTTCTCCCTCAGGCATCTTTTTTACCGTCAAGGAACAATGGTTGTTGGGATACGTCAGTGTTAAAAAAATCAATAAATCCCAGGTTTATCAAAAATCCTTCATCCATTCAAAGAAGGGACTAGAGCGTCAGAGTGATTAAGAGCTTTACATTGACATGTAGAATCTATTAGCTAATGCAAAATATATAAGAATAAGAATAATAAGAATAATTTATTTATAAAAGTATTACAAAAATGTACATTTATGTGCAGTAGTGTTATTTCTAAAACAATGGTATAATTAACTAAAACTAAAATATGTTTATTACATTCAAGTGCAAGTCGGTAATGATGGTTCGAGATTACAATGTTAGATAGCGACCCGCCCGATCGATACGAAGAAGTTACGAAGAAGTTATATGTTACGAAGAAGACATTGACATTGGATGGTCAAATCCTACCAGTCTCCTACTCTACAAAACTAATGAGGATCGTAGCTATAATCCGCCTACGCCTCGACGTCTACGCCACCTCTACGCTACGAGTACGCTACGCCTCATTTTCCTATACGCTACGATTATGCTACGCCTATTGGACTAAATTTGTAGCGTAGAGGTGGCCTTCTACGCCGCGAATTTGCTACGCTATTTTTTTAAGTTACGTTACGTCTACGCATTGTAATTTATTACAGTATATGATAAAATGACTGCCTCTTTAGTCTGGCTAAGCATGAGGTCCGATATTCAATTCCCGTTATTGAGATTTTTCATTAGGAATTTTTCAGTAGCAGCCCGGAGTCTGGATGTGTGCCCGGTTGATGGCAATAAGCCGAACCCCTATTACATGGGACTTAAATATCGGTGAAATGTGAGTGTACAGTAGGTACGAGTACACCCCTGCCCGACCCTTAGGTGAATACAGGCGTGATGTTAAGTTGTCGGCAGGACAGGGCTTAAAAATGCTGGAGCGCCGACCCAGACCTGATGTTGTTTGTTGAGACCTGGTTGCCCGAGTAGACAGGATGAATGGAAGAGCGGGGGGGGGGGGGGACCTCGGCCAGGCGTGGGAAAGTTTAGGTTAAAAAGGTTATTACATTCATCACTAAATTGTAAGTAAACATAATATTTATCAACTATGGGGAAATATCTAAGCTATTTAAATGTAAAAAAGAAAAAAAAGAATCACAGGCCGTCAAAAGAGTCACCCGCATCGCTGTCAACGGGAAAAGTGCTCAAAAGGCTGGCAGCATTGCCACGTTGAATGGCTATGCTGATTCTTTGGTCAACAAAAAGGCCAGCCCTTTGTTCACGTGAAGAATCGACCAACCACTTGGCGATATTTAGGTTCATCACCGATGTCATTAAATTCACATCATGTCAAAACAAAAGACTGAATAAGAGCAGTTTTGAATCCGACTACTCGAAGAAGAATCACCAACTTATTGGTCACAGTTTCCAGAGTTGAGAGATGTTCGAAAGAGTTCTTGGATCCTGGAACGTAAAGGGCAAGGACGGAACACGGATGAGTTCTAGTCAGTAAAAGTCTGACACGCCCTCCCGTTCCACCCAGAACGGGAGAAGTCGTTGGATGATTTCCCATCCTTCAAAAAAATGGGTCACAGTGTCTATTAAAGTCCATACAGGATTAATATGAAAGTGCGACTTTGTCAGGTGTAAATCCTTATCTTTTGAAGCTTGTATTACCTAATTATTTATCACGTGCAAATTGTATGTACATATCCTAAAAATATTTCCTGCTACAAGAGGAAGCATTAATTAATAATGCACTCAAAATTATCAACGCCAAATTATAGAGGTTTTACCTTGATGAATCTAAAAGAAGAGGTGTACAGGGAAAAACTGAGCTAAAATTACAAAATAAACTCCAAAATATGTTGACAATTGAATGCAGTTGCTGTTTCTGAAGCCATTTTAATTAGACAAATTATTTTAATGTCGAAACAAATTCTTATAATGTTCCACCATTTAAAATAAGTCGAAATAGAAAGACTTCGCTTTAAAAATATTTGCACATTTAATAAGCAATGTATTGTATTAATTATATCAGTCATCTTGTACCCATAACACAAGCTCTGCTTAGCTCGGGGCTAGATGATGCTGTGTAGATTGTCCAGCATTATTAATTATTGATTATACATTATTATAAAACCAATCAAATGTAGGAGTAAATATAAGGTATGTATTATTTATCAGCAAAGAAAAATTGCATAAAACTGAAAAAATAGCGGCGTCAAATCGAAATATACAAAATTAAAAACAGCTAATAACATCTACGTGTCCATCTATACTTGCTTTTTAATTATATTTAGACACCGCAACTAAAAAAAAAGAAAATATTAAATACTCTTTAAAATAAAAAAGCGTACTACCATAAACAACGGTCTAAAAACTCACCTGTCGAACTGCATACAACATTTTAATTTCTTCTTTTTTTCTTTTCTTTTCACAACGACTCGTAATAGATTTTTTACACTTTTACACCTATTCTTTACTTTAAACGAACACTTTTTTTTATTTTACTAACTATCAGTCATATTATTTAACTTTTTATTGGTATATAATTCACTATATAATATTCTTTCTCTCATGTTATAATAAGGAATAATACATAAGGAATATCATCTGGAAAAATATATATTTATGTTATTTCCCCTTACATCAAAGCAATCGAAAAGGACTTATAAAACAAAAAAATAAAACAACCGTGAGTGAAAGTTGTCGTTGAATCACAATTTGTTTTTCAATTTAGGTAAAAACCTGATTAGTCAGTTAAAAAAAAAACACAGGCGATGACCGATGTCTATGAATGAGTAATATTAGAATGTTGCTAGATCTAAGCTTATTATTACCCTGTTTGTTACCTATTACTAATCTTTCGACCTGGTTTTAAAAACGTGAGTGACATTTTTGTAATCAGCGTGATGTTTTTATAAGAACTGCTGTATCACAATCATAGAAATTTTGTATTCATTATTTTAGCCCTGAATAGAGAGACACAAGAGCCATAGCCCTGCAGTGGAAAAAACTAGACTACTAATAAATACTGTCAAAGGTTAGTAAGCTTGACTATACGATATAAAAAAAAATGGTTTTAATATTGATTCCATTTGCATTGAAGTTCTTCCAACCCCCAAGATACAGGCACCGTCTAGTCTAAGGACCAAAATGACGATCACTAACAGTTACAGACCAAATGTTTCAAGAAATCATCATCGTCCTCTTACCCTTACCCCAATTTATTTGTGGTCGCCGCATCATGTCTTCATCTTCCATACATCTCCATTCGCTGCCATCTCAATAATCACCTCCTCTTATTCATATATCATCTTTCACATAGTCCATCTTTCGTTTCTTTGGTGTTTCTCTAGGTACCAAGAGCACCTAGAGACAGTCTTGTAACCCAGAACGCTTTATTATTAGTAACTAGCGTGTTTTTTTTATTTCCTGGAATGTATTCACATTCAGACACTCCTTGTAAAATACTATGGTATTCAGCTGCATCTGTCAGACTGATGCCAACACCAACATAGGAGGGAAGACTAGGCAGGGTATAATGTTGAGTTCAGTACATTAGTCAGACTTGCTACCATCACCAAGTTTAGCTTACAAAACGGTAATGGCGTTGTGACCCAAAAACTCAACGGTTTGCGTAGATACTTAAAAATGTTGCTTTCCATAAAAAATCATTTACCTAGCCTTTTCCCAACTATGTTGGGGTCGGCTTCCAGTCTAACCGAATGCAGATGAATTCCAGTTTTTAACATGGAGCGACTGCCTATCTGTCCTCCATAACCCAGTTACTGGGCAACACAATACCCTTTGGTAAGACTAGTTGTCAGAATATCGAGCTTCTGACTAACCGTAATTGTCAAATTGTCAAAGATCTACAAATGACACCCGGGCCCAACGGATAAACGTGCTTTCCATCAAAGGGTAAACAAAAAATAAAGCCTCATCTTTGACTAACTACAAATGTTCATAATTATCTAGTAAATCTGTTGAACAACAAATTATTTAACGAACTCGCCTACCTAATCACGTCAATTTAGTAAATTCCGTTTCTAAGTCTCTAAAAATAAATAAAACATCTATTTTTTTCAGTAATCATTACTAAAACCTTACTTAATGAAACATTCCCAACGAATTTCTTGAATATTACATTTGAATAAATAACAAAACGCTTTCATTGTCTCAGATGTAAGTTTTACCTCTGAAAAGCGTCCGCCCGCCCCACTGTACAGTGACGGCGGCGACATCAAAGAGCGAGCGGCCAATGGAAACGCAGCGCTGAAAAGAGATACGCCCACCCGCTTTATAGAGACCGCGCCGCCTTTGATGTACACCGAATTTTATATAACACAGGCTTATATTAAATTTACAGGAGATAATACTGAAGGTACCTAATGTTTTGGGCTAACGTTATTCGGTATATTATTTGCCTAAGGGTCTCTGAAGCTGGTAAAAAGGAGATTCCTTGTGAACTCTGTTGATACCATAGATCCTTTATCTAGTTTACGTAAAATCACTAGGAATGTTAATCCTTACTTAAACAGCCATGCTGTTTAAGCTATCAACTATTGGATGTCATTTAATTAACAGTAAAAAACACGACATTTTGACACCCAGCCTTACCAAGGGGTATCGTGTGGCCCAGTAACTGGTCTGTGAATGTCAGATAGGCTGTCGCTCCATGTAAAATACTGGTATTCAGCTGTATCCAGTTAGACTGGAAGCCAACACCCATATAGTTAGGAAAATGACGACCGATGTGGCGCGGTGGGCGAAGGTCCGCCTGCGACGCAAGAGGTTGCGGGTTCGATTCCCGCCTTGGGACAAATGTTTGTACGATCTACAAATATTTGTTCCGGGTGTTCTGGGTATTTCCTATGTATAATAAAAATATCTATCTATGTAATGTATTGTATTAAGTATATCAGTCATCTAGTACCCATAACACAAGCTCTGCTTAGCTTGGGGTTAGATAATGCTGTGTGGATTGTCCAGCAATATTTATTTATTTATTTTAATGCTAGGCAGATGATGAGTCCTACAGTTTTTAAGAAAACTAGATCTGCGAATGGTTTCAAAATAAATTGTGCTACTCTTGAATCAAAATGTTATCTAAGCAGTCGAAACCTTACAAATAAATATTTGTTTTCTGCTTTATTTTACGTAGAAAAATATCATATTACTTTAAATATTCATAAATGTTTATCAACCGAATTCCTACATGTTTTACTAATCTGCAGATATTACGAAGAAACTTGTGCTTTTAACATTTTAGACCTCACATCCTGAAACGTCTCTTATTTCATTGACACGTGATTGACAAATATGAAGGCTATATTGATAATCAATTTTTTTCATAATACAAGCCATAATCTTCTTTATAATCTCGTAGTTAAAGATTAAGTAGCTTATCAGGTAGGTTGATAATAGATCTGACGGCCCAAAAAGACTTATCACCATGGACTGACTCTTTCCCATCGCACGTCATCAATTTTCTGCTGCTCTTATTCAGTTTATTTTTTCACCAGCCACGCTGCCAAGATCAGGGTTCTATCTTACGAGAAGGCGTCCCACCCTACGCTAATCAACTTCATTACTCTTTAATTATTCCTGCACATTAGTTTCTCTAGGGGTCTCAATGGTCCAACGACTGAATGCGTCAAGTAGCACGTGTATTAATTAAGAATAAATAACAAAAAACATAAATCTCTACTCTCTCTACAAATAAAATCTATAAATAAATAAAACTAAAAAAAATGGTTTTTAAAACGTAACGAAGACTTCCAGTTTGGTCCTGAACTCATCACTTTTAACTTACGTAGATCGTAAAATGATATTAGATGACCAATAAGTATTATTATTAGTTACACGTTATGCATTACCATATTTTTGCAATAAATATTCTAGACTAAAACTGAGGCCACATGGCTAGAAAGGAGGTGACTTTTGAGATGACGGCAAATAGAGATGTATAGAAAAAGAAGACATGCCGCGTCGAGCCCAAATAAATTGGGATAAGGGCAGGAGGATGATGATGATGAAAGCTAAAGTCAAACAGCCCTGAGCTTCTCTTGGTGACACGATCAGTGACCGCATAATAAATTAGAAGAGAACAGTGCACGTCTAATTGTCTCCATTACAGCTTAGAGTAGTACACAGAAATATAATACTGGAACCAAAATATTAAAGCCTCAGTATTATGAGGGTTGCTAAGCGATTGCAGCTAAAACCTTTGATTATATTAATCAAACACCATGTCACCATGCTTTGGTCCGTGTTGCACGAGACGAAGCAGCAGTGTGGCATCGACCTTATATATTTAATAAATACTTTAAGCACACCAATGAAAAGAAGCAGACTTAATGCCATAGGCATTTTCTACCAGTCAACCGTTGGGTGATGCAGAGACAAACAGTGGTACGTGCAATTTCTTCAAAGAAATAAACGGAAAAAAATATGAATAAATATAAAACCTACATAGAATATATACACAAATAAACATACCTACATAAATAATTAAAACAGTTGATGGGAAAAAATTAGCGCTGTGACGATACTACTGCCAACTTCTTACGTATGGACCATGTTACCTTAACCTTATAGATAGTTTGATAATAAAAACTGTCATCCTTGACGGTATAAGCAAAAACGAATATAGATTACTTTTGTATAAAGGTTTTGTGTGACGCAAATTAATAGGAAGACGGAAATAAAATTTGCCTCATAAACGTAAAAATACAAAGATGCACTTAATTTGCTTAGTAAATAGGTATCTATTAAATTTAACTAAGCGACTAAATACATAATTAGAACCAATCAAGTGTGTGTTGGATCACATTTGTATTAGTAGGTCCCAAATTAAAGAAAACTGGCAAAGGGCGAGTCGTGCTTACCCATCGAGGGTTCGGTGTTTTTATTTAACTCAGTTTATTTGTAAAAGGTTTTTACAAATAACTGCAAAACGGTGCTAGTTAGAGACACTGATTTATTATTTTTTGTAATATTTACAAATAGATTAATCTACTAGATTCATTACTGTTTTCTGTTTGGCAGCCTTCTGAGTTAAGAGATAATGATATTTTTACTGACAGTTTTCATCATTATCGTATCTATGAAAATTTAATATTTTTATATGCAAATAGGCCTGTATTTGCATATAAAAATATTAAATTTCACTTTACAGCTTACTCGAAATATACAAAATAAGTATTTTTTATATGGAAATTGAAATTTCTTATCATATTCCATTTGACCTAGTTAATTCTTATAGTTTCAAACCACCCATTTCAGATTCTTTTGCAATGAAAACAACATTTTTGAACAATTGCTATTTAAGAGGACAAGCATTGTTTGCATTTCTTACTATAATAAGCAACTGTAACAGACGGGCAGACGAAGCCACCCTTATAGGCATCTATTTTTACCGTTTTGTTACGGACCCCAAAAATAATGATGGCGAACTGCCTACATTAATTTATACGAAATAATTAGGTCTTAAACTTTACGAATACCAGGCTCGGTTCATTCATATAAAACCTTTATTTACCTGCATTTTAAAATATAACCTAGCGTATTTTGACATTTAAAATTATAATTTTACTGTAGGAATGACAGAAATAAATCATAATTAGCATAATTATGTTAAATCCATTCATTAGACCTTAGTCTAATTATAAATGTGACGTAGTTCACTAAAAAAACCACCGTCTAGCCAGTATAAACAATTATTTATGTGGGTGTGTATTGAAACAAATGCCTACCTAAATAAATAACACTTCTCAAAACAATACAGAGTTTTATATTGACATGAGGAAGATGTGTCTATGGAATTTTATAAAGAAAAATATTTGAAATTCAAACCGGGCTCTTCGACGCACACCAACATTATACGGCATGGAAACGACATCAACGCATACCCTGAGTTCAGTACAAGGTTTTGGACTGACCAGAGTTGATATTTTTCGTTGGCATTTCTTTTCTACGTCTTTTCCAGATGGTTTTTTTATTTACTTTCAACTATGATTTCTATCTAGCCCAATGAGATTTTTAATAAAAAAAAATTAGCATGGCGATGTCCCTTTCCACCCTGTATGGATATTAATGTTAATAAATGTGAGTCAGTCATACAATTACGATGATATTCAATGGACAGTCGTAATGTTAGTCAATCTGAACACGAGTGTTGTCAGATTCATAAGAAGAGCTGCCAAAATCAGTACTGTGGCATCAGTATTTATGATCTTAGAAGACATCGACCCAGTACCATACACAGATCATATTTTGATCTTAACCAAAGCTAACCCAGGACTGTATCTGATAATACTTACTAGGATAGGTTGGTTTTTAATTACTAGCCTATTTATCTGTTTAGATTTTTGATCAAAATATTTAGTATTCGGCAAACACCAGTAGACCACTGGATTTCTATAAAAATGGCTGAAAACCGCCGACTACCGATCTAGATAAAACTACACTCAAATAATACTCATTAAATATATTTAATAAAATAAATAACACAAAATGACGAATAAAAATTAACATAAAAAAGCTACAAATAAAATTTCGTTTCCTTATCGCGTAAGATACCGTAAGCCTATTTTTTAAGGGACCATAAAATAATCTCCCAATTAATTCATTGGGATTTGAATCTCCCATTTTTCTGGGTTTATTTTTTGCTTTCACTGCCTAAAAATAATTAAATTCCTGATCATTATCATGTCTAAAACAAAAGCAAAATTTGGCAGTAATTTCATTTTATTTACTGTATTGTACGTCATCAACTTTGGTAATAAATTGTTTAGCATTAATTTTATAGGTCACGAAAACAAAAATCATTAATTCAAAAATCAAATAGAGAAATCTTCAATACAGCTTAAAAGACGTCATACCACTGGTATTAATTAAAATTATTGACTCATTAATTTGTTTTTTTTTAATAATTATCATAATGGTTCTACACACCCTTCTACAGTTAATTTGCAGATAGGTTTCGATCAATATTTCACACGTCAAAAAAGAAAAACGAATTAAGATGAACTCAAATATTCTATTTAATCATCCAAAGATCCAAAATATTTATCCATAAAAGAAAAGCGCGCAAGAAGTTTCGTAATTCGAAATAACTTTCGATGTTTTTCGCGCGTCTCTTATCAGCTGTCAAAAGAGGCGCTGAAAAGCGGGCGGCCATGATTGGTGGAGCCGCTGATGAGCGACGCTGTGATTGGTCGACAGTCGGCGCACATGAGCGACATACCACGTGCTCATAAGTTCTGTCGAGGAAATTCAAACTTTTCACGATACGCGAAGTATTGCGTTCGGTTATTTTGAATATATATTGCGTTATTTATAACATTTCGACATAATTTTGGTTTTGACAAAAGTTTTTAATTATTGAAATACCTTTATTTTGTAATGAGGACGCTGATTATTTTTTAATGTAAGAGTAAAAATGATTTTTTACGAAATATTAATTTTATTTTTAATTAAGAATTTTATTAGGATCACAGTTTACTTTAAATTAAACTTTAAATTAAAACTCAAATGTTAAAAAAATAGTAAAGAAAATAACGTTATTATTAACTCCATTTCAATTTTTTTTTCCCAAAAGCTCATGAAAAAGCAAATTTTTTACAAAATCTTATTAAAAAATGTAGCCAAAAATATTTAAAACCGCGATCCCTCACCACTAATCACTATTTAAAAACTTACGCGCTCGCCAGATGTCCTCAAAAACTAATTTCACTCACGGCAA
Organism: Phlogophora meticulosa; assembly: GCA_905147745.2. Classification (NCBI taxonomy): domain Eukaryota; kingdom Metazoa; phylum Arthropoda; class Insecta; order Lepidoptera; family Noctuidae; genus Phlogophora; species Phlogophora meticulosa. The sequence goes on along the minus strand of LR990542.1, from coordinate 10,051,732 downwards.
CAACAAATATATTAACATAAAACTAAAACAATTAACGAACAATAAAAAACTAACACTTTACAGCGACTGAATATACCACTCATAAGTACCGGTGCACTGCAGTTTCAGATGCAAATTATTTACACTGCTGCAGCGCGATGCATCATACTAAAAATTTACAAAAACCAACCACTAAACACCATTAAATAACTAATCCAACCCTACACCCCGTCACTGTTTATATTTAAAAAATATTTGCTTGGAAAAGCGCGTCTAAACAATACACAACAGCCTGCGACGCCGCAGCATCAACAATGCAAGGGCGAAATAAGCAAGAAATATTTAACTACCGAAGAGGGGTGGGGCGGGCACTGGCCCACAGTATTGGAGCTACGCCTGTGGTAGTTATAGTTTACGTGATACACAGCTCAAATACAAATAATATAAACATTACAGCGGAGCATGCGCCGTAGCAGCAGACAGAGACGAAGCGACAATCGCCGTCAAAACTAAACGCCAACTAATAACATTTTTCAGCGATTCTAGAACGTCACAAGTAAATTTATTACTTTGAAACTAACATTCATATCATAATAGTGGTGTTGAATCACATTTTTATAGATTAATTTGCATATTTTTGACAGGAACGCGTCGTTGTGAGACAGCGTCGCACGCATGCGCGCCGCTGACGCGCAAGAATGTTATTGACGATGCAAAATGTTTATTTTTTGACGCAACACCATGCTGGCTGTTTCTACGTGGAACGGAACGGCTGCAGCCATTTTGGAAAATGGCTTCCCATCACGTTTGCGAAATACGAACTTTCGTAAGCGTAAATATTTTTTTATGAAATATAGGCTACGTTTTGGTGATGAAAGCTGAGGAAATCCTAGTAAAGTAAAAGATAAGAATGTAATCAGTTTTCAGCGAGGCAGTCGAGAGTTTGAGCTGGATTTATTTCAATTATAATCTGATATGAAAGTTCAGCGCATGCGTGCGGCATAATTTACACCGAAGCGAATTTTCGACAGTTTATAGAAAAAATATACTGAATACTAAGTTGATTGTTTTTAAGATACCTTTTTATTATTTCCTGGCGGCATACGATATTTTACTTAGTTAAATAATAAATTGTGCCTGTATACAGGATAACGCCATTTTAGTAGATTTTATCATTAATTAATTAATTGGTTTCTTATACTAAAAAACCAAGCTGGGTCCATTTATAAAAATATAATTTACAATAGATTTGCATAAAAACGTTGGTTCTATCCTATCAGCTTGAGCAGTTTCGTTTAAATATTCAGCAAAAAATAAAAATAAAACTCATTCTTAAAATCACTATACAATATGTATAATTTACTATTCTTAAAAAAAATACAAGTCTGAAATAACTGTTTCTCGGTTTTTTTTAAGATATAATATAAGAAGTATATAAAAATAACCCTTACCTTATTAATAACCGTGGAGTAAAATTATGCCCAATTAGAACCTCGAAAAAATTATGTTGATCGTAAAATACATCTACATACAATATATAGTACCTGGATGACCGAGATTTGCTCCGATAAAACGACGTTTTCTGAAAATGAAACCTAGCTAGATCAATTTATCGCCCTCAAAACCTCCTAACTAAATTTCATGAAAATCGTTGGAGCCGTTTCCGAGATTCAGATTATAAGAACAATAATGCTCGTTTAAAGGTATTAGATAGAAACAGTTTTATGATACGTTCATTAATAACGAATTTAATCAATTGGTTAGTTAAGTAGGTACTTCCCAGTGTACCTAGACCAGGCTGGATTATACAGACGCCAGGACAACAAGCTAAAACTGTCAAATTTGCCCAATTGAACATTAACAACCTTATTGGTTTTGCTATAAAGTTGAAAAACCATCAAAGAAATTTGACACATTATGGTAACTTGATGTGCTGGCAAGCTGAAGACAGGGCGCTATGGCGCTCATTAGGAGAGGGCTATGTCCAGCAGTGGAGTAGTATAGCCTGGTGATGATGATGTGCTGGCGTCTATAAAAGTCCGCGCTGTCTAAGTTTCAAAGCCTTATCATTGACGAGAATGCAGAAACACCCCGCCTATAATCTTACCATACAACTGATTTACGTCCGTGACATCTCACAACTGCAGGTCCAGTTAAAAACCAGCGTCAGACCCTAGCCGTCTGGCATTTTTAGCGGAACGTGACCTATTTGGTGCAGCCGTAAGGCACATAATTAATAAGCATATATTTTTATTTTATTACTTGTGTCTTCATTATTATAATTTCTTTCTTTGTTTTCGATATTTAGTATTGTCATTGTGTGCCTATGTCTATGCTTAACACCTTAACTGCCAAACAACGAGTCACAATAGAAAATGTATTGTTTGTCGGTCATTTGGCATTCAACGTGTTAATAAACGTTTTTTCTTTCTTTCTATAAGTAAGTTGAGAGTAACATCCGGGTTCCACGACACTATTCGTTTTCCCCGCCAACCTAGCTAAAAGTTCAAACATTAAAAAAAAATCCTAGACCTTGGTCTAACCTAAACTCTGCGGTATTTTATTGCAAACAGATGTATGTCGTGACTATCAAAATTAGCTCAACTACTAGTTCGGACAAGGTCAGTTGGTTCCGCATAATTTGCATATATTATGGTTTCTAATAAACAAACAAAAGCCTCTTTTAAATGTCATACGCATTCGAATTTTAAAACCTGTTCTTTTACTCCTTTTTATTTATTTATCTTTGGTCGTGTGCGGTCCTAAATTATAATTATACAAGATTTTACCATTGCCTCAATCGGGCGATGTTTCATTTTATATGTTAAAGTTCGAAGGATGAAATCAACATATATACTAAACATATATAATAAAAAAATAAAAAAATGGCAATCACCAAATAACCAACACCAGACTTAATACAGGAGATGAATCTCAAAGACAGACGAACGAGCAAGTTCGAAGGATGAAATCAACTATTACAAAAAAAAAAAATGGCAATCAACAAATAACCAACACTAGACTTAATACAGGAGATGAATCTCAAAGACAGACGAACGAGACAGTTTGATTAAAGTCTAAACTCAACTCATACTGACGTCACATTTAAAATAATTGTATTCCTTGCGTAGCTTAAGCCACTAGTAGTTATCAGAATCGTCCACTTCCTGATTTATTACATTTTAAATATGGAATGTTATTATTATTATAGCAGTCGTATCAATAATGTCATATCAGTGATGACGTAGTAATTTATTACAAGATGATGACGCATTTAGCTTTATTTTTAAACTTAGGGAACTGTCGTAAATTGCTCGTAAATGGCTCTTTCCAGAGGTTACATGAATGCAGATTATTTCACATTTAAGTATTCTCAAACAATTATTTCGCATATAAAGTAATATTATTTTATTTAATAATCATTTTTTGACCAAAAAAAACATACCATCAAATCCTTGAAGATAAATATACAGAGCTTGAGTTATTTAAAGAAAATAATGTCTTGAAAAGTAAACAAGTTTTACTAGTGGACTCCACACTATCATCATCCTCCTGCCCTTGTCCCAATTTATTTGGGGTCGGCACTGCATGTTTTCTTCCTCCATACATCTCTACTTGCCGTCATCTCAATAATCACCACTTTTCTAGCCACCCCATCTTTCACACAATCCTTTTCCAAATCCAAAAATCAATTGTAACCTAGTGGACTCTCTGGGTCACAGACACACTGGGTCTAGGTAATTTAATTTTCAATTAAAAACTAATTCCTTACAAATAAATAATGCATTGAAGCTTCCTAGTAAAATATTATTTGGCTTTTTCGCCGACGAGTCACGGTGTGAATGCGGCCAGTATACCAATGGGCCAGTGACATTTTTATTGGCCGATGATTTAATGGCTATCGATTGTGGCTCCACTATTCATTCGAAGGGAAAAAATATTATTCGAGGTCCCTTATTTATAGGGACCTGCCAGAGCCTGCTAATGACTGGAGGGAAAAACTTCAGGATTTAGCTGACATTAATTGTTCCTAAAAAATGGTAAATTATTGAAATTACAGCGGATTTTGTAAATGAACAGAAAGCAGGGTAATTTTGTTGTGTGCCAAATCAATTGAGTACCGAATTTTGTACTACAAACAAATGATTCGCGCATTGAATACGAGAAAACCATTCCAACAATTGATAATTATGAAATGGTTCGAAATGTTGATAGGTTTCCATGAACTAATTTGAGTAAAGAGTATCGTAGCATTTGTAGCGTCTAGGTACCATAAACAAAACATAATCAGCTAATTAATGAAAAAAAAACCCGCGTTCAAAAATCGAACGCGAGAGCTAAAAGAAAATAAATTTAAAAAATCAATTACAGAGAATACAATCGCGCCGATATTCTCGACACGCAGAACTAAAAAAGGTTTCTCAGTGTAAAAAAAATAATTAATTAAAAGTTTTCAGCGTTGGGTTTTCAGACGCGGACTGATGAGCGGGTGGGCGGTCGCCCCGCCTACTGAAAAGCGACGCCCAGCCGCGCTGTAAAGCGACCTCCTACCTCACCATGTCTAGGAGATGGATTCTACTTTGAAATTACGTTATTTTTTTTAAACTGTCTACTCTCTTGTTAATATTTGTTGTATTACCGAGAAAAATCGAAATTAGAATAAATTATTGTGACGTAGCAGCTTCAAAATGCTTGTTTCTTTTTGTGAAAACTGTTTTTTTTTTCTATTAAATGATATTTATTTCTTTAAATAGGTTTTAACAAACACTATTCAACAAGTTTTTTTTTTTGTTCAAACTAGGTTGGCGTTTTCCTATCGGGCTACTCTGAGAAGAAACACGAAAACGAAAGAAACTCAGAGATCACAGTCTCTTTTAAAGTCCAGATATAATCTTGGTCAGATCATGTGAGGACCATGCAGATTAGTGTCTTTTATTTTGTGTTTATTTTTCTTTCAACTTCTATATAGAGCTTCAAAAACCTAGTCATCACAATCACCAGTTACCCCTACTTATTACAGTCACCAATTCGCCTTTCGACTCAAAATAATATGAAAAGTGGTTTTGTGGCCACACGCTGTTCTACAAAATATTATCACGGTTTCATACTGCTACTTATAACAAAATTAGATGGAACCATTGCTCTGAATTTCTACCAAATAGGTACTGAAACAATTAAAGGAAAAGAGCCCCTTTTTTGTGGTGAATAAGCATAACATCACGCCCATATTCCCCAAAGGAGAAAGCAGTACTGCAACTATAATACACCTACATTTCGCCAGGTATTTTTAAGTCCCATGTAATGGAGGGCGAGCCTATTGCCAATGCGGGTACAAATCCAGATTCCATGCTACTACGGGAAAGTTCTAGATGAAAAAGCCCAATAAGATATTGCCTAATACAAGAATCGAACACAAGACCTCGTGCTCTATACTTATAATATGAAAATTAGCCTCCTCCTGCCGCTATCTAATCTAATTTATTTGGGGCCGCTGCAGCATGTCTTCTTCTACCATACATTGTATCTCTATTTGCCGTCAGCTTAATAACAATAGTGACCACTTTTCTAGTCATATCATCTTTCACACAATTCACAATCGTTTCTTTGGTTCATAACTTTAATATAAAGAATGTTATACTGAAATAAAACCTTTTAAATCCTGCAAGTTCACTAGGAATTGGACCTAACACTGCTTGTATCTCCATCAACCAGATTGACAGGTTGAAAATGGCATTAACCTCGTTTCTGTACATTTGTGTACTTAAAGTCATAAGCATCTGCCAATCCTTTTCCCACCTAAGTTGGGGTCGTTTTCCAGTGTAACCGGATGCAGCTGCATACCAGTATTTTACATGGAACGACTGTCTATCTGACCTCCACAAACCAATAACTAACTTTTATGTGTGTTATTTGTGTGCTTGAAGTCATTATCCTCCTGCCCTTATCCCAATTATTTGGGGTTGACGCAGCATGTTTTCTTCTTCCATACATCTCTATTTGCAGCCATCTCAAGAGTCACCTCTTTTCTAGCCATATCATCTTTTACACAATCTTTTCTTTGGTCTCCCTCTACTCGTGTACCCCCGCACATTCATACTCAAAACTTTCCTCACAACGTGGTCCTCATTCCTTCGCATCACATGCCAATACCATGACAATCGATTTCCACACAACTTCTCGGTCATAGGCGCCATTTTCAGACTTCCTCTTACATACTCATTTATTTGTGTATATATCTATTTGTGTGCTTAAAACAAAAAGTGATTGTATAAAATTTCCGGACACTAGCTCCTGGCCTAACCTTTAATGGCGCAGAAATCGTAATATAACCGAGCTCCTCTGGTCCGGACAATAAACTCTATACTTACGTATTATATGAGTCCAAACTAGAGCGGGGTTCCTGCCACCCCCTTGTGGGGGTAGTGCGAGTTTTTGTACCTTTCAGCTCGGTAGTTCTAGGTATACTTTATAGGGGGTGTTTTAGGTTTGTGGTGAGAATTGCTCCCCAGTAACTTATAATGGAGTAGTTGTACAGTATAGCTCGAGTTTAAAATGATGAGGATTATCTGCTCACCCGTAAAAATCCTTTTACATGCCATTACATGTTTGTACGATCTACAAAAAAATGTTCCGGGTGTTCTGGGTATTTGATATGATAAAAAGTATCTATGTATGTAATGTATTGTATTAAGTATATCAGTCATTAGATTGTGTTATGGGTACTAGTACCCATAACACAATCTATGCTTAGCTTGGGGCTAGATTGTGTGGATTGTCCAGCATTATTTATTTATTTATTGCATGTTTTTCGATCTACAAAAATTTGTTCCGGGTGTGTAATGTATTGTATGAAGAATATCAGTCATCTAGTACGCATAACACAAGCTCTGCTTAGCTTGGGGCTACATGATGCTGTGTGGATTGTCCAGCATTATTTATTTATTTATTTACACATACATAAACTCGTGTTACAAGTGTTCCGTTTTTTATAATAAATCATGTAAATACACATCTTAATATATATCTTTTTTCCTTCTCTATCAAGTCCATCCAAAGGTTGTCTATAAGAGATCGCTTCTAGCGATAAGGCCGCCCATTGCAATACCCTATGTAGCTCTTATACTCATTATTTGTAAGTTTTCATGGTGTACAATAAAGAGTATTATTTTCTATTCTATTCTTATCTAGTATAGAATATCACGATTGAATTTGAAACAATAATACAAACATTCAGCACTCACTTCTCAAATTCACAGCTAATCCTTATAATACTAATTATTAAAAAATAATCTAAGTTAAATATAGCAATGAAACAATCACTGGAGAGACTACGCTATGTACTGAAAACTTTCATTTTCTTCGATTAAACATGAACCTAATTCTTTTGTGATAAAGTTGAAAAACTATCAAAGAAATTTGAGTTATTGGGGTAGCTTGATGTGTTGGCTTCTGTACTATCGTTGACCCCATAACATGATGATCACAATTTTCTATGAATGCAAGTCTTTAAGGTTGTGTAAGAATTTCGCTTATATTGATGCGAAATGGTTGACGAATGGCGTTTTTTCTTCTACTAGTATCCGTCTGAGTTATCACCGGTTGATAGATTAAGCTTGTCTTTTGCCCATGGGGGTAAGCAGACACTACAGAACGCCATGTGCTACGATCCTAACACACGCCTTTTGCTTCGTTTACGTTCATACATCTGGTTATACACGCACGCCGGTTACGTGCGAGTACTACGCGCGTGACTGAAGAGTTCCTGGTTTAGAGTGGTCGGATAGGCAGTAGCTCCATGTAAAATACTGGTACCCACTCCGATGCCGACCCCAACATAGTTGGGAAAAGGGGTACGCAGATGATGAGTATCTCTCACGTTCTTGTGTTACTCTATAGTAATTCAAAGGTAATGTATTATGAAGAGACTTGTACCGGTAACTATCACAATCCCAATCTCAATCCGTGATCTTTAACTGCTGCATTGAGAGAGCAAACCACGGTATCTCAAGTTTATAGATTGCAAACTCGGCCATTGATTGGTTACAAACAAAGATTGAACTCTAGATTAGGATTGAGATACTTTATGAAAATCGGCCTCAACACCTTAAGTGCCAAACAACGAGACACAATAGAAAATGTTTTGCTTGTATTGTTTGTCGGTCATTTGGCATTCAGACGGATACATAAATAAATAAATATTTTGATGCGAAATTCTTTTACCTGCAAAAATAATAAGATAGGGTTGTAAAGGGTTGAAATAAATGCAACTAATGACAATCGAAATTTCGGCAATAAAAGCTTTTATTGCAACTGTTAACGATAATGGGAACTCCGGACGTCAAAACGACGCAAACGAAGCAGTTTTTTACGACTTCTAACATCGGTAAGAAAAACACGTTTATTGGACAATTAATTTTAATTGAAATGTTGGGTGAAAGCTTTCGGACGGAACAATCTGAAGTGTACACTTCAGGATTAGTACCTGTTTTCTGAGAGAGAGAAGATTTTGACGGTCTACTTTGAATCTTTTCTACGAATATTATAACTGTACCTTCAAATAGGACCAATCGAATGACAATGAAAAGAATTAACTGATAACCCTATTTTTTTTGGAAGTCTCTTGTCATGGTATGGGCATATTGGACATGCAATGGGGAGAGATAAGGATCAAAATATCGTGAAGAATGTTTTGAGTATGAATGTGGAGGGTCATAAGAGTAGAAGAAACCAAAGAAACGATGAATGGATTATGGTAAAGATGATATTGCTCGAAACGGGTTAGGTATTAAGATGACGGCAAAGATATAGGATAAGGGCAGGAGGATGATGATGATGATGACGACAACACGAGCTATAAAATAAAAGATATAATAAGGAAAGCCAGAGAACACTACAGTACTCGTTCAATTTCTATATGAAAACAGAATTAGTTTTGAGACAATACAGGCTTAAAAAAAATACAAGTATTGTTCTACGTATATTTCTTTTTAATATCTCCTTAAGCCGCTTTCTGTCATTAACCTCATCAAGCAGCCTCAAAAGAGGTTTTAAATACAAAATGATCTTACAAGCAAATAAGGGCTGCACACCCCTCAACCCTCGGTTTAAGCGTGAAGGTTCAATGTCAATATATCAAGAGGATTGTCTCAATTGAAATATCGAACGATTATTTGGTTTCTTTCTAAAGTTTTTTGCTCTCTATAGTATTCTAAAACTTGGCTCGTGGCTAAACCAAAAACATTGTTTGGAAAAAACAGTTGATCGACGTTTAGTCTACGCTTCCCGAGGTCAATCTGTGGATAGGTGTCCGTTCGTAACATATCGAGACTCCTCCGTGCCTCGGAAAGCAGGTTAAACCGTTGGTATTTTACTTTACTTTAGTACCTTAGCTTTAAGTCCATTGTAACACATTTATTCACTTTATGGTATGCAAATAAATGTATTTGTACAAATTATTGGGAAGTACAAATTATTGGGAAAAGGCTGGGCAGATGATAAGTTTTCATAAACTTTCAGAACCTGGATTGTGGTAACCATTATTACAACAACGGGATTGTGTGGTTGGTAAATAATTTAGCGTCTACTCACCACAGGAGGTAGTTGCACCATTGGTGTCTGAAACAAAACAATAATACGTAAATTTATTGTGCAACAATGAATAAAAAAAACCAGATTCAAACAGTAAAATGACGACACGGTTGGCGCAGTGGCTGAGCGATTGACTGCTGCGTGTCGTGGGTTCGATTCCCGCACGGAACAAATATTTGTATGGCCTACAGATAGTTGTTCCGGGTCTGGCTGTTTGTGTATGTGACTTTGAATGTTTGTAAACGCACCCACGATACAGGAGAAATTCCTAGTGCGGGGCAACGTTTTAAAAAAAAAAAAAAAAACTTTTGTACGGTTATACCGATTTTTCATCAAACATAGCTAAGATCACTCCCGACTAATTCACCTTTCGAACAAAATTGGTTCATCCGTTCGGGTGCTACGATGCCACAGACACACACACACACACACATAGACACGTCCAACTTATAACACCCCGTCGTTTTTGCGTCGGGGGTTAAAAAGGCTTTTTTAAATTTATAAGTTTCGTAGCTTGTAGCCCGTAGCGCGTAGCTCGTAGCAAGGATAATAATCGTAGCATGTTCGTAGCAAGGATAATGATCACTGACATTAGTCATCAATGTACATTATCTTGTCATACTTTGTATGCACTGACAATAATGTATAATCATGTAAATGTGGGATGGGTGACCGTTCAAAACATATTAAGACTCCTCCGTGCCTCGGAAATCACGTTAAGCCGTTGGTCCCAGCTGTCATTTCTAGATCTTTGACAGTACGGGTAATCAGAAGCCCAAAAGTCTGACAACCAGTCTTGCCAAGGGGTATTGTATTGCCCAGTAACTGAGCTGTGCAGATGTAGATTTTGACAGTATCATCGTAATTTTCAGGATCGAAGTTGTAAGTTCAAATCCATACAAGTACCAATGTGACCTTTTTAATTCATTATAATGTAATTTCACTCAAGTTTATCTTAGACATCACTGCCATCGGTGAAGGAAAACATAGTGGGGATCCTGGACCGATAGTTATTATAAGTTTAAAATCACCAACCCGCCTTGAACAAGCGTTCTCGTGTATTCTCTGTATGAAAAGAGGCCTTCATTTGCTTTGGCAGTGGGATAGTGACAGGCCCGTATTATTGCTATCGTATTTTAAACAAACATTGTCTTGACATAATAAATAAATGAATAAGTATTTGGGGGTATGATGAACAGGGTGTAAAGTTCCACATCCACCATTGAAAAGGGAGGATCCTCCAACCAGACGGGTGTTGTGTCTGGTGGGCTACTGCCCGAAGGTTTCTGTCGGGTTCTTGTATACTTATAAGTTATCGCTCGGATAACTTTAATATCGCGATGTAGGGTACGTCAGATTTAGTTCGTATGTGGCAAGATAGATGTCGCGACAAGTAATAAAGAATCAAATAATAAACAAATGATTAAAGAAATAATCAAATAAATAAAACCAATTTTTTAGCAGTTAATTTATCAATGGGCTTAGCAACTGCTCCAGGAGAACTCAGGTATTATTCCATTACCAAACTGTACAGTAACATCAAGGATATTATAATGTGTCAGTATTATATTGCGGAACTAATATTGCCTACGTACCTATACAATAACCTACGCATTCTAGATAAGATAATACATTAAACTATATCAGTAGGTACATTTAAAATAAATAATAATACCAGGCCAATCCTAAATGAGCCTGTTACCGCCACACTACAGGGCAAAGGCCTTTTTACATATAGAAAAAGCAAGAGTAAATCATAAATCAGAAATCATTTATTTATTTGCAAAACATGGGTAAAAATATACATCGATGTTTTTCATATAAGTTATAACGTTCTCCATGTTTTACCGTCACATGGATATGCAAATAATGAAAAGTAACCTAAAATAGTATTGATTATAAGTCAATATTGATCAGTATTGAATACAATAGGCATTCATTACTCCATCCTCCTCGGCATCCTGAGAATGATTGTTAACAGGCCAGACTTTACAATGTCGCTGGTTGGAATTAGCTATAGGTACATAAAAATTAGTAGATGCACCTATGATGATACCTCAATGAGCCTCCAGGACTGGCTCAGGTAATTTAACTGTATTTGTGTCCTTACTAACAAGACCAATATAGACTATAAGTACTTTCTGTTACTAAACCATCAGTTAACATCATATGGATTATTCATGTATGTGTTCATGTAACCTTCTAAATTATATTTTTAAATATTACAAATTAAAAACAAAAAAACATTTAATTATTTTTTTTAAAGTTGCCCACCGGCATTGGTACTGGGTCCAAGCTACCGGTGGTCAGGGCTCTTGAGAAAGGTACCTCCTAACGATACGCGCCGTGTCCAGTAGTACCGCTTTCTGGATCAAGCCCTTGATCCAGCTGCCTAACGAGAGCCTTACGTGTTGGTTGAGGCTCCTGGCTATTATACCATTGGCCGTCACAACTATCGGCACAATAATTGCTGTATTCACATCCCACATGTCGACAACTTCGCGGGCCAGATCAAGATACTTCATCTGATTCTTTTTCTCCGCCTTCACGAGTTTCTCGTCATGTGGAACCGTAATATCAAGAATCATTGTGCGACGTTCTGATCGATCTATCATCACTATGTCAGGCTTAACTATTATTATTATTATTAATTACCACATTTGCTCAAGATGGATTGGCGATAACAGATTTCCTAGCCATCTTTAGTGTTAAAGATGGCTAGGCTCTCTTTCCATTGTTTTTTTGGTGCTCCTCTATTCTTTTTGCCCTGTGAATGCCTGTAATGTTATGTTATGTGTAAAACAAGACTAGCTAAACAAAAACTAGGCAGTCATGGGGACTTCTAAGTTTATGCTTAGAAGTCCCCGTGACTGACAGTTATTCTGAAGTTTCCACTTATGTCGAAACTTCAGAATAACTGTCAGTCGACCGTAATACGTCATATTACCATGTCAGTGAAGCGTCTAAAGAAGTATTCCCCCCAAAAACTAGGTCGATATCGCGAACTGCCGGAGTTAAAACCTAGTCTTATTTGAACTTTTGAATCCTTGACACTACTATTTAATGATAACATTGTACATACATACATATCTAAAGATTTTTATAAACTGACAAAGAGCTCTTTTACGCTATATTTATAAATAAATACGTCATTCATGTATACACAAGAAGATAGCGAAATACTTCGGAATTTCCTTGAAATTATTATTTAGATGATTATGAATTATTGATGTTCGTAACTGCCTTGTTGGTCTAGTATTCGCAAGCGCTATACTGCTGCATGTGGACCTGAGTTTGAATCCCGGATCGGGTAACGTGTTGCTGGGTTTTTCTATCTAGAATTTCTCAGTAGCAGCATGTAGCCTGGGTTCGTGCCCGGTTGATGGCAATAGGCTCGCCCCTTATTTCATTGGATTTAGAAACACAACTGGCGAAATGTGGGTGATCTATTGGTACACCTGAACCAACCAATCAGGAAACACAGGCGTGATGTACGTCATGTACGTCTTAATGGTTTCTACTTAAAATTCACTGTGTAAAATGCAAAATTACTAGTAGTGTAGAGTACTAGTTCCAGAGATTGGCGCATTCAAACAAACACTCTTCACCTTTATTCTAATAGTAAAAAGAATTGATAACATGACATTTCAGGCCAATGCTAAATAAGACAGCTTGGTGTACAGAGGCCAGCACATCAAGCTACCCCAATATGCCAAATTTATATGATGGTTTTTCAACTTTATCCCAATAGAAATAAGGTTCATGTTCATTTGGGAAAATTTGACGTTTTTCATGTTCAATTGTTTGGGGTAGCGGGAGAAATTTCTAGTGTGGGGCATCGATTTTAAAAAGAAAAAGAAAAGAAAGAGTTTCTCCGACTTTAAAATACCGATTACCTACGCAATTTTGTGCAAAAAAATCGTAACACACGCAGACAAACTCATTATAACGTTAACTACAGATAATAAATATGTATTTTATAGATAGTTCTGTTGTTTTTGTTTGCCTTCGTTATCTGTGCCAGTGATAGGTTCTTCTGTAAATAAAGATAACCAATACTCATTGAGATAACGGCTCAAATCGTATAGACTACTTTATCATGCTGGTTTGCTTACAAAATGGTTGCATAATTATTATTTTTTCGCCAATTTGACCTCAAACAAGCTGACTCGTTGGTCTGGTAGTTGCTAACGCTACTGTTGAAGATGAGTTCAATTCTCAGGTCGAGACTACAGACAGGTATTAGGTTTATCCATCTAGATTTTATTAGCCTGGAGTCTGAATGTGTGCCCGGTTGATGGCAATCATCGCCTCTTGTGCACGAGGTTGTGGGTTCAAACCTGGGCAAGTACCAATGTGAGTTTTCAATTCATATATACTTTCTAAGTTTATCTTGGACATCATTGACATCGGTGAAGGAAAACATCGTGAGGAAACCTGGACTTTTATACAATTAATATAAGTCTGAAATCGCCAACCCGTCTTGAGCAAGCGTGGTGATTAATGCTCGTGCGTTCTGTGTATGAGAGGAGGCCTTTGCCCTGCAATGGGACAGTAATAGGCTGGCACTGGTACTGATGGCAATCAGCTCGCTTATTACATGAGCCTTAAACATAACTGGCGAAATGTGGGTGTACTATGAGTATACCTCTGCCTAACTCTACGGGGAATAGAAGCGTGATTTTATGTTGTATACGAATTAGCGAAGCAGCAGTTACGGTATTCAGAATAGGTACACAGGTAGCAAGAAAGTCTGACAATCAGTCTTACCAAGGGGTTTCGTTTTGCCCAGTAACTGAGTTGTGGAAGTCAGATAGGCACTCGCTCCATGTTAAATACTGGTACTCAGCTGCAGCCGGTTAGATTGGAAGCCGACCCTAATATAGTTGGGTAAAGGCTAGGCAGATGATGATGAACTTTTCCCTAGCCTTATTTCTAGATGGCTACTTCTAGATTACATGCCAAACGGCTGTCTAATCTCTTCTAATTATGAAGTAGTGTTTTTCTCATTAAAATAACGTTTTGGTATGTTTTTAAAAAGTTCAGGTACGTAGTACTCGCAACCGGCGTACGTGTAAGACCGTAAACGAAGCAAAAGGATTAGGGAAGGATCGTAGCAGATGGCGTTCTGTAGTTTCTGCCTACCCACATGAGAAAAAGGCGAGAGTTTATATATGTATATACTTTTAAATGGATGGATTGTGTGAAAGATGATAAGGCTACAAATGAGGTGACTATTTAGAAGACAGCAAATAGGGACGAAGGGAAGAAGGATGGTGATGATACCATCCATACTTAATATTATAAATGGGAAAGTGTGTGTGTCTGTTTGTCCGTCTTTCACGCCTATACCACTGAACGGATTTCGATAAAATTTGTCAGAGAGATAGATTGCACCCCGGGAAAGGACATAGGTTACTTTTTTCATCAACAAACCACGCGGGCGAAGCCGCGGGTGGAACCTAGTAAACTTATAAATACCCAAGAAGGTTGGAATGCTTACAGTATCTGTCCGTCAGAATTTACAATACTCAAAACTTTTTTTATTTTTAATATATGTTGTCCCAAATAGATAAAGAAAAACTCAACATGACCAACATTAAGTCAAAAATAATACCTAGCTTTTAATCAGTTGTTTACACACAAAATTATCGCAGTAAATAAGACGAGTATTTCGATAACTGTTTATACTTATTTTAAAGTTTTTAAAACACACATTATTTGCAGATTGAAACAAAGACCTTTGACTCTAGTGATTTATTTATTTTAAAACTTGTAACACTACCCGGACGCAGGATCCCAAACAGTATTTTAATTTTGCTTAATAATAAAAAGTGGGAAACATTAAAATTGTTATAATACTCATCATCTCCTGCCCTTATCCCAATTTCATTGGGGACGCCGCAGCACGTCTTCTTCTCCCATAGGTACTATACTCTGTATTTTCCGTCATCTCAGTAGACACTTTCTTTCTAGCCATATCATCTGTCACACAATCCGTTAATCGTTTCTTTGGTCTTCGTCTACTCTTGCAACCCTCCGTATTCGTACCCAAAACTTTCCTCACAACATGGTCCTCATTCCTTCGCATCACATGCATACATCATGGTATGGACCATGACAACCGATTTCCACACAACTTCTCGGTCACAAGCGCCACTTTCAGACTTCCTCTTTTATACTCATTTCTTATTCTATTCATTCGTGTAACACCACACATCCCTCTTAGCATTCTAATCTCAGCTGCATGCAACTGGCTTTCATTCATCCCTAAAAATAATCAAATAAGGTATAATGACACTAGAAAGCGAACTATAACTACGAGATCTCAATATCACATTGTGTTATGGAGCAGGTATAGAAAACTACTCATCATCATCATCTGCCTAGCCTTTTCCCAACTCTGTTGGCGTCGGCTTCCAGACTAACCGGATGCAGCTGTATACCAGTATTTTACATGGAGCGACTGCCTATCTGACCTCCACAACCCAGTCACTGGGCAACTCGATACCCCTTGGTAAGACTGGTTGTCAGACTGTCAAAGATCTACAAATGACAGCCGGGACCAACGGCTTAAAGTGCTTTCCGAGGCACGGAGGAGTCTCGATATATTACGAATGTTGTACCTATGTTGAGGAAAAATGTATCACCCGATATTTGAACAGATACCAGCACATCAAGCTACCTCAAACTGTTAAATTTTCCCAATGTTACATGAACCTTATTTACTACTATCAAATAAATTTGAGACATTGGGGTGGCTTGAAATGTATCGATTCTATTCTATGCATCATTTACACCACTAAAAAAGCATTCAAATATTAAAAACACCACAGACTTAACATCTCCAAGCCTAAACAATTTATTTTTAAATTCCGAACCCACTACCACACCTAAAACACCTTTATCGATGAAACAAAAATAATTTAAGAAAAAAAAATCCGCCGCCACCCGTGATGTTTATAAAAAACAATTTTAACGAAAGTAAACCTCGATAAAGCGAGAAGAGCGAAAATCTAAACAATACGAGTCCGTATCGATAATCGATCGCTTTCAACGATTATTATAAACAAGAAAATCGATTGGTAACATACACACAGCGATACAACCCAATGTTATTTTATAAATACACGCGACATTACCATTATTGAGATTAACTGTTTCGCTTTTGTTTTTAAAGGAGAGTAATCAAGATTTCTTTAATCAAGTTTTTGAAGCGAAATTTTCTTCGCGGGGCGTTGAGTGATTTTTGGTAGGAGTAAAGCTTATGAGACGCGTCACCGACATGCTAATGGAAGTGTTGAGCCAAAAGGATAGTTATTCCAAAATTTTAAGTATACTTTTCTGCCCGCAGTCCCCTTGACTGGCTACTTTTTGCCAGTCTTGTTCTAAACATAACATGGCATTAAGTCCGCCTCTGTATTTGTGTGCTTAACTTACCATCACAGGGTTAAAAGACTAGAAGAACAGCAATAAAACGATGGAAAGATGATGTGGATAGCACTGGCGAAGTGTCCACACAAATCGATTCCTAGCAGCGTCCCTTCGGAGTTACAAAAGACCAACTCAAACGCCACTGTACAATGACACTGACAGTTCTGTGTTCTGATGTCAAATAATAGATAAGAATACAGAACTCGAAAATATCCGTGCCTCGATAAGCACGTTAAGTTGTTGGCCCCGTCTGTCATTTATAGATCTTTGCCAATCGTTACGGGTATTCAGAAGCCCGAAAGTCTGACAACCAGTGTTACCAAGGGGTATCGTGTTGCCCAGTAACTGGGTTGTGGAGGTCAGATAGGCAGTCGCTTCATGTTAAATACTGGTATTCCGCTGTATCCGTTTAGAATGGAAGCCGACCATATAGTTGGGAAAAGGTTAAGCAGATGATGATGACAGAAAGTACATAAATATACCATAACAATCAAACAACAAAAATTGATAAGATTACTTATACCTAAGTTCAATTTTCCGTCGGCTTTCCTCTTACGAAAATGGACGCCTCGCCTCTGAAGGCTAGGAAGGAGATGACTATTAAGATGACCAGGAATAGAGATGTATAGAACGAAGTGAACGTGCTGCACCGACCTTAAATATGTGAGGATGAGGGCAGGAGGATGATGTTGTAGTGGTGACTTGAATTAGCTGCTAGACAGTAAGTTTATTCATTCTAATTTTTATTCTGCCTCGTGTCGTGTATTTGAGGACTGTGAAGTAAAACTTTTGAGACCAGTTTATAATATAGTATAGTATAGTACCAGCCTATTACTGTCCCACTGCAGGGCAAACGCCTCTTCTCATACAGAGAAGGGATGAGCATTAATCACCACGCTTGCTCAAGATGGGTTGGCAATTTCAGACTTATATTAATTATATATGGTATGTTCAAGATAAACTTAGAAAGTACATATGAATTGAAAAACTCACATTGGTACTTGCCCAGGATTGAACCCACAACCTCGTGCACAAGAGGCGAGGCCTAAACCACTGGGCCATCATGACATTCCTGGCCATGGAGACCAGTTTAGAGTCTATTATTTCACATAACACTATAAGGAAGTTTCGACGCACTATTACCATGATATCAGTACATTATACAGAACCCCCACAGTGTTCAAATTTTGCGTCGGATTTTTCTAATTGTTCAAACATCGAAAAAAAAAACAGAAATTAACGCGAGAGTATTCAAAATCTTGTATCTATGTGTGCTCATGATATCAGGTAGAGCGTCAATCTCCCATCCAACCTGTATATTATAATGAACTACTAACTTCCAGATGAAATAAATAAAATTAGAGCCGCACAGGTTGATCGAAGTTTAAGCTACGCTTGCCGAGGTCAGTCTGTGGATGGGTGACCGTTCGTAACATATCGAGACTCCTCCGTGCCTTGTAAAAGCACGTTAAGCCGTTGGTCCCGGCTGTCATTTGTAGATCTTTGACAGTCGTTAAGGGTAGTCAGAAGCCCTAAAAGTCTGACAACCAATCTTACCAAGGGGTATCGTGTTCCCCAGTAACTTGGTTGTGGAGGTCAGATAGGCAGTCGCTCCATGTAAAATACTGGTATTCAGCTGCATCCGGTGAGACATAGTTGGTAAAGAGGCTAGGCAGATGATGAGTAATACAATTTAAAAGTTTTTGCATTCATAGTGTACTACTACAGTACGTGCTAGTAGACAGTAGGCACGCTTTGATGTGGCTTAAATTGTAAGATTCGTACTAAAAATTTCAAGAATAATATAAGATCACGCCTCTATTCCAGGATCAGGCAGGTGTACTTATAGTGCACCCATATTTCGCCATTTATGTTTTAGTCTTATGTAACATGTCATGATGGCCCAGTGGTTTAGGCCTCGCCTCTTGTGCACGAGGTTGTGGGTTCAAACCTGGGCAAGTACCAATGTGAGTTTTTCAATTCATACGTACTTTCTAAGTTTATCTTGGACATTACTGACATCGGTGAAGGAAAACATCGTGAGGAAACCTGGACTTATATAATAAATATAAGTCTGAAATCGCCAACCTTGAGCAAGCGTGGTGATGAATGCTCATGCCTTCTCTGTATGAGAAGAGGCCTTTGCCCAAAAGTGGGGCAGTAATAGGCTGGTACAGAATAGGCGGTGAGGCCATTGTCATCAACCGAGCACAAAAGCAATCTGCTACTGAGGAGTTCCAGATGGAAAAACCAATGACACTTAACCCAACCCGGAAATGGAACCCAGGGTATTATGCTCAGTAGTGTTATATAGTGCTTGCAACCACAACATCAATAAGGGAGTCTGTATATTTTGTGCAAATGAACTTTTACCTACACTTTATATGAAATAAATAACTATTTGTACATCACAGCTATATTCCCTGAAGTACCCATTTTTTTAAACGGTCCTAAATGAGACAGCAAGTCAACCTACCTGTGCTAATGTGTCAAGTTTCTTTGATGATTTTTCAACTTTATCCCAATAGAAATAAGGTTCATGTTCAATTGGGAAAATATATGAAAGTTTGGGGTAGCTGTGCTGGCCTCTGTACAATTAATTATAATACCGGCTGGTATTATAATTCATTGTACAGAGGCCTTTGCCCTGCAGTGGGACAGTAACAGGCTTGTTACTGTCCCACTGCAGGGCAAAGGCCTCTTCTCATACAGAGAGGGCACGAGCATTAATCACCACGCTTGCTCAAGACGGGTTGGCGATTTCAGACTTATATTAATTATAAGTCCAGGTTTCCTCACGATGTTTTCCTTCACCGGTGTCACTGATGTCTAAGATAAACTTAGAAAGTACATATGAATTGAACAAGTCACGTTGGTACTTGCACTACTTGCCCAGGTTTGAACCCATAACCTCGTGCACAAGAGGCGAGGCCTAAACCACTGGGTCATCATGGCCATGTCTAATTAATTACAAAGGAGAAATTTCTTTTGTCCCACAAAAGGAATTTCTCCTGAATCGTGGGTGCGTTTACAAACATTTAAGCTCACATACACAAACAGCCAACAAATGTTATGTTTTCGTCCCATGTAATAGGAGGCGAGCCTATTACCGTTAACTGGGCACGAATCCAGACTCCGAACTGCTACAAAGGACATCGAACTAAAAATCTGTAAAATAACATAACAAAAACTAACAATAAAATAAAATATGGCGTCAAACTTTAAGTAAATGAACCTAAAGTATTATATAAAAGACAATAAGAGAAAGTAGTATATAAAAGACGAAGAAAAATTTGATAATAGACTGGTAAGGAAAACACGCCCACAACACAACCTGTATAATATTTGACGACACGGTTGGCGCAGTGGCTGAGCGAACGACTGCTGCGCTGCGTGTCGTGGGTTCGATTCCCGCACGGAACAAATATTTGTATGGCCTACAGGTAGTTGTTCCGGGTCTGGCTGTTTGTGTATGTGACTTTAAATGTTTGTAAACGCACCCACGACACAGGAGAAATTCCTAGTGTGGGGCAATGTTTTCTTTTTTTTAAGAAATAAAAAAATAAAAAAAATATTTTGATAAATATTACAAAGAGAAAATATTTGATTGTTTGTATAATGGATAAACTCAAAAACACCACAACCGATTTAAAAATTTCTTTCAAATAAAGAAAGCTTTATTATATATCAGCGAGTTACTACTACTGCTACTATACTATACTATATTTTCAACCATATGCCGCCACTTCTTCTTCCCAGCAAAAACACTAGGAAGTCGTGAAGGGTGGGCGTTTTGGGGGACTGTCTTATGTAAACGTTTTTGACGTTCAAAAAGTGCTGATTCTCAGCCTAATTTGAATGAATGAATTTTGATTTTTGATTTTGATTATGCATCAAGGGGGTGGAGGGTATGTTAAAATTCGAAGGCAAGCGAACTACTAGTTGTAAAATATTATATCAAAACTAGCTGACCCAGCAAACGTTGTTTTGCCATATAAAATTGATGGGGTGGACCACCCTTAAGATTTAGGGGGATGACCTAACCGATATGCACACAAAATTTCACGACAATCGGTCGAGCCATTTCGGAGGAGTTTAATAGGGATGTGTCCTAGGTAAAAATATAAAAAGTCTATTTAGTCCGTCAGTAAGATTACCATAAAATATTGGACACGTATTTTTTGCTTACTTAATTCAATAAAAAGTGACAATGATATAGCACATCAAAGTTCAGGAGAAGGGGCTTGTGACGTCACGCCGTGTTACACTTTTAACGAAAAGTGTAGCACGGCGTGACGTCACGCGCAATTTCAACGCACTATACCGTCGTCATTTTTGGTTTACGTGGCAAAAGAAAAAATACGTGTCCAGTATTTTTGAGTAATCCAACTTTCGGACCAATCGATTTTTTTAAGGACAGTACCCTATTACAAACACTGTGACACGAGAATTGTATATAATTATGTATTAGAAAGATGTAGATGTTGACCTTCCACATAACAAAGGTAACGGAAGATAACCAAACATGAAAAAACCGGGTAAAACAGGATATTAAAACACTACGCCAGACGTAACCTCACTGACACTCGTAAATTCTGGAAATCCCAGACAAACTCATTACGAGCAGAATCAATATTATTTGAACATCTCTATACATATAACACCGCGCACATTATAACGGGTAGGTGGGCAGAGATAATAAAGGCGTCACTCGTAACGGTTAAAAACTAATGAGGAAACTATAAGTAAAAATAAATAAAGTCCTTTCATAAGAATTGTCTACTTATTTGCGATGGGCGGGAACTTGACCTCGTAAATGGCTGATGGAAAGCGATGATTGAGGTCTACGGTGGAATGAGCATACCCAAAAGACGTCTACAGTGTTATTCTGTATATAAACATACATACATGTGTACATACATACATAAACTCACGTCTTTTTCCCGTGGGGGTAGGCAGAAACTACAGAACGCCACCTGCTACGATCCTCACATACTCCTTATGCTCCGTTTACATTAATACATCTGGTCATTTATTTATTTATTTATTTATTTTATATATATTTATATATATATTTATTTATTTTTTTTTTTTGTCATACACACATTCTGTAAATATCTCTCCATGAAAATAAAGGTGAAGTGAAGATGTAGTGATCTGCCACCTCATACTAGGGATTGACAGTTCACTGACGGCTGTTGGTCCCGGCTGTCATTTGTAAATCTTTGACAGTCGTTGCGGGTAACCTGAAAGTCTGACACCAGTCTTACCAAGGGGTATCGTGTTGCACAGTAACTGGGTTGTGGAGGTCAGATAGGCAGTCGCTCCATGTAAAATACTGGTATTCAGCTGCTTCCGATTAGACTGGTAACCGGCCCCAACGTAGTTGTATAGTAGCATATATAGTTTAGTAGCATAAATATAAATATTAGTTTCAAAATTATATGTGAGTAGGTACTTATTACATTATATCACCAAGCACATATTTATTTTTCTAAAGTAAAATGATTTTAAACCCTACAGAGGGGAGGAACATCAAAATATGTTTTCGATCCAAAATTCGCACCGTCATCTGATGAGTTGGGAAGATCTCGAGGAAGCAATGAAAGGAGGCTGCTTTTGTGAAAAGCTGAATATCAAGATTTAAATTATGTTTTTGAAAAAGCAGTAGCTGTTAAAATTGACGCTTTTGTCGAAGTAAATGATTGGTTTATAAATCAACGAGACTTGAAAAAACAACATTTGGTAAAAGCTCTCGTAATTGTAACAAATTTAATCAACATTCCATAAAACTTAGGTACTAGCTTGTTCCTCATTTAATCAGCAATAATTTATCTTAATAAAAAAAAACAAAAATACAGCCTGTTACTGTCCCACTGCAGGTCAAAGGCCTCTTTTCATATAGAGAAGGCACGAACAGTAATCACCACACTTCCTCTAAGTGGGTTAGCCATTTCAGACTTATATGAGTATCCATACTAATATTATAAATGGGAAAGTGTATGTGTCTGTTTGTCCGTCTTTCACGCCTAAACCACTAAACGGATTTCGATAAAATTTGTCAGAGAGTTAGAATGCACCCCGGGAAAGGACATAGGCTACTTTTTTATCAACAAACCACGCGGGCGAAGCCGCGGGCGGAACCTAGTAATTATAGTCCAGGTTTCCTCACGAAATCTTGTATCACCGATGTCAGTGATGTCCAAGATAAATTCAGAAAGTACATATAAATTGAAAAATTCACATTGGTACCAGCCATATTGAAACCCACAACCTAGAGGACGGGAGGCGCGGCCTCAACCAGTGGCAATAATAAATGATTAAATACTTCATGATAAATAGGAAACATAGCTTTGAAATTACCACCACATACTGTGAGTAGGTGATCAAAATCCGTATTTAAACTATAATAATTATTTTAGTGGCAATGCTGCTAGTCTTCTGGGCACGTTTCTGAGTAACAACGATAATGAAGAGTCGCCTAAGTGATTTTTTTTGTATTCCTTTTTTTATAGATATATTTATTTGTGGAAACATGAGTTACATAACATGGCATGCAGGTGATAAAATCCTTACGGTTTTATTTTATTTAGATTTCGTTTATTAATGTACGAAGTTAGTTCAAGTATCACTATTTACTTTTATATTTTAATTATGTACATATATCACGTAGTACTAATCTTTATCTAATTAATTTAAAACATTTTTTTAGCGTCCCTTTCTAGTGCAATTAAATCCTATACGATACATGGGTTAAGAAAGTTCAATTGCATTCAAGGTTAAGCATCGCTTGCTGAGGTCGGTCTATGGATAGATGACCACCCATTACATACCAAGACCCCGCCGCGCGCCGTGCCTTAGCCTTCAGTCGTCGATCCTGGCTGTCATTTACAGAGTATGACAGTCAGAGGCAACTAACAACCAGCCTTACAGGTGGGTAACGTGTTTCCCAGTAACTATTTTGTGGAGGTCAGGTCGCTCTATGTAAAATACCAGTGCTCAACTGCATCCGGTTAGATTAAAAGCCGACCCAAACATTGTTGGAAAAGGCCAAGGAGATAATGATTCTAAAAAAATCAATCATATAAATTTCTATCAATACTTCTCAGTCCAGTGAAATACCATTTAATCAAATAAAATAAAAATATAATGTTAGTTTAGTTTTTAACATCACAACAGGTAACAATATGGCTGTTTGAAAATTCGTGCTAATTCTTAGGTATGTTGTGAAATGGATTCTCCATATTAAATACAAATACAGTTCAAATTTAACAACTTATTTAGATAAAAACCCCGTTATTTTTGAAGTCACAAGCTCTCGCTAACTATCACGTTAAACTTAACAAAGGTGACAAAAAAAACTAAAAAGAAAAGTACACAGACTGATTTAGTTTTTATTGTTTTAAGTTTTAGTTGCAATAAGAACTAATATTACTTACTTAGTCTTTTTTAACGTCAATAAATGCCAATATGAACAATATTACCATTTAACTGCACTATTTTTTACATATTTTTAGATCTGTGTAGAGAGAAAAAGAACTGAAGTTAAAAAAAAAAACTAAACACTATTGATTTTACTTTTTACATGCACAGCACACAAACAAATAAACTTATACCACAAAATAATTATTTCGCGCCAATTGTAAAATATTTTTTTAAATACATTAATTTAAACATAAAAATTCAATCACAATAAATTATTCTCAATCGAATCAAACTCACAGACGTATAACAATGCAATTGACTTACCGCTTCATCTAAGTTGTCACCATAGTCTTCATCCCTTTGGAGACACATCCAGAAAACACTAATCCCAGATCACTTCACTTCATAAAACAAATTAAAGTGTATTGGACCTAACACGATGCCCTGCGGCACTCCACCTCAGTACTCTCGACCAGACTGACGCAGGCCAGCTTCGATGTTTTGAATACAATCTGTAACAGAGAAAAAACAATAATAAACTATACTTGCACGTAGTTTTGTGTTTGTGTATTGTGGAGAGAGTGTATGTACTGTTGAATTGCTGTCAAAGGCTTCGGATAAGTAGCTATATCCACACCAAAAACAAATTTTATAAATTTTGGTACTAAACTTGCCAAATTACCGAGATTTAATAAAGAAATTGATCAGAAGGACATTGTTTTGGTGTGTTTAGGTTTTGGGAATCAGTTATTTGATCGAAAATGGTAACCATTTTCAATCTGGAATTCTGATCTAAATAATACTACCAGTATATTTAGAACAATGGGTGTAAGCGTAGTGATGACATACTTTACTACTATCTTCTACTATATCCTTATGTTCACTACAACATGGCTCCGTCAATCACATATATGCAAAATAGAATTAAAAAACATATGGGCTAGTTGTTCAAAAAGTTTCATTTCAAATAATAGTATTGGTTAATCATCATTCGTTATTTTTTATTACCGAATTTAATGGAAAAAATATCGTTAAACCTTTAGAGGGAAACTTTGAGGCTTTAAGTTGTCTCCAGTAAGTTTATCAAAGCACAAAAGAATAACAAATTGAATATGCACAAGTAAATTTCTACTTCTATTACTAAAGTAGTAACATTAGGAGCTTAAAAATACCAACAGCAACGCAGCTGTACTCCAAGACTTCTAACATTCACCTACAATAGTTTTACACAAACAATAAGTAGTATTTTTAAATATTGCCTGGCAATCTTTGCCTATGACTAATTTCTAGACAGGCCATAACATAACACATACAAACCCAAACAATCAACCGGAAATCGAACTCTATTTCAATGGCAATAAAGGTGAAAATAATAATGAAAGTGATGGGTTTTATGACGTTACATGTTTTAAAGAACAATTGGTTGTAAAATGACACCTGAAGGCGACACTATTCTGAAACAAAATATTTTGTTTCTATGGTCAGTCTAGCTAAGCAAAACATTTTTGTTAATATCCGATTTCATAAACATTAGGGTGCCTGCAATATAAAAAATATGGACCTGCGTTCGACATAATTATTGTTAACTACGCCCATTTTCTTAACTACAAAATCTAAACAAATGTGCAATAGAACCACTGAGTGAGGCTGGCTTAAAACCCGCATTCTTTAAACGTGTACCCACTGCATGAATATTCCTAACAGCAATCGCTCGGCTCTTACTAAGTAGAATCACAATTCTACACAGTCTCTTTTCACAACTTTTAACTGAAGATAGTGTATGGTACACTATCTTCAGTCCCAAATGTCCCAATACAGGATCGTTTGCTGTCCAAAACACTGTAATAAGATAAACAAAAACTGTTGAAAACGATCAACAGTAGTTGTATGACATACGATAGCTCAAAACACGACCTGTCTCGTAACTGTATCATAACATAGTATGTTTAACTTATGAAATGGAAACACCATCAAATTCTGCAATATCAAATCATATTAATCTATTTGTAACTGATTGAGGAAATGAAAGAAATATTGCGATTGAGATAGAAGTACCAAAGGAAAGTGAAAATGATCATTATTTAAGAGTCAATAATAGCTTAAAAGACGAGAATTTCAAAATAACGGAGATCAAATCCCCAAATTCCAAATTGTCCCAATCGACAACTATAATTGTCGATTTTCGAGGTTTTCGAGGTTTTCGAGTTATAACTCGAAATATTCTGGCTTCGATAAAAACTAGACTCTGTTGAAATACAGACATGGACATCAAAGAGATTAAAATGTTGATCTGACCCTTCAGGATCCTTATAAAGGCGCAGTAAACCACTTTCCGATCGTCCCCGACCCTAGCAAAATGTATGTGAACCAGACACAAGACTAGTCTACAAAAAAGCTTTTGAGAATGATTATAAAAAGACCCCCCGATAAATGGATCCGGAATTCTACTGTATAACATAACATCAAGCATGTATTATCCGAGGAGCTAGACAGAGGTGTACATAAGAAACCTGTACGCACGAACCTGTATCGCAAGTACAGGGTGCAATGTAATTGGAAATGGCACTACGTCATGTTTAAAGCTAATGGAAAAAAGCTAGATATTTGGAACTGGAAAATACTAAGTCATGATCTGGAAAATGGAAGAAGAGAGAGACAAAACACTGACGTTATTTGATTTGAAGCTACAGTATTGGTTACATCCTTTGACAAAATTCGGTAGGTGTGTAATAAAATCTCAATTAAATTGATATCAAAAGAGTGTCAGTGGTTGAAGGTATAAAGTTATCAGCAACACGGTTGGAAATAAAAATTTACTCATCCAGTTGCCTACTTACTACTCATATATTGGTAGCTAGTAACCACACTCAAGTTGTAAATATACCTAACATCTTATTTACATTACATCTTTATAAACATCTTTCATTTATCATCAAGTTTCGATTAATTTTATGTGTTGGTGTAAACATGCGCCAATAAAACCATATCTAAGTCTATAAATACAAATTGGAATAAACGCCATCTTGCTATGCATAACTGAACTTGATAGTCCGCTGGTTGACTAGCATATCGTTGTTACAGCGCCATCTAGGGTAGATAACCTGTAGCGTTTTTTCGAGGCGACGTCATGCCTGTTGCATACGATCAACCGATTGTTTACACAATACAAAAGACCCCTTGTTTGTTTTTCGCTAGACGTTTCCTGGTTTGTTTTGTGTGTGAATATGTGTTTGTGTGTGTGCTCGTATGTTTTCACAGCCGGCTCTGTGTGTTCGAGGACGGTACACAAAATGTTGTTGTTTGCACGGCCCGAGTAGGTAATAAATTCTGTGTCTGACTTACACGTACAGATATTTTTATGCTTTAAATATTACGATGGATGTGCTCACTGCTGTAAGACCAAGCAATAGATAACAGTTAGAATTAAGATTGTTAGACATTGTGAAAGGAAACATGACTATTGTAATAGCGACATGTCATAACATAACGCATTAGGTATTGTTAACTATATGTTGATCTAGTTTCTTATAACAAAGTGTCTACTACTGTCGAATGCGCCGTAACTAATAGCAATTAAGGTCTCGTTAAGGATAACGGAAGCAATTTATCATGGATTTTATTTATTAGTACATTCGTGGATTTGCTTTAAAACATATTGTATATTTTTTAAATCGATCTATTGAAGCTGGGAAAAGGTTGCAGGCATATGCACATAGTCTTAGCCGGCTATCTACATAGATAACTCTTTTAAAATTAAAATTTCACTCATTCTAGTACAAACCTTACAAATCGATGACTCTCGTTACTTCGTTGACATAGGATACCGTTTCTATTACAGTTGTTATAATTAGTATATCTTATCAAATTGGAACGTATCAATAAGCTGGATCGATAAAAAAATAATTCATCACTCTTTTTAATTTAGCATTCCCTTCAGTGTCCAAGATTACTTTTGTATAGGTTATAATATGAGTAGCACTTATTTCAGGAAACAAGCATTCGTTTTTTCATTAATTATGTTTCCAACTTGATCATAATTGTCTGCCTCCTTTAAAACTTCAACCTATATGACATGACATGCATTAGTATTGACCATGTTATAGTTTCGCTGTACTTTTACATTCATAATAACTCAATTTACCAGATATAATCATTCCAAATGTGTATGCCACTACATAATTATTGTATGCCTGTAAGGAAGGACATAGGTATTGATACGTTTATATATTTTTAAGACCTGTAACTGACATATGCCCACAATAAAGATACTTTGACTTTGACTGTGACTATAAGTGCATCCACAAAACAATTCACGAAAAACGAAATCATAGAAACACAGGCTTTGCGACTGCACATCATTCAGAGTCCCTCCTCCAATAGTCTTCAAAGCATCCAATATTCCCTTTAATTGTGAAGGAAATATTGAATATACTTATGTAATCCTTAAAAATACTGATTGGTCCGAAAGTTGAATTACTCAAAAATGCTGAACACTTATTTTTTCTTTTGTCACGTAAACCAAAAATGACGACGGTATAGTGCGTTGAAATTGCGCGTGACGTCACGCCGTGCTACACTTTTCGTTAAAAGTGTAGCACGGCGTGACGTCACAAGCCCCTTCTCCTGAACTTTGATGTGCTATATCATTGTCACTTGTTATTGAATTAAGTAAGCAAAAAATACGTGTCCAATATTTTATGGTAATCTTACTGACGGACTAAATAGACTTAATATATTTTTAACTAGGACATATCCCTATTGCATCATTATTTCCGGAAGTTACCCCCTACATACAAACTTACAAACAAATTTAACTCTTTATAATAATAGTTTAGAAGTATAGATATGTAATTGCTGACCGAATTAACTTGTCGAGATCTTCAGGTCCTCTTCCACTTAATATCTAAAACGCATAGATTTGCTTTTTGAAATATCGCTTAGTAAAAATTCTGGAAACATTTCTACCCTTAAAGATTTCTGAAGGATCTGATTAATTTGATATTTTCAAAGACAAAGCCAGTCGGTACTATGAAGCAAGAAATATAAACAGTATAAAATAAAAGATAGAAATATCAAGTCTGATACTTTGAGCTCAAACCTAGCTTACCCACGAACTAAACAAGCTATAAACAATTTAATTGGTTTGTTTGTTAGTACATGCACATAATAAATACAAGAACAATGTAGGAAAGGCGGCCATATTCCCAGGGTATTGTTTGTAGTTTCCCTCGACATACTGCTTGCAACTGACATTGCATAATCTTGGTTACATATTAGAGGTTTTATACCGTGATCTGGTAAGAAATTTTATACCGCCGGCAGGCATGCGGGTGATCTCTTGTAATAGGGATGTGTCCTAGGTAAAAATATATCAAGTCTATTTAGTCCGTCAGTAAGACTACCAAAAAACTCAAATCAATATGACAATGATAATGCACATCAAAGTTCGGGATAGTGACCGATAAAGCTGACATATAGCATATAAAAGTTTAAAAAAATCCTTTTCTTCCTAAAGTCTAATCTTGAAGCATCCAATACTGATAATATTAAGAGGGGTCCCACAAGGTACCTGAATCGTGAAGGACACCTTCTTTTGTTTTTTTATTTACCTACAGAACATTCCTTTGACAAGCACTTGTTGCCTTAATAAGATACAGTCTGCCGAATGGAGTCTTATTGTCTCCATAACTAATAATTGGAGAGAAATACTTAGTAGTTTCATGGATCGTGATTTTCTTGGGCTTCATTTTTATTGGGACAAGCCCGCCACACTATTCCCAAACCACTGCAACTCCTGCAAACAAGAATCAACAGTGGCGACCTCCAGAAAATCGTCGAGCCTATGAAGCCCGACAAGTCCCGGAGAAACGATTCAACTGTCTTGGATCCCGCAACGAAATTAATCAGAAAAGAACAGCGGAGTATTAGAAAAGGCTTACTTAAGCATTTGATTGTGTATAGAAACTCGTAACAAATCATCATCATCATCATCTCTCGCGGAAAACCAAACCCTGGAAAATATAGAACTGCTTAGTGACAAAAATATGATTCTATAAAAACGTGCTGTTACCCACGGCTTTGTCCGCATTAAATTTTGTATATTATCAATATATTATATCAATAGACAAATATCCAGGACAACAAGTCTAGGTAGGTTTTGTATTTCTGCATTTTTACAAGATACAAAAAATAGATAAAACAAAATCGTTCATGTACGTAGGTACATACAAGTAGTAAAATCTGTATTGATTTTTATCTAGCACGAAGATAAGATATATCGTTCTGCTTATCCATATGTTAATAGGCATAATGATATAAAGCCGTATTTTGATCAAGTTTATGGTATAAAAGACGATACAAGAAATAGTTGTTAGATAATAGTGGAAGCAACACCTAAAACAACTTTGACGAATTTACTGAAATTATTTTAGCAATCGACTGCCTCGATGGTCTCATGGTCGCAAACACTACTGCTGAAGTCCTGGGTTCCATTAGGATCCTGGGGTCTGGCAAAGTATTATTGGGTTCTTCCATCTGGATTATTTAGTAGCCGCCCAGTCTAGATTTGTGCCCGGCTGATGGCAATACGCTCTCCCTATTACATGGGACTAAAACTGGCCAAATTTGTGTACACTATTAGACGCCCCTCTGCCTAACCTTTCGTGGATATCAGGCGTGATATTGTGTATGTGTGCGTCTAAAGAATTAATCTAAACTGGTTCCATCATAGTTATTTCTCCCTCCTAGAGAAAAAAGCTTAGATTTTTGCTTTGATTTTTTAGCTTTTAGACCAGTTCAAAAACGTACAATTAAGAGACACTAAATTGACGGATTTCATGGAATCAGGTTATTAATACCCACATGTTTACCAGTTACAAATAACCAACATTCTAGCTTACAATATAGTACAAATGAAACTAATTTAAATTTTCACGATAACGATACTTTTGTAAACAATTATAACATTTTTACAACAGGCGTAATCTGTTATAATGATATAATAAAGGACGCGATGATATGCATCAATGTAGGTGTTCATTATCAGTGATTACTAGTTGAATGACACATTCCTACTAAGTAGAAAAGGAAAAATCCACAGTTGATGAATTAATTTCATAAATACCACAGGTAAACCGATTGATTGAGTGGTCCGTTGTATGATTAATTAAATAAAAAAATAATGCTGGACAATCCATCGCATCATCTAGCCTCAAGCTAAGCAGAGCTTGTGTTATGGGTACTAGATGACTGATATACTTAATACAATAGACTACATAGATAGATAATTTTTAATGTACATAGCAAATACCCAGAACAAATCTTTGTAGATCGTACAAACATTTGTCCCAAGGCGGGAATTGAATCCGCAACCTCCTGCGTCGCAGGCGGACCTTCGCCCGCTGCGCTAAATAGGTCGTCGAAATTAAACTCAGATCTGGGTATAATACTAAGACTAAAGAATTTAGTGCACCTTCAGTCATGGATTCAATCATGAAAAAAGAACAATCACCGGTAAAGCAAACAAAGGTAGTATTTGAGACTTGACGTTGAAAGATTACCATCTTACCTCAATGACGGCTAGAGAAACCATTTTCCTAAACATGTACTACATAGATAACGCAAATACAATAAACAAATCTACTGACACACAAATCGATACGAGCGATACATAAGCAAAAACAAATATTATTTACCTACGCAACCAGTCACTGATAAAGATAAGGCTTTTTATTTGAAATAAATATTTTTATTTATCACTGTGTACGTAGATACTCCTACTGTCGTCATAGCCTAAGGGCGGCAAGATATAGATATATTTAGAGAATTTGTGTTAGCAACAGATGGAAGAATCAAAACTACAATTAATGGTACCATTGACCAATTAATGCCTTCGTACGTTCAAGCTTAATATGTATAGGAGATCGTTGCTAAATAAAAACAGCCGCACGGGCTAGGTTACGCTACGCTTGCGGAGGTCAGTCTGTGGATGGGTTACCGTTCGTAACATATCGAGACTCCTCCGTGCCTCGGAAAGCACGTTAAGCCGTTGGTCTCTGATGTCATTTGTAGATCTTTGACAGGTCTGACACCAGTCTTACCAAGGGGTGTCGTGTTGCTCAGTAACTGGATACTGGTATTCAGCTGCATCCGGTTAGACTGGAAACCGACACCAACATAAGTTGGGAAAAGGCTAGCAGATAATAATGAAGCTTAATATGCGAGAAATATGGTGAAATCTAGCATATTACCCGTGATAAATCGAAACAGCAAGTTTAAATAGATAATATAGAAGATTTAAGGGAAGGATCTTATGTTACAACATAACATAACATCACGCCTGTAATCCTCGAAGGGTTAAGCAGAGGCGTATCCATAGAACACCCCTATTTCGAGGGCTAAAAGATTAAACATAGGACCTAAGGCTTGACGTGCTTTCCGTGAGGGTAATCACACCGCCATCTTTAAAAATCTGGACTGGACACTAGACCAAGGAGGTAGTTCAATATTTTCATCTAATTTCAATATTATAATTAATATCACGAATTATGATATTGGGAAATATATTATTAACTTATTTTTTTATAATTTACCAACATCAATATTTAGATTGCTTTAATTAATCAGCATAAAATTAAATACAATTTTAAATGTTAATAGCAAAGATTTGCAATTTTAGTGGGTTTTAAATTGTATTTAAAATCTAAAACTAAATAGTAGAGTAGTGGAACGAACGTCTTATCTTGTAAACAAACATGGCGTCAAACCATAGACAATGAATAGTGTTGTGATATATATGAGTGATTGGTTCAACGGGATCAGTTTTATGAAATATGTATAGTACTACTCTTTGTGACTTGTGAGCTATTTTGTTGCCTTTCAATTTTACTTATTTATTTTGCGGTAGAATTGGTAGCCCAGAGAAACGTCAGCCGGACGGAATGGGGAAAGGCCTTTGTCCGGGAGTGGGACAGTTTGGGCTAATAATAATCGTAAAATATTTTAATACTTACGGCAGTTTTATAGTTTATCCATTACAAACAAACATAGAAAGAATCAAATCTTTCTAAATGGAAAATAGGGTACAAAGCACTAGACTTGTAACAATACAAGCTTGTCCAAAAGTACCGGTTTCTAGATCAAGCCCTTGACCAAGTAGCCTACGTCAGCCATGAAGTTATCATTTTCCCAAAATCTGACTATCTGTATCCAGCTAATCCAGCACCTACCCACACTGTTGTGGTAGATACCAGCCCACTGTCTCTCTCTGTCAGCCAAGCTTTTTATTTATTTTTTAAAACTTTATGCACAAGTATAAAAACCAGACAGTACATGGTAGTGCACGGTGGTGGTGCACGGTGGTGGTGCAAGGTGGTGGTGCATGGTGGTGGTACATGGTGGTGTTGCATGGTGGTGTTGCATGGTGGTGTTGCATGGTGGTGTTGCATGGTGGTGGTACGTGGTGGTGGTGCATAGTGGTGTTGCATGGTGGTGTTGCATGGTGGTGTTGCATGGTGGTGTTGCATGGTGGTGGTACGTGGTGGTGGTGCATAGTGGTGGTGCATGATGGAGGTGCATGGTGGAGGTGCATGGTAATGGTGCATGGTGGTGCTGCATCGTGCTTTTTCACCTCACCTTTTGCGGCCTAGTGGCTAAAGCTTAGGCCAAAAAGCTGAAAATTTTTGCTATAGGTAGGTTTGAATTTTTGATGATGATAATTAAATGTTGTTTCTTTTTAATTTTGTTTCGCATCTATCTTGGTAACAAGACTCAAGAATCTAATGAATATATTATAAATGTAAATGACTAAGTATCTAAGTTCAGTGCGTGCAGTAAAAACTAAAGTATATACTTACCGAAGTAAATTAAATACTTTGTTTTTTTACCGTTCATTTTAGACTATTTAAGAATTTTCAACAATCGGATAACTTTTAGCTGGAAAATATGTAGGTATATTTAATAAAATGGCTGACAAAGCTTCATTTACATAAGTTAGCAGACTATTTAAAAAAATCGGCCCTTAGAAAGATAAAATTGTGAGATATGATGAAACTTATCTTCTAAATTATTATGAGTTGAAAACACAACAACGATACATAAGGAGTATGTAAGGATCGTAGCAGATGGCGATCTGTAGTTTCTGCCTAACCCCATGGGCAGAAGGCGAACAATTATGTATGTTTTATGTGTATGAGTTGAAAACACTGACTTTTCTTAAAACAAATTGGCACGATAGCGTGTTCTTATTTCATTGGAACTGGGAAGCATGATATTAATGAAAATTAGAAATTCAGCCCTCCTTTCACTTGTTTTAGGTCGTGGATGGCATCCACGGATCCTTCATGGATGTTCTTTGCCCTGGGGTGGATGGACGGGTCTGTTAGACTCTTAATTTTTTTTTTGGGACATGCCCACCACACTACTCCCACACGCTGCAACTCTGTGTGTCTCCCTCTCTGTTAGACTCTTACTCTTAGTTCATCACGCTACCCCGCCATGTATGCCCGTATGACTTCCGCAGTATCATTTCATTATGAGTCAGATTGCCATCTTAGAATATTCGTAGAATTGCAACGTTGCGGAACATCAGGTGGTCCTCCCACATTGGCGCTCTATACAGGCTATAAGATTAGGGATCTTAAGAGCCTTCTGCGGCAGGTATTGGGCCTCACTAGATTGGAGCGCTCCAGCATCCGACCGGCTGCCTTAGATCTATATAAGTCTCGACTTCAATGTCGACATCTCCTGCCACGACCTTGAACGCCGGAGGTAGCATTTGTCAGGGTCCGTGGTAATAAAGATCCTTAGATTTGTTCAATGCTATCTGGAGACCCAACCAGTGGTTCCCACCAACGACCTACGGGATCCCAACTGTTGTCTAGATAATCGCTTGCTAGTGCCTCTGCTGATGGCACGGGCACGTAGGCTTAGCGGATGACGCTGGCACTAACGACGATTGCACCGCGCTGCATCCAGTTGTAGCCCGTATCACACAGGAGCGGCCTCGTAACCGATCCCTGTGGGAGTGGAATATCACACGACATCCCTTGCCAAAAGTATCCTTCTCGACCCTTGTAAATTATGTTTTTGTCCGTAAGAACGCGTCCTAGAATCTTTGGACAGACTGTATTAAAAAAATATTTCGAGCTCACGTATTTTCACCACAATAGGCAGTATGAAATTAATAACGAATGCCTTAGTTATTACTTAAAAAAAACACCTAGCAGCTATTGAATAAATCGTGCTATATGAAGGCACGCGCCAATTTCAGAATGTTTAGGAAGCAAAAGGAGGTCGGAAGCGTTGCTGATAGTAATTTATTTAGATTTCGAGGCCGCTACAATATTTAGGTTGTTATTGTTTTATCAATAGGAAGGCGCAATTTTGCGCTAAAATTCGCGTACATGTAAACTTTTTAGATTAAACACGTGGTGAGCTATTTTTGTCTGACGTACGCGGTCTCGGATTCTGAATGACGGTGTGTGGAATTTGAATTTAGAAGACTCATAGACTAATTGAAGAATAGAATTAACTTATTTTTCTAAAGGAGAGATATCGTTAAAATCTGTTTTATTTAAAGATGACATTTATATCTACTGCTTCCTTATGCATAATTTAATTATTCATAATTAACGTATTTCATAACCCAACATATGATATGGCTGGGAAAATGACTATTGAGATGACGGCAAATAGAGATGAATGGAAGAAGAGTACGTGCTGCGCCGACCCCAAATAAATTGGGATAAGGGCAAGAGGATGATGATGATGAATAACCTAGCAAACGAATGATTAAATCTCTAACAGCAGCATTCAATAAAGAGACAATCTAGGTGAAAACGTAACCCTGCATTTACATACATACCATTATTTAAAATGCAAGTAACAATAGGTGAATAAAACTGTGTTTTATACACTAGTTTAAATAAGGTTAGTTGGTCGCAATAGGCCAGCGTGCACCTCTGTTTAAACCTTTAGGAAATATAGGCGTGATGTTTTGTTATCTTTTAAATACTTGAATTTGTATTTCCTGATGAGTAATGAGGTTGCGTCTGGTTTTAATCAGTCTCAAAATAGGCTCAAACTTATTTCACCTATATAACAATTGAAAATGTGAAAAAAAACATGGCGGACCACCTCTAAGAAGCCCCAATACGGAACCTGAGAAGTTATTATTTATTTTTGGCTCCATAATTATCAAGAAACAAACCACACCTGTACTGTATGTACACACATTACATATACTATGTGTGTTTGTTGTATATTTTTGCAAGGCTCGGTCCGATAACACTATCGGGCCGTCACGCCTACACGCACACACGCACACAAACATAAACAATGCGTGCATGTGTGTGTTGGAAAAAAAAACAGTTTATATATTATGATCATCGCTTGTTGCCAAGTTGCCTAAAAAGCTTTATTTGTTCAAACACAACCGCGACTACATAGCGAACCATTTGTTTTAGCGTTTCGCATAATTTTAATTCAATTATCGTGTATTGTGCTAGGTATGTCTGACAATTGGACGCAGCATGAACCTGGGTGATAATTTGAAGTCTACAACAGTTTTTTTTTATTGTATTATTGATCTATTGGCTAGATTTGTTTTCTGAATTATCTGCAGCGTTTAAGGAGTACTTAAATACTAATTTGTGAAGTATGCAGACAGTCATTTCAAATCATTAGCACTTGTATACCTCCTTTTGTTACTGATGGCGAGGTCCGTGCCTCGGAAAGCACGCTAAGCCGTTGGTCCCGGCTGTCATTTGTAAATCTTTAACAGTCGCGCGTTACGGTTAGACAGAAGCCCGAAAGTTTGGCAACCAGTCTTACCAAGGGGTATTGTGTAGTAACTGGGTTGTGGAGGTCAGATAGGCAGTCGCTCCATGTAAAATACTGGTATTCAGCTGCATCTTGTTAGACTGGAAGCTGACCACAACACAGTTGAGAAAATGCACGGCAGTCGATACTCTTTAGTAAGACAGGTTATCAGACTTTCAGATTTCTGACTACCCACGCCTAAAGACTGTCAAAGGTCTACTAATAACAGCTGGGACCAACTGCTTTGCGTGATTTTTGATGCACAGCCAGTCCGTGCGTCGGAAATGATGTTAAGCAGTTGCGTGCGTCTCGTTATGTTTTAAATGATCACCCATCCACATACGAGCTTAACCTTCGATTGACCCATATGACTGTAATTAATTAGCCACGAGCCCCACTCACGTAGCCTACTTTGAATACTTGATTAATTTTATATTTTGTTTTTTTTTTATTTATTATTTTATAGTTAGGTATTGACTGTAATGAGTATGTAAGAGGAAGTCTGAAAGTGGCGCCTGTGACCGAGAAGTTGTGTGGAAATAGGTTGTCATGGTATGGGCATGTGATGCGAAGGAATGAGGACCATGTTGTGAGGAAAGTTTTGAGTATGAAAGTGCAGGGTTACATGAGTAGAGGAAGACCAAAGAAAAGATGGATGGATTGTGTGAAAGATGATATGGGAAGAAAAGAGGTGACCCTTGAGATGACGGCAAATAGTGATGTATGGAAGAAGAAAACATTCTGCGCCGACCCCAAATAAATTGGGATAAGGGCAGGAGGATAATGATGAGTTAGGTATTGACTTGTACAAATCTAACAGTATGGCGGCCTTAGCATTTTGTCACGATGATTATTTTTATAACTCCTATATAGACCTACCAGCACCAGATTAACAACTAATAATGGCATAAGATTATCATAAATTTAACCATTAATGAGACATTTTTAAACAAATAGTAACTTCCTGATTTTTTTTACCACAAATCAAAAACAAGTTGCCTCGTTGTTCTAGCGGTTGCAAGCGCTACTGCTGTGAACGAGGTCCTGCGTTCTTTTCCCAGGTCGGGCAAAGTGATATTGGGTCATTCTATCTGGGATTTATCAGTAGCAGCCCGGAGTCCAGGCTTGTGGTCTGTTAATGACAATAGGCTCATCCCCTATTACATGGGACTTATACATATCTTGACATCTGTAGTAGTAGATGTCAAGATGGCCCAGTGGTTTAGGCCTCGCCTCTAGTGCACGAGGTTGTGGGTTCAAACCTGGGCAAGTACCAATGTGAGTTTTTCAATTCATATGTACTTTCTAAGTTTATCTTGGACATCATTGACATCGGTGAAGGAAAACATCGTGAGGAAACCTGGACTTATATAATTAATATAAGTCTGAAATCGCCAATCCGTCTTGAGCAAGCGTGGTGATTAATGCTCGTGGGACAGTAATAGGCTGGTACTGGTGTACATATCTGGCTTGATGAGGGTGTACTAATAATAGATAAAACTCTGGTGGCGGGGAACGGGGGAATACAGACGTGGTATTACGTAATGTTATGATAATAAGAGATAAGTATCCAAAGAGATCTTGAAAGGTTTGGTTGACGCTTCCCGTGACCCAAGGGTTGGCCTCTACATTGGACTTTCTTACCCATTCTGTTCTATACGAAACTATCTTTTGGAAAGAGGAACTAGAATCTTCTTTTTTTATTTTACTTATAAGTTTGTCTTCCAAAAGCGCCTTTATTTTAGTGGTGATTGGATTTTTGGTATTGGAGGAGCTCGTGGCTAAATAAACAACAGTCTGAGAGTCAGTCTGAGGATGGGTGACCGTTCGTAACATATCGAGACTCCTCCGTGCTTCGGAAAGCACATTAAGCCGTTAGTCCCGACTGTCATTTGTTGATCTTTAACAGTCGTTACGGGTAGTCAGAAGCCCGAAACTCTAGCAACCAGTCTTATCAAGGGGTATCGTATTGCCCAGTAACTTGGTTGTGGAGGTGAGATAGGTAGTCGCTCCATGTAAAACACAAGTATTCAGCTGCATCTAGTTAGACTGGAAGCCGACACCAACATAATTGGGAAAGAGACTAGGCAGATGATGACTTACATTTTTGGTCAGAGACTAAGCTTTGTAATACAACGTGGTTATGCCTTCAGTCTTTTGA
The DNA here is from genome assembly GCA_905147745.2 of Phlogophora meticulosa. Taxonomy (NCBI): domain Eukaryota; kingdom Metazoa; phylum Arthropoda; class Insecta; order Lepidoptera; family Noctuidae; genus Phlogophora; species Phlogophora meticulosa. Next base: position 10,012,326 of record LR990542.1, on the reverse strand, counting down.
GATTATTACTAGTCGACAGCGACGCGGAGGAATTCTTCAACGCCTTATTTAGGTACTGATTGATTTAGTTAGTAATAAGGCATTTGAAAAATTACGGAGTAAGTACGTTCTAGCCACAATGACATACAGGATGGATACACGCACAAACTGACGTAATGTTTCAACGATAGGGAGTTCAGAATTATGTACTGAACTCATGGTATAAGTTTTAGGACGCCCTCTGACCAGGTGGGATGACGATCTGCGAAAGACTGCAGGCAGATGCCGGCTGCGGCAAGCTGAAGACAGGGCGCTATGGCGCTCATTAGGAGAGGGCTATGTCCAGCAGTGGACTAATCTATATTAGTCCACTGCTGGACATAGCCCTCTCCATACAGGGCGGAAGAGACACACACACATCTTCAGGCTATCCTGAAGATGTGTGTGTGTCTCTTCCGCCCTGTATTGTCCTCATACTAAGGCCTTGATTCTACAATTGGGAAGATTGATATATGTATATAACGTTTGACGGCACGGTTGGCGCAGTAGCTGAGCGATCGACTGCTGCGCCGCGTATCGTGGGTTCGATTCTCGCACGTAACAAAGATTTGTATGGCCTACAGGTAGTTGTTCCGGGTCTGGCTGTTGTATGTGAGTTTGAATGTTTGTAAACGCACCCACGACACAGGAGAAATTCCTAGAGTGGGGCAATGTTTTTTTTAAAAAAAAATGGTAACATTTAATGTAATTTACAGCCTGATGTAATTTACAAAAAAGTTACCTTTTTATGAAAGGTAACTTTTTTGTAAACTAACTTTTTAATTAACTCTCATCAACATTCAATTGATTTTTCAATACACGAATGTATCCCAAGTTAAAACACCATTCAGAAAGCAAATCTAATCTCTTCACAAATACTTTGCAATTTATTTGAAGATTAGCAATGTTATTTCTTTGAATTGTAGTGAAATACTGATAATTTGGGCATCTACAACTGGGGGGGGGGGAAACAAAAGATAAGAAACGATCTTTGCTGATCTTTTCGACCTTTCATTCGTCGGAAAAAACAGGAAATTCCGAAGAAGTTTACCCTTGTATAAAATAAATAAAATAAAATAATGCTGGACAATCCACACAGCCTCATCAATCATGTAGCCCCAAGCTAAGCAGAGCTTGTGTTATGGGTACTAGATGACTGATATACTTAATACAATACATTACATAGATAGATATTTCTTGCGCGGCGGGAGAAGGTTCGATTCCCGCCTTGGGACATATCTTTGTACGATCTATAAAGATTTGTTCCCTGTGTTCTGGGTATTTGCTATGTATAATAGAAAATATCTATCTATGTCATGTATTGTATAAAGTATATCAGTCATCTAGTACCATAACACAAGCTCTGCTTAACTTGGGGCTAGGTGATGCTGTGTGGATTGTCCAGAATATATACTTGTTTTTATGAGTCTATTTTTACTTGAGAATTAATTGAATGAAAAAAGTTACAAAATGATACGCAACCCTCGTCCTTTATTCTCTTGTACTCCTGTTTTACATCAAACATGTTCTGAGTTCCTATCCCAATGAGAGTATCTTCAAGTATTCGTCCAGGCTCTTGGCCATAAGTCTATTGGCCGTAGCCACGGTCAGCTCGTTGATAGCTGAGTCTACATCCACTGGCGACCTCATGTGCTAAGTCAGGTATTCAAAATTCTAGATTTAATTATGAATTCATGAAAAAACCGTACGATCTTGATCTGATCTTGATGATTTTAATGAATGAAGATGGTGATGATATTTATTTCTATAAATGGGTTAGCAAAGAATCTTTTTATCTTGTCTTATAAGAAAAATAAACGAATTTAAACTAGACGCTGTTAGTGTTTCCTAGCTAACTAGTTTTTTCTTTTCTTTAAAAAAAATCGTTGCCCCACACTAAGAATTTCTCCTGTGTCGTGGGTGCGTTTACAAATATTTAAAGTTACGATCACAAACAGCGGAAAAGAAACACTGAAACAAACTCAGAGGTCGCAGTCTCTTTTAAAGTCCAGACACTATCTCGATCAGATCGATCATAAGAGGACCAAGTTTCTGAGATGGCATTTTGAGTCAGATAGTCTTTCTTAGAACTACGAGTAATTGCAACACAATTACTTATATTTTGTGGCTTGTTGCCAATTCATGAGTAATCAATCAGTCTTATAAGTAATCAGTAAGGAACTTTTGCATAATTAATTTACTTTATTTGTTTTAGCCAAACTTATCTCCAACCTCTTGTGACATTGCTTGGTGCGAAATGGTAATTAATAATAGACCAGGATATGGAGGAAATCAAGATTAAAGTATTATGGATGGGGGCTGGATGACTTGCACAGCTCCTCAATGTCCCTCGGCCAGGTATTGGCATGCATGACTTCAATGCGGACCCCGGGCAGGTGCGGCCGGCACTGTAAGCCTTTATTTGCTCCTGAGAGGCAAGCTGAACACTTATCGCCTCTGAATGCCCTTCAACTGTAGTTCTTCTAGTCTTAAGTAAGGATTATGATTCCATTACCTACTCACAGTCACTTGCCTAGCCTTTTCCCAGGAGTCGGCTTCCAGTCCGGATGCAGCTGAATAAAACTATGTTACATGGAGCAACTGCCTATCTGACATTCACAACCCAGTCAGTGGGCAACACGATACCCCTTGGTATGGATTTTCAGAAGCCAGAAAGTCTAACAAACAGTCTTACCAAGGGGTATCGTGTTGCCTAGTAACTGGGTTGTGGAGGTTAGATAGGCCGTCGCCCCATGTAAAACACAGGTATTCAGCTGCATACGCCAACATAGTTGGGAAAAGGCTAGGTAGATGATGATGATGATTAGATGCAAAACGTACTAAAATGAGAATGTATGGATCGTAATATCTTCGTATGGCATTATGTGTGTGAGTGCTGAGTGTCTGCCTACCACCCATGAGAAAAAGTCGTGAGTTTATCTAAGAATCTTAGATGTGTAATAAGATTAATTACTAAACTGATACCTACTGTTACTGAACAAAAAAGTTGCTACTTAAAAATAAATCTATCATACCTACTAATTATGTACCAAAAGAATTAAGTACAATCACGAGCAGAAATACCTTACATTAACACAGAATTTAAAATCAATTTTCTACTAAATTATTGATAAAAATTGCATGGTGTTACAAACATGGCATTCTCGAAACCATACTATGTATTATGAAATAGGGCTTCCCTCAAAGTTTCAATCATTATATCACGGGGAAGCCCCTTTTTAATTTTTGCGTCAGGGTAAGATATTTATGCTCGTGAGTGTACAGACCTGTTCAATTATTGATTAAGTGAAGGAACATACAAAAAACTTATGTATTGATAAGTTTTTTCTTCTATATACTTAAAACGTTACCTAAACCGCAATGATGTTATAGGTATCATCATAACAAGCCTAGGCTTTTCTCTACTAAGTTGGGGTCGTTTTCTAGACTAACCGAATACCAGTATTTCACATGGATCGTTTGTCTATCTAGCCTCCACAGCCCATTGACTGGGTAGCACGTTGGGGTCGGCTTTCAGTCTAACCAGTATTTTACATGGAGCGACTGCCTATCTGGCCTCCACAACCCAGTTACCGGGTGACACGATACCCCGTTTACATCTAATATGTCATTAAAATATAGGGTCATAAAAAATATTATGAGCCCTAGTAATAACCGAGAAGTTGTGTGGAAATCGGTTGTCATGGTATACCCATGTGGTGCAGAGGAATGAGGATTATGTGAGGAATGTTTTGAGTATGAATGTTGAGGGTTACAAGAGTCGACGAAGACCAAAGAAACAAAGAGTGTAAATGATGATATGACAAAAATGGAGGTAACTATCAAGAAGACGGCAAATAGAGATGTATGGAAGAAGAAGACATGCTGCGCCGACCCTAGGATTTTCTAATGCTAGTCTTATCTAATGCTATCCATAACTTAATAATATTAATCACAAACTGTTACTGTCCCACTGACGGCAAAAGTCTCTCTTCAAACAGAGAAGGCACGAGCGATAATCACCACGCTTGCTCACGACGGGTTGGCGATTTCAAACTTAAATTTATTGTAAGTCCAGGTTTCACTGATGTTTAAGATAAGCTTAGTAAGTTCATGATATTAATTGGAAATGACACATCAGATTTGAACCCAAATCCTCAGGCACGAGAGGCGTGGCCTTAACCAGTGCGCCTTCACGACTGTAACTTAATAAGATTGTTTATACTATTACTATTTCACTAAGCATTCTAAGAACCGCGTATTGACTCAAACCCAGCTCAAAAATACGGTTCCAATTTTAAAATAAAAAGAAAAAATCTCCAACACAAGGGTTCAGCCCTTGTTTTTATAATTCGAACCCCCTTATTTGCCTTTCCCAGTCTCGTCGCGACATTTCTGTTGACAAGCTTTTTTTAAAAAAAAAAACTTTCGTCGTGTCTTTGATAAAGTGATTTTGTTAATGTGTAACGTTTTTGTGCCATAATAATTTACTAGACGGTGAGAAAACTAGTTATTTTATTAATAGAATAACAGCTACCTAAATAATATATACATTAAAATAATGTTTTAATTTAATTTTAGTTGTTTGCTTTATTTTTTTTGTCAGGGTAGAGTAGGGTAATTTGGACCTTTGAAAAAGGTTATTTTGTTGAAATTGGCGTTTTGTTCTTATTTCATTGGCGACTCAAATTAAATGAAAAGTAGATTGTAATTTATTTGCGTCGCCTTCAGCGCAAATAAACTTATTTTCCTTTTCTTTACCTACATACCTACTTCATAAAATAAAGAAAAATAATTAAAAAATAAAAGCTTCTTTATTACTTACTGTATTAGTTGGTTATGTACCCATTATACTATGAATCTACTTAAGTAATGACACTGCGATAAATTAACAACATCATGAAAAAAAATACAAGACCTCCTGCTTGCCTACCGAACAGGATAATTAAAGTCAGGTATCTAAGTATTAGGTAATTAAATAAGACTAATAGGTAACCTAAGCCTCTTTTTGAGTAGTTCTCCTTTTAAGTATTTGAATGCCTATCAAACAAATGCTTGTATAATTAACTTTGTTAAATTTCAAATCTGTTTTTGTACTTACAATATTTTTATTAATTGGAAATCATTACAAGTGTTAAAGTTTTTGATAAAAAATAGTACTTTGCTTACTACCATACCTATTATTTAAACCACATTTGTTTCTTAATAAATTATAACTATAAATGCGAAAGAGTGATTCGTATTTGTATCTAGGTACCTACGCCATTATGTATCCGGTACAATAAATTATATAATAAATAATATCCGATATTTTCCTCAGAGATACTTAGACGGCCATTAAGTATTTCATTCATTCGCCATTTAAATAATTGTAATTATGGTCAGCTACTTATTTATTATTACAGTGATTACATTGGTCGGTTTTGTTAATATGTAGATTTTACATAAATAAATATTGGATGTTTTTTTTTATATACTTTGGGACTATGTGGATTTATCCTTACTAAAATAGATATGGATGTTAGAAAACAAGGAAAATTGTTGATTATTATTTCATTTTATAAAGTTTCTCAACATTTATTGATATTTCCATATTTGACAATCAATTAGGAGGCCTCAGTATTTTCTACGAGGACAACGCACTTCAGAAATAAGGTTTAATTACATTTCGCGTTTACATAAAACTTTTGGTAGTGTCATGCCAAAAATCAATATACCTAAATAAATGTGGAGACGTTCGATACGTGAGCAAATATAATATAATGACGTCTCTTGTCTCAACATATTTTTCCTATTGCCATAAAAGGTGCACATAAATTAAAAAGTCAACTCATCAAACTTCGTCTTCGCCTAAATACATGACAAGTAACCTCTCCCTCCCTGTCTCCCCTCTTACACAAAGTGACAATAAGTCGCGCACGCACACACGCGTATTGTTTGTACACTCACACATGTTCAGAACCGGCTAGGTATTTGGTTTCCCGCCACCGGCGCGAACACGCACACAAAACACGAAGAGCAAACAATACAAACACCAACACACAAGTAAATTTAAACTCACCTCAAAATAAATCCATTAGAAAACACACTTGTTCAAACAACTAGCGCTTAGCCTCGAAAACGCGTTGAAAAAACACTCGCCAGCATCCGATGTGTACTCAACACTTTTCCAAACTTTCTGTGCAGCCTACTTCTTCGTTAACACTTCGGATTCCCGCCAAAAGTTAATTCAAATTAACAAAACTTCCAAAAGCGCGCCGAACACATTTAATTTTTTAAACTGTCAAAACAGGACACCTACATCGATCATTATTTACCGAAGTTGCTAATCAAAACTATATCTTGTTATCTTTATTATTGGGTCTTCTTGCTTACTGTCTTCATATCGCGGCACGAATTCGCGAACATTATTTTCACGGCCGAAATTGCTTCCGCAATTCAATTGCGAGTTTTAACCAAACACTATGGCGAAATAAAAGAAACGACGACAAGTGGCCCCACTTATTAACACACGTTGCGCGGTAAAAATAAACTATGATTAACTACCATTAAGATTCGCGGAGACAACCGAGGCACCGGCGAGCGTGCGAATAGGTTATGAAAAATAAATAAAATGTAAATATTGCAGAAAAAAACACCTCGTTACATTGAGGACCTACTACTAAAATCGCGAATTTGTTTACCGCGTCGCTATTTTGGTCGCTAGAGACGGTTCCGATATGAATAATTATTATCGCCAGCGAGCGAACATCGACGCATAGTTGTCGTTTCATAAAACGTGCGCGTTAAAACTGAGTCGAAAGGCTCGCGGCCCGTGTCGGAGCATAGCGCCGAATAAAATAAACAACAATATACCTAAATAAGCGGGCGACGGGCGCGGCCGAGTGTGCGTGCGCGCCGCTGTGTGCGTGTGTAAACAAGGGGCAGCGCGGCTTCAATGACATCCTCGCCCGACAGCCACCAACTGTGCTCATTAATAATATTTTGCGGCATGTCTAAATTATTGTTTCGCGAGCAACTACGTGAGGTATCGCTGAAAGTTCCACACTGTCTGGGCTGGTGGAAGGCTTAGTTTTTCGTTCGTTTAGGGTCTAAAACTGTGGTCCATGCTCTCTTCTTAACTGCAATCAACATTTAGTTGCAATTGCAGGATATTGCAGCAGTGATTTGTTAAGATCCGCTTTTATCAATCTAGAAAGCCTGGATAAACTTAAGAAACGTCACCCTAAATATTAAACAGGTGATAAAGGAATCAAAGTTCCAACAACTAAATAGAATCTTTAAAATAAAGTAGACCCTGAAAACAGC